>JAOEGL010000002.1:127003049-128203049 GCA_034509955.1 Urosaurus nigricauda
AAATATACTAAAGATATAAAGCATTAATCCAAAATTCCAAACATTTTAGAAAACAAAAAAAAAATCAATTTGGATTTAAAAACAATGAGGGAAGGAACAGTCCACAGGTTTACAAGGAGATGATTCCAGGAATAAGGGTGGCAAGAGAGAAAGGACAAAGTCAAGCCAAGGAGGAGGGAAGCCTTGGCTGGGTGAGGAGCCCAGAATTCATAGAGGCTGTTAAAAAGAGAAAAGAACTGCAAGTTGAGGAGGAGTTGGGTTATGCAGGGTCTTGAAAGTCTGAACATGCAGTTTATTCTGAATCCTAGAGAGACCAGGTAGCCAATGAAAGGATGTCAAGGATGGGGTAGAGTTATCAAAGCAACGGACCAAAAAAGATTATCATAGCAGCAGAATGAAGAATGGAAACCTAAAGACTGATAAGATAATGGAAGATTGCAGCAACTGAGATAGGAAATGACTAAAGCATGGACTGCAGTCTTGGTGGTGGAGCCAGAGATGAAAGGTATAATTTTGCTAATGTTAGAAAAATTGACATGACTTTGCTACAGCCTCAATATGAGGGGGAGAAGTGCAAAGAAGAGTCAAAGACAAAGCCAAGACTCCTGTGCCTTCTGCATGAGATGGATGGGAACAATATTGACAGTAATAGAAAATATATAATGTAATGAAGGTTTCAGGGGGGGAAATGAGTAGTTCAGTCTTCGCAATATTAAGTTTAAGGCAGTGATGAAGCACCCATGCTAAGATACCAGAAAGATATGCTGTGATGAGATGTTTGCTATCTGAAGAAACTTCAGGAGTGGAGAGGTATAGTTGAGTATCATCAGCATAAAGGTGATATTGAAATCCACATGGAATGATAAGATTACCTAAAGAAAGGGGACATGGCCAGCCATCAAATATAGTGGATGCATAGATGAAGAGCTTTCCTCAATTCTAATGATTAATTATAAATAAAAGCAAGAAATTCAACTTTAAATTCAAGAAGACTGTGGGTATCGATGTCCACATGAAAGAGGGCAACTGTTCAACTTATTACTGATTTTTGCACACCTGCAAAAGAAGGAAAACTACAACTAGAAGAAAGAGGCTTGATAACTACCAACATGACAAGTTGCTCTAATAAGGCAAGTAGAATAGGGAACCCTGGATGTCCTGTTGTCTCAGACCTTCCAGAATTATTGGAAAAGTTATGTGTAAATTTGGCCAGAGATCTACAAAGAGACTGTTCACTTGCTTTAGAGACCCTTAGTTTGAAAATCTCTGAGATTTCAAATATAATCCAAGAAATAGAAGAAACGACAAATGTTGCCTTCCAACAGGGATCGCATCATGAAAAGAGAATTTGCAACTTAGAAGAAATTCTCAGCTGCAAAATAAACTGGAGGATTTGGAAAACCAAGAAAGATGGGTAAACCTTCATCTGAAGGATATTCCAGAATCGGTGACTTCCTCCTCCCTACAAGATTCAATACTTGCATGCATGAATAAAATAAATCCTGAGCTAAATCTATCGCCATTAGACACAGAATGCATGCATCACTCCCTAAAGTCACAAGGGCCAGCTAACAAAGCCCCCAGGGATATTAGCATGCGATCTACAAGATTTCCAAAGAAAACTTTAGTTTTGAACGCCTTGTCGAGAGTCACAGATCTTAATTATGAGGGGCATAAAGTGGCAGTCTACCAAGATGTTTCAGTGGAGACATTAAGGGAAAGATTTCAATCAGATAATCCCCAGAAACTACAGCAAAATAACTAAATGGTTAATCTCTAAAACACTGGAATGGAAAAGATTGAAACTCTCTATTCTAGGAACAGCCCTTATTAAAATGTTTATTGTCCCTCGCCTACCCTTTCTATTTCAAACTATCCCACTTCAACCACTGCTGACAAAACTCAAACTTTGGCAACATCTCATCAATACATTTGCTTTTAACTTGCTAATAAGAGACCCTCTTATTGCTAATAAGAGACCCAGATTCAGGAAATCCACATAACACCTCTCTTCCAAAAAAGCAGGGTTAGCATTGCCTGATCTTTAACTATATTTTGCAGCATTCCAATTGAGGCCCTGTACAGGTTGACATTTTGTGCCATCCAGTGCAGAGAGTCAGGGCACAGAGTCCTGACACTGGACACCCTGATTCCACCCTAGGGTGTCATGATACCGTGCACAGTTCCAGATGGCGCACAGCATCATGGTGCACCTCTGACGCTGCATCCTGATGACGCAGTGCCAAAAGGCACCATGCAGCCACATTGCCGCAGCTATGGAGCTGGGTATTATCAGTACGCTTATGACACCCAAATCTATTTCTCCATGTCTCATTCGTCAGCCTTGAATTCTGATGGCGTCTCCTCTCTCAATGAATGTCTTCAAGTGGTAATGGACTGGATGAGGAAAAACAGATTGAAACTGAATTCATATAAGACTGAGGTGCTCACGGTAACGGCCCCGAAACCAAGAATTGGGCTGCAACCTCCAGTCCTGGATGGAGTCACACTTTCCCCCAGTGACTGTGTTCGCAGTCTAGGGGTACTCCTTGACTCGTCGCTCCTGATGACGAATCAGGTAAATACGACAGTCAGGAGCGCCTGTTATCAGCTTCAGCTGATACTCCACCTACACCCTTTTCTGGAAGTAAGGGATCTCAAGACTGTTGTTCATGCACGTCTAGGTTTCTGTAATGCGCTCTACATGGAGCTACCCTTGTGCTTGGTTCAGAAACTACAGCTAGTACAGAACATGGCGGCCAGACTAGTGTCAAGAACATCTAGGAGGGACCATATTACTTCAGTATTAAGGTCCCTCCATTGGCTGCCTATTAGTTTCCGGGCCCAGTACAAGGTGTTGGTCATCACCTTTAAAGCCCTAAATGGCTTGGGTCCAAGCTATCTCCGGGACTGCCTTCTCCCCTATAATCCTCCCCACACACTCCGGTCCTCTGGGAGGAATTTACTGCAGCCTCAAAAATCTAGGCTTTTGGCTACCTCCCAGAGGGTTTTTTCCGTTGTCACCCCCAAATTGTGGAATGGCCTGCCAGATGAGATCGGTCAATTGACAGCTTTAAAAAGGCTGTCAAGATGGATCTCTTCTGGCAGGCCTTTCCAGGATAGGTACCACAGCCTCAGGGACTCCCTCTTCAGTAGACTCCCCAATGTCTATGTAAAAATCAATTAGGATGTTGCCACGTTGACCTATTTGTTTCGTAATTTGTATTAATGTTGTTTAAATTTTCAGTTTTAATCTGTAATAGATTTAATATTGTTTTAAGGGGGGAGGGATGTAGCTGTTTTATTTGATGTAATTGTATTTTAATGTTGTTAGCTGCCCCAACTGATCTCAAAGGGGTGGGGTATAAATTATTATTATTATTATTATTATTATTATTATTATTATTGACAACCTTTGGAGGAAGCAAAATATTGCCCTGGTAAATTCAATCAACTCAAGTGATGGGAATAACAAGGTATATATTTTGTCCAAGATCTTTTTCATAATGGCAGACCAAAACAATTGACAAACTAAGTTTAGATTTAGAGGCATTAAAGGCTAGTTGGTTTCATCTCCATCAGATAATTGCTTTTACGAGCACACAAATTACAGGAAATAGGAGAACCACCTAGATCACTTACTTTATTTGAGGCACACTGTGTTCACCCCTCCCAAAGCACCAAATGACTAACATCTTTAATCTACAACTGTTTGATTTACCATCCTTACCAAAACATCTGTGTCATAGAACTAACCTGGGAAACAGATTTGAACCTTTCAATTTCAAAATGCTGTAAATTTCTGGAAGCAGATACACAGCAAAATAGGCAAAATCATAAAGGGAAATGTGGAATTTAAGCCAGAATTTTTTTTTGTTAATTATATTAAATGAAAATCTGGGGGGAAATATGGCAAACTTATGTTTTATATGTTATCAGCTGTGAGGATAGTCTATGCACAACATTAGAAGAAAGAAGATTTGCCAAATCTTGCAGCTTGGAGATTCAAACTACTGGATTTGTTGGAGATGGATAAACTGTCAAGGAGCTTAGAATGTGAGATGACTGACAAGGATCCAGAAGACTGGAATTTATTTTTGGACTATTTACAGCAAAATTGGGGAAAGATAGCTATTATAGACAATAGAGTTTTATCCAACAATAAATTGGTGGTAGAAAGGTCCCACACATTGTTACTGGCGATGGCAATTCTGCATGGCAAAACTCACTGATAGCTAGATTTGCATGTCACTGTAAGTGCTTAGGTTCTGTAAATTTTTATCGTTATTTCCTGTTTGTCTTTTACACCCACTCTCACTTCCTGACTCATTGAGGCATCCTTTTGTTCTCTCTGGCCTCATTTGCATTTTGCTTTCTTCTTTTCTCTCTGCTGTTTGCCATAAAGGATGTGCTGAGAAAGGACCTCTGGCATGAGATGTCCCTTTCTTGCTAACATACAGATTTTCTTTCTTTTTTACCTACCCCAAGAAGCTGAATCTTTATATTGGTTATGCACATGTGTGTAAACTACTTTTTATACCTTTTAAAAAAGGCTGATCCAAGAGTATTCTGGTCCTGAAGCTTCCCTGAATTCTCCCCATTACATGGGCATTCTGTAAAGCAGTGCCAAGCAGCTGTCTATATGCACATCCCACTGGGCACCTCATTTTTAACCTCAGAAAGAGTGATTCATGAGACATCACTGAGCGGCACAGCAGAATATGTTTGTAAATGGCTGCCCTGTGTAACTCTAGAGTACTTTGGATTTGTGTGGAATTCGGTGCAGAACTAGACTCATGTTGTGAAGACAGTCCATGCTTAAATCAAGGATTTGGCTGTGTTGTGTGAGCAGGGTGCCATGACAATAAGGGAAAACCAGTTCATGTGTTCCATGTAGACAGGCCCACAGTTTATCTTTTTTTTTCCTGCTAGATATCATGTGTGGGATTGTGGCGGACTGGTTACTATTCTAACTTGTGCACTCACATGTTATAAACTCTGCTAGAGAGACCACTTTCCCATATTTAAAAACAACACTCATAACAATATTTCTTTACAGATATTAAAGATAAGGTTAATTATAGGCTCTTTTAAACAGGGCTTGATTTTCCCTTCTTTTAGTGATAGTCTTTGACATCTTTCCCCCATTGCTTAGGTAATAAAAATAATAAATAATAAATCTTTAATTTCTATCCCACTTTTTGTATGAACAATCAAAGTGGCGTACAACAGATAAAAATATAAATATGTACATGTACCATATCCCCCCCTTAAAACAGAATTAAACAATTATAATATTAAAATTTCAAACATTAAGTAAAACTCCTATTAACACCATTATATAATTAAAATTAACAGTGTGCAAAGTCATCACAACCAGAACTACGCCAATCCAGAAAAATATGGGGGTCTTTACATGGCCGGGGCTGTTCTGGGAAGGTCTGCCGGAAGAGATCTGTCTTGACAGTTTTCTTGAAGCAGTTGACAGTTAGATATTTGACGGGACTCATCCGGCAAGCCATTCCGTAAGGTGGGAGGGAGCAACAGCTGAAGAAGATCTCTAAGAGGTCACAACCAATCTGGTCCGGACCGGTTGTAATAGATTCCTCCCAGAGGATCTGAGCATACGGGGAGGATTATATGGAAGCAGATGATTCCTTAGATAGGTTGAGCCTAAGCCATGTAAGGCTTTAAAGGTGATAACCAACACCTTGTACTGTGCCTGGAAACTGGTGGGCAGCCAGTGGAGTGACTTTAATATTGGTGTAATATGGTCACTCCTAGTTGTTCATGTGATCAGTCTGGCTGCCATATTCTGTATCAATTGAAGTTTCCAGACTAAGCACAAGGGTAGCCCCATGTAGAGCGCATTACAAAAGTCAAGTCGTGAGGTTACCAGTGCATGTACTAAGGTTTTGAGGTCTCCCAGTTCCAGGAAACGGCACAGTTGGACATCAGCCAAAGCTGACAACAGGCACTCCTGAACGTCGCATTCACTTGATTTCTCATCTGAAGCGATGGATCAAGGTATTGCAAAGATGGTAAATAATAAACAGTAAACAATACACTTTGTCAATGAATTTCATTGGGTTTTCTTAAGCAAGGAGTACTCAGAATTGCCTTTACCAATTCCTCACTGCTGCTTTAATCCTATTGAATTCAGGGAGCATGCCAGAGGAATAGTTCAGGACTTTCAATCTTGATGTGTGATCAGGCTGTATTCTCTTACATGCTTAAATCCAAAAACATGCTGTAAGGACTCTTGCTAGACACTTGACAACTAATTGAAATTTATATTAAACAGATGCAGTAGTTATCTGGGTATGCCACAGCCACCCAATTTTGTATCCTATTTTTTTAATGTAGTACTAATGCTATTAGCAGATGGATCCATATTATTGCAGAAGAGGGAAATGGAAACTCTCCATATACTCAGCTATAAATATTTCTTTGACATTTATTAACCTCACTTGAGTTCAGGTGCTAAAGTACTTGCACTGAAAATGTTGTTGAGGTAGGGGGGAAAAACCTAGATATTGTTCCTAATAATTTATCAGACAAGAGCGGAGATCAAACACAGCAGGGAGGTGGACTTCTTCCATTTATACAGGTTGCTGAAACCTTGAATCAAATGAACCCAAATTTAGGCCCATTCAGATATGTTTGGACAATATAGCAAATCACATCCCAGGAGCTGTGAGAGGTTTTGCTTTGAAAGCTTTCAGTATAAACTTTCATTTCTGCTCCCAGCTGTATAGGAACTTAAAGTCATACTGGAGCTCTGTTGATCCTGATTGCTCTTGAAGGAATAATTCAGAGATTAAGTTAAGCAAGATATACTAGCCTTTATAAAATCTCTCTGATAAAATAAACTCAGGTGTATGTGTCTTATCTTTTTCATTTAATAATATATTTTCAGCCTACAGAATGTGGCTGGCTTCAGCTTCATAATGGAGCATCAAGATTTTTCATCATCTTCAGATCACATGCAGGGATTTTTCTTCTTTTTCATACTTTGCTTTTGGGAATGAATTGGAAATCACTTTTGAATTGGAATTTTGAATGAACTGGAAATCACTTTTGAAAACATTATATATATATTATTTTTTCATTTGAGAAATGTTCCAATGATTCAGAGCGTATCAGCATCTGAAGTGACAGGTAACGGATAGGCTTTCTGTACAGACATTACATTGAAGGAGAGTTTAACAAATCTACCCATACCTCTTGCTGTGCCAAAGTTATATCAGGTTGTTCTAATTCCATATTCAAAAAAACATTTTCACATAAAGTAGGCCCAGAAGCAGATGAAAGGTCCTCTCTCCATCCCAACTGCCATTGCCTTTCTCCTTATCATGGCTCATTTAGATTGTAAGCCTGAGGGCAGAAGATTGTCAAATTAACTATGTGTAAGCCATTCTGAAAGATTTAAAGATGGCAGTGTCCATACGGTGGCACTGCAAAGGCGTCATCACGTGCGCAGCATTTTGACGCGCTGCGCACGTTATGACGCTTTTGCGCCGCGGGAGGGCGCCAATCGCGCCCTTCCCGCGGCGCAAAAAAAGAGGTCCATCTCGGAGCTCTTTTCTTGCGGCGGGTCTTTGCCGTGGCCTTTAAATGGCTGCGGCAAAGACCCAGGGAGAAAGGGGCCATGGCGGCGGCCCCTTCCTCCCTTCAGCCCTGCCAAGGGAAGTGGGGTGCAGAGGGCGCCCAGAGCACCCGCTGCACCCCAGTTGGAGGCCGCGGGGAACCGGCAGTTTGCCGGTTCCCCGCTGCCTCCAAAAGCAGCGAGATGAGGCCTCGAGGCTGCCCGTGCGGCAGCCTCGGCGTCATCCCGCCGCTGAAAGGGGCGGTCTAAAAAGCCCCGATATTTAGCAATCAGGAGGGAAGAGGCAGGAATAACATAATGATAGAGTTGGAAAAGACCCTAAAGATCATCCAGTGCAACTTCCTGATATGCAGGAGGACATAATCAAAGCAACCCCAACAGATAACCATCCAGCCTCTGCTTTTTAAGCCAGAGTATATGTCAGAGAGGATGAAACATTGTGCACATGTGGGGTTTTTTACCTTTCTATTCTTTGGGGTAACATTTCACCCCTTTCTGCTCCATATTCCTATTCTACCGAGAATTGGAATACGCCAGCACCAGGACTGATGCAGCTTCCCCTTCCCATTATGAAAGACCCACTTTTCCTCTTATCTCGCAAAACAATGATGACAGAGCAGTCATGGCAGCCATGGATCTTTCTGAAGCTATTCAAGGGACAGACTCTTCCACAAACTGACTTTTCCACAACTATGGAACATAAAACCTCTAGTGATTCATGGTCCCGTAGATGCTTTTCCCAGGGACTGAACCATAACAGAAGATGTCAGGTTATATAAGGTTATATAATGCTGTTGCTCTTACAGTCATCCAACCATATCCATGGGGGATTGCTTCCAGGACCCCGCATGGATACCAAAGTCAGTGGATACTCAGATCCCCAACCTGACAACCAAAGGGGCTGCCCAGTGGCATCACTAGGGTTGGTGTAGTAACTCCTTGTGTCAGCCTGGCCAGCAGCCACCCCACAGCTCTGGAACTGCCAACAGAGGGAGGTGTCCAGACTTGGTTACCTCCCTTCACCCATGGAGCAAAGACAGAGGTGGGAAGAGGCCCAGACCAGGGACCCCCAGGACCCGCCTGATTCTGAAGAAGCTGCCTGAACACTGTGGCCACTGGTAGGGCTGGGGTGCTACTGTTCCCATTCTGAGTCTGGCAGGGCTTATAGCTGTGCCAGGAAATGGAGGTTCCTGAAGCAGTAGGGGTGACAGCAGCTGTGGACTCTTTCCCTTCAACCCCCAACAATGATTCTGTGGCTCACCAGTGGGAGCGACAGATTAGGGGAGATGTGGAAGAGGACTTTCTCTGGTTATGGAATGCCCTCTCCTTGGAGAATGTTTGGCATTAAATGTGGACTTCATTTTGGTGCAGCCAAGTTAAAGCATGGCTTTTCACCCAACTATTGAAATCTAAGGATCATGGCCTAATTAGGTTGTGGAGCAGAGATATTATGTTAAACGTTGTTATTATGTTATGCAGGACACATAAATTATATTTTGGCTTTATTGTCAAGCTACCAAAACACAGGGTGGGGGAATAGGAATAAGAGGTTTTTGCAGGAGTAGGAATAAGGAGTAATAACATATATTTATTGCTCCTCATTCCTGTTATTATATTGTACATTCAAACACCAAGCAACAATTTTATTATATTGCACTGGGGAAGAGTCTGGAAGGCAAAGAGAGATACTTACTTACACACACATACACACCCACCTTGCAAAACAACTGGGGCTTTTCCCCAGGGCTACGAACTAGGAGTAAGGACTAAGAGGATTTTACAGAAGTAGGAGTAGGAGTAACATTAAGAAAAAATATCTTACTCCAGAGTAGGACAAGGAATAACACCCAAATATTCTTCAATTCAACAGATTGACAAAAATGCAGTTGTTTGTTACCAAAGATAAAAGAATTAATCAATCCTTGCCCCCTTTTATCATGATATTGAAGGGGCCGTAGGAACTGGCTGAAATAAATAAATACAGAGGGACAAGGAACTTTGTCACCAAAGCAATTCTCCCTAACATAGATGGATTTAAATGTTTCCAGTCTCCTAACATAGAAATAATCCATCTAGTAACATTATTTTAATTTTGTAAGATAAAATGGTTAATATCTTTAGTGAAATATATACCTAGTTATATAAAGTCTGATATAATTGTAGGTTTGTTAAGTGTTGCAGTGAATTTCTGAAGCACAGAAATTTTGATTTCATGTAATTGATCCTCAGGCCTGCAAAATAATCAAAGGAGTCCAAGGTATCTTTCAATTCTGCAAAAGAGCTTGGAGGGTGTCCTAAATAAGCAAGACATCATCTGTGAATAGGTTTAACTTGTGAATTTGTCCTCCAATATTTGGACAATGTATGTTAGGGTTACGTTGGATAAGATTAGCCAAAGGTTCAATGGCTATGGCAACAAGAAGTGGCAAAAGAGGACAACCTTGTTTTGTCCCTCTTTGTAAAGAGATAAGAGCCTGAAGTCAACTAATTACCATAATAGTTGCTTTTGAGCTGTTATATAAAGATTCCAAAACTCTGATAAACTGTGGGCTGAAGTACATTTCCTGAAGCACTCCAAATAGGTATTGATGATTCAAGTGGTCAAACGCTTTTAATACATCAAGGGACATCATTGACATTGGAGTCCCTGAATAGGCAGTAGAGTCTCGATTATCCAACCTTCGGTTATCCAACATTCCGGATTATCCAACCTCGCAGCTATGATTTCTTTAAATTTTCAGAGGACTAAACTGTTTATACTGTACATCACAATGTTGATCAGTGATTTCTTTACATTTGTTATTGCAATAAAACTTCAATACATTTGCAATTCATAGTGATTTCAAGGCTTTTCTTGGACCTTCCGGATTATCCAACATTTTCGGTTATCCAACTATCAGCCAGTCCAGTTTATGTCGGATAATCGAGACTCTACTTATAATAAATGATGTTTGGTACTCTACAAATGGCATCTAATATGTTTTGGGTTGGCACAAAACCTGTTTGGTCTTGATCAATGTATTCTGTAATAAAGGTATTGATTCTACGAGCTAGTATAGCTGTGAATACTTTAGCATCCTGGTTAATAAGTGAAATTGATCTAAATGCTGAGCCAGGTGGAATGGGATCCTTGGTTTGGGGGATTGGTATAATTCTAGAGGTACACCAAGTCTGAGGAAATAAACCCTGACTAAGGACCTCATTAAACAATTTCAATAGATGGAGGGATAGTTCTTTATAAATTAACCTATAAAAATTCTCCTGAAAAACCATCTGGACTGGCAATTTCTCCAGTTTTAAAGAATGAATTGTCCGTCTAAGTTCTAATTCTAAAATAGGCTTGTTCAATAAAGCTGCATGGCGGAGTTTACAATTTTTATTATGGATTTTTTTAAAAAAATAGAAGTTTCCAGATTGGTTCCTTAGTGTAAAGAAAGGAATAAAAGGTCTGAAATGACATCAGGGTATCATTGGGCGAGGTTTTTAGATTTCCATATGGTGTTTTAATAGCTGAGAGCACTCTGTGATCTAAGTTTCTCTTTGCCATTCTGGTGAGTAACTTTGAGTTTTTATTATTATATTCATAAAAGTGAGCTTTTGTATAATATAATGTAGTCTGGATCTTATATAGGTCCAGTTTTTCAATTTCTGCTCATTTCTTCATCAGAGGGTGGTATATTGCTTGGACTTGAAAAAATTAACAGTGTTTTATTAAGATTTCTATTTCCTGTAAGATAAGCCTATTCTTTATTTTTTTATTATTATTTTGTATTTTTTTGCTTTGAGTACTACCTTCACGATATCCCATAACAGTACTTGTGACATAGAACTGGAGTCATTTTCCTGGAAGAAATTATTGATGGCATCTTTAATAGTGGCTTCATGTTTAAGAGGGTTTCAAAGTGTCACCTAATTTTATGTCAAACATTATGGGTGAATGATCTGACTATGAAACCAATTAAATTGTGGCCGAGACTACTTTTCTGATTAATGATCTAGATATAGAAATAGATATATTAATTATTTAGATTGTATAACTCTTTTGCCTTTTAAAAATTATTTTTTTTTACAAAACTGTTTTATTTAAGTTTTCTAAAATTGATTAATCATTTTGGTCTGTTTTAAATAGTTTTAAATTGTTGTTTTGTTTTCTGTGTAAGAAAATTTGGTATTTGTTCCAGCAGACTGCAACCAGCTGGCACAATCAGTTTATGGCTAAAATGGAAGTAATTATTCTGGATGTAAGAGCACAGGAGGAGAAAATCTACTTGGTTTAAAAAAAAACATCAAAAATAGGAGAGAAATCCCTAGACACTATTACAGAAGTTTATAAAGCTGGTTTCTATACATGGAAATATGTTGGGAGGTCTCATGGTGGCAGTAGCCGGATGTCATGCCCAGCCTGGAGGACAACTCAGAGGACTCAGAGGATGAGCCAGATCTTCTAGGACCTCAACCTGCAATTGGGGAGCCTGAGGCTGGCCCTAGCTTTGCTGTGGCAGAGTCTGCGGTCTCTCCAGAGCTTGAGCAGCCAAGTCTGCCTGGAGCTGAGGCTGTGGACACAAAGGAGGATCTGGGAAGTGTGCCTACCTTCTGGGAGTGTCAAGCTGAAAGACAGGGCCTTCGAAGGTCACAGGGACTTTATCAGAAATGAGTTCATAATCGGACACACCTGAATGCCTACTGCCTGCCTATTTAGGCAGCTGGAGCATGTGTGTCTGGTTGCTAGTGATTACCTGACTTCCTGGAGGAAAGACTTTGTCTCTGGCTCTTGTGGCTTTTTGGACCAAACCCTTGCTGCTTAGACTGCTAACCTAACTTGATTATCTGGAACCCTTGACCTTGGACTGCCTTATCGACCTACCTATCTGATACCTTGAATCTAAGACCGTTTAAAAACTCTTTTGATAAACCTTCTTCTGATACTGCCTTTAATCTTCAAGATTGTGCTGGTTCCACTGACTCTACTAGCTGCGGGTTTGATTGTTTGGAAACTAGGCTGGCCTTAAGAACCATTTGGCTGCTTTCTTGAACAGAATAATCACTGGCCACCTAATTATGCTGATAGCAGCACAATGGCAGACAAACAAGCCCTGGCTGAGCTGATGCAGATGAATTTACAGCTTTCTGCCAAGGTGCAACAATTGACTCAGATTGTGGCTACTCCTCAGGGCCAAGGTAACTCTTCTGCTCCCAAATGCCGCCAAAAATGTTTTGCCTCCCTTCCTGATAAGTTCCAGGGAGATTCTACTATGCTGGACAGTTTTCTTGCTAATTGCAAGCTACATTTTAAGCTCCGGAGGAAAGATTTTCCTGATGATACCCATAAGGTGGCTTTTATAATTAGTTTGCTCTCTGGGCCTGCCAGCAAATGGGCTACTCCTTACCTGAACCAAGACAGCCCCCTCGTCAACAGCTTGCAGGACTTTATTACAGAAATGCAATCCACCTGGGGGACTCAGGCCAAGTTTGCAGAATGCCAAATCCAGGCTCTTTGCCAAGGTACAGGAACTGCAGCAGAGTACTCCACAAACTTCTGCTTGATCACACAAGACTTAATGTGGAATGATAGTGCTTTGCAGGCTCAGTTCAGGGTGGGGCTGTCGGATGTAGTGCTGGATGAATTGGCATGCTCTGAGCCCCCTGATTCTCTGAGCCTGTTGATTGTGCAAGCTACCCAATGGACTGCTGCCTCTCAGCTTGTAGACAAGCTTGACAGAATGTCCTTCTGCCACCTCTGACTCCTGCTTGACCAGCTCCTGCATCTTCACCTGTGGCTGCTCTTCCCCAGCCAGCTGAGGAACCTATGCAGCTCGGACGGGAGCAGCCTTGGCTCACTGGTGCCGAGAAGGAATGCAGGAGGAGGGAGGGCCTCTGCCTGTACTGCAGCCTCCAAGTTTATTTTGGCCGGGAATGCCCCGCCAAGGGATGCTAGCCCACACTACAGGGAAACAGCCCCTCCCAGGTGTAGGATAGGTTCACCACCTGGGAGTGTCTCTTGAACCTGCTTTCTCTAGTACAGCTTCCCAGAAGGACCCTTTGTTAGGACCCTTTGCCAACCTGAGGCTTCCCGCCATGGAGCTCCTTCCTATTGGAGCCATGATAGATTCAGGAGCTTCGAGCAGTTTTATGGATCTGGACTTTGCTCAAAGTCACCACATCCTTCTGGAGGCTCTGGCCGAGCCCAGACTGGTGGAGACTATTGATGGACTCCGGTCTGGCCCAGTGACGCACCAGACTCCCATGTTCCACCTCGAAATCCAGGGCCATTTGGAAGAGATCTGGTTCTTGCTGGCCACTGTCCTTCACTTCCCTTTGGGTTTGGGAATGTCTTGGCTCTCCCAGCATGGCCCACATATCTCTTAGTCACAGAGGGAAGTCCTGTTTGGCTCAGAGTGTTGTCAGGAGCACTGTGGGCTGGAGTGGATCTCAGCAGCCGTGGTCGCGGACTCCAAGCAATCGCCTGCTGCTTCACAGAGAATCAGTGGACAAAACTGATTGAGATTAACCCCCGACTCCAGCCTCATCCAACCAGGTCTCTGTAATGCAGGCCAGGTCAGCTTGTTCATCCAGAATCAGGTCCTGAATGGCAGCTGTTTTACCATTCACTGATCTAGCATTTAGCAGCAGCATTTTCAACCTGAGGGGGCTGACACTATACCATAACAACAAAGGCTACCCCACCATCTTCTCAAATGTTGCAGTGGAGGCACAAGCCAGTCAGATCCCCAGTCCCCCTGGATCACCCCAAAGCAGCACCACCTTTATACTTCCCCCTATTGGTCATTTCTGGGAACACACTGGTCCCCCAACACCAGCCATTGACAAACAGTATGCCAGGATGTGTATGTACACATGGTTCCAAGCTGGAAAAGAAAAAAATAAAAGCAGTTCCAGTAGGCGGAAATGAACACCTCAACACAACTCCTGCTCACCCTTGCTTAGGATCAAAGCTGCAACTAAACTACAGCACAAACCACGTATACAAAGGACCAAAACAAACAACAAAAACCTCACACCCAGGTTAAAGTGAAAGTAATGGACTAAAATGTGGGCCTTTTTTGTTTAATCCATAGTAACAGAAAAAAATGGAGAAAGACAGAAATTTGACATGGGAGTCAGTGAATGTCATGTGTCAACATTTCCGTACCAAGTAGATTGGAACAAAGATACCAAGGCCATCTGAATATCTGGCAATCACCTTCCATAGGTCACTAGTTACTTAGGAAGCTGGGTGAACGCCTTAGAGACCTGGGTATGTTTAGTCTGGAGAAGAGAAGATTAAGAGATGATATGATAGGCCTGTTTAAATATTTGAAGGGATGTCGTATTGAGGAGGGAGCAAGTTTGTTTTCTGGTGCTCCAGAGACTAGGACCCAGAACAATGGATGCAAGCTACAGGAAAAGAGATTCCACCTCAACATTAGGAGGAACTTCCTGACACTAAGGGATGTTCGACAGTGAAACACACTCCCTTGGAGTATAACATAGTTTCCTTCCTTGGAGGTCTTTAAGCAGAGGCTGGATGGCCATCTGACAGGGATACTTTGATTGAGAATTTCTGCATGGTAGGGGGCTGGACTGGATGGCCCTTGTTGTCTCTTCCAACTCTATGATTCTATGATGCTTTTTCCTTCTAACTCTCTGTGCCCTGCCCCAAGATTTTCTGGTAAATGGCACAATAGACATACTTTTTTATACATGCACACACATATATAGAGAGAACATCACATATATTGTGTTATTGCAGCCTGCAATGCACATCTGTATTCTTATTAATCCCACATCACACATTTGGAATGGGTTGCTGAGGTTCAAGGAGAGTGTGGCTTCTCCAAGACACCTGTGGAAGAAGTGTGATTCCAGTCAGGTACTTGCTGATATATGTCTTAGTCTCTTTAGCTACTGTATATAAGTAGAAAGAAGGGATGGACGACTCTGTCAGTAATCTGTCAGTTTTTGAATCCACTGATTTGTGTTCTGGTCTCTGGAGCAGCAGGAAACATGAGTCTGCAAAAGAGAGCTTGGAGAGTATTTCTAAAGCATTTTTCCCCTGGAACTCATTGCAGTGTTTGAAATGCAACCCATTATCATAAATTATAGCTGGGGTGAACAACTGTGGAACTCTAGAGAGCTGTGTTAGCCCCTTAGGAGATCTTGGGGGGGGGGGCACAACCCTCCACATAAAAAAAAAAAAACTGCCTCCAAGCCTTTGCATAACTGCCCCTCATTCGTATCAGACCTCCCTGCCCATCAAAGCCTTCCCTGAGGTGTACACTTCCCTAAAAAGATTCCTTTCTTCTTTTTATCTACTTTTCATGTGATTATGGGATAATTCTTGTAGTCTGCAGGGTCTGAAGATATCTTGAAACATAAGGAAAGATCAAAAAATGTCAGGGTAACACAAGAGATGTAGTTTTCCTGATCACTGCTGCCAATTATTGTTTTTCTCTTAAAAAGAACTTTTTTTTAATGGTATGCCTTTCTGTTTTAGTAATTTAGTTAGTTCATCCTTAATTAAGTATATCCATTAATGTATTTCAATAATTTTGTTACTGAACACACGGCAGGGCATTTCTTTAGAAGGAAAAACACAGACACACTGTTCTAGATGTGTGCCCTACACAAAAACTTATGTGCTATGAATAACCAGCAGGAAATATCTGGCTGAATTATCTATGACTTATATGTACTACAGGAGAGGAAGGACTGCTAGAACTATTTTAAATGGGGTATCTTTGTATATGCGATTGTCACAGAAACAATATTAACATAAGGTCAAGGACTTGTGAATTTGAGCATTGTGTCTTTAGAAATATAGAAAACTGAATGTTTTGATGTGCCCCAGTGGCATAATAGGAGTTTATAAAATTAATACTGTCAAATAAATTTACTGAATCCACTACCACAGGTGTGATGATGATCATTGGTTTAAATAGCTTTAGAGAGAGTTTAGACAAACAATGAAAGGAAGCATAACCACATAATACAACTCCTTTATTTAAAGGCATTATTCCTGTTTCCCAGTTTCACTTCCAGCCCGGATTCATTCATAAGTTTTTTCCCCGCTTGTCTGCCCACCTAATAAAGGCCAGATCTTTTGAGATCTGGGACTCCGCAAGTGGAGCCTCGCTATTATTGGTGCTTTCCTAGTAAAGCAGTTGACCCTCCAACTGTCCCAGTTTGGCAAGAAGAGCCTTAAACTGTCTGAGAGAATAGGGTTTAGAATACAGTGGCCAAAATGCCACCCATAGAAGTGTCTGACACTCACACCTGCACCAGACCTATGCAGCTGAAGATCTGATCTGGTGTCTAATCATGAAAGGCCAGGCAGGTTATAAGCAGCTGGTCCTATATTCATATTCAGATAAATTCCCTGAGTACTCAGAAAGAAACTTCCAGTATAACAAATCTTGCCAAATATTTGATCCACTGTGATCTTTGTTAATACAGGGATTACCAAGTTTGAAAACTTTCCTGAAAACTATAGAGCATGGAGGTCTCCATTTCAGGTTGCTACTACACATCTACATATCACTGCAGGTGAAGAGCTGGACCTGCTAGCTAAATGGTTGGGCAGTGAGTCCTCACTTCAGGCAAAGAGGTTCAAGGAAGCACAGGCAAACAACTCCCATAGTCTTTCTGGAAGCACTATGGGGCAGGCTGGAAGAGTGTTGTGGAAGAACTGAAGCAATTGAGAGTTAGGAAGGGTGGGAGCCCAGAGAGATGGAGCTCCTCGTACACACACTTCTGCTCCAGTGGCCTATTGATCCACCTCACAAATCCAGGAACACAACCCTGCTGTAATTCAAGCCTTGCTGTGTCTTCAGTTGCTTTCTTCAGGCTTCATGTTAAGGATATGCCAGGTCTTCCTGCAGTCAGATGCCTCATTTCCCACTCCATCTGTCTAGATATACATCTTTATGGTTTAATGGCAGGGAAATGTCTGCCTATAAATGAATGGTGAAATCTGCACCCCATCTCTTGAGGCATTTTGTCCCTTCATCATTTTTATTCTAAGTTTGTTTTTTTCTGTTTGTTTTTTGTTTTATTCTAAGTTTGTTTTTCATTTCATGGAGAAAATATAATTTTCCAATCTGATGGTTGTCAGTCTTGTATAGCTTCTATCTAACCAATCACTGTGTCATAGATCCTGGCTCTCACCTTAACAGAAACAAATAACATACTTTTTCCTGAGAGGGTCATTTATATGTTTACAGTCATTTTCTTATTTTATTTGTCCTTCATCAAAACTTTTAAGGAGAGATTGGGAAAAAAAATTCTTATTACTACCGAAATTCCCCAGTCAGCTCCATTTCAAAGCTTTGGTTTTAAGGATATAAAAAAGTATGGTAGTATTATTGGTACTATGAACCAACATGGCACAATGGTTTGAGTGTTGGACTACAACTCTGGAGACCAGGATTCAGTTCCCAACTGGGTTATGAAACCCACTAGGTGAACTTGGGCAAGTTACACTCTCTTAGCCTCAGGGGAAGACAATGGCAAACTTCCTCTGAACAAATCTTGCCAAGAAAAACCCATAATAAGTTCACCTTAGGGTCACCATTAAGTCAGAAATGATTTGAAGGCATACAACAACAACAATTGGGAGTAAACACAAAGAAAGAATAATCTGTTAGTAACTGAAAATTGTGACAATGCTGTCAATTACAAATTTAAATCTAGAATTTGTTCAGGTTTGGGATTCCTGGAATGTTCATACCAACACACACACAAAAATCTCAAGACTGCAGGCTGGTAGATTAGAAACAGTTGAAAGTAGGTGGGGAATGGGACTTTAAAAATAGGGGTGGAAAAATTGAGGAGAAATGATGAGAGTAGGAGGCACCTGGACTTTTCCTACACCATTCATAATACAGTCCTTCCCAGGATGCCTAAACTTTTAAAAAGAAAAAAAGGGGTGGTGGTGAAGTTGGGGAGTTTCTGAAACTCTGTGCCCACACAGTCACTCCTACATCATCAGGGTTTAAAAAATGAAGAAGAGAAGAAAGGAAGAATTAAAAGAAGATACAAGCAAATTGCTGGAGGTATAGCCAGGGGCTGGGGAGTCCTGAAACTCTTCCTCTATAATCCCTTGTCTTCAGAATGACACATCTGGGGGAGGGAACACAAACAGATAACAATAAAGTGTTTCCCACTTAGACTGCTTCTGTGTCCCACTACGGTTGCATGGGCCACTGAATGAGTATTGTATATTCAACAGAATTAAATATAAGGAAGATTTGAAGCACACAGAGTTGGCCATGAAATTCATCTACTGTTCCATTGCTCAGTTACTCAATCAACTTCAGGAAATACATGATGATCAGGGATTGTACATCCTGAGTAAAACTAGGAACATCTTCAAATTAGGCTACCTTGTGGTTTTTGAATAGCATTGCAGCAGCTCTGCAGCAATTTGTCTTTAAGCACAGTAATCAGCAGAGCTATCTTTCATGCTATGAAAGGAAAAATGATCCAGAAAATTGACATTCCTCAAAGCTTCTTTGCAACTTAATAGGACTCTGATTACCCATGTAAAATAAGTCATGTTTTATTGCACTTTTCCCTAGCCTTGACCTTTACTCTTCAAGTACCTCACTTGGAAAGTGAGGTGGAAGCACATTTCAAGGGCAAAAGGCAGATAATAATATTAAATGGTCACAGTGGGACCAGAGAAATGGATAAAGCAGACTGAAGTTACCCAGTGCACCTGAATACACATTTCACCATTACCTTCTCACAGACTGTGCTCTTGGTCTCTGTGCACTATATTTCATGGTCAGATTCAGGTGCTGACATGGACAATTTAGTGCCTTAAGTTCTTTTTAACACAAGACATGGTGTTGTAATTACATGCTCCAGCGCAAGGTCTACATTCCAAGATAACAAATACTCTAAAAAAGAAAAATTTAATAGAGTTCAGTGCTTCCCCCCTCCCTCCCCGCCCCAAGCTCCCAAAAGATGTAAACATGTATTGGTCAGTTATCACTGGGATCCAGTCAAAATCAGTAATAAAGGAGTAATCTCCAGAAATATTGCCCATTTTAGAATTTTCTCAAACTTGTTCAGTGTAGTCTTTTCGTTGTTGTTGGATGCAACACATTGTAGACCTTGAATTAGTTCTGACCATTAGGAAATCCTTGGTAATGTTTAGTTGCAATCTGCTTTTTTCTAATTGAAATTCATCATTTCAATTCTTATTGGCTGGAACAGCAGAAAACAAGCTTGCTTCATCTTTTCCTTAACAGCCTTTCAGATAATTGAAGGTAGCAATCACTTCCCTGTCTCCTCTTCCGCAGGTGAAACATGCCCACCTCTCTCAACTGTCCCTCAAAGGGTTTGGTTTCCAGACCATTTATTTTCTTGGTCACCCTTTTGCGACCCTTCAAGTTATTGATACTGCTGTTCAACTGGGCTGTGCAGACCTGGACACATTATTCTATTTATGGTCTGCTAAAACCAGAGTTAATAGTAATGATCTGTGCTTCTTTTGATGCAGTCTAGAACTGCGTTGGCTTTTTTACTGACAGATCACTGTTAATTAATTGTTCAATTATTACCATAATACGTTTCCATCTTTGAAAACTGTCATGTTAGGTATGTATACATAGATATGTATACATAGCCAATCAATATAATAAACAGTGTGGCATTTAAAACAAAATATGGCATTTCATTTTAAAAAATCATCTTGTGATTGTTAATGCCCCCCAATGGCAGTGCTGCTGTAAAACAAGAAGCTATGCTGATTATTGCCACACAGCAACTCAGCAGCAATTGGCGTGGAGAGGGGTTGACATTGGTAAAGGATCCCTCAGGGACAACAACACTGACACCATAGTACGTGTTAGTACTGCACAGCAGAAGACAGTTATTAACCACTTGTGAAGCTTTCTACCTTGAAAATCCTATAATGAGATAGCCCAAAATGAAACAAGATATAGTGCCATGAGGGGAGACTACTGGGTTGGAAGGCACTCAGTGAGCTACTGGGGAAAAGCAGAAGACAAGTACAAGTAGCCCTGTGGCTAATGATGCAACTGAACTCGAGCCAAAAAGACATTTCACCCTTGGCATGCTTAGAGGTGAAAGGAAAGTCTAAGGCTTCCCAACACATATTATAAGAACATGGAACGTAAGACACATACATAAAAAAGCTAGACATAGTACAGTTGGTCTTCTGTATCCATGGGTTCAGCATCCACAGATATAGCCATCCATAGCTTGAACATTTACTTTTTTAAAAAAATCCAAAAACAAACTTTGATTTTGTCATTTTATATAAGAGACACCATTCTACTACCCCATTGAATATAATGGGATTTCAGCATCCACAGATTTTGGTTTCCATGGGGGATTCTGGAATCAAACCCCAGCAGGGAATATTAAGGGAAGTAATAGTCCTACTCTATTCTGCCTTGGTCAGGCCTCACCTGGAATACTGTGTCCATTTCTGGTCACCACAATTCAAAAAGGATGGAGTGTGTCCAAAGGAGGGCCACAAAACAGTGAAGGCCTAGAAACCATGACTTATGAGGAAAGACTTAGGGAGCAGGGTATGTTTAGCCTGGAAAAGAGATAGTTAAGGGGTAATATAATAGCCCTGTTTAAGTCTTTGAAGGGGTAGCACATTGAGGATGGAGCAAGCTTGTTTTCTGGTGCTCCAGAGACTAGAACATGGAACAATGGATGCAAACTTCAGGAAAAGAGATTCCACCTCAACATTAGGAGGCATTTCCTGACAGTAAGAACTGTTCAACAGTGGAACACACTCCCTCAGAGTGTGATGAAGTCTCCTTCCTTGGAGGTCTTTAAACAGAGGCTGATGTCCATCTGTCGGGGATGCTTTGATTATGACTTCCAGCTTGGCAGGGGGTTGGACTGGATGGCCCTTGTGGTGTCTTCCAACTCTATGATTTTATGGAGTTTATCACACAAATTGGAAGTGTAATCCAATGGCAATCTGAACGCAATCATGGGGTTTCGCGTTATTGCGTGAAAGCTGATCACACACATTTTTGGGCAATGGGAAGTCCATCCGAACGCAATCGTGGGGTTTCACATTATTGCATGAGAAACTATCACATGCAATTTCAGGCACTAGGAGGCAGTTTCGGGCAGTTCTGAACGCGATGTGGCATCAATACGCAATCATGTAAATTCGCTTAACTAGCGAATTCACTCAATTCCAAACTGGCCTCAATTTCATTTCTTTAGAAATTGAGATAAATTCCTCCCATGTGATAACCTCCTATGAAATTGTAAGCCACTCAGAGCATTTTTAAAGAGTGGGATATAGATACTACTAATAATAGTAATAATAACAGGTTAATACAAAGTATATTTACCAATCTAAGGGAGGTCTGCTGAAGATGTGGACAGCATCCGACAGTGAATGCTGAAGACTTGGATAGCATCCGAGGGTACACCAGGGAAAGTGAGCAAAAATGACTGGGATTGGGCAGGGGCAGGAGTTATACCCCCAAAAAACTGCCCTCTGGGGATGTGTACCCAAAAAGTACCCGTAGTAATTGATGATCTTCCCAAGGAATGGACAAACTGGTTCGGAAAACTTAATGATTTTAGCACCCAGGTGTTAATGCATTGATAACATCAGACCTCTTTAGACATCATGTCAGCCCCACAAACTACTGATTCTGTACTCCTCTGCAGGAAGTACCCTACCACCACTAGCACATGCCTCCTCCCAGATTCGGTAGAAGCCAAACCCTTCAATTGGGAGAAGACCTGAAATGACAACCTGTGCATCCAGGTTCGTCAGCTTCCTAGCCAGAGCTTCATAATTCATTACAATATTCTGAAGGCAATGCCATGCAGTTTTACTGGTTCCCATGTAAACCAAAGGGAGGGGTAAGAGTCAGTGTGCTTGATGAGCCTTGTCATCTTTTCCATTACATTTCAGGTAGACAGCAAATTTCTTTACACATTTTGTCAGGCCTGCAAATTACTGATTCTGTACTCTGCACATTCCTCCAACTATATACCTTCTGTATACACAAATTGACTTCCTCCCCAGGGGCATTCTTTGTGCGTTCTTCACCTTGGACTTTCTATACCACTCTGTCCAATTAAACCTTGTGCTCCCTAATATACTGTTGAGTGAATAAACAGGCGTTAAGTTGCTGAACCTTCTCTTCCAATTTGCCTTTGCTGCAGGTGTAGCTACTCTTCTGGCAAGGACAAAAAAATATGACAGTGACTGCAGAAGCTCCCACACCATCCATATTCAGTAGTCCTAAGTGGACACTTAAAGAGAAACCTGGGTCTCTCCCTCAAAACTACCCTACTAAATACCTCATAAAACACTGCTGTAAGCCTCACTTGTTACCTGACCTCTTCTTAATGAGGTTCAGGCGCTGCTGGTGGCGCAGCGATTAAATGCCTATACTGCAGCCACTCTCTCTCAAAACCATAATGTTGCGACTTCAATACCAGCAAAAGGTCTCTAGCTTGACTCAGGCTTGCATCCTTCTGAGGTCGCTGAAATGAGTACCCAGAATGTTGGGGGCAAGTAGCTTACAGTTGTAAATCACTTTGACACTGCTTAGGTGGTATGAAACGGTATATAAATGAAGCTGCTTGTTTGTTTGTTTGCTGGAGGTGCTGCTATATAGAAAGCTAATGGCTGCTATGCTATCACCTTCTTCCACCAAGTCACAACAAGCAGCGCTGTGCTGCAGATAATATTGTGACAGTGATTGGTGCAATATGTATTTTTCGTAGGTCATCCACCAAGGTGACCAATGCTGTTTCTGTTCCATAACCAGGCTTGAAACCAAATTGGAATGGATCCAGATAACCCATTTCATCCAGGAATACCTGGAGTTGTGTTGCCATAACTCAGTCTAAGAACTATGATCCAAAAAAGACCTGTGTAAAATGCAGGCTTCTGCGCAGCTTGGGGCTATGGCATTTAGGTGTTCCCCCAACCTACATGGAAGCTGAACCAGGTTGCTCGCAGGCTGCCTAAGGCAGCCCAAACACAGCCCTGACAGGAGCTAATCTTTTCTGCTCCTTGTTAGGATCCATTTGGGACATTGGAGGGAGTCGGCATTAAGACCGTGGCTTGTGGTCACTGCAGTCCTGCAGTGCTCCAGGAGGGATTGGCTTTTGGCTGCCCCTTCCTGCCCATCTGTTCTGTCCCTTACTAACAAAGTAGAGTTTAGAGACTGGCTGATAGTTACTTAGGGGGAGAGGGTCAAATGAATATTTCTTTTCTTTTTTCCTTTTTTAAATTAAAGTTTATTAAACATTTTTTTTAAAAAAAAATACACACTCAATATAAAATAGAAAGACATTTTAAAAACCCCACATCACATGAACATTGATTGTGCCTTAAATACAAATATAAGTCTTCAGATATATTCAAGGGGAAAAATAAGTATGTATACCAAACTATGTGTAGGTACATCTATATAAATATCCATTCTATATGTACTTATCTATATATTTCCATATCTATATAACTGAAATCAGGTAAGTATGGGGCTAAACAGACAGGCAAAAAGAGTTGCTTTCAGGCTGACTTGAAGGTGTGGCATTTAGATGACACATGCCTTTATGCCAGCAGGAAAGTGCCCTCTACTCACCTTATGCAGAAAAAAGCCGTTTCAAAAAGAAGCATCTTTTTTCTGCTTCTTCCTGGCTTGAAGCCATAGCATGAGCACTCCAGATGCCTTGGGAGCTGGCGGTGCGGTTGGTGGGGTTTCAATGTGGCTTCAGAAAAGGCAGCTTCAAGCCACTTTTTCCTGCCCATCTGCTTTGCCTCTAAAACAGTATAAAATGACCGGCTTGGTAATAGAAGAGAATGCTGTGGATATAGAATATCTTGATTTCAGTAAAGCCTTTGACAAGGTTACTCATGACATTCTTGCAAACAAACTTGTAAAATGTGGCTAGAGAAGGTAACTGTTACATGGATATGTAATTGGTTGACTAGCCAAACCCAAAGGATGCTCAACAATGGTTTCTTTTCATTCTGGAGCAAAGTGCCCAGCGGTTCTGTCTACTCAACATCTTGACCAATGACTTGGATGACAGAATTAGGAGCATACTTATCAAATTTGCAGATGACACCAAATTAGGAGGAGTAGCTAATACCCCAGAGGACAGGATCAAAATTTAAAATGACCTGAATAGACTAGAAAGCTGGGCCAAAGCTAACAAAATGAAATTCAACACGGAGAAATGTAAGGTACTGCACTTAGGGTGGAAAAATGAAATGCACATATATAGGATGGGGACACCTGGCTGAACGTTCCTCCTAATGTTATTTTCCTGTAAGTTGAATCCATGGCTCTGAGTCCTATTCTCTGGAGCAGTATAAAACACATTTGCTGTATCCTCAATATGAAATCCATTCAAATATTTAAACAGGGCTGTCATATCACCTCTTAACCATCTCTTCTCCATGCTAAACATACCCAGTGCCCTAAGTCTCTTCTCACAGGGTTTTGTGGGTTTTAGACCCTTCACCATTTTGGTTTCCCTCCTCTGGACTTGCTCCAGCTTCTCAACATCCCAGAACTAGACACAGTTTTCCAGGTGGGCCCAGACCAAAGCAGAACAAGGTGGCATTATTACTTCTCTATATTTCTATTGATGCAGCCTAGAATCACATTGGCTTTTTTAGCTTCCGCATCACACTGTTGTCTCATGTTCAATTTGTGATCATCAAGGAGGTGAAACAGGCCACCCCAAAATCGCTTCAAGCCAATCCTGGTTGGGGCTGCAGGAACCACACATTACGGACCTAATACACCTTTTTTTTTTGTGGCTGAAAAAGGAGCAGCAAACAGCCGCTCCTTTTTGTGCTGGCAAAAAGCTGGTTTCTCTGCCCCACCATGGTAGGAAGCCAGCTTCAAGGCGCTCTGGTGGTGTGCTGTGTATAAACACTGCACTGCCAGAGCGCTCGGAAGCTGGCTCCCGTGTAAACAGCCAAGTCACTTAAAGGCGACTTCTGGGCATGGGGGGATGTTGTCTTCATGCCATGTCCCCAAGCCAGCTGGAAGCCACCTTTTTATGCCTGAATGTTCCAGCCCATGGACTCCTGGATCCCTTTCATATGTACTGTTGTCAATTCAGGGATCCCCCATCCCCCATGTATTTCTTCTTCATTTTTTCTACCTTAGATTTCTGCCTGTTGAAATTCATTTTGTTAGTTTTGGCCCAGCTTTCTAATCTGTTAAGGTCATTTTGAATTTTGAGTCTCTCCTCTGAGGTATGGCTACCCCTCCCAATTTGGAGTCATCTGCAAATTTGATAAGCATTCTCTCTATTCTTTCATCCAAGTTGTTGATAAATATGTGAGTAGCAGCAGCCCAGGACAGAATCCTGTGGCATCCCACTGGTCACCTCTCTCTGGGATGAAAAGGAGCACCTTTTGGGTTTGGCCAGTTAACCAATTACGAATCCATGTAACAGTTGCATTGTCTAGCCCACATTTTACTAGCTTGTTTGCAAGAATGTTATGGAAGCCTTGTCAAATGCCTTACTGAAAGGAGCCCTGGTGGCACAGTGGTTAAATGCTTTTACTGAAAAACTCACTCACAAACCAAAAGGTTGCAAGTTCAATACCAGCTAGGGCTCAAGCTCAACACAAGCTTGCATCCTTCCAAGGTTGCTAAAATGAGTACTCAGCTTGTTGGGAGCTTACAGTTGCGAACCTCTTAGAGACTCCTTAGGTGGTATATAAATGAAGCTACTATTGCTATTGCTATCTGGACATTTCTTTTTCCCATTGCACAGAGGGTATTTCATTTTTTTATAATGGAGATCATTTGGAAATAAAATAGAAGCCTTTTTATTACCATGATTCTCCCCATCAGGGATAAATTTAACTTTCCCCATTTTTTTCCAAATCCCTTTTAATGTTGCTCCAAACTTGTTCATAATTATTCTGAAGTAACAAACTGTTGATCCTCACAATAATAACTCCCAAATATTTAATAGCTTTTTTTCTATTTTAAATTTAAAAAGGACCATCATCCACATAGATTTTCAGGGTATACTCTTCTATTTTTACTTTCATACCGTGGATTCTATCATCTTGTCTGATATCTCCCAATAAAGTCTCCAGCACCAAACTGAAAAACAAAGATGAAAGGGAGCATCCTTGTCTGGTTCCCATGTGTATACATACAAATTGAAAAGGGTACCTGACAAGGATGCCAATTTTAGAGATTCTGAATTCAGAATTAAAGAAGGGGAAATGAAAGAGTAAAAGGAGAGATAAAGAATTTAAAATTAAAGCCTTCACCAATGACTTGGTAATAATTTTGGAAGATCTAGTGATGGTATAGATAATTTGAAGAGGAAAATCAAAGAATATGGAAGGTTCTCAGGCTTTAAGATAAAGGATAAAACAAAGTTTGTGGCAAAAAATATGAGCCTATTAGAAAAAGAAGAGTTGGTAAAGAAAATGGAATTTGAAATTGTTAATAATAATATCCATAGATATTTGAGAGAAATTATTTAAAAGTTTGGAAGGGAATTAGTAAGACCTAATTAGATGGCAAAATTAAAATTTATCTATGTTGGGAAAAAATTCAGTTTTTAAAATGAATATTCTTCCTAAAATAATGCACTTATTTCAAACAATCCCATTTATCTTCTTAAATGCCCCCTCCACTAAGAGCCCAAATAGATAGCCCAGATGGGGCAGTGTGAAGCCGCCCCACCTGAAAACAGATTGTCCCAGATGGAAAAGGAGTGTTTTCAACCACTCCCTTTTCAACTGCGGAAAAGCCGCATGTAGCATCTCTTCTACAGTGGCTTCCTGGCATGTTGGGGCTTGCAGCATGTAACCGCTACTCTGCCAAGATGCCCGGAAGCTGGCTGACATGCAGCTGCTCAGGATGCCTTCAGGGCATCATTGATGTGTGAGGCATGTGCACTCCACATCCCCAAGCCAACCACAGCCTCCCCAAAGGTGGCCTTTATTACCAGTCTGTACTGGCTCCTAATGGAAAAAGCTAAAAATTAGATGGAAATTACTGTCTGCTGCAATGGATATAAAATTGTATTACAAAGCTTCTTGTTTAGTTTGGCAAAAGCAATGGATTACATTGGATTATCAAAGAGATTTGGATTTAGAGGGCCATAAATTAAGAATGTGCTGGCATTCTTATGGTATGGGTACTTATGGTATGGGAGAATTATAACAAATAGACCTGATCTAAATTGGCACTAAAGAGCGCCTTTAGGGCTCTTTAGTGCATCTTTAGGGTTAGGGAGGGCGTAGCGTCTACACCCTCCCTAATCCTAAAGCGTATGGATGCCTCCATTTTAAGATGGCGGCATCCATACGGACGCGCCGCAAGAGCGTCATCATGTGTGCAGCGTTTAGATTTGCTGCAAACAGAATGACACCCTAGCGCCGCAGGAGGGCGCAAATCAGTGCCAAAAAGGAGCTCCGAATGGAGCTCCTTTTTGGAGGTGGGTCTTTGCCGCGGCTTTTAGACAGCCACAGCAAAGGCCAAGGGAGGAAGGGGCCGCGGCGGCAGCCCCTTCCTCCCTTCCACCCTACCTCCGCAAGCGGGGTGCAGCCCAGGGCACCCGCTGCACTCCGCTTAGAGGCCGCGGGGAAGCGGCACTTTGCCACTTCCCCGCAGCGTCCAGAAGTGGCGCCATCCCACCACTTCTGGAGGGGGGTTGAGACCACCCCAAAGGGGACAGTCTAAATCGCCCCATAGGGAATTTAAAAACCATACAGTCAGAAGGTCATTATTAAGGATCTGGACTAGATATAAAGATAGAGACTGCCTGAAGTATCAGGTTGGTTGTCACCACAGGAAGTGTATTTATAGAGAATTGGATAAATCTAAGTTGATGAAATATAGAGGTTTATTGAAAGAGAAAGTACAATGCACCTGCGTCATACACGGGCGCCTTTTATCTGCTTTCAACTTATGCTGAAAGCCCCATGCCATTCCTGTATCACATCCATGCCCACAGTACACATGCCCTGGTGCACCACGTGCACGAGTCCCATTATTTTCAATGGGGTTTGAGCAAAGGCGAAACTTGCCTTACACAGCAGGGTCCAGAACAGATCCTCTGCGTACGGCAAGGGACCACTGTATGAAAATTGCAAATTAAAGGGAGACAACAGTTTGAGGAGGAGGAGGGATTTACATTAAATTTGTTTCTATATTATCAGATAAGAGAATGAGTGAAGGAGGACATGAAAGAATCTCAATATGAAGAGGAAAAATTGGAGTTTGAGAAATTATTATGCATGAATTATGTCCATTTAATAAGTAAGATGTACATATTATTATTGAGAGTTAGTCTCAAAAAAAAAAAAACAGGTAAAAGATGGGCATGGTGAGATGGGCAAAAAATCTGGGCCACAACATCCAAAAGAGCCAGTGGAAGGACGTTTAGGTTAAACAATTAAAAATTAACTTGTTCATATTTTTTGAAAGAAAAATTTTATAAAATGATGTTTAAATGGTATCTGATTCCAGATAAACTGGCAAAAATATATAAAAAGGTAAAGAATATCTATTGGAAATGTGAGAAGCAAACTGGAACTTTTATCACATGTGGTGGAAGTGTAAAAAAGCAAAAAAGGACTAAAATTAGCAATTGTATGTACAAAAATTGGGAATTAAATCGGGCTTAAGTCTGGAGCTGTATCTATTAAATAAAATAAACTTGAACAATAGAAGAGAGAGAAAATTTAGAGATTTTATAAGTTATATAATCACTGCAGCAAGAATTGTATACGGAAAATATTGGAATGATAGGAACATACCAAATAAATGTGAATGATTACTAATGATAATGGTTTGATAAATGAAAATTGATAAATTAACAAATTTTGTAAAGGGAAATTTAGATGAGGTTTGTTTTGTTTTTTAATGGAAGCCTTTCACATTTCACGTGCAGAAATTAAAGGGGGATATTGTAATTATGGGATTCAGTATTTAGAAAGTACAGAAAACCTTCCCACTTACGTGGTACCTATTTATCTACTTACATTTGCATGCTTTCAAACTGCTAGGTTGGCAGAAGCTGTGACTCATGACAGGAGCTCACCCCATCATGCAGCACTCAGGCCTCGAACTGCCAACCTTCCAATATTCCGAACATCAGAACTGGCATCTTAAAAACTAAGGCACTGTATCCCCATTAATATAATGTAGGCATGTGTAATTAGAATATATACTGCACCGATGGTTAGAGGATTGAGGTGAAGCCTTATTTTAATGGGGAGAAAGGGGAGCCAGTCAGGACAGGGGATTAGGATGGATTAGGTATGAGTATTAGGATGGATTTTTTTTTCCAGGCCCTACTTTTTTCCTTCTCTTTTTTGTTCTGTTTTCTTTTCATTTTCCTTTTTTCTTCTTCTTCTTTTATTTGTTTGTCTTTATGTTCTTGTTCATGATATAGTCTGTGTATGTATGTTGGCTTTTTAACTTTTGAAAATTATAAATAAATATTATTGGAGATAAAGAAATAGGATAAACTGGAATGGAATCAAGAAATACCATGTTCCCACACTGCACACGGGCACACTATATGCAGCTTCAAGCTTATGCTGAAGCCGCACGGTAATTAATCATATAGAGCTTGCACCCATGGCACATGCACCATGCCAAAAGTATGCGCCCCATTGTTTTCAATGGGGCATGAGCATACTCGGAATTTTGCTTATGCGGGGGGATCGAGAACAGATCCCCTGCGTAAGCAAAGGGCCCACTGTATCTCAAATTCACTATGTAGAGTTTTTTCAGCAAATGTATAGGAATGCACAGAAATCTTTAGAAGTATGGCTAATTTGTCAAGAAGAAGAGATCAATATATTGCTTTTATCTTTAGCAGAATCATAGATCCCTTGTTAATGTCTATACCATATATGCTTTGTATACTGAGTGATGGGACATATTATACTATTGGTGCTTAGAATCACAGAATCATAGAGTTGGAAGAGACCACAAGGGCCATCCAGTCCAACCCCCCTGCCATGCAGGAACTCTCAATCAAAGCATCCCCGACAGATAGCCATCCAGCCTCTGCTTAAAGACCGTTTATCTTCTTTGGAGCTGGCTAATTTCAGATGTGAGGGAGGAAATATGTACTGTGAGCTGCCAAGGCCAGTTCAATGGGAACACTGGCTATGAAGGGAGAGCAGGCTAGCCCTGGGAAGAAGAATATTTTGGCTTCAAGACAAATGGGGTGTGAGCATGCAAAGCGTTTGATTTGCTTTGTGCTTTTAAGTGCCAAGTGCTTCAGTCCTGACAACATTATTATGCTGTAAACAACATTAGTTTTCTTTTAAAAAGTGTTCTGGACCCACTGAAGTCTGTGTTCCTGAACTGAAGTAAGCTAGTATATGACAGTTTGTCAGGACCTGTTTATGCCCTGAATTCTTTCATTGTTTGGTTTGGTTCATGAATTGGAGGCAACTGCCTCCTCTGATTTGCTCCTTGTTTTCCTGCTATGTATGGTCAAATGCTATGGCATCAAATGGCACCACTGTTGCTGTGAGAGTGATGAGAAGCCCAACAACTGACTGATCTGGACGTGCACATCAGGGAACCATCCCCTCACAGAGTGGGGAACCAAGAAGTGAAAGGCTGAGGGACTGCAACTCTAGGAGGAGTTGAATACAGTCTATGCCATCCTGTTGGAGTGGGAAGGTAATGGCCAGTGGCAGGAGCAGACCACAGCTGGGCTCCCTGTGGCTTGTGGCCCACCACCACCTCTGGTGGCTCAAAGGAAAGGCAAGCGATCGGCTGGTAAACCCCGTACAACACAGCTGCACCTGAGCTGAATGAATTGCAAGTATTCATAATGTGACCTGCATGCATGATTTGAGGACCCACTTCAGCAGAAGAAGGCTCAAATGTGCCTTTTAACTCTGAAGCAAGGTTTGCAGGACTGAGTATGCTGAGGAATTTTTACAGTTGGCAGTGAGGGTGCCAGACTGGTTCGAAGCTACAAAAGTCCGGTAATTCTGAGAAGGGTTGAGACCAGACATCCTAGAGTGGGCACAACCTTGGTACTTTTATGGGACTGGTTCTCCTGGCTGGTGAAAAAGAGATGGTCAATGAGACAGTGAAATATGTCAAACAGCGGTATCTCATTTTTACTGCTTTAGTGAAGTATCCTACATTTCTCCTTGTTGGAAGAAATTTTGTTAGTTTTGGGCCAGCTTTCTTCTTTTTTTCCCCTCCATTTTTAAAAAAGTGATCTTAATTCAGTATTAAAACACAAAATTATCAGCACTTAACTTCCATAAAAGCAATAAATAAACAAACAAATGAGCAAAACAAACACACAAACAAACACGTACATATATAAACCCTTCCCCCCATTGTCTCAAAAACCACAAAAACCAAAAACCATAAAAGCTAAAATTTAACTCCCCACCTCTCTCTCTGACTACTTTTTAAATTAACATATTGAGTTTCCTGTACTCTTCATTTTTAAATCCTTTATTTTAAAACAATATACATAAAAGGTTTAAGATTATAACCAAACACCAAGATCAACCCAAGAACTGTCGGTACCTCTAGTTTTAATCTTTATTTATCTATTTCTATTTTTATTTTTTAAAACTCCAACCATTCCTTTCCTAATCATGTCAAAATAAAAAACAATATCTTATACATCAAATCCAGTGCTACTGATATCTCCTCTCTCTTTTTATAAATATATTCTATAAGTGATCCCATGTTTTCTTAAATATTTCCACTGAATTATTTTTCACCAAAATCAGTTTATGTAAAGAAGGTAGTTCAATGACCTTTTCTATCCAATCTAAATGTGCTGGTATTTCATTAGTTTTCCACTTCCTTGAAAAACCATTCTCACAGCTGTAATAAAATAAGAAATTTATGTGTTCTTTTTCTTTTTTTTAATCTTCAAAATTTATCATATTCAACAAATACAATTCACAATTACATGTTGCAACCTTTCAAAGACACACTGGCTTTATCAGGCAAACAGGAAAAAGAAATTGAAGATGTTAGTCATAGGCCTGTATTTTCTGTTTCTGGTCTTAGCTCAGATGGTAGGGAGGGCAATCTGCAGGCTGGCATGTTCCCCCTTTGGCCATGTGGTCACTAGCAGATTTTCAAATTCAAGGAAATTTTATGTCCATTTGCAATTCAAATACGATATTTCTTGGAATCCAGCATGTTTCCTTCCTTTGTAAGTAAGTAGAGAAGAAACTTGCCCCTCTGAAAAAACTTGCCAAGGAAATTCTATAGGGTCACCATAAGTCAGAAAGGAGTTGAAGGCACACAAGAAGAAGAAGAAGAGGAGGAGGAGGAGGAGGAGGAGGAAAAAGAAGGGCCCAGCCTGTTGGCTGAGGCCCCGCATGGATCCTCCGCCTCTGGAGAAGGCCTTGCTGCAGCCGCCTCTCCGTGGGTTTTTGCCATATTTTATTGTTTTATTTTATTGTATAATTTTAATACATTAAATATTAAAAATTCATCTAAATTATTTAAAAATCACTAAAACTGCAATTGATTTAATAATAAATTAGTAAGACTCCAGCTTTGCTCACCCCATTCTAGCATGGGGATTGTCATCATTCTAGCATGGGGATTGTCCAAAGGAGGGCAACTAAGATGGTGAAGGGTCTGGAAACCATGCCCTATGAGGAACGCCTCAGGGAACTGGGGATGTTTAGCCTGGAGAAGAGAAGGTTAAGAGGTGATATGATAGCCCTGTTTAAATATTTGAAGGTATGTCATATTGAGGAGGGAGCAAGCTTGTTTTCTGCTGCTGCAGAGACTAGAACGCGGAACAATGGATGCAAACTGCAGGAAAAGAGATTCCACCTCAACATTAGGAGGAACTTCCTGACAGTAAGGGCTATTCGACAGTGGAACACACTCCCTCGGAGTGTGGTGGAGTCTCCTTCCTTAGGGGTCTTTAAGCAGAGGCTGGATGGCCATCTGTCAGGGATGCTTTGATTTGGAGTTCCTGCATGGCAGGGGGTTGGATTGGATGGCCCTTGTGGTCTCTTCCAACTCTATGATTCTATGATTCTATGATTCTATCACTTTTGTGAATAGAAGCCTCCTTCTGCCTCTGGATGAGGATCTTTGAGTCCCACCCAAAGGATTTGGCAGCATCCTCAAAACTAACAGCACTAACATGAGGATAATGGAGCAGAGGACAGAATAGGAGAATTTAAGCACAGAATAAGTAAAGAGATAGTACAGGAATACCTGGTTAATCTAAATGAAAATAAGTCTCCAGGACCAGATGAACTATATCCAAGGGTATTAAAAAAAACTGGCAAACGTAATATCAGAGCCATTTGCAATAATTTTTGAGAACCATTGGAGAACAGGAGAAGTCCCAGCAGACTGGAGGAGGGCAAACATTATCCCCATCTTCAAAAAGAGGAAAAAGGAGGATCCCAACAATTATTGTCCAGTTAGTCTGACATCAATATCAGGAAAGATTCTGGGGCAGATCATTAAGCAGAGAGTCTGTGAACATCTAGAAGGCAATTCCCTAATCACAAAAAGTCCACATGGGTTTCAGAGAAACAAGTCATGCCAGACAAACCTGATCTCTTTTTTTGATAAAATTACCAGCTTGGTAGATGAAGGGAATGCTGTGGATATAGTATATCTTCATTTCAGTAATGCCTTTGACAAGGTTCCCCATGACATTCTTGCAAACAAACTTGTAAAATGTGGGCTAGACAAAGTAACTGTTACATGGATTTGTAATTGGTTGACCGACCAAACCCAAAGGGTGCTCAACAATGGCTTCTCTTCATCCTGGAGAGAAGTGACCAATGGGGTCCCACAGGCTCTATCTTCGGCCCAGTGCTATTCAACATTTTCATCAATGACTTGGATGAAAGAATTGGGAGTATACTTATCAAATTTGCAGATGACACCAAATTAGGAGGAATAACTAATACCCCAGAGGACAGGATCAAAATTCAAAATGACCTGAATAGACTAGAAAGCTGGGCCAAAGCTAACAAAATTCCACACTTGGGTCGGAAAAATGAAATGCATAGATATAGGATTGCCGAGAAGAGGGGCAGGTTAGAAATAAAATTTAGTAGTAGTAGTAGTAGTAGTAGTAGAAGGCCAGCAACTGAGGCTGAGAGACACCAGGCTGGGAAGATACCTGTCTCCCTTTAACAACGGAGGGACCAGCCCCAGTGCCACAACACCACCTGCGCTGCGGAGGACTCTGGGGGTGGGGCGCCGGTGGGAGCAGCGTCCCTTAAAGCCGGCCTGCTGGGCCCCAAAGGAGGAAGAGCGCCAGCGCCAGCCCAAGCTGCGCTGTGGAGGGACCAGCACCACAACACCACCCATGCTGCAGAGGACTCTGGGGGTGGAGTGCCGGTGGGAGCGGCATCCCTTAAACCTGGCCTACTGGGCCCCGAAGGAGGAAGAGCGCCAGCCCAAGCCATGCCGCAGAGGAAACAGCGCCAGTGCCACAACACCACCCACGCTGCAGAGGACTCTGGGGGCGGGGGGCTGGTGGGAGCGGCATCCCTTAAACCCGGCCTGCTGGGCCCCGAAGGAGGAAGAGCACCAGCGCCAGCCCAAGCCGTGCCGCAGAGGAAACAGCGCCAGCACCACAACACCACCCGCGCTGCGAAGGACTCTGGGGGCGGGGTGCCGGTGGGAGCGGTGTCCCTTAAAGCCGGCCTGCCAGGCCCCGAAGGAAGAAGACCACCAGCGCCAGCCCAAGCCGCACCGTGGAGGGACAAGCACCAGCGCCACAACACCACCCGCCCTGCAGAGGACTCTGGGGGATGGGCACTGGTGGGAGTGGCATCCCTTAATGCCGGCCTGCCGGGCCCCAAAGGAGGAAGAGCGCCAGTGCCAGCCCAAGCCGCGCTGCGGAGGGACCAGCACCAGCACCGGTACAACATCCACGCTGCAGAGGAACAACACCCACACTGCGGGGCACTGGGGGAGTGGCATCCCCTGTTTGTTAGGCCCCATAATAAGAAACAATGCCAGCACCGAAGCATCAACTGTGCAATAGAGATCTCCAAGATTGGGGTATTGGGATTAGTTGACATTAAGGAGGGGTGATTCGTCAGAGATTTATTGTATTAAGGTTAAAATCTTTTGCACTGCCTGAACATTATCTATTAATTAAGGAATTAGATCTCCTTACAAATTTCTGATCTGTATTATACCTTATTGGTGTTAGACCAGAGTACAAGGCAGATAATATGTGTATACAGGGGAATGCCACACCAAGCCAGACATGTGTAACCACAACATACAGTAACGAAGAATCTATAGGAGTGGTGTGGGGCAATGGGAGGTATGATGTTAACAGTGTTGTAAAGAAAATAAAGGAAAGATGAGATCGATGCTTGAATACTATCCCATCTTCCAGACACTCTGTTAGCCCTCAGGAACCTAGGGTCATCCCAACCATACCGCAGACCCTCTCCTTGCTCCTTTTAAATGCCAGGTCGGTGAAAAACAAATCTCATATGATATACGATCTGTTAGAAGATGAGGACGCCAACCTGGCCTGTATTACAGAAACCTGGCTGGGTGAGGACAGCAGCGTGACTTGGGCAAAGGCCCTCCCAGCCAGATAGCGGGTTCAGGAGCAGGTCAGGGGAAGTGGGTGACGAGTCGCCTTAACTCACAAGAGCTCCATCATTTTGACTAGGATACAGATCTGTGCAATGACTTATGCCGAGTGTATTTACCTGACCCTGAAGGCCAGGGACAGTTTAGGGATTCTGCTAGTCTACCATCCACCCCATAATCTAGCAGACTCCCTGGCCGAGCTGACACAGTTGGTCTCGGAGCTGATGTTCTTATCCTGGGGGACCTCAACATCCCCTTCGAGTCCAACTTGCTAGATCTGAAAGGTGCAGCTTGGGAGCTCATGGACTCCATGACAGCCATGGGCCTGTCCCAATTGGTCTCAGGGCCAACACACTCTGCTGGTAATACACTCAACATGGTCTTTTGCACAGATCAGGAAAATCCGTGGGCAGAAGTTATTACCACCACTGCCCTGTCATGGACGGACCATTTCCTAGTCAAAGTAGAGTTAAAGGCTTCTACCGATTCCCCCCTCGGGGGTGGAGGACCTATTAGAATGGTCCGCCCTCGAAGGCTGATGGAACCCAAACGGTTCCAAGAAGCCCTAGAGGGTCATATGGTTGGGGCAGACAGTGATTCTGTTGAAGCCCTGGTTGATATCTGGAACAACAGCCTCACCGGGGCTATAAACAGCATTGCTCCTGAGCGTCCTCTCCAGCTCGCTCCCAATAAAAAGGCCTGGTACACTCAAGATCTAAGTAAGATGAAGCGAGCTGTGAGACGACTAGAGCGCCGCTGGTGGAGACATCAACGTTTATCCGACAAGACACTCCTTGGAGACCTTAGTTCCTACAGAGTGGCAATCGATGCAGCAAAGAACTCGTTCTATGCTGCTCGTATTGCATCGGCAGAATCTTGTCCGGCAGAGCTTTTTAGGGTGGTCAGAGAGCTAACCCATCCTTCTCCCACCCCGAATCTATTGTTACAACCATCAAATGCCTGCTGTGACACTTTTAGTGATTTCTTTGCCGATAAAATCTCTCGGATAAGGGACAATCTTGATGCCAGCATTGGAACAGAAACTGTGAGAGAGGTGTTCAGTGATGCCGTGGACTTGGTTAGACTGGATAAGGAAGTGGACAAGATTCTTGGATCTGTAAGGAAGACAATGGGCCCTCTCGATCCCTGCCCATCACGGCTGACTGTACAGGGAGGGGATGCAGTGATGACTCTACTTCAGCATGTCATTAATGCATCCCTTAGGGAGGGTAAATTTCCATCTCAGCTTAAGCAGGCTGTTGTTAAGCCTCTTTTGAAGAAACCCTCCCTCGACCCCCTAGTAAGGAACAACTACAGATCGGTCTTCTTATTACTATTCTTGGGCAAGGTGATCAAGAGGGCAGTTACCCTCCAGCTCCAGGAAATCTTGGAGAAAGCTGATTATCTAGACCCATTTCAAACCGGGTTCAGGGCGGGCTACGGAGTTGAGACCGCCATGGTCGCCTTAATTGATGACCTCCGTCTGGGCACTGACAGGGAAAGCGTGACCCTGTTAGTGCTCTTGGACATCTCAGCGGCCTTCGATACCATTGACCATGGTATCCTTCTGGAACGCCTGAGAGAATTGGGCATCAGAGGCACTGTATTCCAGTGGTTACGGTCCTATCTCTTGGGCAGATTCCAGATGGTGAAGCTGGGAGACAGTTGCTCTCGTAAAAGAGAGCTGACATCTGGCGTCCCCCAAGGCGCCATCCTGTCTCCCATGCTATTTAACATTTACACAAAGCCGCTGGGAGAGGTCATCCAGAGACATGGGGCACGGTGTTATCAGTACGCTGATGACACCCAAATCTATTTCTCTATGCCTCCGACAGATGCACTGACTAAGGATGGCATCTCTCCTCTGAACGCCTGCCTGGACTCGGTAATGGGCTGGATGAGGAAAAACAAGCTCAGGTTGAATCCAGAGAAAACGGAGGTACTTGCAATAGGTTCTCCTAGCCCGGGGATGGAGATTCATCAACCGGTACTGGACGGGGTCACACTTCCCCAAGGACAAGGTTTGCAGTTTGGGGGTGCTCCTGGATTCATCTCTACAACTAACATCTCAGGTGGAGGCGACTGCCAGAAGTGCATGGTATTAGTTTTGGTTGATGCGCCAACTGCGTCTTTAGCTGGACAGGAAGGACCTAGAAGCAGTAGCAAAGTAGCACCTCTCGTTTAGATTTCTGTAATGCGCTCTACATAGGGCTACCTTTGTACCAAGTTCGGAAGCTTCAACTGATCCAGAATGCAGCAGCCAGATTAATTACAGGGGCCTCCAGGATGGGGAATATAACCCCCGTGTTAAAATCTCTTCACTGGCTGCTGATCAGCTTCCGGGTGCAATACAAAGTGTTGATTGTTACCTTTAAAGCCCTACATGGTTTGGGTCCAGGTTACTTGAGAGAATGCCTCTCCCTATATAATCCGCCCCTCACCCTTAGAACATCAGGAAAAAACCTATTAGATTCTGTTGATACGAGACTAATGCTAACTTCTCGTATGGCATTTTCAGAAGTGGCTCCGAAACTCTGGAATGACCTGCCGGAAGAGCTCCGCTTGATAAACACTCTAGTAGCGTTCAAAAAGGCGCTAAAAATGGAGCTCTTCTGGTGGGCATATCCACCAGATTGTGTATAAGACTTTATTGAACCCCTGTTTGAGAACCTCTCTATTAGACCACATAATTGATTTTAATTGATTTTAATTAGATAATTTTAAATTGTTGAATTGTGATTGTTGTATTGGTTACACTGTATTGCTGTTTTATATGCTGTAATCCCGCCTCGATCCTAAGAGGGAGGCAGGAAATATAAATAAAATTTATTATTATTATTATTATTATTATTATTATTAGGATGGGGGACACCTGACTGTACAAGACTACATATGAAAGGGTTCTAGGAGTCCAAGTAGACCACAAGTTGAACATGAGTCAACAGTGTGATGCGACAGCTAAAAAGGCCAATGCACCTTTAGGCTGTATCAATAAAAGTATAGCGCCTAGATCAAAGGAACTAATAGTGCCACTGTATTCTGCTTTGGTTGGGCCCCACCTGGAATATTGTGTCCAGTTCTGGGCACAACAATTCAAAAAGGATGTGGAGAAACTGGAGGGTGTCCAAAGGAGGGCGACTAACATGGTGAAGGGTCTAGAAACCATGCCTTATGAGGAGCGACTTAGGGAGCTGGGGATGTTTAGCCTGGAGAAGAGAAGGTTAAGATATGATAGCCCTCTTTAAATACTTGAAAGGATGTGATGTTGAGGAGGGAGCAAGCTTGTTTTCTGCTGCTGCAGAGACTAGAACGCAGAACAATGGATGCAAACTGCAGGAAAAGAGATTCCACCTAGACATTAGGAGGAACTTCTTGACAGTAAGGGCTGTTCGACAGTGGAACACGCTCCCTCGGAGTGTAGTGGAATCTCCCTCCTTGGAGGTCTTTAAGCAGAGGCTGGATGGCCATCTGTCAAGGATGCTTTGATTGTGATTTCCTGCATGGCAGGGGGTTGGACTGGATGGCCCTTGTGGTCTCTTCTAACTTTACAATTCTATGATTCTATGATTCTAACTGTGCTATGAGATTTCATTGCAGAATTTCCAATATCCTTTTCCTTCCCTTTCCAGAAAGGAAACAATAAGTGCAAGTTCCAGGCTGTATTTCCAAAATCTACTCAAGCTATTTGTTCACCTTTTGGCACTTTCAGCACACTAAGGAGAAGTACTTCTTGACTGGTATTCTGTGCAAAGCTTTCTTTTCCAAGCCCAACCTCCTGCTGTCTTTACTCATTCCAAGTGACAACCCAGCCCAGGAAAGTATTTATTTTGCATTATTGGTTAGCTTTGTTTTTACCTCCTAAGTAAACCCACCAGTATTTTATAGCCCTGCCTCCACACTTGCAGTATATATTAGTCTTTTATGCCTTCTCTGTCACCTGTTGAAATGAGAACTTGGAGTCTCTGCAGCCCTAGCCTTACATTGACTTAAATAACACCAGATGTGGACCTTTACTGCAAGAGGAAGACTAATTGATTTCGCCAGCCACAGTACACCTATTGTTTTTTGACACAAATAAACACTGTAGCATGTAGGTTTATATACATTTTCCCCTTCCTGCCACAAAAGCCAAAGGTTATTCAATTAAAGGAGTCCAGAAAGTGTGACTAATAGTCCATGGATAGAGTATTTCTACTGTAAAATTGGGAGGGGGGTCCTCCCTCCTACCCTGAGAACAGTGGCCTCACCAGGTCTAGCTATAACAGTGATGGATGGATGGTGTGTGCAAGACGTTATTATTTGTGATGTGTGTGGGGGTAGATGGCAGGCGCGTTGGGCAGTACACCTGCTGAGCTCTGAGAACCAAGAACAGCTGTGTGCATTGATTTAGAAGCTCGCTACTTGGGCTGCAGGAACGAATCAAGCAACAGCTCATAAAAAAAGAGGGTTTTATGATTTCCCCCCTTCTTTCTACAAACAAACGGCCGCATCATATGTTTTTCTAATGCTGCCATAACTCAAAATTAAATCCCAGCCCAAGGTGTCAGCTTGGTACCATGTCAGAATTGTAACGGCTTATTTTAAAGGTCATTATGTGAGCACTGGTTGGAACCTTAATGTGGGGGAGGGTTCAGCACAAAAGTGCCATTTCATTTAACTTTGGCCCAACCGGAGCACTTAGGAGCAATTAGCTTCATTGTTAAAAAATGAACTGAAAGTGTTTTAACTGGCGATTTTATGCTAATAACAACTACTAATTCAAACTCTTTAAAAGAGAAACTTCAAGCTGCAAAAGGGCAGTGTGTTAGTTGCCTCAGCCTATGTTCAATTTGCCTACAGTTTGCTCTATCTTAAAACAACTGAGAGTCAAACACAATCAAATGAGCAAACATCCTCATTTTCACAATTGCAGCTCCGATGACTATTCCCTCCACCACTATAAACAAACACCAAAAGATTAAAATATAACATATAGCTATGGGAGTTTGTTATGGATCTATTTGATTCATTACATTAAGGCTTACAGAAAAGGCTTGGAGAAAATTAAGTTTCTCTAAGCTTTCCAGTCAGATATCTAAGAAGAACATGAAAAAGGCATGCAAGATCAGACCAAAGCCCTATAGTCCAAAGTTCTCTTCTAACTGTGACCAACCAAATGGTTAAGAAAACCCCAAGAGGAAGTTGTTGTTGTGTGCTTCAAGTTGTTACCAATTTATAATGAACCTATCACAGCATTTTCTTGAAAAGATTTGTTCTGAAGGGGTTAGCTTTTGCCTTCTTCCAAAGCTGAGAGAGTTCAGCTTCCTAAGATCACCCAGTGGGTTTTCATGGCTGGACAGGGATTAGGACTCTGGTCTCCAGAGCCATAGTCCAACACAAGACCACTAGACCATGCTGGCTCTGACATGTGCAAAAGAGCTCTCCATCTCATATTCTTCTAGCAATTGGTGTCTAAAGGGTTATCCTTCCTCTTAAATTGGAGGTCTTCTTAATGTGTTGCCTTATCTCTCATTAATTTATCTATAATATATCTTTAAAGATATCTTTATAAAGATAAAAGAATTTTCCAGTTCATAGTTAAACTATTGAATTTTTATCAGAAAGCATAGTGATGCCCATCTAATACCTTTAAAGATTTAAAGGTATTAGGTGGGCATCACTATGCTTTCTGATAAAAATTCAATATTTTAACTATGAACTGGAAAATTGCTTCCTTTTTTCTGCTTTTACTCTCCTACTGTTTAGTTTTACTGGGTGATCCCATGTTCCAGAACTGTAAGACAGAAGGGGGAAAATATATTTCTGCATCCACTTTTCTCATACCTGCATCTAGTTCCTCCTCCTTACTTATCTTTTTCCCAAGTAAAGGCACTCTCTCTGTCATGCATACACACATACATTTTCTTTGCAGAGACATGAACTATATATATTATTTCAAAGGTGACATTGCTGATAGTTTTATTTTTATTATTACTCTGATTTTTAATTTATATCATTTCTTTCTACAAACATGGAACTCAAAGTGGCTTAAATAGAAATTAAAACAAAATACTGTTAAAAATACTGGTCATAATAAAGAAGATGTTTTTCAAAAATTAAAAATAGTTTCCTAATGATCCCCAACATAAAATTTGCCTTTCTACAGCTGTTCTATATGAGAGCAATATTTTTCTGAACTTTCCACTGAAAATCCAGAACTCCATTCAGCCACAGTGCACTTGAACCCCCTTCAGCATATAAGTGGATTTTTCCCCATTTTGCACCTTACCGTTTATAGCCTTTTCCATTTCTGTACTATTTGAACCAGCCTGAAGACATTCTTTTGTCTTCCCTTTCTGTTTCAATTGCCCTAAATATTTTTCAGCAAATGCAGTCACCACACTGGTCACTTAAATCCAGATCAAAGAATCATGGAATCACAAAGACTGAAGGGATCTCAAGACCCTTCTGACCCAACCCACTGCCATGCACAACTACACAACTACAACACACTTGAAAGATGGAACATCCAACCTATGTTTAAAGACACACACCCAAAGAAGGAGAGTCCACCACCATCTGAGGCGGTCTATTCCACTGCCAAATAGATCTTAATTACTTCTTCCTAATGTTTAGGTGGAATCTTATGCAGGTGTCCCTTCATACTGGCAGGGGTTTCTTTCCAGACACCCCCCTCCCAGCCCATGGATACTAAAAAGCATCGGTCATCAAGTCCCATTATCCTCTATGGACATGCAACATGGAGATGGCTGCATTGGTGTGTCTGCGTAAATGCACCAGCATTGAGGATAATGGGCCATGGACATCTGTGTATGCTCCACCGATACGGGGGGGGGGGGGGGCTGTAATTTTAATCCACTGGTTCTCATTCTAGTCTCTGGAATGACTGCATCCACACTGCAGAAAGAATCCAGTTTAACACCACTTCAGCTGGCATGGCTCTATGCTATGGTATTCTGGGAATTGTAGAGACATTTAGTCTTCTCTGTCAAAGAACCCTAGTGCAATAACAAACTGCAGTTCCCAGGAGTCCATGGCATTGAACCACAGCACTTAAAGTGGTGTCAAACCAGATTATGTCTGCAGTGTGGATCCAGCCCTAGTCAATATCCTTCTTGAAATGTGGTGTCTAGAAGCCTGATACATTATTCCAAATGAGGCCTGACCAAAGCAGAATATAGTTGTACTGTTACTCCTCTTGATCTGAACACTTTGCTTCTGTTGATGCAGCCTAGAATTGCATTGTGGTTTTTTGTCTACTACATCATCCGATTGACTCATGTTAAGTGGTCTACTAAGACTCCTAGATCCTTTGGACAAACACTGCTTTCAAGCTAGGTGTCACCCATTCTGTATTTGTGCATTTCATTTTTCTTTTCTTTTTAAAATATCTTTATTAATTTTCAATTATTGTATACAAACTATACATGTGTTATCATATTTACCATATTAGGTGTCATATGATCCATTTAAGTACATCCACCTTTCTTTCTTAAGTTGGGTATAGAGTACAGAGGTTTTAGAATTATTAGATTCAGAACTTATCCATTTTCCCTTTTCCTCCCATTTATTATCCTGTGTTGTCTACCAGTGCAAGCTATCAGTTGGTCTTTAATAGATCTTTGTTAATTCCCCACTTACTATTCCAGTATTCGAGAATTGGAGCCCAATCTTTTTCATATTGGGGCTTTCTAGACTGCCCAAAAGGGGCGGTCTGTACTCGCCCGTTTTAGCGGCGGGATGACACCAAGGCTGCCGCATGGGCAGACCCAGAGGCCTCATCCCGCCGCTTTTGGAGGCCGTGGGGAAGCAGAAAACTGCCGGTTCCCCGCAGCCCCCTAGCAGGGTGCAGCAGGCGCTCTGGGCACCCGCTGCACCCGCTTCCCTCGGCAGGGCTGAAGGGAGAAAGGGGCTGCTGCTGCAGCCCCTTTCTCCCTGCATCTTTGCCGCAGCCGTTTAAAGGCCATGGCAAAGATCCGCCACAAAAAAGGAGCTCCCTTTGGAGCTCCTTTTTTGCGCCGCGGGAAGGGTGCGATTGGCGCCCTTCTGCGGCGCAAAAGCATCACTATGTGCACAGCGAATCTAAACGCTGCACACATGATGACGCTGTCATAATGTGTCCATATGGACGCTGCCATTTAAAAATGGTGGCGCCCATACGCTTTAGGGTTAGGGAGGGTGTAGATGCTGCACCCTCCCTAACCCTAAAAACACCCTTTTAAACCCTAGACACACCACTTTTGGCACGTCTAGGTCAGCCCATTGTGTCATACTTTTATTCCTGATCTCGTAGGACAATTTATCCATCATTTTCATCTCATAAACCCTTTGTAGCCAACTTTCGATATTTGGTGATTCTTTTTTTCCCAATTTTTAGCAATTGCTAGTTTTGCTGTTGTAACTAAATAGAGTAGTATTCTGCAAATTCTTTCTCCCTTAGCATTGTTTACTGAGCAAGTCATGTTAAGTAGATACACTTCTGGCTTCTTATGGCACTTGATCTTGAACATTATTTGAATTGTGGTATGAACATTTTTCCAATTTTTTTGTATAACTTCGCATGTCCACCACATATTTTACATAGTTCCTTTAGCTTTTTTGCATCTCCAACATTTGTCATCTGGAAGATTATACATTTTCTTAAGTTTTACCGGTGTGTAATACCATCTGTTGGAGATTTTCATGAAGTTTTCTTTTAAATCTTGGGCTGCTGTGAATTTATGTGTTCTTCTCCATGTTGTTTCCCAGTTCTCTAGCTTAATAGAGTGGCCACAATCATGGGCCCAACGGATCATAGTAGTTTTTATTACCTCTTTTTCAGTGTCTCTTTTTAGTAAGATTTTGTATAATTTGGTTATTTTTTTCTTGTCTTCTTTCCATATAAGATCATCTATTTCATATTGTTCTTCTTCTATTCCTTCTTTCTTTATATCTTCCAGAAATTTACTTTGAATTTGAGTGTAGTTGAACCAATGTAGCTTGCTCCCTCCTTTAATAATCTCTTCTGTGTTCTTTAGTTTTTTACAACCTCTATTGTCTTTCTCAATTGAATCTTTGTAAGTTAGCCATTTCTGGTCTTCTGTCCATCTGCCAAAGAGTCCTTCTTGCGTGGAAACCCACATTGGTAGTTTGGTATACCATTTATCTCTAATTTTTTTCCATGAATTTAACAATACTTTCCTGATAGGATGGTTATTGAAAACCTTATCCACCTCGGATTTTGGGTACCATAAGTAACCATGCCATCCATATCTTAGTACAGTGCCTTCCAGATTCAACATAATCTTATTTTCGAGTTTTATCCAATCCTGCAGCCATATAAAATTTGCAGCATGCAAATAAAGTTTAATGTCTGGAAAGGCCCAAATGTCTTTTTCCTTTGCTTCCCTTATTATTTCCCAATGAATTCTTGGTTTTTGACCTTTCCAAAGGAATTTTTTAAGTTCTTTGGTCTACTCAACTAAGATTCTCTCATCACTTATTACAGGTACATTTATTAATAAGAACATAATTCTGGGAAGTATCATCATTTTGATCAAAGCGATTTTGCCCAATAAAGATAGTTGCTGTTTATTCCAATTTAGAAGGTCTTTCTGTATTTCCTTCCACAGTTTTTTGTAATTGTTTTCCAAAAAATGCATGTTATTATTCAAGATCCAGACTCCTAGATATTTTACTTTCTTCTGTATTTTGCATCCCATTCTTATTGACAAGGCTTCTTGTTCTTTTTTTCTTTTCTTTTTTGACATATTTTTTCATAAGCATCTTGGATTTTTCTTTGTTAACTTTGAAACCTGCTAGTTTCCCAAAAACATTAAATTACTCTAAGAGATTATCCATACTATTTATAGGTTCTTCTAGAATAATTGTCATGTCATCCACAAATACTTTGATCTTATGCTCGTTGCCTTTAATTTTTGGTTCCTTTTATATTGGGATTATTCCTAATGGCATTATTCAATACTTCCAAAACAGATATAAAAAGGAGTGTGGAAAGGGGGTAGCCTTGCCTCGTGCCTTTGCTTATTGGAATTTCCTTAGTTGTAGCATTGCTTATCCTTAGGCTAGTGTTTTGATCTTTGAATATTTCCTTGATGTTTCCCAGGAAGAACTCTCTGATATTCATTTCCTTTAAAGCCTCCATCATGAATTTCCATTTAACGTTATCAAACACTATCTTGGCATCCACAAACAGAAGTGCTAATTGCTTTTTGTTGTTTACATTATAGTATTCAAGAATATTGTAGATTGATTTTAGGTTATTCTTAATCTGTCTTCCAAGTAGAAAACCATTTAGATCTTCTTTATTTACCTGTGCTAGCACTTGCTTTAATCTGTTTGCCATTAAGGAAGTGTAGATTTTGTAGTCTGTGTTTAGAAGGGAGATTGGCCTGAATTTTTTTTTACTATAGTACATCTTTTCCTTCTTTTGGGATTAAGGTAATATGAGTTTTTTTCCATGTGTCTGGCAACCCTTCTTTAACAATGGCATTCATTGCATTGCTGAGATATTACACTAAGTCATTTTTCTAGACCTTGTAGAATTTTGCCGTGAATCCGTCTGGGCCTGGTGCTTTCCCTTCTTTGAGACTTTGTATAGCTTGGATGATTTCTTCTTTCTTTTTTTAATTAATCATTTAAAATTACAGAGATAATATACACACATTGTACATATAAATATACGTTAATACATACATAAAATGGAGTATTCTGTGGATTCCCTACTGTGTCACTGTCCATGGTAATTTACACTCATATCTCCCCGAAAGGAGACTAGTGTTGATCACCATCCCGTACTTACTTCACTTGCATATTCGGTTCCTATTCTTTCTTGCTTGTAATCATCTAACTCCACCATTGCATGTTTCCTACTATAAATAACACATATTACAGACATAGACCATAAAGATAACATACAACATATAACATGTGACATGCTATATGCTTTCTTCTTTTGTAAAGGGTTTATTGAACCTGTTTTTGTTCGCCTGTAATTTTTGTAATTTCTTTCTTTTTGAGATAATTTAATACTTTGGTCTCAAGTCATAATGGAGAGGTAATTTCTCCTCCTTCTACAAATCAGCAAAATATTTAAGAAATATTTGCTCAATCTTTTGCTGATTAGTATAAATCTTATCTTTGTTTTGAACTTTGCAGATGGATCTTATTTTCTTTATTTTCTTGACTGTATTTGCTAACCAGTGACCTGGTTTGTTTGCATTTTTAAAATGGTTAAATTTTGTCAATTTAATGTCTTTTGCTATTTCCACTGTTTGTTCCATTTGAATTTGTCTTTGTAGAAGTTTGATTTTCTTAGGGATTATTTTATTGTGTGGCTCTTTTGCTAATTGTTCTTCTTTCCTTCTCAATTCTTTCAATATTGTATTCTGTCTTGTCTGATTGATTCTTTTTATTTCAGATGTTCTTTGTATTAGCATGTGTCTTGCTACCCGCCTTTACGTATCCCATAAAATTTTATGTCATATGTCCTGTGTTGTGTTTTCTTTGAAAAAGAGTCATATTTCTTTCCTCAATTTTTCTTCAAACTTTTCATCTTTCAAAAGATCATCCTTTAATTTCCACTCGAATCCTCTTTTCCCCAGAAATTTAATATGAGGTTCTACAAGATTATGGTCCAAGTGTGTTCTAGGCTGAATTTCCATCTTTAGTACCTTTGTGATTAAATTTATGGATAGCAAAAATAAATCTATTCTCAAGAAGGATTTGTGTGAGTCTGAGAAAAAAACTAAAGCCCGTTTTATTCCCATAAATATTTATAAATGTGACCAAGTATCTATTAAATCATGTTCATCAATCAAGCAACTTCTCCAATCAACTCAGGTGACTAACACAAGAAGAATCTGGGATGAAACTTTACTCTGGGGGATAAACACAGGAGCACAATAAGCCCGTTTGCTCTGGTTCAAGCCAGAAAGTGTGCCAGTCTAGGGACTGCAGCCCTCCAGAGCGGGAATGGGAGAAGGGCCAGACAGCTAGTGCAAATGGTTCAGAGCATGTATCCAAGGTCTGCCAAGCCACTGGCATCTCCCCAGATGGAGATTCCTATGCAAATTGAAACACTAACTTTTGGCCTCCCACACTGCCACCAGCACCATTACCAGGTATAACTTTTCCACCCATCTACCTGTGAACTGATTGTACAAGTGCACAGTTGGACAGCTGCATCCCTGGTATTTAACAATGTTGCCCAACAGCTTGACCAAGAGCTTTACAAAAGAGGGAGGAGTTGCTGGACCTCATAGCCATATAGGGACAGAACACCATATAGGAGGAACTACCACAATGCATATGAGTACCTTTAGCTTTTCTTTGGTAATGACCTTCATTTTTTTTATTTCCTACCTTTTGCAGTGCCTTATCTTCCTTTGTTGTGAGGACAATTGTTCATCCTGAATCTGTTTTTTGAGTGTTTTTCAGGTTATGTGGCTGTTTTCTGGAAGGGTTTATTCATGATGTTTCACCAGCATCTGTGTCTGGCATCATCAGAGAATGCTGGCATGGAAGTGAGTAGGTTATATACTGTGAGAGGAAGTGATTTACATGTTAATCTGTGTGTTCATGTTGTTGAATGGCAAGGTCTCAGGGTGTCTATTTAATGAGTGATCCATTGTCTTCTGGGAACCTCCCCTAACCGTGGATGGTTTTCATTTGCACCTGCTAGGTCTTGATTTTGGTGTTTTTCAGGACTGGTATCCAAACTTTGCTTATTTTCAGGGTTCCTTCTTTCCAATTGAAGTTGTCTAGGTGTTCATGGATTTCAATGGCCTCTCTGTGCATTCTGACCTGATTGTTGGTCCAGAAATTCAGTGTTTTCAAATAGCATTTTATGCCCAGGCTGATTTTTCTGGCTAACTCAGTCTGCAGTGCCTCAGCCAGATTTGTGTTTGAACACTGCATTTGGTGGTCCCTATGTAGACCTGTCTGCAGCTGCATGGTATGAGTCTCTTCTGTCCTTCACTGAGCACACATTTGCTGAATTTTCTTGGTCGATTTGTAGATCATTTGGAGATTGTGTTTCCTCACCAGTTTACCTATTCTGTCTGTGACTCCTTTTATGTAAGGTAAAATACATTCTCTTTGGGTGGTTGTTTGTCTTTTTCCTGGGTCTGGCAATCCTTCTGATGTCTGAGTTGTTTCTTATGATATATTATAATATCCCTCTTACCCCAAAGGCTAGCAAAAGCACCTCCCTGACTGCAGACTATGCCAACAAGGGGGGGGAGCACCATTTATGCAGTGTGGATGCCACCTTTGTTGCCCTTGTAGTAGTCCTTTCCAGATCTGTGATTCTACCCCACACAGTTGCTCCAGCCACACAATTATTATAACCTTCTAAAAATCAAATATAACAGACAGAATAATCTTTTTTCTAGTCTGAATTCATTACTTGCTGGAGATCCCCAATGGGAGATATTTAATTCTTAAGGGTACTATATTAAATAATAATTTTACAATAGCTACTTTTTATGCACCAAATACTAACCAAAATATGTTTATGGAAACATTTTTACAAACGGTAACTACTGTGGCAAAAGGGAAAATAATTCTAGGGGGAGCTTCTAATACAACTTTAAATAACAACTTAGATCTAATATTTCTAAATTGGCATTAAATAAAGATATAAAATTAATGAATTTGATAACTGGTTCAGATTTAATAGATCCTTGGAGATCCAAGGATTGTTTGGACTGGGGATACTTATTTAGAGTGCTTCAAGAGATGAATTTAGGTCCAAGATTTATTAAAGTTATGAAATCTTTATCCAATGGTTCACAAGCAACCATTATAGTTAACAAGCTAAATTCAAATCCCTTTCCTATACAAAGAAGGACAAAAAAAAGGCTGTCCCCTCTCCCCACTTCTTTTTGCCATAGCTATTGAACCTCTAGCTAATCTCATTCGATGTAATTTGTTTCTTTTATACAAATTCCTCTTGTAACTGCTTTTATGGTGTCCCATAACAACCCCTTTGCCACATCTTTATCATTTATATCCCATATTTCTTGCCATTCCTTTCCAATTTTTTTCTATAATTTTCTTATAATTCAATATCTTAGTGTTTAACCTCCACCATTTTACTTGTTCATAATCCTTCTTAACCACTATATCTACCTCCACCAAGCCATGCTCCGATACTTTTATATTTGATATTTCTGAATTTGATACTTTATTTATCAAGTTTTTGATACAAAAATATAGTCTATTCTGGTATATGTTTTATGTACGGCAAAATAATATGTATATTTTACTTCATTTCCTTTTACTAATCTCCATACATCTTTAAATTCTCTTTTACTCATTATTTTATTTAAATTTGTTACGTTTTATATCTGTCCTTTACTGAGGGATTAGATTTATCTTTTACCCTATCCACTTGCATATTAAAATCACCTGCCAATACAATATATTGTTCTTGCAGCTTTTCCCCTTTTCTTAACACTTTCTCATAAAATTCTTCCTCTTTTTCATTTGGGGCATATACATTTGCCAATACATATTTATCGTCCCCTAATTCCCTTTGTATTATTATGTATCTTCCATCATCATCTTTTAATACCTTTTTTATTACAAAATTACATTTTTTTGCAATTATTATTGCTATCCCCCTTGACTTAGAACTTTCATATGCTTTCTCATAGTCCCTTGCTCAATTCAATTTCAATTCATTTTGACCATCCTTATGTTGGTGTGTTTCTTGTAAAAAGATCAAATCTGCTGTAGATTTTTTAAATAATGCTCCAATCCTTCTTCGTTTAACCGGCGAACCAAGACCATTGGTGTTTAAAGTTACAATCTTCGATTTATTTGACATAATCCAATTTATTTCTATTTCTAATGGCTCCAATTAGTACTCCCCATAGCCAAATCCCACCCCCTATCCCCCCTTTCCTTCTCCCTCCCTCCCCATATCCATTTCACCTCCTCACTTCCATTCGCTAGGGTGCTTTGCCCTAGCCTCGGTTGCCAAGGATACCCTTGTGGGGAGGGACAACGAAGACATCCAAAGGCCCAAAACTTCCCTCCCCCCGAGTGCTCATGAATATAAAACTTAATTAATTTTTATTTATTTTTTTATTTGATTGTAGTGATTCTATGTTCCATCTACAAAATTCCAGCTCCTCCAACTATTCCCAAGCTTCTTCTCCTCTAGCTGCTGCAACCATTGCATCTTCTCCAGCTCTTCCAGGTGTTCTTCCGCTCTCTCCAGCTCCTTTTCTTCCAGGTGTTTCCCCGGGTCCTCCAGGCTTTTTTCCTTCTTCTTTATTTATCCCCAATTCTTCCAATAACTGCAGTCCTTGCTCCACAAAATCAATCTTATATCTTCTTCCTGCCCATTGAAATTTTAAGGACAGTGGATGTCCCCATAGGTAATTAATCCCAGGTTTCAATAACTCAACAGTAAATCGTTTCATCAATGTTCTCCATATTTTCGTCTGTGGGCAGTAATCGTTATATATTTCCACTTTGGTTTCTCCAAATCTTTTCTGGATTTTTTCTCATCACGTTAATCAAACTCTCCTTCTTATTATAATTAGTCACTCTCACAATAACATCCCTTGGGATTATCCTATTCTTTCCTGATGGGATACGATGAATCCTCTCTATGTCATCTTCAGACCAGTTAAGAGATGGGGAGATTTGTTGCAACCCTTTTAATATTTCCGTTTTCAAATCGGTTTTTCTATCTCCCTTTCCAATTTGTGGTATATATTTAATAACAAAATTTGATCTTCTTTGATAGTCTTGTAAATATACAAGCCTTCTATCAATTTCAGTAATTTTATTTTTATTACTGTGTATTTCCTTCTGATGTGCTTAATGCTTAGTTTTACATTCTTTATTGTCTATTTTTAATGTTTATATATCTTGTTGAATTTGTTTAATATTTTCCTGTATTTCCCTGAATTTTCCATTTGAACTTTTCCTTTCCAATTCTATCTGTTGTTGGAATTGCTTTATCATAACTTCTATCTCCTCCTTTATTTCCTCCAGAAAGACTTGTTTTTGTTTTTCCATCATCTCTGTAAATCTCATTATAATTTCTTCACAATCCATCATTTTTATTTCCATTTCCTTTTCATCTTTCCCCTTCCCAACCTGCTCTTGCTTCGAAATGGCTGCAGACTGTTTAGATTCCTGTACATATTTTAAAGGGGGTGCTACTTTTTTCGGACTTTGGATCATTTCTGATTCAGATTCAGAGTGAGCTTTTCTCTCCAAACGTTCAACAAGCCGAAATAATTGATCTGATGATTTACTGTTAGTTGGTCTCCACCATACTATATCTTCCTCCCCCTTCTTTTTTGGTTTTCTCATTAACACTATTGTCTCCCTTCTCCTCCTCCGTCTCTTCCGTGTTTTAATTTTCACTTTGCTTTTAATCACCCTTCCTAATTATCCCCCAGCTTGAGGAAGCCTCAATTCCAAAATTCCACCTTCCAATTACCAACTTCGAAGAATTTATTTCTTTTTTCTGTTTGTGAAGCCTCTTAGTAGTGTTTTAACTGCTTCACTCCCCAGTTACAACCAAAATTGAAAGCAAGAGTAAAGAGTATCTTTCCTTAAGAATTAAAGTCTTTCTTTTACCTCAGCACACTCATATCTTTATCTTGAAAATCCATCTCAGAGCAGTGCGATTCCTCTCTTTGGGAGCATTATTTTAAGTACAATCTCTCTTTTCTCAGCACTTTTTGTCTTGAGCTGTCTTATTCAGCCATTGGCTGGCCCCGCCTTCTCCATTATTTTATGTTTTTATAAATTTATTTTATGTTTTTTTAAAATCCTATTCCTTCTAAACTATTATCATTTCTTATAACATTCACTAACAACTCTATAACCATTGCAAATAGTATTGGTGATAGTGGGCACCCTTGTCTTGTATCTCTTGTTACTCTTATTTCACTTGTTATTCCATCATTTACCATTACTTTTACAGAATTATCAAGATATAATTGGTCTACTAATCTTCTTATTCTATCCTCCATTCCAAATCTTTTCATAATTATTTTTAATGTTGGCCATTCCACACAATCAAACGCTTTAAATATGTCTAATGTCAACATCCCTGCCTTTATTTTTCCTCCCCTATTACATGTATTTTATTCAACACTCTACCTACTAAATTGGACATTTGTCTTCCTTTCACAAATCCACATTGATCCTTTCCTATATATTTATACATACATTTATTCAATCTATTTGCTATTATTGCTGATAGAATTTTTGCATCTTGATTTATTGTAGGTCTATATGATCCTGGGTCCGTTAAATCTTTATCTATCTTTGGTATTAAAATTACTAATGATTGGTGCCGTGATACGGGTATCTTTCCCCTGTTCATTATTCCATTATATAATTTTAACAATTTTGGGATTAATATCTTTTCAAACACTTTATAATATTCTGGTCCCAAACCATCCATCCCTGGAGCTTTCCCATTTTTCAATTTCCTTATTACCTCCACTATCTCTGCCTTCTGTATGGGTTGCTCCTCTTTATCTTCTTCCTCTAATTTTTGCCCCCAGTTTTATTCCACATTATTTTTTTTATTTTATCTCCTGCTTGGTATAATTCCTTTTAAAATTCTTCAAAATTTTATAACTTTTCTTTCATCAATCTACATATTTTACCAGATTTACCTCTAACCATATTTATCATACTTTCCATTTTCTTCTTTTGTGTGGACCTGGCCAACATTTTTGAATTTATATTACTATATTCAAAAAATTCTCTTCTTAAATATATCAATTTTTCTTGTACTTAATTTATTTCCATCTTATCCAATTCTTCCCTTTTTGCCCTTAATTCTACATATATCTGTTTAGTTTTATTAACTATATATTTATTTTCCAATACTTCTATATCCTTTTCTAGTTTCCTCTTTCTTTCTTCTTGTCTTTTCTTAAGGTTATATGTTTTTATAGATAACAAGCTAAATTCAAATCCCTTTCCTATACAAAGAAGGACAAAAAAAAAAAAAGGCCATTGCCTCTCCCAACTTCTTTTTGCCATAGCTATTGAACCTCTAGCTAATCTCATTCAATGTAAACCTAATGTATTAGGTCCAAAGATTGGAGGTCAATTTCCTAAGTTAAATTTATTCACAGATGACATACTACTCTTTTTTAAAATCTTTTATGAAATTCAAAGTTATCTTGGATTCCTTTGATCATTTTGCAGGTTTGCGAATTAATTATACAAAATCAAAACCTTTATGTTTTAATATTTCTTCTGAACAGCAGAATATTCTTCAAAAATTAACAAACTTACAATTATAGCCATCAAGGTTTGTATATCTGGGGGTATACTTGACCAAAGATATTAATCAACTTATTCTATGTAACTTTAAAAATGTTATTAGTTGGATTATTGCAAAATTAAAAGGATGGAAACATTTATTCTGCTTGATGTTAGGGAGAATCGCTCTTGTGAAAATGTTTATTGTTCCACACCTCCCCCGCCCCATTTCAAACGATACCATTTGTGCAGTGCAGTTGCCACCTTTTTGACCTTGTAGTCCTTTCCAGATCTGCAATTCTACCCCACACATTTGCTCCAGCCAAAGAAAGGTCTTATTTTGAGTAAAGATCTGTAGTAGTAATGAGAACCTTATTTCTTAGGCTAGGTTATTCCTTATGCTAGAAGCTAGGTTTGGAGGTACTGAAAAGCAGGCATTTGATCTCTTACGTGGTGTTGATTTGTTGTGAATCATTCATTGTTTCCTCAGTGCAATGTTTTCATCCTTGCTGAGATCACATTACATAAGATATTCATCCACACTTAATGCCTTTAATTTTTTACTTATTTTTCACTGCATGAGTATGAACGTTTCTGAAACCTGGAAACTGCATATTAATGTGATAATGTGATTGTGTGAAATAGTTGATTTAAGATTTAGATTTTAAGTAATTTGGGTTTTAAAATTTATCTTGAGATATGTTGATCTTGGACAATTTTTCCTATCCATGACCTATTGGAGGCTATCGCAAACTGGGAAATGCTGGGGGGTGGGTGGGTTAAAAAAATCAAATTAGAAGTGTTTGGAAATTCATAGAATCATAGACTTGAAAGAGACCACAAGGGCTAGCCACTCCAACCCCATTCTGCTATGCAGGAACTCACAATCAAAGCATCCCCAACAGATAGCTATCCAGCCTCTGCTTAAAGACCCCCAAAGAAGGAGACTCCACCACATTCCAAGGAAGTGTATTCCACTGTCAAACAGCTCTCACTGTCAGGAATTTCCTCCTTATGTTGAGGTAGAATCTCTTTTCCTGTAGCTTGCATTCATTGTTCTGTGTTCTAGTCTCTGGAGCAGCAGATAACATACTTTCACCATCCTCAATGTGATACCCATTCAAATACTTAAACAGGGCTATCATATCACCTATTAACTGTCTCTTTTCTAGGCTAAACATACCCAGCTCCCTAAGTCGTTCCTTTGCTTTCAGTTCTGCTTTCTTTCTGATGAGGGCTTTGGGAACTGGGTGCTCTAAGAGGACTGTGCCACCTTTTATTAGAAATTGGCTGTTCATGGAGATGCCCAGGAAGAAGAAGATGTTTAACAATTTTGCAGTGGGGCAAATTCAGAAAGATATAATTGTTATTTGTGTCTCAGGACATTCATTTTTTTCCCTTAGAGAAATAAAAGGGTGTGTGTTTTTTAATCTCTAACTAGGCCACAATCTCTGGTCCAGAATAGACATATGTGTGTCTGTAGTGTGCTCAGTGTTACCATGTTATTTCTGGCTTGTCAGACGTTGCTACACATAACTTTTGTAAGTCTATAATATGGTCTATATGTGTTTGGGGAGTAGATCCTGAAATTTCCTGCAGGGCTCTCCTTACAACCTTTGACTTCCAGGCCTGCTGCCAACAATTAGCTACAATACCAGTGCTTGTTTTTGACAACAGCAAGCAGATTGTATTACACCAGTGGCTATTTTAGTTTTAAAATTAGGGCAGAGATGTCTCTGCTCTCTGGGTTAGTATAGAGGCCACATTGGCTCTTAGATAGAAATCTTCTGCATATCTACTTAGGAGTAAATCCCAATAAATGGAACCAAACTCATCTCTGAATAAAAGTACATAGGACTGAATGATTCTAACACAATTGATTTCCCCCATCAAAAAAAAGTAAGTGATTTTGGAAGTATTCCCAAAGTGTGGAAAACACTACATCAGAACTGAATGTCCACACTGTTTTTCCAGGGAGGATTTGTGAGCAGGATATTAGATTCCTACTTGTATTTTCTATTTATATTCATCTAGAGGAATAATTTAAACAGTTCTCCCAGAAACATGTTATGTCTGAACTGGTAAATCCAACATTCAGTTAGTGGTGGAAGTATAATGACAGTGTGTCATTTTTTCTGGGTAGCAATCAGAGATTTGCTACCCTGCAACAACCAAAGCCGAAGGCGCTGAATTGCTACACCAGAGAGCAAGGTAACCACATTTCCTTCTTGGTCCTCAATTAGTTTTTGAACTCCCCTCTCTTAAACTAAGACCCAAAGCAACAGCAGTTGTTAGAGTCTTCCAGCCTTCTGTCGATGATGATGGATGAGTCTAGCTCTGAAAACACAGATACTGGAGCCAGCACAACACAGATGTTGCCATGGAACCAAATTTGCCTTTAATGTGAATGTGAAAGTTGGATCATAAAGTATCCAAACCCTGCTTCTCTGAAAAGCAAATATTAGCAGCTCACATATGGGGCAGCCAGAAAATATTCCCTTACTGACCATGGATTGAGCTAGCAGCACATCGACACGGTTGGTCATTTTTTTTCCAAGGGGAATACAGCACTATACAGCATCTAAAATAATGACCCCCTCCAATTTCTTATTGAAAGCTCATTAAAAATCTTGAGGTAATATTTGTAAAATAAAAAAAACTATTTAAATTTTTTTTTGAGGAAACTCCTAATGTTAATTTAGGATCCCTTTTCAGGCTATTGAAGAAAGTCTGGCAGTCAGCCACCACCCTCGAAATCCCCTCCAGCTTTCTCTGCTTAGCTACCTTCAATGAGCTAGCGCTGCTGAACTAGTTTTAGTGATATCTTATAACAATAAAGCCATAAGACAATATTTGTTTGGATATATATATATATATATATATATATATATACTGTTCTTTATCCAAAGGATACAGAGGACAAATCACAAGAAAATACAACACAATAAAATTCATGTAATAAAATAATTTCACTTAAACAAAGACAAGTGGAGCCCCAAAAGAAGTGGCCAAAAAAAGCAGCTTCCAGTTGCTTTGGGGGCATGGCGTTCAGATGATGCACACTCTAAAAGCATCCAGAAGCTGCTCCAAAGCTGTGTAGAAGTCGCAGGAACTGACTTTTCTAGAGCAGATTAAATCAGCTCCTGCCAGTGGCCCATTTCAGTCCAGTTGCTGTGGTCCCAGTGCGATTGTCTGCTTCGGCCCAGAGTAAAACCAGCAATGAAACAACAGTTAAAATAGATTAAGACAAAGGACTTCTGAAAAATCCGTGTGAAAAAAAGTATTTACCTAATACTAAAATTCTAACAGAGAAGGTGCAAGGTGAGTGTCCTTAGTGCAAGAGCTCCACAGGTGGATTGCAATCAAATCATAGAATCACAGAGTTGGAGGAGACCTGAAGGGCCATGAAGTCCAACCCCCTACCATATAGGCATACACAATTCAAAGCTTTCCCAACAAATGGCCATCCAGTCTCTCTTTAAAAACCTCCAAAGAATAAGACTCCACCACACTCCGAGGGAGTGTCTTCCACTATCAAACAGCTCTTACTGTCAGGAAGATCCTCCTAATGTTCAGATGGAATCTCTTTTCCTGCAGTTTTCATCCACTGTTTTGTGTTTTTGTGCCACCCCTTTACTGGCCAGATTGGGGCTGTGGAAACCTCACGCCATGGCCTTGATCCCCAACCTCTGGAGAGCACAAAAAGGAGCTGCAAAAAGCACTCCTTTTTGCACCCTCCAAGGGGTGCCATAGCTGCAGCTGTGTGGCTTTATGACACCCCTTCGGCGCTGCATCGTGTGGACCAGAGTTGCATCATGATGGTGTGCGCCCAGAAAAGAGAAGGTGTGGACTAGTGCACGACAAAATGGCACCCTGGGGGCAGGGTTAGGGTGTCCAGCAAGTGGACGCTGCACCTTAACACCTCACACAGGCCAGCACAAAGTGCTGGTCTGCATAGGGCTTTAGGCTCTGGAGCAGCAGAAAAAAAGTTTGTTCCATCCTCAATATGACTCTTTTCAAATATTTAAATACACTTATGATGTCACCTCTTAACCTTCTCTTTTCTGGGCTAAACATATCCATAAATCTGTCCTCATAGGTCTTTATGCTTTCCAGACTCTTCACTATTTTGGTTGCCATCCTCTGGACTTGCTCCAGCTTCTCAATATCTTACTCTAATTGTGGTGACCAGAACTGGACACTGTATTCTAGATGAGGCTGACCAAAGCAGAATAGAATGACACTATTACTTCCCTTGATCTAGACACTATACTTCTGTTGATGCAGCATGGCTACCATCAATCTAGGTGTCCTATATCTATGCATTTCATTTTTACTGCCCAAGTGTACCTACCTTTCTCTGTGTTGAAATTCATTTTGTTAGTTTTGGCCCAACTTTTTAATCTGTTAAAATAACTGAATTATCATTCTGTCCTCTGGGTGATTAGCTACTCCTCCTAATTTGGTGCAATCTGCTAATTTGATAAGCATTCCTCCATGTCATTGATAAAGATGTTGAATAATCCTGGGCTCAGGACACTGGTCACTTCTCTCCAGGATGCAGAGGAGCCATTGATGGAGCACTGTTTGGGTTCAGTTGGTCAACCAATTACAAATTCACCAAACACTCACATTATCCAGCTTGCTTTTTACTAGCTTTTTTTTTTTAAGGGGGGGAGGATATCATGGGGGACCTTGTCAAGGGCATTACTGAAATCAAGATACACTATATCCACAGCATTAGCTTGTTGTAAAAACTTTTGACTTGATCAAAAAAAGAGGTAAGATTAGTCAGGCATGTTCTCACAAAAAAAAAAGTCTAACTTTTTCTCACAAGCTCCCTAGGCAAGAAAACTAAGGAGAGCCTCATCCAGTTTTTAAATGTAAGTGGATGACAGTAGGAATCTAGAACGATATGCCCCTCATCCAATAAGTGTATGTGGGTGGCTGATCCATCCATTTTGGGGTGAAGTTTCTTCTTCCCTGATTGGACCACAGGCTTTTTATTCCACAAGCCACAGAACTCCACTTACATTCTCTCTTTACAAGATTGCTAAAATTCATCCATTCCTCTCAGCCTCCACTGCCAAGACTCTGGTCCATGCCCTAGTGGCCTCACAACTAGATTATTGTAACCTTCTGACAGGGCTTCGTCTCTCTCACCTCCATCCTTTAATCTCTGCCCAGAACTCAGCTTGTATGTATTATCACATCCGCTCGCCGCTTTGACCATGTTTCTCCTCTTTTATCCTCCCTTCATCAGCTCCACATCCACTTTCCCTTCCACATCCAGTACAAGCTTTTGTTGTTGACTTTCAAAGCCCTCCATGGACTGGCCCCTCCCTATTTATCTGAATTTCTTTCTCCTTACATTCCTACTCGTACCCGCCATTCTGGTAGTTAAGGTCTCTGTCCGAACCTATGATTTCCACTGCCCCGTCCTGGATTTGTCCCTTCTTACTTGTTGCCCCTCACTCCTGGAAACTTCTTCCCCAACATCACTTCTCCAACGTGCCTCATCACTTCTCTAACCAGTTTCAAAACTGAGTTAAAGACTATATTGTTTTGAGAAGTGTTCCCAGGATTGTGCCATCTGCCCCAGGATGCTTCATTTTAACTATGTATTAAGAAGCCGAGCCCTCCCTCCAGTCCATCTGCCTTGGTCCAGGCCCCAGTGGGAGAGAAGAACCACTGGACCTCATCCCCTTTCCCACCACCTTTCCCTTCTCCTTTTCTGTTGTGTCTTTTTAGATTGTAAGCCTGAGGGCAGGGAACAATCTAATTAAAAGATCGTATGTACAGCACTGTGTAAATTTACAGTGCTATATAAATAAAGGTTAATTAAGAAGAAGAAGAAGAAGAAGAAGAAGAAGAAGAAGAAGAAGAAGAAGAAGTAACACTGAAGTCTGCTTGGAAATGGGCTAAGCCTATGCATTGCTTTACTTACTGTCTGGTCACAAGTGGCTATATTCTGAACTGACTACATATTCCAGTCATTCTTCAAATGCAACCCCATAATGCATTCATCTGTTATAACAATCACTTTTGGAGGGTACCAAAGTATGAATATCAGTCTCTGAATCTCTTTCAAGAGAAGAACTAAGCTTTTAGCCTTAGCTGCTAAAAAAGATACTCCATGCCACAAAAGTCTCTTGTAATAACCTGGATCTAATAGCAGTCAAAGTTTAAACCAGTGCTTTAGAGCAAGGATAGGCAACCAGTTGGGGGCCAATTTCCCTAATGGAATGTGAACCACCAACAGCATCCCCAAATATTCCAGTCTCAAGTTAGTCCCCAGCCAAAATGACAAGATGAAGGTGATGAACCTGAGTAATGCAGCTATGGGACTATAGTGCAGCCTCAGCATCTGTGGATTTTTGAGTTTCCTGTTGGCAGCACCTTATTCAAACAATCACCACCAGTGGCAGCGTAGCCTATTCTAGCTTCAGAGTGATGGTCTTCCAGTTCTTGCTGAGTGAGAACCCCTGCAAACTGCTTTTCATTACCATTCTGAATTCAGCATTACCCTATTTAGAGAGGATCTACAGCTCTAGGAATAGACTCCAGTCATGTACAGTATGTGCGGGGCCATTCCTCCAACTAATCTCATCTAATTGCCAACAGGAGCCTTGGCATTCAGAGCAGAGGTGTGTGTGTGATATTAGGACAAGGATATGAAAAGTCGTTAACATTTATGCTGACCATGTAGGACAGATGAAACCCTTTGGGTGATATAACCACCCACTCAGGATTTTGCCTTCTGTGTATAGTTTTAAAAATGAAAGATTCTCAATGGATAGTCATGCCTTAAACTCAAAATTTTTGGACGTTTCTCTCTCTCTCTCTCTCTCTCTCTCTCTCTCTCGCAATCTCTCAAACTCTCTCTTTCTCTCTGAACTACAGTGTCAAAAAAAAAAACCTCGTCAGCATGGACAGAGGAATTTGAGAGCTGCAAAAAGGGTTATAACAAGGAAATGTTTATAAACCATTTAACCAAATTGTTAATAACATAGATTAGCCATTTCTGGACTTTGCAATTCAGTACATACTGAACCTTTGTTTCCTGGATAGTCACATGATGGATTCACTGAAGAAAACAAGTGTCAAATCCGAGGGATAGAGAAGGCCAGAACAATTTGTCTCATTACAGGAGAGTGTAACAAATGACCTTCAAAATCTCAGGCGTACAGTATCCTATATCAGCTTAGCTGGAGGTCATGGATAGTTACTACTGTCAGATTACATGGGTTACATCAGCTATACATTTATGGGTATCTGGGAGCCTTGATCACTTACTCTTTTAACAAGATTGGTTCTTACCTACTGAGGTAATGTAATTGATTATTAGTATCACCAAGTTGGAGAAACTTGTTGGCTATAACTGATATAGAAGATTATAGACCACTGGTGGTAGCAAAGACAGTATTATTGCAACATATTTCTGCTAAACATTAATACTATTAGTGGTCAGTTTTGGAGGATGTGTAGAAATATGGCTACAGCAAAGACGTGCTATAGCCAAGTGGGTGATGGAAGGGCTAGCATCTGCCCAACTATATGCTCATATTTGAGACCCTCTGAGACCAGTAAAGCAGCATAGTATTGATTCATTTTCTTGGTATATACTTTGTTGATTAATTGCATAGGCATGCAAATAAATGAGGGTGGGGACTGGCATAACTGTTGCTTCAGCTGACACTATAAAGTGATATTTCCCCTGATAAGAAGAAATATTTTGTCTAGTGGGGAAGATACCTCTCAAGTAAAAGAGGTGCAGGTTCCTTCATCCCACACTCACATTCTGAAAATATTTCTCCATTTACTGCCATATAGCAGTAAGAGAAGAGGTACAATCTGCTGACATATTGGCATATTATGGAGAACCTGAGAAAGTTATTTTTGGACTCTATCTTCCATGTTTTCCCAGCTGGGAGATTCTGAGAACTATAGTTTTTAAAAAGAAGCTTTTTAAGGTCTTGATATTTCCCATCAGGGCTGAACTGAAAGTGAATCAAGGAAACAGGATACTGGAAGAGACACTATCATGAGGGTTCAGTCAAGCAAAAGAATCCCATGTTAGTCCATGGACAAAGTCAATGAACTTATCTCAGCACAAGGCAGACAGGAAGTAGACAAGAGGTAATGTCAGAACTGTCTGAGATCACTTTCAGGGCTTCAGAGAGTGCCATTGGCAAGCAACAAGTATGAAGCATAATCAGTTGGTCTGAGATCATATAGGCCTGTGTTGGTGAACCCATGGCACACTTGCCAATTCTGGCACACAGCCCAGTCCACAAGGGTATGCAACACCCACTGGAGGTAAGGGCAGGGAGTGGGGCACATGTGTGCATGACCAAACTCCTTCTTAAGGCCCGGTTTGCCCCAGAACAACCTGTCAGCAGCAAGGAGGGGCAGGGAGGTACGCACAGTTCCTTGCAGCAGCCCTTGTCCTGAGGCAAACCAGACCTTCACAAGCAGCCGGGCTGCACGCAAGCCTTCCAGGCAGAAGTCTTGCTATAAGATTCTGGGAACTGTATGTTTTTGTTTTGTTTTGTTTTGTGGTTCTGTGCCTTTCAGTTGTTTCCAACTTATAGCAACCCTAAGGCAAACTTATCATGGGATTTTCTTGAAAAGGTTTGTTCAGAGGAAGTTTGCCATTGCCTTCCTCTGAACACAGTCTCTTGCCCAAGGTCACCCAGTGACTTGCCCAAGGTCACCCAGTGAGCCCTGACGGAAGGAGAAGAAGAGGCCAGCTTTCCTAACCCTCCCTTGAAAAGAAGGGCTTTGCAAACCCGGAGTTGCACTCACTGGAAGGTAAGAGAATGGGCTGGGTCATGGTGACCATCCGTCCTCTTTTTCCACTTCCTTCTGTCCACATGAAATTTGACAGTGTCCTCCATTTTGGCACAGAGAGACCAGCCATCCTCCTTTTCCAGGGCAGGCCCTCCATTTCCACCTCTTTCTGTCCAGGAGGATTCCATAACATCCTCCATTTTGAGCCAAGGTGACCACACATCCTCCTTTTTCCAGAATATGTCCTCCATTTCATCCTTCTGTCCAGGAGGAATTCCAGTCCATCTGCCTTGGTCCAGGCCCCAGAGGGAGAGAAGAACCACTGGACCTCATCCCCTTCCCACCACCTTCCCCTTTTCCTTTTGTGTTGTCTCTTTTAGACTGTAAGCCTAAGGGCAGGGATCTGTCTAAGATTGTATGTACAGCACTGTGTAAATTTACAGTGCTATATGAATAAAATTATTATTAATAATAATTTAGATTAACCAGGTTTTCCTGTACTATCTCTTTACTTATTCTGTATTGAATTTTCCCTATTATCTCCTCTGCTCCATTTTCCTTAGGTTGGCCACCCTTTTCCCTTTCTGAGAAGACTGAAGCAAAGAAGGTGCTGAGTAATTCTGCCTTTTCTCTGTTAGCATTTTGCCATCCTCTCCACGCAATGACCCTACTATATCTTTCTTTTGCCTTTTACTATGGACATACCCAGGACGACTAAAATGAAACCATGCCCTATGAGGAACACCTTAGGGAGCTGGGGATGTTTAGTTTGGAGAACAGAAGGTCAAGAGGTGATATGATAGCCCTGTTTAAATACTTGAAGGGGTGTCATATTGAGGAAGGAGCTTGTTTTCTGCTGCTCCAGAGAGCAGGACCTGGAACAATGGATACGAGCTCCAGGAAAAGAGATTCCACCTCAACATTAGGAGGAACTTCCTGACAGTAAGGGCTGTTTGACAGTGGAACACACTCCCTTGGAGATTGGTGGAGTTTTCTACTCAGAGATCTTTAAACAGAGGCTGGATGGTCATCTGTCAGGTATGCTTTGATTTGAGAGTTTGAGGGGGTTGAACTGGATGGCCTTTGTGGTCTCTTCCAACTCTATGATTCTACCCCCCAAAAAGCCAATTTTATCATTCTTAACCTCTCTAGCAAGCCTGAATTCTGTCAGTGCTTTTGCTTTTCTGACTTTACCTTACACATCAAGCTATTTGTTTGAATTACTCTCTGGTGATTTCCCCCCTTTTCCATTTCTTATATATATCCTATTTAAAACTTAGCTCAGTTGAAAGTTCTTTAGTCAACCATCCATTTTTTTCTCTTCATTGGAACTGTTTGAAATTGTGCATTCAGTATATCCCTTTTGAGAAACTCCCATCAATCCTAAACTCCCTTCTCTTTTAGTATTCCTGACTATGGGATCACCCCAATATTTCCCTAGGTTTACTGAAATTAGCTTTCCTAAAGTCCTTCTTCCTTTTGTTATGGACATACCCCAAAAGGTTCTTGGCCTCTCTAGCAAGCCTGAGTTCATTCTGCGCTTTAGCTTTTCTGATTTACCCCTATATGTGCTCGCTATCTGTTTCAATTCCTCTTTGGTGATTTCCCCTTTTTCCATTCTTATACATGTTCCATTGAAAGTTCTTTAGTCATCTATCCTGGTTTCTTGGGACACCTCCAATTTTTCTTCCTCATTAGAACTGTTTTAAATTGTGCCTTCAGTTTCTCCCTTCAGAGAAACTCCCATTCATCCTGAACTCTGAAGTTTACTGAAGTCAGCTCTCCTGAAGTCTAGAATTTGCCTGGCGTGTCCTTTCAACTGTATAACAAATGCCAGGAGAACATGATCACTCCCACCTAAGGATCCCACCACTTGCACCCCATTAACCAGGTCATCCCTGTTGGTTAGGATCAATTCTAAAATAGCTGATCCCCCTGTTGCCTCTTCCATCTTTTGAACAATGAAATCGTCTTTGTCGCAAGTGAGGTATTTGCTAGACCTTAAAGTTTTGGCTGAGTTTGAGCAAATATCATGATGATTGAGGTCACTCATCACTCATACATCTCTCCTTTCTGAATGTGTAGTCATCTATTCTAGAAAAGTATTACCCAGTTTCTCAGTCTGACTTGGGGGTCTGTAGTAGACTCCTACAATAACATCCCTGTTGTTTCCTTTCCCTTTCATTTTTATCCAGATGCTCTCCACCTGATTTCCAGATTTTAAGTCCTGGATCTCTTCAATGGTTTAAATATCCTGACATGTAATGCTATTCCTCCTCCTTTCCTGTTTGGCCTACTTCTCTTTAAAAGGTTATGCCCCTCTGTTACTAAATTCCAATCATGAGACTCATCCCACCAGGTTTCAGTGATGCCTATCTAGGAGTTCAGGTTCATTTTGTTTATTTCCCATGCTCTGTTGATTAGCGTAGAGACATCTAAGACCATGGGCCTCCCCTCTAGCTGCCTGTGTAAGGTTTTTCCCTCCCACTTTGGGTCCTTCCTTTATTTGCCTTGTTCCCTCTATAAGAGTTTGACTATTATCTTTAACCCTTGATAAACTCTTGCCTTCCAAAATACTGTCTCCCTCCCCCACATAACTTAGCTTAAAGCCCTCCTAATCAAATTTTTGAGACTATTGGCAAAAACATTTCTGCCAACTGGTGTGAGGTGCAACCTTTCTCTTGCCTGAGGTTCCCCCTCTTGGAACCACAGGCCATAATCCAAGAATACAAATCATTCTCGGCAGCACCATCTATAGAGTCAGATATTCACATCTGCTATTTTCCTCTCCCCTCCTGGACCATGCCCTTCAACTGGGAGAAAAATGAGATGACAACCTGTGCATCCATCTCTTTCAGCTTCCTACCCAGAGCTTCATAATCCCTTCTGACATTCTGAAGGCTGTGCCTTGCAGTATACTGATTCCCACATGGACCAAAAGGAAGTGGTAATTGTCAGTATGCTTGACAAGTCTTGTCAGCCTCACTGTCACATCATGGATTTTTGCCCCAGGGAGACAACACCCCCCCCCCCCCGACATCTTGTCAGGCATAGAAATCGCTTATTCTGTACCCCGCAGCAAAGAATCCCTCACCACAACCACACGCCTCCTCTGAGACTTAGTAGAGGCTGTTCCCTGAAGTGGTTCTTCCAGGGTCCCTTATATTGTCCCTGAGGTCTGTTCCTGCTGCTCTTCCTCATCATCTCTGATAAGGGAAAAAGCTTCAAATTGGTTCTGTAGCTGCAAGTTCCCATAACAACCCCATGTATTCTTAGTTCTGTGTGTGACATTCCTCCACTTGTCTATCTCCTATGTGTGTGAAGTGACCTCCTCCCCAGTAACTTCCTCTGTGTGTTCCTCATGCAAGACTGTCCTTTCCAATCTGTTCAGGAAACTCTCTTGCTCCCTAATATGATGAAGTGTAGATACCTGGGCCTCCAGCTGCTGGAATTTCTCTTCCATGAAGGTTTACCAACTTGCACTTGGTGCAAGTGAAGTTACCCACATCCATAGCAAAGAACGGAAACATCCTACAAGTGTTGCAGGTGACTACAGCAGCTCCTTCACTGTCCATATTCAGAAGCCTTAAGTAGGCACTAAAACATACTCTGGGCTTCTCCCTCAACAGTTTGCCTATTAAACACCCACGTAAAAGACCCTTGTTGGCCTCATTTTTTTAAACCAAGCTCTGTCAGTGAGCTTAATTTTCTGTATTGTTGCCTGCAAGGGAATATTTAATTCATTTTTGAATGTTTTATAGTAGATTAATGGTAGCCCATCTGGTCCTGGGGAGTTCCCCTCCCTACATTGCAATATGGCTTCTGAAATTCCTTCTTTTGTAATTTTTGCATTTAAACTTTCTTTTTGCATATTGTCAATTTTCATCATTTCCTCTTGATTTAAGTATTTATTAAGTTTAATTTCATCTACAGGTTGTTCTTCATATAATTTGCTATGGTAATTATAGAACACTTCTTTAATTTTCCCATGTTGTGTGTATATGTCCTTTCCTTCTCTCAATCTAATTATTTATTTCTCTTTTACTTTTTTTCTAAGTTTGTTTGATAGCCATTTGCCTATTTTATTTGAATGTTCAAAGTTATGTTGTTTAATCCATTTTAATTTTCTGTTTATTTCACTTACCATTTCTAATGAAAAAGTTTTCTTGAATATCTTTCTGTCTTTGATTATTTCTTTTTTGTTTGGGTTTTTCTTCAGTTCTTCTTCCTTATCTTTAATTAAGTTATTTAGTATGTCCATTTTTCTTTTTGTATAATATGTTGCTCTGTTGCATAAAAAATCCTCTAAGGACTGCTTTTCCTGCATCCCAAACTATCTTCATTTTCATGCTTTTATTCATATTTTCCTCAAAATAATTTTTCCTTCTTCTTTCTTTCTTTCTTTCTTTCTTTAGCTTTCATTACAATATTAAAATAGTTCTTTGTTTAGTCTCCAATTTTTCTCATTATTTTGGTCTCTTAATATCAAAATCTATGGATTGTGGTCTGAAATTATTCTCAGCAATATTTCAATTTCTTTTAGTTACCCTAGCATTGTTTTAGTAGTTAATAATAAATAGTTAAGTAGTTAATAATAAATCTACTCTTGCTAGTGAACTGTGTCTGTCTGAATAAAAAGTATAATCTTTAGCTTGATTATATGTCTCCAAGTATCCACCAACATCAGATTGTCTACTAAATTATAAAAGCTTTAGATATTTTGCCTTCTTTCTCTCCTATCTTTTTTTGCTGAATTTCTATCTAATTTGTTTTCTTTGGGGGCAATAGATCCCTACAATTAATATTTTCCCCTTTCCATACAATCTCTACCCTTACAAGTGCCCCTTTTTGTCTTTGAAGATCTCTCACAAGTTCAATTGCTCATTTACATACATAATTACTAATTTTTTCCTTTTATCTGCTGAGGTTATATACTCTTTACCCAGTTTTTTATTTGTAATTAGTCTTACATCTTGAGATTTGATATGTGATTCTTGTATGCGTATGACATTAATTTCTGTTTTTCTAACAATAAAAAGTTTTTTACATTTCTGTGGTGAATGCAGCCCTTTAATATTCCAAGATAAAAAATTTATTTTATGCCTTTTGAATGGATCTTAATTATTATCCAATTACTATTTTTCCCCAAGGGATCAAAAAAGAAAAAGAAAAAGAAAAGAGTCAAATGAAAGAACAATGGGGACATTTATGTTCTTTCTCTAGACAAATTGATCACCCCTTATCCTTCCTACACTTCTATTCAACATCTTTATTAATGACTTGGATGACAGTATTGGGGGCATATTTATCAAATTTGCAGATGACACCAAGTTAGAAGGAATAGCTAATACTCCAGAAGATAGGATAAAAATTCAAAATGACATGAATAGACTAGAAAGCTGGGCCAAAGCTAACGAAATGAAATTCAATATGGAGAAATGTAAGGTACTGCACTAAGGACAGAAAAGTGAAATTCACAGATATATGATAGGGGACACCTGGCTGAACGAGAGTACATGTGAAAGAGATCTAGGAGTCCAAGTAGACCACAAGTTGAACATGAGTCAACAGTGTGATGCAGCAGCTAAAAAGGTCAATGCAATTTTAGGCTGCATCAATAGAAGTATAGTTTCTAGATCAAGGGAAGTAATAGTCAAACTCTATACTATTCCTCACCTGGAATATTGTGTCCAGTTCTGGGAACAATTCAAAAAGGATGGTGAGATGCTGGAGTGTGTCCAAAGGAAGGCGACTAAAATGGTGAAGGGTCTGGAAATCATGCCTTATGTAGAAAGACTTAGGGAGCTGGTGATATTTAGCCTGGAGAAGAGAAGATTAAGAGGTGATATGTTAGCCCTGTTTAAATATTTGAAGGGATGTCATATTGAGGAAGGAGGAAGCTTGTTTTCTGCTGCTCCAGAGACTAGGGCGCGGAACAATGGATGCAAGCTCCAGGAAAAGGGATTCCACATCAACATTAGGAGGAAGTTCCTGACAGTTAGGGCTGTTCGACTGTGGAACACACTCCCTTGGAGTGGTGGAGCCTTCTTCCTTGGAGGTCTTTAAGCGGAGGCTGAATGGCCATCTGTCAGGGATGCTTTGATGGAGAGTTCCTGCATGGCAGGGGTTGGACTGGATGGCCCTTGTGGTCTCTTCCAACTCTATGATTCTATGATTCTTCTTGTTGTTCTTCTTCATATGTATCTTGAGTTTCTGCTTTTTTCTTTTTGTTTTCTATAGGCCTCTTGAAATCTTGTCCTTCCCAATATTCTCTTCCCAAATCCTTCCTCTTTAAAGCTGCCCTCCTTATGTCCTTCTTTTCTATTTCTTGCCCTAAAGTTTCTTGCCTTTTCTATTGTATTATAAGTTTATTATTATGGCACACAGCGAGCACATTTCTGTTGTATTGAGTTTGTATCTTTTCTGTTTCCACATCAAGGAAATCCCTTCTATCTCCTTCCATCTAAAGGGTACTCCATAAATCTTAAATTGATCCATCAAATACACATAATCTCTTGTCATCTTCAATACTTTTCCTAGAATATCTATAAAAATCCATATCATTTTTCCTTAAATTATCAAATCTTTTTTGTAACTTTGTTGGATTGTTAAGTCTCTAGTTTGTTTTCTAACATTATATACCCCTTTATCTCATGGAAAGCTTTTAGGTGTAGCTGCTTTTGAATTTATTCGATATATTCTGTCCAGTTCCCATGGAAATTGCACTGCCAGTTCCTCAATTAATTTATCTAATATCAGAGTTAGTAGTTTATATAAGTTCTTGTTACTTTGTTCTGGAAGTCCTTGTAATTTAAATCAATTTTCCCTTTGTTTGATCTCCAATTTAATCAGGGCTTTCTTGGCCTTCCGTTGTTGTTAAGTTTTTTTATTTTGGTTTTCATCAGCTTTGAGTTCTAACTCTCTGGAAGTTCTTCCTAATGTCTAGGTGGAATCTCTTTTCCTGTAACTTGGATGAATTGCTCTGGGTCCTACTGACTGGATCAGCAGAAAATAAGCTTGCTCCATCCTCTATATGACACACCTTCGAATACTTAAACAGGGCTATCATACTGCCTTGTAACTGCCTCTTCTCCAGGCTAAACATAACCAGCTCCCTTAGTCGCTCCTCATAGGGCTTTATAGTTTCCAGACCCTTCACCATTTTGGTCAGCTTCCCCCTGGACACACTCTCTTGTTGAATTGTGGTGTCTAGAACTGGACACACTATCCAAGCCGAGATCTGACCAAAGGAGAATAAAGAGGAACTGTTAGTTCTCTTGATCTAGACACTAGGCACCTATTAATACTGCCAATACAGCCTAAAATTGCATTAGTTTTTCAGCTGCTGCATCAGACCACTGACTCATCTTTAGCTTGAGTTCCACTAGGACTCTACAGATACAGATGCTAAAAAGACAAATGAATGGGTTCTAGAGCAAATCAAGCATGAACTCTCCCTGGAATCCAGAATGAGTAAACTGAGACAGTTGTAGTCTGGACGTATGAGAGGACTCACTATAAAAGACAATAATGCTTGGTAAGCTAGAAGGTGATGGGGAAGAGGAAGACTGTGTTACAGATAGTTAGACTCAACAAAGGAAACTTCTATTGATATTATTTGACTTCTTTGCTGCAGCATCATATTGTTGGCGCAAGCTCTACTTATGATCAATAATAACTACAAGGTACTTTTCATATGTAGTACTGCTGAGCTAAACATATTCCATCTTATATCTGTGTATTTGGTTTTCATGGCCTAAATGTAGCATTTTGCATTTGTCTCTGTTGAATTTCATTTTATTAATTTCAGCCCAGTAGGAAGAGAGGAAAACTGCATTCCAGATGGATAGGCTCAATCAAGGAAAGACCTGAGTCTGCAAGACAGGGTGACTTAAAGATTTCTCATTGATGGGGTCATCATAAGTCATTGTCGACCTGAGGACAGTTAACAACAACGAGTAAGGAAAGGAAAACTGTTGAAACCCCTCTCTATGTTTAGTGTTACTCCTCCAACAAAGCTCTTTCTTGACAGCTGCCTTTCTTGTCTCTACCTCACACATGCACCCTGAAGCCCAGGCCCCCATCTCTTCTGGGCAGCTGTTGTCCTTTGGCTGCCCGCAATTCCTTGTCAGCTGTTTGATGTCACCTATCAGTCTTCCATTTTTGCTGCAAATCTTGGATGATCAAGTTTCTCATTTCTTGGTTCTGGTTGTAGAGCTGCCCTTGCTTGCATTACCAGTAATTACAGTTCACTGAATAAACAGACACTCAGTTCCCATCTGCTGCATCAAGACATTGGTATTAGAGCAAATCTCCATCACAGATTTTTGAATGGGTTGTTTGACTTTCCATGTACTTCTTAATTAAGCTTCCCTTCTAAGAAGAAACTTAAAAACCCTGAAGTCATTATCTGCACCTGACTTCTTTTTTTAAATGTTATTTGCATTCAGTGATGTTGCTGCTGTTGTTGTGTGCTTTTAAGTTGTTTTTGCTTTTGGTGACCCTGCAGTGAAGCTATCATGGGATTTTCTTGGCAAGGTTTCTTAATTTGTTTGCCATGACTTCCTATGAGGCTGAGAGAATGTGAATTGGCCAAGTTCACCTGGTGGGTTTCTATTGCTGAGCAGGGAGTTGAACCCTGGTCTCCAGAGTCACAGCTCAGTGCTCAAACCAATACATCATATTACTTCTTTTACTTTTATAGCATTTGTTTTATACTCTTCCTATTCAACAATTAGCTGAACAAAGGTTAGGCCAGTAAGCCTTAGTAAAATAGAAAAATTGTTTCTTTTGAAAATATCAGTTGAATATTATAGACTGTCACTGATATCACGTCGATTAGTAAAATATGTGGACATTCACATTCCGATTTCCCTAGCCAGAATTTTTTTACTTAATTATAACCATTATTTAAACATAAATCTACACTGAATAGTATGAAATCTTGGCTATTATATATTGTATTATATTATAACATGTTACCCAAATATAGGGCCAGTAAAGACCAGCACTAAAAGCCACCTTGCGGGCAGTGTGGGGGCATGGTGTACCCATGACACATGCCCAGATGCCATGCCAATGCCACCCAGAAGCCACCCACCTGCTGACACGTGGGCTGGCTTCATAGCACTCCAGCAACACAACATTTAGGCACTGTACACCACCCAAGCACCACAAAGAAGCCACTGCAGCTGTGGAAAAGGTGCCCTTTTGCCAACTCAGAAAAGAGTGGCATTTTGCATCACTTTTTGATCTGGTAAATATCTGGATTGATGCTGCGGCATGTTGTTGCCACAGCCCTGATTCGGGGCCATCTGTTTCTGCCCTTAGTTAGTTATTTCAAATAATACCCTTATATGTTCCAATTAATACCAGCCTGGCAAAGGGCAATTATAAACTATAATTATACCTTATTCATAACAACAAGCACCTGAGGGTTTCTGAAAGATTATATACTGGAAAACTAAAAGTCAGTGGGTTGGGTATGCCCAGTTAAATGTCTGTTGTGACATTGTTCAGCTATGGTAGATGGTGGGATGGATATTGCTTCAATACGTTTTATGAATGCATTTAAATAAAATTGTCTTTTTTTAATAAAATAAAACTAAAATGATCTTGATACACAGGGATTTAGAGAAACAGAGAGCATTTCCCAAATAGGGTAACAGGTACCTTGATATCAATTACCTCCAAGACTCTTCCAAAATATATAATCTATTTTTAAAATACTCTTCCAGTGAGGTGCAAAAAGTCACAGAAACAATACCATCTCTTTCCCTGATTTTACCCTTCTTATGTCTCCCCTTTGTTTACAATGATGACCCATTTATTATATACACAAATTGGGAGGGCACCTGGACTTTGATTAAAGCAGCAGTTTCTTGGTTCCAAATACACCAGGATGTTCTGTGTCCCATCTTGAGCTAAAACTTGTTATAAATATAAAATGTAAAAGTAACAGGCTTGGTATAATACCCAAAATTTATTCTATCCCAATTGCTATCATAACATGCTAATGGCTAAACAAATCTGAAATTGAAGATAAATTGCAGTAATCTATATGAGCTAGTCTGCCATTTAAATCCAATTTAGCTAAGGTGAAAGGACATACTTTGACTGACTGACATTCAGCTGTATAGACAAAGATCAGCCACGTGTTGAGGAAACCATAATGAAATTGTTATCTTTTCCCAAATGTTGTTGATGTGCCTCTTACCCACCAATTTAAGTGATTTTGCATCATTAGCAACCCATGAACTGTCACTCTTTGAAATGACCTAAAGAAATTCAGATGTGCTTGGCAGTTCTTCTGAAGCTTAGATCCTGAGACTTGGGTGATGGAACGTAAAGGTGGTACCTGATGAAAAAGTGAGGAGATGCTGTCTGGACCATATCTTCAAAAAGTCATTTCTGTTATCTTACATATGGATGGTTCTTAGTTTATTACAGTTTTTTAACAATACCAAATGGCTAATGGCACAATATTCCAGATGTATTTTCCTGGAAGTAAGTTCCACTGAATTCAGTGTGGCTTAATTTTAGATAAGTATAAGATTACCGTCTTTAACATGCCATAAAATGTATCATTGTTTTTTTTCTTTTTTTAACTTGGAGAACTTACCCTACATACTTAACTATAAGTTGACCTCATCTATAAGTCGAGGACAGGGTTTGGGGCCAAAATTATGAATTTTGCTATGACCCGTGGATAAGTCGAGGGTAAAACTTAAGGGCATGTAACAAAGGATCTAAAGGATGAAGCAAAGGAAAACAATGCCAAAGAACTCACAGAATTCTGGCAGGCATAACTGTTTGCACTCACCCTAAAGGATGTGTGGATGGATGAGGGGGGAACTACAGTAAACTGTGGTTGTGTGAAGTATGGTGGATGCAACCAAATTCTGGGAATTTTAGTTTTGTAAGCCATTTAGCCTTTGGGTTCAAATGGCAGGATCCTCAGGTGGGAGTAATCACATATTTTCAGTTAAGCTTCCCCTATAGTACCCAACACACAAAATCATCATTGAACAACTGCAAAGCAGCAGTAAATGGCAGCCACTTCTGTTGTGCCACCATGCGTCTCTACAGCCCAAGGCTGCCTCAGATCCTGAAATTCATGGTAGGAAATTGTCTCCTGCCCCCTCCACAGTTGTCTACCTTTGGTTTAAAACATAGAAAGGAGGAGAAGGTTGCAAGTGGTGGGTCATACAAAAAATAAGCTCAGATCCTGAAATTCAATGCCTTCCCTTCAACACCCTGAGGAAGAGTCTCCTGTTCTAAAACTTTAGATCATATTAGGATCTGGCAACCCAATCTTTAATACCCTTACTAAACTAGTTTTTCAAAGATGATGTGATAGTTAAGTTCTCACTTTAAAAAACCAACATGTTTTTGTAAAGTACAGATAAAATACAACAGTGTCTCACTGTGTCTTTCCATCTTCATGAATATATTCTTGATCTGTCAGCTGGGACGTCTTCAATAACGTCATTTTTTTTCTCTTTATCCAAAGCTGCTTCATATGAGGACATCTGCCCTGGTCTTGACAGAGATGGAGGATCTGGAGCAAACATCTTCTTGTGGGAATAAAAGACAGCTTTCTCCATCCATTGTTATATTGTGAAGGAAAATATTGATGTTTTATTAAATTACACCTCTAATTCAGATCATGTAACATGTGTAAGATCTAAATAATGATCCTGTTCTGAAGGAATGCAAGATTGAGAGTGATGAGATAAACTTGGTGTGGGAAGATCTCTCAGAGTTCACTAAATTGCTTCCCTTATTTAATTAGAAATTAATTGAAAACATTCCTAGTTCAACAGCTCTATACTCAAAACCAGATTTGCTGATAATAGTCTTATTCCCTTGCAATATCCCTACAGGTTTAACTATAATTATATCACTGATTTTACACTCACCTCCTCTTGAAAGAATAGAAGCCCAGCCATGGAGATTGCTCTTTAACAAGAAAATATGTGAATCTGAAGCTCATGCCACCCATTATTTTCTTACTGAGAGAGATTGTATGCAAATTCCAGATAAAATATGATCTGAATGGAAAAAGTGATATACATTATTTTGTTAACACAATAATGAAGGTCCAAATTAATTCAGAAGGAGGTAATTTGGGAATCAGGTGATTTAGGAATAAAGATAACTTAAATTTAAAGTAACAAAACATAATTAAATAATTACAACTAGGCTGTCATCCAAATGATTCCCATACATATCTTTCCTGTATTCCTGCCTCACCATCCTTTAAAACAAGGTGCTTTCCTTTAAAACAAGGCTAGGCAACTGCATGGGGAGGGGAGGGGTTGAGGCACAATTTTTCTACCCTCTGCAATTTCTGCCCTGATTCCCTGCAACACACTGGGATTGGCACTTCTGTCTTATTTCTATCATACACACACACACAGTGTGTTTAGGGAGTTCTGAGGAGCAGATAAACTATACTACTGGTCTGCAGATGATTTGGGGACCTGTTTTACCTGAAAAATCACCTAACCGCTATCCTGAAAAAAATTAAATGAAAGGGACTTTAGGGGTTTTGTAAACATTTCCCTGCTCATATTTTCCACACTCTTGTTTTATAAGTATTTTGCAATGTGTAAGCTAATTGCCCCCAACATGCTGGGTATTCATGTTTCATCTCACCAGGTTTCAATGATGCTTATTATATCTAATTTACTTTGTTGTGATAAGCGTTTGAGTTCAGTCTTGGTTATTTCCCATGCTGTGAGCCCAAGGATGGTGCTTTTTGCCCATCTGTATCGGACCTCAGTCCTCAGTTGGTTTACATCATATCTCTCAAACCAGTCATTTACTGGAGTAGCCCAAAGTCATGTATCTTCTTCCTTTCCTCTTTCAGTTGGGGTTTTGCAAGGTGTTATTTTTGACTCTTCTTTGTCCTTTGTTCCCCAGATTCCAGCTGTAGCAAAGTCACGTCTATTTTTTTTCTTTATAACATTGCCAAAATTAGACCTTTTCTTTCTGCTTCCTCTGCTAAGACCTTAGTTCATGCCTTGGTTATTTCCCACCTTGATTATTGCAATCTTCTTTTAATGGGCTTCCATGGTCTCACCTTAGTCCTCTAGTTTTCATTGAACACTCTGATGCTAAGATTATCTTTTTGGCTTGATGTTTTGATCATGTTATTCTACTGTTGGTATCTCTTCACTGGCTACCCGCTCCTTTTAGGATTTTGTATAAGCTTCTTCTTTTAACATTTAAAGCCTTACACAATCTAGCCCCTCCCCCTCCCCCTATCTTTCAGCGCTTATTTCTTTTCAAGATCTCCATTCCAGGAGCTTGGGGCTTCTTACCCAGCCAAATGTTTCCTCTTCCTTGGCTCAGCTATTACCTTTTTCACTCACCACACCATACTCTTGGAATTGCTTCCCTGAACATCTGTGGACTGCCTCTTCTCTTGCTAGTTTTAAATCTGAATTAAAGACTTTCCTGTTTTCTAAAGCATTTGGAACTGTACTTTGAGACTGTTCTATAATTTTGATTACATATATTAGTTGTTTTTCCATGCATAATTTGTTATAGTTACTGTGTAATTTTATGTTTTATTATTCTTAGATTGTACACCTTCGGCAGAATTTAATATCTTAATTTGTATCTGTAAAGTGCTATGTAAATTTATGGTGCTATACAAATAAATGATGATGAAGATGATGAGGATCTTCTGCACTTTTTTTTCTCCCACATTATTGTAGTAGTTGTTGTGTGCCTCCAAGTCATTTCTGACTTGTCGCAACCCTAAGGCAAACCTATCATGGAGTTTTCTTAGCAAGATTTGCTCAGAGGAGGTTTGCTATTGCCTTCTTCTGAGGATGAGCGCCTGTGAAATGAAACCCAGTGGGTTTCACACCCAAGCAGTGATCAAACCCTGGTCTCCAGAGCCATATTCTAACACTAAAACCACTTGCTCCAGCTCAGATCCATCCCAAATAAGAACACAAGGTTATCAACCATTGAATTAATGTACGGGAGACCACCACCGGTGATAGATGACCAAAAGAGGATTGGGGGGGGGGATTTTGAAAGGGTTACATAAGTATGTTTTAGAACAAAACCACCTTTAATCCAAACCAGTTTGCTTTTGGTTGAAATTGAGGGGCTGCCTGACTGTTTTGCTCTCCACACAACCCACTGCAGTAAAATTAGCAGGAGTCAAGCCACGAGTACACTGGACTAGGGTTAAACAGCCTGCTCCTCAGTAGGAATCAAAGTTAACCCCCCCCAAACCCTCAGACTTACACTCAAGAAAATAAATCAACCCTCTGAGTCTCACCCTACCAGAAATGGGAAGACTCACAGGCAATGTAAACAGCAAGGCCCTGCACCAGCCCTACCGGAAAGAGGTTTGGCAATGCACAGCTGAAGAATAAAGGAGGCCCTACTACAGTCACTCAATGGGCTGACTGTGATATGTATGCCCAGGTTCTGCTCCAACTGTACCGGGAGTCAGTTGGTCTATGCACGACCCAACAAATGGAAGGATCCCTTTAACCCATTATAAGCAGTCACACATAAGATTTTACATCAGAAAAATAATAGGTCAAATAGTCAAAATAGGAAACCCGAGGAAGAATCAACTACCAATAATTTTTTATCATCAATTTTGACCTCTACTCCCACTTAGGTGCAAGCTTTATCTTTGAAAATTTCTCTTGCATGTATCTTATTACTTACAAACACATTTCTTTTTTCTTCTTATCTGTTGCAGATATAAAGCACTAACCAAATTGTGGGTTTTTCCAATATTTTATTCTTATTCTTCTTATTATTATTTCCCACTTCTCCCAAGGATTGAAGCGGGATTACATAATTTAAAATACCATACTAATACAAAAATACAGATTATAAAATACTAATACTGAATTAACATTCCTATTAGTTCCTTAAAATAACCAATCAACAAACCCTATAATCATCATCAAGGGTGGAGCATTTTCATAACCTTATATCAGGTGGTAACAAGGTGGTAATAAGACAAATCTCTTCCGGTAGGCTGTTCCATAATTTGTGGGTTGCGGCTGTGAATACTCTATGGGAAGTTGTTGTTATCCTAGTATTATAATGTTCCAATAAATTCTTCTCAGATTTTCTGAGTGTGCAGGGCAGATTATGTAGGGAGAGGCATTCCCACAAGTAACTCCAGCCCGAACCATGTAGGCCCAGAAGCTGATTGGCAGCCTAGGTGTATTGGTGACCAATCTGGCTGCTGCATTTTGAACCAACTGAAGCTTCTGAACTTGGTACAAGGCAGCCCCAAGTAGAGCGCATTACAGAAATCTAAACGACAGATTACCAGTGCACGTACCACTGTTTCAAGGTCCTTTTGGTCCAGGTAGGGATGCAGTTGGTGTATGAACCGAAGTTGGTACCAAGCACTCCTGGTTTCGCATCTACTTGAGATGACAACTGTAGAGATGGATCCAGGAGTACTCCCAAACTGCGAAATTTGTCCTTTAGGGGAAGCGTGACCCCCAGCCAGGAGTGATTGACATATCTCTATCCCTATGCCTGGGGTAACTATCGCTAGTACCTCAGTTTTCTCTGGATTCAACTTGAGTTTGTTTTCCTTCATTCAGCCCATTACCGACCCAAGGCAGGCATCCAGAGGAGAGACGCCATCCCTAGTCACTGTAGCAGTCATGGACATGGACAGATAGATTTGGGTGTCATCAGCATACTGATAACACCGTGCTCCATGTCTCCGGATAATCTCACCCAGCGGCTTCATGTAAATGTTAAACAGCATAGGGGACAGAATCATGCCCTGAGGGTCTGACATTTAAAGTCTCACATTCTGATTCTTGTTTCCACCAAATAAAACATATCCAATTTCATTTTTTCCAAGTGGTGGAAAGCTTTACTCCTTTTATATTTTGAATTTAAACCTTTAATGTTCAATGATAAATTTTTTACCTTATCAATTTTCCTTAATTAATTATTTGTTAATTTACATTTCTCCACCTTTTCCCACAACTTTCCCTTTTCTAATGTCCTCCTCCTTTTCCTCTTCCTTATCCAACTGAGTTTCTCCAGATCTTCCACTTGCTTGACCTCTTCAATGCTCACATTGGTCAGATTTCTGACCATTTCTATTCTCTCCGTCTGGTTCTTTATTCAGTTCTTTATTCAACATCATCCATATCTCCTTTGCTTTGTCTGTGGTGTTGATTCTGTATATGAATGAGATTCCTTCCAGTCTGTCCCAACTATAATTCAGTCCATTTTTAGTCAGTAATTGTGTCAGAAACATATTCTTGTCATTGTTTCAAAACTGCTTTGGGACATCCTTGAAAATTTGTATCTCATTGTCTTCTATGATCAACTTATCTTTATAGTCCTTCTGTAGTATAAGGTTTCTCATTCACATCCAAGATTCTGTCTTTCTAATGGAATCTTAAAATATCATGCAAGTGAGATTATCAATCTGTCAAAGATGTTTCCACCCTAGTCAGATTATTTAGTACCAATTCATTACAATTGCTCCCCTATCCCAAAAATAGTTCATTTCAGATCAAAAGCATTTAAATTCAATTCATTCCAGTTACACCCGAGTCCCAAAAACAATTCAGTTCAGAGCAGATCAGTTCAGTCCAGTCCAGTCCAGCTCAATAATTAATTCAAGATAATTCCTTGCTCCAATCTTTTTCTCTAATGCTTCACAGCTCCCTTCCTCTTGTCTTCACTGTCTTCCCTTGATCTCTCCACTCTGTCTCCATCTCCATCAGTTCTTCTTTTCCGGCTCTGTCCCCACCACCTTCCCTGGGCCTCTCTTCTCCATCTCTGTCTCCAACTTTTCACCTCTCTCCTCACTGTCTGTCTCCATCTGTATCCTCTCTCCACTTCATCTGCCTCCATTCCTGATTACTCCACATGGCTCCTTCCATCTCACTCTGGCTTCATCTTCCCCACTATTTTTCCAGTCAAATCTCTATATATCCACCACCCTCACCCTTCTCCCAGCCTGATAATTTCACTGACTCCCTTTACAGATGTTACAGTTCCTCACTTGTCTTGAAAACTTCCAGTTTCAAAATGTTGGCTGCTGCTTATGGTTTGTAGAGCTGACTAACAAAGGAAGAAAAAAAGTTCTATGACAAACATTTCTTTTCTTCTCTCATTCTATGATTTAAATCAGGAATCTCTTCTTTTAAAAACAAGTTATGGGTATCTTGACTTCTGGCTGGGCTTGGTGATATGTCAGGTCATCTCTAAATACATCCTTGGAGATGATATCTCTGTATGGTGGGTCCCCCAAACTCAACAAACTGACTTCTAAAATTAATAAGCTATGGGGAACATCTTGCACTTGCAAAAAGTGGATATTGGCAGGCTCACAAGGGCCGCTGGAGTACCTTTAGAGCCATACGGAATGAGACAGGAGAAGTACAAACTGATCACCTGGAGATGGATGAGGGGAGCCGGGAGCACAAAGAATGCTGTGTGGCGTGAAGCTGTGCTGGAAGAGAAGCAGGAATATCACCACAAGGTTTTCAAAAAAAACCAAAATAAAACAAAAAACAACGAAAAATACAACCAAGTAAGTTAACAATATATTTAAATAAAATCTGACAGGTTTGGAGACAGGGAGAAATCCTATGAGAGAGCTACAAAGATTAGATCCCTAAGATCCCCAAGTCACTCCTCATAAGGCATGATTTCCAGACCCTTCACCATCTTATTTGCTTTCCTTTGGACATGCTCCAGTTTCTCCACATCCTTTTTGAACTGTGGTGCCCAGAACTGGACACAGTATTCCAGGTGGGGCCTGACCAAAGCAGAACAGAGTGGCACTATTACTTCCCTGGATCTAAATAATATACTTCTATTGATGCAGCCTAAAATTGCATTGGCCTTTTTAGCTGCCGCATTGCACTGTTGACTCATGTTCAACTTGTGGTCTACTTGGACTTCTAGATCCCTTTTGCACTTAGTTTCATTCATCCAGGTGTCCCCCATCCTATATCTGTGAATTTCTGTGAAGTACCTTACATTTCTCTTCATTGAATTTCATTTTGTTAGCATTGGCCCAGCTTTCTAGTCTATTCAGGTTATTTTGAATTTTGATCCTGTCCTCTGGGGTATTAGCTACTCCTCCTAGTTTAGTGTCATCTGCAAACTTAATAAATATGTTCCCAATTCTGTTATCCAAGTCATTGATAAAGATGTTGAATAGCACTGGACCAAAGACAGAACCCTGTGGCACCCCACTTGTCACTTCTTTCCAGGATGAAAAGGAACCATTGCTGAGCACCCTTTGGGTTCGGCTGGTCAACCAATTATAAATCCACCTAACAGTTGCCTCGTCTAGCCCACATTTTACAAGCTTGTTTGCAAGAATATCATGGGGTACTTTGTCAAAGGACTTACTGAAATCAAGATATACTATATCCACAGCATTCCCTTCATCTATCAAGCTGGTGATTTTATCAAAAAAAAAAAAAAAGAGATCAGGTTTGTCTGGTATTACTTTTTCTCTGAAAACCATGTTGATTTTGTCTTCTAGATGTTCACAGACTCCCTGTTAATGAACTGAGCTATCTTTAATGAACTGAGCTATCTTTTTGGAAGGAATGCAAGAGATTTTGACACTGAGAAATTAGCCTAAAACAATTACAGGACTTTGATTGATAGTGGTGCGGTGCTCTAAAAATAAACAATCAGAGAAGTGGCTAGTGATCAGTAAAGCTAGACAAAGCAAATGTAGAGAAGAAGAGAGTCAAGGATGAGAAGGCTCACTGCAGGAAGGGGGAAAAAAGCCAGGAATAGAGAAGATCAAAGTGACATCTAGTGGAAAATTGGAGCTACAGCAGGCACACAAGGAACAAAGGAGAAAGAAACAGTGGGTTAGAGCACCACCTGGTGGAGAAAGGAGGCACAACAGACATGAACTAAGTTTAGAGAAAAAAATAATAAAACAAAAAAAAACAGAATGGATAATTAATTTTAAAAAAGGAAAAGGAAAAAAACAAACTGACACAACAAAAACTTTGCTAAAACAATTTTTGAAAAAGCAAACTAAGAAAAATAAAGAACAAGAAGAACATAAAGAGTTATTCAAATAAACAAGAAATAAAAAGACATAAAATTTAACATGGCAATGACTTTAAGGAAGCACTGAACAGCACAACCATTATCCCAAACACAAAGAAAGCCTTATTTGGAATGTAATACTAAAGAGATGGAACAAAAATTTAATCTTGGAAGAAATAAAGAAACTAAGCCAAGGGATGAAATATATGCATCAAGAGATGAAAGGTCTAAAAACACAACTGAAGAGAGAGTTCAAAACAGAAAAAAAAGCCTTAAACAGACAATAGAAAATGTAGCTAAAGATCTAAAGAAACAGAAACCAAAGTAGAAATACTGGAAGTTAAAACAAAAGAACTAGAGAATAAGATATTAAAGCTATTGATGGAACAAGAAAAAGAACAGGACCTAAATAAATAAATAAATAAATAATAAACTTTATTCTTATACCCCACCTTTCTGCTGCAGCAATCAAGGCTGCTTACATGACTAAAATTTGACCTAAGAGCAGTCGGCAAAATGAAAATGAGAGGAAAATGCCTGAAAATCAGAGGTCTAAGGGAAATACAAAATGAAGACTTGTACAACTATTTAATACCAATATTGGTGGACTTTGTGGGAGGGCCATGTGGTTTTTTCAAGAGAGGTGGACAAATTATTTGGGATCAACTTGAAACTGGCAAAAGAGAAGAGACTTCCAAGAGATATCACAATATATTTTGTGAGAACTAAAATAAAGGAACTGATATTGAAGAAAAGCTATGAAAACAGACTAATCGTGGATAATAAAGATGTCGTGATATTTAAGAACATTTCCTCTAGGATTCTGAAAAGAAGATCAGACTATAAATGCTTAACAGCATCCTTGAAAAGAAATAAAGTGTCATACAGATGGGAAACTCCAGAAGCAATCTTCTTCATTTACAAGGGGAAAAAAAGAATAAGAATTATCTCAGTGAATAAGGCAAAGGAGTTTTGGAAGGCATACAGAAGAAGATTTGAACCAGCAGAAGAAGTAGCAATGAGAAGACCAAGAAAGAGACCCAAATCACTTATTGGTGGAGGAAGATGAAGGGAAGATTCCAGCTACAGAGAGGAAGAAGAAACAAATGAACTCTAACTACTAATTTAAGAGGTTTGTCCCTAATAAATAAATAATAGTAAATTAGGCATATAAAGTATTAATAATCTCTGTATCGTTCCAATTTTAGTATATGTGCTGCTGAAGCGAGCACATAGTATTAATAATGGGGGTATATGGACTGCTTGATGGGAAAAAATTAATGAATGAAATCATAGATTTGGATTATGAACAAATTATCATGATGAAGGATTGGAATGGGGTTTTAGATCCCTCATTAGATAGGAAACAAGAAAAAATATTAAAGAAAAATCAAGGTAAACTGCTGCAAATATTTGGCAGTATGATGGACAATTTAGCAATTATAGATGTATGGAGGTATAAATTTGGAAATGAAAGAGATTTCACTTATTATTCCAACAGTCACAAATCCTTATCTAGGCTCGATATGTTCTTTATTTCCAAGACCTGGGTAAACAATATAGTAAAAATGGAATCTTAACTCTAACCACAATCCCATTTAATTGACACTAAAAAGCAAGCAAAAAGCTTCTCATGGTGGTTTAATTATAGCTTACTAAAAAAGAAAGAGACAATTGATAATGTGAAAAAATTGGAAAATTATTTTCAAAAAATCGCAGGAAAAAGAAGTAGACAATGTTACAGTATGGGAAGCTAGCAAAGCTGTCATGAGGGGCTTCTTTATACAACCAAATGCACAATAGAAAAAAAAGAGAATGGTAAAAAAATAAACAAGATTAGTGAAAGAATAAAGGGAAAATAAAGAGAATTGAGTGAAGATCCAAAAAAGACAGAGATAACGAAAGAAATTAAATGACTACAAAAAAAAATTTCAGTGTGCTTCAATGATGAAATAGAAAAAATATGACATACACAAAACAATATTATTTCAAAAATACTAATAAAGCAGGCAAGTGACTGTCTTATAAACTTAGGAAACGAAAGGGAAAAAACTTGATTATTAAGATTTGAGAAGAGAATGAAATAATAATTGATCAGAATAAAATTAAAGACAAAGTCCATAGATACTATACAGAAATTTATGAAAATCAAAAAAGTAAAGAGGATCAAATGGATTTTTTTAGAAAAAGTAGAAATTCAAACCATATCAGAGGAACAGAAAAACTGATCAACCGATCACTAAAGAAGAAGTCAGACAATCAATAAAAAGACTTAGAAAGGGGAAATTCCCAGGTCCAGATGGTATAACAACTATGTATTATAAAATATTAGAGGAACAAGTAATAAACGCAGTACAGAATATCATGAATGAAATAAAAGAAAAACATTTCCCTAAAACTTAGAGAGACACAAATAGAACATTAATCTTAAAGCCTGAAAAAGATTTTGCTTCTTAATATTGATTATAAAATTTTCTCTTCTATATTAGCTGAGAGATTTTAAAAAATTCTTCAAAACTGGATAGGGGTAGAACAAAACAGATTCTAATCTAACAGACAGCTAAGATCAAATGTGAGAATAGTTTTAGACATAATCGGACTTTTTAATAAAAACAAAGATAGAGAACTGGCACTAATAATTGTGGACATGAAGAAAGTTTTTGATAGAGTAAATTGAGAAACAATATTTGTGATATTAAAAAAATAGGAATTGGAGAAAGATTTCAAAATTTAATTAAAGCAATTTATGATGAGAAGAAAGCACATATATATTTAATAGAGAAAAAAAACAATCAATAAGAATACAAAGGGGCCACCAGGCTGGGATGCCCATTATCCCCATTGTTATGTATCATGTATTCAAAATACTAATAAAAAGAATAAAAGCAAACAAATATATTAATGGGGTTAAAAACAAAGGCACTGAATTTAAGATTCAAGCATTTGCAGATGATTTAATAATATTTTTGGAAAGCCCATTAACAGGTATAGATATATTAAAAGAACATTTGAAAAAGTTCAAAGAAACGTCAGGCTTAAAATTTGATGAAGGAAAAACAAATTTAATAACTAAGAATATGACAAAAAGTAAAGAATTAGATTTTATACAAAAATCTGGCTTTAATAAGAGCAGAAAAAGTATTTGGGGCCTGATCTAACAGCAAATAATGCAGAATGCTATAAAAATTATTAAAATATTATGGGACCAGATTATGGAAAAATTTAAGATTATCTTTATTGGGCAGGATAGCATGTGTTAAAATAAATATTCTTCCAAAAATATTATTCTTATTCCAAACCATTCCAATAATAGAAAAGAACAACCAATCCAAGTATGGCAAAGGCAATTATCCAAATTTCTGTGGCTTGGCAAAAAGCCAAGAGTGTGATTAAAAGCACTACAAGATTCTAATGAGAGAGGAGGATTGTCGGTACCAAATTCAAGACTATAATACCAGTTGTTTAATCTGGATTAAAAACCGGTTGAATCTAAAGGATTGTAAACTATCAGAACTAGAAGGTATAAATACAATATATGGTTGACATGCCTACTTGCATTACAACAAAGTTAACTGCAATAAGGATTTTAACGATTATTGTATAAGGAAGCCCATACTTTGGATCTGGAAGAAATTTTGAGGGAAAAAAATAGGTGGAGAAATCTCACTAGAAGCTTCACCCCATGAGGCCCTTTTTAGGAGAGAATTTGGAACACTAAAAGAATGGATAAGATATAAAGATATATTTATTAAACAAAATAATAAATTTAGATTTTAAACAGATGGCAAATTAGCTAAAGAAAGACTAATTATTCATTGGTATTCAAAGTGGTAATTAAATGAGAGATTTAAATTGGATATAAGAGAAAATAAAAAAAGACAGAATTAGAAGAAATCATGGACTCAGAAAATAAAGGAAAGTTATCAAAATCATACAAATACTTGTTAAAATTGAAATGGAAAAGAGGTAATTAAAAACAATATGATAGTCTGGGCACAAAATATAGGTCATCTGATAGAGCTGTCACAATGAGAGTATACATGGTCTAAAAGATTGACATATACAATAAGTCAGACTATTAAAGAGAACTACTACAAAATGTTATACAGTTGGTACTTAACAGCTGACAAATCAGCTAAAATATATGGATTACAGAATAATTGTTGGAAGGAAAGGGGAACATTTTTTCATGTACGGTGGACTTGCAAAAAGGTTTTTAAAAATTGGTTAGACATCCACAAAATAATAAGTAGCATTGTAGCCTGGCAGAGGGACAATATTGGGTTGGTGGGCTGGGAAAGGGAAAAGAAGAAGACAGAGGAGAAGAGATGGAAGAGGAGGAAGAGGAACGGCAGCTTCAAGACAGAGAAGCCCCAGGAGAAGGCCTCTCCAAGGAGGAAGGGTTTAAAGAGGGAAAGGCGAGGTTAGAGAAGAAGGTATGGGTGGAGCTGGGCAAGAGGTATTTAAGGTGTGAGGGAAAGTCAATTGGGGGAGGAGGAGATGTCAGACAGGAAGAAGGGAAATCGCAGGGCCAGTAATAATAATAATAATAATAATAATAATAATAATAATTTATTTATTTATAGCCCATCTCTCCCTGAAGGATCGAGTGGGTAATAATCATGAAAACATAATAACACAATTAACAAAATCCCGAGCCCGCCCCCAATTAAAACACAAAAAAATCATAAAATACAATCAAATTATTAAAATCAATCTAAAAGTTAATCTAAAAATTAATTCCATTAAAATGAGGCAATTATGGGGAGAATGAAGCAACCACAGGTTTGGGACAATCGGAGAGCCTGTTTATCAGTCTGAGAATGCCCGCTGGAAAAGATCCATCTTAATGGCCTTTGGAAGGCCTCAAGAGTTATAATATGACAGTCTCCTCCAGTAGGTCATTCCAAAGTTTAGGAGTGGCCGATGAAGAAGTCATCTGGGTAACCACAGCAAGCCTGGTCTTCTTTGGCTGTAGTAAATTGCTCCCAGAGGACCTGAGTGTGCGGGTGGATTGCATGGAAGGAGATACTCCCGTAAGTAAACTGGACCTAAGCCATATAGGGCTTTAAAGGTTATTATCAACACCTTGTACTGTTCCCAGAAACTGGTTGGCAGCCAGGGTAAGGATTTTAAAACTGGAGTGGTCGCCTCTGGATGTTCCAGCAACCAACTTGGCGGCCATATTTTGGATTACCTGAAGTTTCCGAGTTAGGTACAAGGGTAGCCCCATGTAGAAGTCCAACTGAGAGGTTACCAGAGCATGTACTACTGTTTCTAGGTCACCCGGCTCCAGGTAGGGTCGCAGTTAGCGTATCAGCTGAAGCTGATAGCAAGCACTCCTGGCCGTCAAATCTATCTGAGCTGATAACTAGAAGGACAAGTCCACGAGCACTCCCAGACTACAAACACAGTCCTTTAGGGGATGTGTGACCCCTAAAGGGACCGGTGAACATGTCTCCATACCCAGAATCGGGATTCCCACCACAAGTACTTCCATTGTAGCTGGATTCAGTTTTAGTCAGTTTTCCCTCATCCAGTCCATAACCACCTTAAGGCAATCATTTAGAGGAGAGATGCCATCCTTAGTCACTGCAGCACTTTGAGTAGTGAGGAGCCCAGGGAGAGTGGGCTGACCGGTCCCATCAATAGGACCTCATGCTGAGGTTTTCCAAAGGTACCCATGGTGGGAAGGGGACCTGGGACTATGAATTACCAATGTTGGGAACCCAGCCCCATGCTAGTTGAGAAAGCTGGACAAGAAGTGTTGGGAAAATGTTTCCAAGCCAACCCTCCCTACAAAGAGGGCTGAGTTAAAGGAGGACCATATAAGAGAAGTATTCTGTCTAGTGAGAGACTTATTTCAGTTATAATTCTTTGGCTTTCAGTTTTGGAGAATTAAAAGTTATTGCAGTTCACGTGTATGTTGTAAACAGAAATGGACTCTAGGAGTGCCACACCCACACCCAGAGAGGGAGCCATGCCCACAAGTATTTTTAACATTGTGATGGAATTTAAACCCAAAATATGTTGAACATCTTAGACTCGGAGATTGAAAAACAATAAGGAGGAGTGATATTTCCTTATTATTGATGCAAGGACGACGTTAGCCAGATGTTGGAAAGAAGAATCAGTTCCAGATTTTGAAGAATGGATTAGGAAAATCTACGATTTAGCAGAAATGGACAAGTTAACATGACTCTTAACAGAAGGAAATGTAGAAAGATTCAAAATAGACTGGAAATTTGTGATAATTTTGTTATAGCATAAAGGAGGTCATTTAAAAATAGAAGGCTTTACAGACTGATAAGAAATGTAAATATAGATAAGTTGTTAATTACAATGTTACTTGAAAAAAAAACACTTTAATTGACAAAAATAATAATTTGTAACTTTATTTGTGATTATGATTATAAAGGATTACAAATTACAAATGACAGAAGAGAAATAATCAAATCTGTTTGATAGGAAGGGTGCGTTGTTTGAGTGTTGTGTGCATGGCAGTAGCAGGTGATTTAAGTGATAGTTTATAATGAATTTTTTATTATGATGTGCGAATACAGCATTCGGATACAAGCCCTAGAGTAGAGAAAAACACGAGGGAATAGTATGGGATGGAGGGTAAGCGGAAGTGGACCAGATAGAAGTAAGAAAACCAAAGAAAGAAAAAGAGAGATGTAGAACAGAAGAAATGATAAGAAAGTGTAAGAGAAGAAGAAAGTAACTTAATGGAAGATTTAAAAGATTTAGAAAAGTTAGTGCTAGAGGGCACGAGAAATGAGTAATTAGTAAATTCAAGAAGGAAATAAGAGGACATTCGAAAGCTATCTTGGCCAAATGATGATGTACAGTGGTCCCCCGGCTTACGAATCCCCCGGGTTACGAAAACCCCGGGATCCGAAACCGGCGGGACCGCTACAGTATCCCCCAGGATCCGAAAGATCCCCCGGGATATGGAAAAAAAAGAGGGGAAGGGACGGCCTTCCGGTGGGTCCGCTGGAAGGCCGTCCCTTCTCCTCCGCCAGCGCCCAGGCCTCGGAGGGGCCTCGGAGGGGAAGGGACGGCCTTCCGGCGGGTCCGCCAGAAGGCCGTCCCTTCTCCTCCGCCGGCGCCCAGGCCTCGGAGGGGAAGGGACGGCCTTCCGGCGGGTCCGCGCGGGGCCGTCCCTTCTCCTCCGCCGGCGCCCAGGCCTCGGAGGGGAAGGGACGGCCTTCCCGCGGGTCCGCGCGGGGCCGTCCCTTCTCCTCCGCTGGCGCCCAGGCCTCGGAGGGGAAGGGACGGCCTTCCCGCGGGTCCGCCGGAAGGCCGTCCCTTCTCCTCCGCCGGCGCCCAGGCCTCGGAGGGGAAGGGACGGATTACTTTCGTAACCCGGGGGACCACTGTAATTCTGTCTTTGGGTATATATGTTTATGTAAATTTGTATGTTTGTATTACAACTAAACATTCAATAGAAATATTTTAAATAAATAAACAAGTTATGGGCTTCCCTTTACCAAAGCAAAACAACGTGCAGGAGGTTTACACAACTGAAAGAAGAACAAACCGAACAAATAATTTATAGGTAAAATTATATATATCAAAATGATGTACCAGCCATATACTGCCAGTCAAACTTTATGTGCTATCAGTGTCACAAAAAAAAAAAAAAACAATCTATACTCTATTTTTTCAAAAATATTTTCAACAAACTCCAAAATTATTTTCAAAAGAGTCCATAAATTAAAGAATCAAGAATGGCACTTGTGATCCTGGAGGTGAAGGTAATGTCTTTAAATCCTGGAGACGGCTACCTCCGGAGACTATGAGGCCGTTTCGACTCTTTCTAGTCTTTGTCAGTTTAAATCAACAGATTTCATAGGGCACAAACATAAATCATCCTGTGCCACAAACATAAATCCTTGGACTTAACTATAGTCCCATGTGTGGTTGAGAATCAACTTCCCTTTACCAACTCTTAATGACAGCTGAAGCCAGCGCTGCTATGGTGACTCTGTGACCCCCTCGATCTTCCTTCAATCCTGGCCAAGATCGCTCTTTGGCCTGGTCTAGAAGGCTGGAATCGAGTCCCCAGCAAGCCCCTCCATGCCCCCCATCATAAGATAGCTATTATTACCAAATTGGGGTTGTCCCCTCTTTGGATTCACAGCACCAGGCAACTGCTCCACCATGATCTTCCTAGAGCAGCCAGTCAGGAAGCCATTATAACCGGAAGTCTGTGAATTTACATTTTCAAATTTTTTTGGCTCAAGCATGGTAGATTATGGTTTAGTGTCTAGGAATGCATTTCAGTTAATACAATATTTCCATACAGGCACTAGAACATGCAGTGATCACCAGGCCTTAATTCTAACTTTAAGTTGTCCAACCCCTAAAATATGGATGACTTGTGTCCATCCAACTAATACTCCTCTGAAGAGTCTTCAAAAAACAAGAACTAAATGGTCAGATATTTTGAATAGTTCATTGGTGCTTAGATTAAATTCTGAGCCGGTAAATTGCCTAAGATCTATGATTTTATCTGAGAATCAATCTACATGTATTATAAAGACTTATGACAATTCAACCCATCTTTTTCAGGATGATTTAAACCATGCAGTTAGGTCTAGGCCAGACAGCATTGTTTCTACTACCTCTAAGGACTCTACATGGTTTGACAAAGAATGCTTTCGGAAGAAAAAAACAATAAGGGATCTCTACTGAACCTATAGGAAATCTGGTTCAAAACATCTCACTGCAGCCTATTTCTAGCTTTAAAATAAATAAAAGATCTTATTATCCTACAAGTACTGCCTCCTTGATTAATGATGCAAAAACGTTCCAGCAGATTGTGTTGGGGACCTTGCATTCCAATTCTTAAGCTCTGAGTTGTGTCATTCCAGCCCAAGTCTGGGACGATCATTTTAGATCCATTTTACAGATCAAAATACTATGCAATTAGTTTCCATTAATCATCAGGATATAACTTTTTCCTCCTCCCTACTTGGAATATTATTTCCAAGGAGGGAGTGATTGAGTGAATTCAGCTGCTTAAGGGAAGTCAAAGCCCCTGGAATAGATTTCGTTCCAGCTGAATTTATTAAAAATAACCAAGACTGGTAGGCCCATCTGTTGGCTTTTCTTTTTACTGCCATAAATCAATCTGGCAAAATTCTTGTCAGTTGGAAGCATGCTAGTGTGGTGCCAGTATATAAGAAGGGACAGTTCAGTGATCTGAGGAATTTCAGGAAAATCAGCAAGCTCTATGCCAGATATTTATCCAAAAGGCTAACCAACTTTTTGGAGGCCATGAATCTTTTTCATTTAGCGGAGAAACATCTGAAATTTTTTACACAGCAAATTATATGCCACTTTTATGGATCTGAAATCTGCATTTGACTCTGTCCCCAGAATCAAGCTTTGGAAAAACTTGACAAGATGACAAAAGACTCTTCTATCTCATCATGGGCATTACATAATGATAGTAAGCTACAAGTCAGATGTGGGCCACAGGAACAGCTTACTGATGAAATCTCTATGTTCAGAGGAGTTAGGCAGGGACACATTCTTGCACCCTCACTGTTTAACCTGTATATACATGACCACGAGGAGGCCTTGTCCGACCCTGAAGGTCATTTGCCTAAACCTGGCTCCAGAAAAGGCCCCCTACCCCTTTATATAGATGATGCTATTAACCTTTCTCGTACCAGACCTGGTTTAAAACATCTTTTAATGAATTTCACAAGATAATATAAGTCCAATGATCTGAATATCAACTTTGGAAAATCAAAATTTATAGTTTTTGAAAATAATTTTTTTCAATGTCATTGGTTTCTTGACATTAAGCAGGGAGTTGTTTTAAGGGGGAGGGGATACTGGGGTTTATTTTATTATGCTATATGGGTTTTATGGATGCAAGCCACTTTGATCTTATTGAAGAAGCTGGATAGAAATAAATTTTATTATTATGATTATTAAAAAGTTTTAAAAAGTACTTTTTTACTATATGTTCCATCGGCCTTGAAAGTGTTTCACACTAAGTCTGTTGCACAACTTTCATATGCCTCTAGTATTTGGATTGGGGGAGTGTCACCTGAAATCGATAGACAACAGACAAAATTTCTAGGGACCCTTCTTCAACTCCCCAACTGGGTCCTAAACTCAGTGCTATTACTGGAGACAAGCCAAAGCTCTCTCTCGACAAGGGCCTGGTGGTATGCTTTAAAGCTCTGGCTGCAATTTGGTGTCTTTGGAATTGGCTCAGGCTTACTTGTATGCCTGTCTCAAGACAATTATGCAAAATAGTTGGCACAAACTCCTTGCAAAAATCCAAGCTTCAATTGGGCTCTCTTCTTCACTCCTTTCTAACCATATCTCCCCAAACAAACCACCTAGTGCCCTAAGATCCCCAGGAGAAGGCTCCCGGTCCCACCACCATCCCAGCCTTGCCTGGTGAGGACACGAGAGAGAGCCCTCTCAGTGGCTGCTCCCACCCTGTGGAACTCCCTTCCATGGGAGGCTAGGTTGGCTCCCTCCCTGATGTCCTTTCACTCAAAAGCGAAGACGTTTTTGTTCCAACAAATTTTTTAAAGCATGCAGGGCTAGTTTTATTGGGGGATGTGGGAGTTGGTTTAAATTATTTTAACGCTATATATTTTAAATGTTTTTTATATTTTTATTATTTTAATTGTGTGTTTTACATATGTTAACCGCCTTGGGTCCCACTTTGGGAGAAAGGCGGGATAAAAATAAATAAATAAATAAATAAAGATAATAAATAAGTAAACTTGGGATTGGAGATGGCCTTTAAATCTCTCAGGCAGTGACATGTGGGACATAGTTTTTTGCAATCTGTGCTATTACTGCTATCTAGTGCATTGAATGTATACTACACTGGGCCTTTCCAATCAGCTGGCTTATAAATCTGACAGTGCCAAAATACTGCAACCTTTTTTCTCAGGCTAGATGCAATTTTTTTCCCCACTGAATTGCTCCAGGGCAAATTTGTTGGGGTCTCTGACTTAGATACAGTGTCCTTGTAATAACTGAGTCAATGAAGTATTTTTTTTATTTTGTTCTGTAGCACGCCAGAACCTGAAGTATGCCAGAATCTGATTATTCCACTACTGAGAAAATTTGTTGGATCTTTTGCCCAATTTCATATCAGGTTCTAGGTGGAGGATAAGTCCCCAAATGTAACATTGGCTGTTGCTAAATTTCTTTCAGAGGCAAAGAGGATTAGAGCTCTCTATATGTTTTAGATAAAGCTGGTAGTAATCATTTTATTGTTTTTACTGTACTATTTATTCCTTTTGGATGACACTTTATTTTGTGTTTGAGTTTTCTATTGGATCTGTTGATTGTAATCAATGATGCTGGTGATGATGGTGATGATGATACCCAAATGATGATGATGATGATGATGATGTTACCCATGAAGAAACATGGTTTCTTCAGAACATCCAATTGACCTCAGTGGATACTACAATAAATCAACAGAACATCCAGCTCATGACAAAGTCTCTGAACATGTAAAGAAAAAGCTGAAGTACAACTTGAGTTTTGAAATTAAAAAGGTATCTCTTCCACAGGAGCCCTCTTGAACTGGGGACATGCAATTAAAATTAAAACTGGTTCATCTTGAGCAGTAGATAAGACTGCTAAACTGCAGGAGTTAGGCTCGGGAGATGCATTTACAGATATCTTAAAAACTCTTGTATAGAATGCACTGTGCATTCTATACTTAATAAATCTTTAACCTTCTCATCAGAAGGATATCATTGTGTAGTAGGTTCTGATGCTCTGCAAAGGCCAGTTTGTTTGCCCCTTAAAGAAAAAAAATGCATGCAGTATTGTCATTACAAGGAACTAACAACATACAGCCAGAATGAGTACCAGGGGATACACGGGGATCTATGTCATGAAGTTAAAAATCTGTTGAAAGTACCAAATGCACAGCCATAAACAGATGTCCCTTTTGTTGAATCAAACAATCATAACAGTGGCATGTTTTCGATTAGAGCTCCAGATTGTTTTACAAATCCTCTGCATTCTGATGATACAGACTTGCATGGATCTGTGACACAAAGCATGTGTAATGTTTCAACTGCAAGTGCCACAGTTTCTGCAGCTGCTAATGCAGAAAATATTTCCTGTAGCAAAATATTGCCAATGTCCATTGCAAGACAGGATATTCAAATCACAAGACATTCTAGAGTTGATAAAGATGCAGGTACTGCTGAAGACTCTTCTCTATCAGAAAGAACTCCAGAATCTCTTGTGCTTGAAAGCAAATAGCTTACAACTTTACCCAAAGCCAGTATTCTTCCATGATCTGCTGAATAGAGTTTGTTATAAGATGATAAACCTTTGAAACAACCAAAATGTACAAGATTGAAAGTTGCTGGGCCTGCACAGCTTGATCATACTGAAATAGAAGATAAATCACAAACTAATGTTATACCTTAGTCTCTTCTTTCTAACCCTACTGCTAAAAGATGTCCAGTCTCAGGAGTTCCAGTTGAGACTACAGATACTGGTTTTGGTAACTGCTGTGGAAAATCAAGAGGACCAAGAAAGTCACCTTCCGAATGGACATGATGAATGAACAAATTGACACATATTAAATTATACTGGGATATTTAAGTGCTACTGAATTATATGAATTCCACACTTTTTTAGACTCTACGATTTTTAGGGGGGGAAACTAACACAGTGTACATGCAAATACACAATGGTATACTTTTGCATACATGAACACAAGCATACCATTTGCAGCAGTTGACTCTAGTATTGCAATCTTGGACCATAAATCTGCCTTATTACACTTATGAGAAAGTATTACACATGGTTTATTTTGTTACTTCAAGCATTATTGCTTTAATGTCTTTTGAACTTGTTCCACACTGTTTCCAGACATGTTAATATAGTGAAACCTTTGACAAATTGGGTTTATGGACAACCTTTTGTTATAGTTTGTTTTATTTTGTATATGCACAGGGCAAGCAGATATATGATTTGATAAAGCTGAAATCAAATCATTAAGTATTAAAAGAACATGTAAGTACCTTGTAAATTATTTTCCCTAATATTTTAGTAAATAGTTTTTTGTTTGATAAAATTAATGGGATGGCAGAGATGAAGAGATAAAGTATTGGATTAGTGATGTTTAATATCGTAATGTGTTACCAAGAGAAATGAACTATCAGATGTAAGTATGAAAATGTAAATAGATAAAGAACTAGTGTTAAATTTTAATATGTTGTTGTGATGAGATCACATATGGCTATGTAAATTTGGAAGTATATTAAACAGGTAAATGTTTGTGAATTTATTGTATAATATTCTATATATATGTCAAGATGATAGATCTGGTATTTAACACCATTAAGATTACATAATATAGATAAGAATAACTCAAAATATTGTTGGAGAGGTTGTAATGAGGTAGGATCATATATACATATATGGTAGCAACGTAAATATGTTCAAAAATTTTGGGAAATAGTAATATTAGAAATAGAAAATATTTTGAATATAAAAATAGAAAACTAAATATAGTATTATTATCATTATATAATGAAGTAGAATGGAAAAAGAAGAGAAAAACCTTATAACAAATGTATTTACGGCTGTGAGATTAATTATAGCAAGAAATTGGAAAACAAAAATAAATGTAGAATTGGAAGATTGGTATAAAGAAGTTTGGCAATTAGCAATTAACGATAAATTAACATGTAAACTGAGGGTAAAGAAGGGATTATAGAAAAGAAATGATTTTGATGAAATTTGGAAAAATTTATTGAAAATGTTCAAGCAAAAGAAGATGGGAAATTACCTCCACTGGGATGAATTAAAATTTTGGATGCAATATAAAGATGGGAATGACTCTGGGGGAGGGGTGCACTGAGGTGATATACAGGAAAAAAAAGATCAAGCAAAATGTTAATGTATATAAGTATGAAACAATGATATAATTTGTTTTTATGTTATTTTTTGTAAAATTTCAAAAATACTAAATAAAAAAAGGAATTAATGAATGAGAACTCAATAGTAACACCAATAATAATGGAAAAGAAGTTCCCTAAGAATTTAAGAGGCTTGTTGGATAAAGAATTAAAGGAAGGGGAAATGGATAAAATAGAGAATTGGACAGATGTTAAAGTAGGCGAAGAAAATATAGAAGAAAAGCTTAGGGAAATAAAAATGACTTGGTTGCATTACATGCAAATAGAGCAATGGTTCAAAAATTGGAAAAGAAGAAATGCGGAAAGGAAAGAGTATACACAAATTGAATATTTAATTCAGAAAGGAAGAAAAATGGAGGAAAATGAAAATATGAAAGGAGTAACAAGTCTAATTTATAAAATACTGATGGAAAATAAAGGAAAGGAAATAAAGTAACACCAATAATAATAGAAAAGAAGTTCCCTAAGTTCCTGGAACCTTCTTCCCCCACATGTGCGCCTCATCACTTCTCTAACCAGATTCAAAATTAAGTTAAAGACTATATTGTTTAGGGAAGCGTTCCCAGGATTGTGCCATCTGCCCCAGGATGCCCCCTTTTAACTATGTATTAAGATGCCGTGCCCTCCCTCCAGTCCATCTGCCATGGTCCTGGCCCTGGAGGGAGAGAAGAACCACTGGACCTCATCCCTTTTCCCACCACCTTCCCTCTTCTCCTTTTGTGTTGTCTCTTTTAGATTGTAAGCCTGAAGGCAGGGAACCGTCTAAATATAAGATTGTATGTACAGCACTGTGCAAATTTACAGCGCTATATAAATAAAGGATGATAATAATAATAATGGGAAATATTTTAAAAGAAATATGGGAAGAGGAATTAGGGTGCAAACTATATGAGAAGGAATGGCATAAAATTTGGGAACAAAGACATTTGAAAAGCTATTCGGATTAAAGGAAATTATTATAAATTGATATGGAAATGGTACTTGACACTTGTGGGATTGCATAATATAGATAGGAATTAATCAAAAAATTGTTGGAGAGGTTGTCAAGAAGTAGGCTCATATATACACATGTGGTGGCAATGTAAATAAGTACAAAATATTTGGGAAAATGTGATATAAAATGGAAAATGGATAGAAAAATAGATAGAAAACCAAACAGTGTTGTTATCATTATATAATGTGGAATGGAAAAAAGAGGAAAACATCTTGCAACAAATTTGCGTACAGCAGCGAGATTAATTATTGCAACATGTTGGAAAACAAAACTTAATGTAGAATTGGAAGACTGGTATAAAGAAGTATGGAAATTAGCAATTAATGACAAATAACATGTAATTTGAGAGTAAAAAAGGACAATGGAAAAAATGATTTTAATGGAATATGGAAAAATATTATTGAAAAAGCATTGAAAAAAGAAGATGGAAAATTACCTTCATGAGATGAACTGAAATTCTGGATGGAATATAAGAAAGAAAATAGGAATGGCTCTGGAGAAAGGAAGCACTGAGGTGATGCATTAAAGATGTTTAGATATAAATATAAAGTATTAGAATGTAAAAATAGATGTTTATGTATAAAAGGAAAAGATATGTATTGTATATTTTAAGAATTTTAAATAAAATTTTAAAAATTAATGAAAAATTTAAAAAAAGAAGAAGGAAGAAAATATGTGGCACAGTCAGACAAGTTAGGGGCTAAACAGATTGCCCCTAAGGGGCAGCAGGAGGCCGGATCACGCCATGGCCCCGATCTGGTGGGCCCAAAAAGGAGTCACAAAAAACAGCTCCTTTTTGCGCCCTCCAAAGGTTGCCATAGCCGCAGCAGAGAAGCTGTATGGTGTTCCGTTGGGTGCATCTGGATGCAGTGCCAGAGTCAGACCATGATGCCATATACCATCGGGAACAGCATATGGTACCATGACACCCTGTGGCAGAGTTAGGGCGGACCACTCTCAGGATGCTGCGCCCTGACTCTGCCCACAGGCTGGCACAAAGTGCCTGTCTGTACAGGGCCTTAGTGAATTGCCTGCGACTGTTGACTTACTGTAACCATTGTTAACCATACTATTTGTGAAACTATTCTACATAAGCAACATTCTTGCTGCATGTTATTAAATAAAGTTAAGTTTTGTATATTACAAAGAAGCTTCTGTCTGAGTGAATTCACCACCTTATAGACACGGGAAACACTCTACCAAAGATATCAAACTTATAAGAGGAAGATATTGGGGACCCTAGCCCTGATATATTTAGGGAAAGTGTATAGAGGGTGAATGTTGGGCAGGGGTCATTGATGAGGAGTCTTCTCATGTCTGAGGTTAAAAAGGTAACTTCGAGGCATAGACAAAAAGCCTTGTGACAATAAGTAACTGTCTGGTTGGTCAAGTCTCAGCATGGCTTCATATTCCTGGAGGGCCTATAGTTAGACTCAGTGAAAAGGAAGCTGCAAAGGCTGTTGAGGCATCTAGATTTCTCTTTTTGGGTTGTTGTTCCTGACAGGGACTTTTGTGCCCAACTTGCCTAGGTCATGGCTGGGGTCCAGTCACCCCTTCACCACATTTAGGTCAAAGAAGGGGAGTATGAGGACCTATGGGTCTGGTTAATGTTCTTGCAGCACTTTAATGGCATAATAATAATAATAATAATAATAATAGTAATAATAATAATTTATTTCTAGCCCACCCCTCTGAGCAGGCAATCAGGGCGGGTTACAACAAAAAGATTAAAATAATATCAGTTAAAACGCCCCATCCCTTCCCTCACCGCCCCCTCCCCTTAAAAGGAGAATTAAACCACTATATAATTAAAAACATGAAATAAAATAAATTACAACAGTAAAAAGCAGCAACAGGAAAGCAGGCCTGAAAACCTAGGCTGTAAAGGAGTGGAAAAAACACTGGAGAAGGACAGCTGGAGAGGCACTAAGGCCTAGGTTTGGAGCCGGGAAGTGTTCGCATTGTCTGGGAAGGCCTGCCGGAAGAGATGTGTCTTTAGAGCTTTTAAAAAGCTTTCTAGAGATAGAATGATCTCTAATTATAAGTTTATATGTACAGCACTGTGTAAACCTACAGCGCTATATAAATAAAGGTTAATAATAAGAAGAAGAAGAAGAAGAAGAAGAAGAAGAAGAAGAAGAAGACGCATCTCATCCGGCAGGTCATTCCACAGCCTGGGGGCGACTGCCGAAAAGGCCCTCTGGGAGGTCTGCATGACATTGTGCCAGGTATGGTATGCCATTGTGCCAGGAAAGCCTTCATACTGGTAGAAATCTGCAAACCCAGTCTGATGCCACAGGTATGATTGAGTTCAGGGTGTCCTTCAAGGTCAATGGCATGCATAGTGGTGGCCAGCCCAATGTCCCAGAAGGACCAAAGATTTATTGCAGACCTCCAAAATAGACTGTGGTCTTAGATGATGCCCTTTCTGGAAGAGATGACAACACATTCACAAAGGAGAGATGTAGTAGTAATGGGGTATTTCAACTATCGTACTATTTATTGAAAGTCAAACTCAAGTCAAGTTCACTTAGATATTTAAGGTCCAACAAATTCATCAATTGCATTCCCAACAATTTTATTTTTCAAAAGATTGAACAGGCAGCAAGGGTATCAACTACTTTAGATCTTCTCCTAACTAACAGGGTTAATGGGGCCGAAGTGGCTAGACCCTTGGGTGGGTGTGACCATATTCTCCCGGAGTTTATTATAGAGCAGAAAGGGAAGCCAAGCATAGTCATACATAGTCTAGACTTAAATAAAAGTAATTTCAGTAAACTTGGGAAAATACTGGCTGTGGTGTCATGGTCAGGAATACTACTAGACAAGGGGGTTCTTTGTCTTCTTTGCCATGGTCTTTATCCAAAAGAAAAACAGTGCTCAGGAAATGGAGTGCATGATGGAGTAGAGAAAATGCAGCACAGAATAGGTAAAGACATAAATGAATTCAGATCTCCAGGGCCAGTTGAACTAAATCCAAAGGTATTAAAAGAACTGGCAGATGTAATCTCAGATCCACACATAATAATCTTTGGCAATTCCTGGAGAACAAGCAAAATTCCAGTGGACTGGAGGTGGGAAAATATCCCCATTTTCAAAATGCAAAAATAAAAAAAGAAAAGAAAAGAAAGGGGGGAAAAGAAAGAAAGAAAGAAAGAAAGAAAGAAAAGGTCCCATATAATTTTTGCCCAGTCAGCCTGATATCAATACCAGGAATGATTCTAGAACAGATCATGAAACCAACAGTATGTAAGCACTTAGAAAGGAATATCATAATCACTAAATATCTGCATGGATTTCTCAAAAACAAGACTAATCTTATTTTTTATAGACATAAGTTTGGTAGATGCTGTGGATGTAGTGTATAATTGATTTCAGTATGTTCTTTGACAAGGTCCTTCATGATATTCTTGCAAACAAACTATTAAATTGTGGGCTAGGCAATGCAACTGTTAGTCGGATTTGTAATTGGTTGACCAGCCAAACATAAAGGCTGTTCAGCAATGGCTCCTCTTCATCCTGGACAGAAGTGACCAGTGGGGTACCACAAGGTTCTGTCTTGGGTCCTGTGCAATTCAATATCTTTATCAATGACTTGGTCGAAAGAATAGAGGGCATGCTTATTATATGGATCCTGGATCTTTCTGCCACTCCCTGGGAGGGGGCTGTACTGCCCATTTTGGGAATCATTGATTAGGCACTATAACTTATTGATGCAGCCTAGAATCGCATTGGCTTTTTAAGCTGCTGCATCACACAGCTGATTCATGTTCAACTTGTGGTCTACTAGGACTTTTAGATCCCTTTCACATGTACTGCTGTCAAGCCAAGTGTTGCCCATCCTGTATATGTGCATTTCATTTTTCTCTAAGTGCAATTCTCCCAGTTCAAATTAATTTTACTAGTTTTGGTCCAACTTTCTAATCTGCAAAGGTCATTTTAAATTCTGATATCTGAGATATTGGTTACCCCTCCTAATTTGTTGCCATCCATGTAATGAATACTTTGATTTTCTTTCATAGTGGAAGAAAAAATTATGCCTACAGGACCTTTGTGTATATACATATCCACAAGACATATCTATAAAGACATATCTATAAACACATCACATGGTGACACTGAACTAGACTGGTGCAAGTTTCACTCTCTAGTGTTTTTCTTCTGTTTTCACTCAGGAAGAGTATGGTAAAAACTGTGTGTCAACTGATTGTCTCATGCTGAGATACACAAAGATATTTGCCTTCTAAGAGCCCGATCCTATGTTGCATGTCACCACTGAGGGAAACCTTTATTTTATTTTCACAAGTCTTCCATTTCCAAAGATGAAAGAGACCTGAAACAGTTCTACAGAAAGAAGAGCAGTCCCTACATTGACCTTATTCCCAAAGAACTTGGACAGTACAGCTTCCAAATGTAGTGCATTCCTGTTTCCATAAGAGTAGGAACTTCTTCTTGTTGTTATTAAATAGCTCTCTTTCCTTTTCTTCATCTCTTCTGTCATAATGAAACGTGGCAACAGATGAAAGTTAACATACAAAATCCATAAATTAACCAGGAGAGAGAGGGAGGGAAACATCCAAACTGCTGACAAGATTAATACGCAGTTGATGAGAAGTATTTTCACACCAAGGTGCTAACAAATAAACACAATTCAAAAATATCATACCTGCTAAAGGAGGATTTTCTGAGACAGGGAATGACTGGTCTGTTTACACCATGAAGTGCTCATATCCTGAATTACTAAAATGGAACCTGATAGAGGGAAATGGGGGCAGGGAACAGTGAAAATACTCAGTCATATTGCAAGGTTATTTAGTTTAAAACAGTGAATGGAGAATAATACTGGGAAGCCTTATAGACTACACATGGGAACCTGAAGATCAGGAATGTCAAGAACTGTTATTTCCCCCAGGAGTTCAGTGAACACATCCTTTGTATTGCAAACCGCAAAAACTTTATTCCAGAAATACCTTGGGTATTAAAAGAAAGACATCTGTAGATAAAAGTGTCATCATTTCCCAGCACTGGCATAAAATTAACAATATCCCATCCCAACATTTTTCAGGCTTCACCTTCATTTGCTTACTAATTAAAACATAACAGCCCTTACTACCATGGCCCCCTTACTTGCCCAGCCCCCCGTCCCAGCCTCTCCTCATCTCTACTTTCTGTTCTGAGAAGTTTCCTCCTACACACATCTGCATATTCCTGCCTCAGGCCACAAACATTCTTTGGAGTCACCACCAAATGTTGAGAGTCATGCTGAGAGTCCCATCACTCTAAAATGTTGAGAGTCCCTACTTAGGGACTTGGAATGGGGCATTAGGGCAGCCCCGATGTCCCACTCTCTGTGCCTTGGTAGTGATTTCTCAAAGAGCCACTGAGGCAGGAGTGATTGCATGCCGGGGGTGGTGGTGGTGGTGAGTCCCTTCTCAATCTGATGTTAAAACCTACTATCCTCCTCCTCCTCCTCCTCCTCCTTCTCTTTGACCACCAAACTCTCTGTTTCCCTCCACTTTCTTCACTTCCCAATCCGATGTTAAAACCTCCTCTTCCTCCTCCTCTGGATTTCCTCTGATCACCAAACAGACCTGTTTCCCTCCACTTTCATCCTTCTCAATCAAATGTTAAAACCTTCTCCACCTCTACGTTTTACCCTTGACTTACCCACGGTCCTATCAAAATACATGATTTTGGCACTGAAACCTTCCCTCAACTTATACATGAGGTTGACTTGTACACAAGTATATATGGTAGATCAAGGGAAGCAAGAGCACCACTCTATTCTGCTTTGGTCAGGCCTCCGCTCAAATAATATTGTGTCCAGTTCCAGGCACCACAGCTGGGAATATCCAAAGGAGGGCAGCCAAAATGGTGAAGGGTCTGGAAACCATAAAGCCCAATGAGGAGAGACTTAGGGAGCTAGGTATGCTTAGCCTGGAGAAGAGACAGTTAAGAGACATGATAAACTATGTTTAGATATTTGGAGGGTTGAAGCAAGCTTGTTTTCTGCTGCTCCAGAGAGTAAGACACAGAGCAATGGATGCAGATTACATGAAAAGAGATTCCACCTCAACATTAGGATAAACTTCCTGACAGTAAGAGCTGTTTGACATCCCTGAAAGAATGGTGGAGTCTCCTTCTTTGGAGGCCTTTAAACAGATGGCCATTTGTCACAGTGCTTGACTATGAGTTCTTGCATGGCAGAATGGGATTGGATTGGTTGAAGTTTAGGGTTCTACATGAAGAGGATGGAAAAGCAAGTACACTTAAATATTGCCTAAGAATTAAACTATAGGATAGCTTTTTCCTTTAGTTCTGAAGGATTGAATGTCTGCTTTCCAGCAACATGGCCAAATGTTAACAGATATCCAGTGGATCAGAAAGGTTTGTTTGGATGTAGTTGCTTTGCTTTAATATGGGAACAGAATCATAAAGTCCCCCTGTTATTAATCCGCTTGCCCAGTTCTCACACATTTGGGGAGTGACAGTTAACAATCTGGCTGCAGTTCTCTGTACCAATTGTCAGGATACAAGTCCCCTCAGATTTCTTGCCATATCTTATAGAGATATGCTGTGCATGTTTACAGTATTTCAAGTGTAATCATATTATAAGTTTGTGTTGGCTTTTATTTCTTTTATTTTAGTGCTAGTGTTGGGACTAAACTGGCTTAAATTCCATGTCCCAAGAGTTTGGTGTTCATTGGAGGGCTGGGGAGTTGGGTTTCTCAAACCTGGACTGTTCAGTTCACACTTATGCCAACTACCACACTCCAAAGAGAGAGGTAAGAATGTGAGGCTGCAAATGGGGACCAAGGTACCAGGGGAGCCATGGTCATCCCTGGAGTGTACGCAGACTTGCAGAATGTTTTTCCTAATAAGAAAAGTGATACCTTGCTCCCTCTCGATATATCAGACTTTGCAACTGAACCTGAACCTGGGACTAAGCTGCCCAAATTCAAGCTGTATTTGATGACAACCAGTAAGATGGCAGCCCTTTAGAAGTTCATTGACAAAACTTGCTGAGGGATTTCATCCATCCACAACCTCACTCATGGTGGCACTGATATTTTTCTGGTAGAATTAAAAAGGAACTTTATGGCTATTCACAGACTTCTGCAGCTTGAATGCCTTTTGCACCTCAAATATGTTTCCCATTCCCCTTATGAAATTCCTGTTGACCCAACTGGTGATGGGAAAAGTGTTCATCAAGCTGGACCTGTAGAAAGCTTACTTCTGTGTAAGGAAGGGGATTAATACTTGGGGGCTTTACAGACCGCCCGAAAGGGGCGGTCTGTAGTCACCCAGAGAAGCACTGGACTGGGTCCAGGGCTCCTTCCATGGCCTGAAGTGGGGTGCAGTGGGTGCCCTGGGTGAAAGCTGCACCCCACCATCTGCAGCGCTCCCGAGGGGAGAAAGGGGCTGCCGCCACAGCCCCTTTCCCCTCGGCCTCCTTGGCACAGCCACCAAGCATGCAAGCGCCAAGAAGGAGCTCCATTTTGGAGCCCCTTCTTGTGTCGCATAATGGGTGCCATAGGCGCCATCCTGTGGCATGATGATGTCAGGCATGCGCCGCACCGTCTAAATGGGCCGCACGCCATGATGTCATTGGCACGCACATGTATGGACTGCACGGTTTAAAAATGGTGCCATCCATACGTGCTAGGGCTGGGGAGCGTGTAGGCGCTCCCCAGCCCAATTCATGCCCCAGGGACAGCCTTTTTGGGACTTATTTCTAGATTTGTTCCCTTCTTGGCTGAGTATATGAATAGGGAAGAATGTTTGCTATGGAAATTGATAATGTTCCTAAGAATCCAAAGAGACTCCCTTTAATAATCAAAGATCAAGCAATTCAGGCATTTAGAGATCTCCCTCCAGATATTCAAAAATTGAGGATTTGAAGAAAATCTGAATACTACCTATAGCACTGATAATAGTAAGAGTATATCCAGGAACATATTAAATAATGCTCAGGTAGTAGAAGAAATTGGGATTGATTTAAATGCTGCTCTTAGGACTGATGAGGAAGGCGATCTGGTAGAAAATATTTTGTTAGAGGATACTACAGTGGAACTCAGTAATATTAACAAAGGAAACTCTTCAACAATAGCTGCATATGGCCAATCAGGTTAAGCTTAAATCATGGAACATGAAAGGATTACTGTGATAAAAGGGGGGGGGGGATTCAATATATTTCCAAACAACACAATGACATTATATGTCTAAAGGAAATAAAGATTTAAAAAGTTAATAGTCACCTTTTGAAGAATAGTAGGTTCGGAGTTGAATATATGTCCCTACTTATGGTCTGTAAGGAAGGTGTGGTCTTATATGTTCATAATAAATATGTTTCAAAAGAGGATTTCAGTGATGTAAAGGGACACTATGTAGATGTGCATGTGGGTGTATGAGCAGAAAATACATTAGTGGTGGGTATATATGTTCCTAATGAAAACGAAGAGAATTTTTATCAGAGATAAAACAGAAAACAAATTGGACATCCAATCATTATCCTATAGTAATGACCTTGGGAAGGCAGATCAAAAATTGGAATTGGAAAATCAATGAACTTTTACTTTAAAATTCTGATATTATAAAGGAAGTGGAGGCTTTATTAAAGAGATATTTTGAGGAAAACATGTCAGATGAAGTTAGGCCTGGGATTGTGTGGGAAGCCTCAAAGGCAGTGATGAGAAGGGGTTTTTTATATTTAAAAAGGTAGCGAACTAAAATAAATAAAAAGGAAGGAAAGATGTTGGAAATCTTACAAAAGGATTTAGGCATGAAGATTAGGCAATTAAAGAGCAATCCTACCAACAGGATGATAATAAGTGAAATCCAAAATACCCAAAGACAAATATCTTTGATAATGATGGAAGGACTAAATAGGAAAATGAAATTCTGGAGGCAGAGATATTATGAATGGGCTAACAAACCTGGAAAACATACTTTGAGAAAGTGTAGAGAAAACAAACTGATCACTAGAATCCAAAAAGAAGGCAAATTATATACTAGCTAAAATGATATTAAACGAATAATTGTAGAATTTTTTGGAAAATTGTTTTCTGAAGAAAAGACAGGTAACAAATTGGTTCAAAATTATCTCAGCTCTATCAATATCACTGCCTTTACGGAAGAACAGAAAAAACTCTAAATGGTCTTATTACAAACCAAGAAGTCAAAGACACAATGAAAAGAGTCAAACTTGGAAAAATGCTCAGTCCATATGGGTTCCCTAGTTTATATTATAAGACCTTTGAAAAACATCTAATAAACCCATTACAGAAGATCATGAATTATATTTCGCAGGGGAAAATCCCTGATACCTGGTTAGAAGCATATGTCATTCTAATTCCAAAAGAAGGAAGAGATAGATCTGATCCAAGAAATTACAGACCTATCTCCCTTCTGAATAGCGATTATAAACATTATGTTTCTATACTAGCAGAAAGACTTTTAAAAGTTCTTTTGGCCTCGATAGGTCCTGATCAAAGAGGCTTCCTACCGCATAGGCTTATCATGGATAACATCAGACATATATTAAATCTAACAGAAATACATGAAAAGAATCCTGATAAAAATTAGCATTAGTATTTGTGGATTTTGAAAAGGCATTCAATAAAGTTAATTGGACCTATCTACTTACACTCTTGAAGTCAGTGGATGTGGGGAAGAATTTTTTAAGTGGACTCAACCTATTTATCAATCCCAGTGGGGGAAGATATTGGTTAATGGAAAATTATCGGAACCACTTGTAATAGGGAAAGGCACAAGACAAGGATGCCTCCTCTCCCCCTTACTGTTTAATATGATTTTGGAAACCCTGATAATTAAATTAGAACAAACAAATTGATATCGGGAATCAAAGCTAAGGGGAAAGAGTATAAAATATGTGCTTTCGCAGATGATCTCATATTGATACTATCTAATCTTTCTGAAAATATGGATATAATTCTAGAAGAGCTTGAACGCAATGCTGTAGTATCAGGATTAAAAATTAATAAGGATAAATCATCAATAATAGTGTTGAATATGTTTCTAGAAGAAAAACAAGAGTTAGAACTAAAATCAGGAATGAGAATTTAAAAAGTAGTAAGATAATTTGGAATAAATATTACTGCTAAAAATGTTGAGTTGTTTAAAAACAATTATGAAAAAGTTTGGTTAGAAATTAAAAAAAAAAGACCTGTCTAGATGGAATAGCTTGAATCTTTCATTGTCAGGTAGGATTGCCACTATAAAAATGAATATACCTCCCAAATTCTTATTTCTTTTCCTAAACATTCCTGTATCGTCTAAGATCATTCCTTTTATGCTTTGGCAAAGTGGACTATCCAGATTTCTTTGGAGAAGCCTGGAGTTTAAATGAAGGTTCTTTTTGACGAGAAAATAAGACATGGTCTGGCCCTCCCCAACTTGAAACTTTATTGTGAAACAGCATGTTTTGATTGGGTTTAGACATGAATTAAATTGGATGATCAGGATGTTTTGGATTTAGAGGCATTTGGGAATTGTTTTGGATGGTATGCTTACCTTTTTATGACAAAGCTGTCATAATTTTTAAGATGAAGCTGTTTTTGTTTGTATAGTTCTTTCATCAAATACAGAATTCTTGAACTACTTTATTAGGAAATCACTATTTAGAGTCTGGATGAAATATAAGAAAAGATTGTGTCCTTCCATATCATTTGGGCCTCTCCAAATGAAGATTTCTTTAAAGAGACTAAGCTTTCTAATGGAACATGGATCACATATGACGAGCTATTGGTAAAGGAAGTAACCTAACAGGAATTGCAAAAACAGGGGAGATACAAGGGTTGGTTCTTTCATATGCAACTCAGGGAGAGATATAATAGCAATATTAAAGGAATAGAAATGGGAAAAAATGAGAATGAATTTGAAAAACTTAACCAAACTAAAAATATAAGATCAATTTTAAAATTTTATTATTATTTTTTTGAGTGGTATAGACTCCTTCTTTGGAGGTCTTTAAAAAGAGGCTGGACAGTCATTTGTTGGGGGTGCTTTGACTGTGAGTTCCTTAAGTTGATTCTATGTAGCTTATCGAAATTCAATTAGAATATTATCTGTTCCTGGTGATTTATTCTTCCTGATTTCTTTTATTGCAGCTTCTGCATTGCTTTCTAGCATTTGGAGTTCATCCTTGTAGGCACTATTGTACCCAAAAATAGAATCTAATTCTGCCAGAAGGGAAAGTTTACTATTTTCAGGTATAGGCAATAGACAGCATTAATCATTGAATTTTCAGGTTTCTTGTCTGTTTGGGGTCCTAAATCAAATTGAATGGCATCTGAATTGGTTGATGAGAAATAAAGCCATTTTCTGAAGCATCAAATGACAACTTGAGCTAACTATGATCAGTCCACAGTCCTAGTAAAGGGCATCAGTTCAATCTGAATAAAGACAGCTAAGTAACATCAGTATCAGTATCAGAATTGCATCAAACCTGGACCATAGAGAGATTTCTTCAGAGGAAGAAATGTGGAATTTCAGAGCCAGCCCCAACACATGGAGTCATTCACACATTGTTGTTTTTTTACCGTAACAATACAAATATCCTTGCTCACACATTCCGGTTTTGTTATTCACTTTGAAATGTCATCAACTCGCATCTCTTTGGGATTTTAGCAGAAGCGTGCACCTGAGGAAGTGGAGGATCCTCCTATTGTTCTTTATGGTCTAGGGAGAAAACATGCTGCTTTCCTCCCGGGAACCCCCTGTAAGCCACTCATTGGAACCGGTTGTGCAGGGAAACAGGAAGAGCAGGAGCATTTCCTCATAAAGCTGCCCAGATGGAGCCTTGTCCCACCAACAAGTCAATGATGCAAATGTATTTGGAATCAAAGTATGCCGAGTTTAATCAGATCTCTTTGCATTGTTATTCACACTGCCAATAATGCACATCTTTTTTAAAAACTTGGGAAAATTCCCGGATTAATTTGCCCAGTGTTAAATTTTTTTTTTGTAACCCTCCCCCCCCCCAAAAAAAAAACTTGTGCATTTGGGGTACATGTGAACAACAGGGATTCAATCTGAATTCAACCTGGATTATTTTCATCATGTGAATAAGCTCACATGTGACACTGGAACAGGGATTTAAAAAGCCATCATTCATGATCAACAGTCTGCCTTCAGAAAGTAAACCTATAGCACACACACACACACCATATGATTGGTCCTATGTAGTACATCAATTAATTATCAAGAATTCCTTTCTATTTTTAAAAGAAATATATTTCTGAACCCTTCCATTCAATGAGCAATCAAGGTCATGCTCAAATAGGAAAAATAAAATACATGCAAAAAAGTGGTGAACTTTTTGTATAATAAAACCAGTAATTAATAATAAGAAGCAGAGAACAACTTTAATTGTGTATTGAAATCTTGCTGGAATAACGATATCTTTACAAGTACTTGTTCAGTGCCTATAATGCTTTTTTTCTAACTTCTGAAGATTTTTAATTGATTTTTAGTAGAATTCTTACTATCTAGTCTTATGGGCTTTCCTTCCTTTGCTTAAAACAAAGTTTACAGACTCAGCCAGTGTCTCCTAAGCAACCTTCAGGGTCAAGGGCATTACATTGATCTTGGGCTGACAGTAATAGTTACGTTGATGGATCTGTTTCACCAGCTGTTTGGAAAGCTATGTGGGAATAGGCTCAGAATTAACCCTTCTTTTGCTTGCTAGCTGATGGTTTTCCCAAATCCTTATTTATCCAAAAAACAGACATAGCATCCTCACTTGGGAAATGTAGCAGGTACTGCCAGAGTGTCATGGCTAAGCTCAGTGTGTCTGTGTGTGAATCTCTCTATGTGTGAATATATTATTTCAACACTTTGCCCTTCAGCATAACTGCCTCTACAGATTTGTTGCATAAGTCACTATCTTCCCCTGTTCTATGAAAGTTAAAATACTTATATATATTTTTTTAAAAAAAAAAAAAACAATGTTCCACATGCTTCTGGTTTTCTTCTTACACCCTTGTAACATCTCATTCAACCTGATTTTTCAACCTATTTTTCCCAACTTCTATACACTTTAATTTATTAAATGTTTTGTTTTTATTATCATGCCAAATCCCACTCGTTGTAAACTCTGATTTGGCTCCACATTTGATTGTTCTCACTCTGCCCCTGTACACATACACACAGAGGGGAATATTTGTTTCAGTGGACAAACTTGTTCTACAACATGCATTTTAGTGCATATTGGAAAAAAGGAATCCTCCATTCCAATTGCTAATAGAGGAATATGCTGCTGCTACTTACAGTGAAAGGGAGGGGACTGTACCAAGCCAGCTTTGGAGGCTATTATAGAGAAGCACATAAAACATTAGTAGAAATCAAGGGAGGAGGCAGCATAGCCTTTCCCCTGACCTAAATGGACCCATGCTGGTAAAGAGCTTTCTCTCTCAGTTTCTCTCTCCCTCTCTCAAAAGATCCCACAGCAGCAGGAAGCGGCTCAAGAGTTATGGAGCAACAAGGCCTGTTGAAAGGATTAGAAAGCTCTGCCAACAATGTGGGACAAACCATTCTTGCAACTAAAGGGAAATGCTGGTTTTCTTTTCTGGTCATCTGGACTATCAGCAGACTACTTACTGAGAATCCATTAGAGGACAGCTTGGTTTTCCTTTTATCTGGAAATGTGACATTCCTCAGCATAATGTCTCCCTAGGCTGGCAAAATCTAGTGTGACATGTCAATCTGAACTAGTTGTTACTCATCTGCTCTCGGAAAGGAGAGTAACCTGTGATGATAGTGGCCTTGTCTGCACTGGTTAGGATGCTGTGGGGGCAGCATAGAATATCCTGGTCCTGCAGCCACCCCCAATTCCCAGCCTTCCATTCCCATCCCACGGCGGCTGTCCATCTGTATAGGTCTCACTGAGCTGCCCAATGTATCCGCCGCTCCCACAGGTCACTCGCCTCTGGTGTCAGAACAAGGCATCCGGTGACATCACAAGGCCGAGGTGTTGCCAGTAAGAGCCGTTGGTTCTCTCTGTGAGTATTACTTTCTGGTAGTGATTAATTCTTTAGCAGATTGTGATTGCTCATGCAGGCCTATTATATCATGGAATCACAAAATGTGAACCTGTTTCGAAATATAAGAATATTGTTATTAAAACTGTTCCACTTCCAGTTCCAGAGAAAAGTTTGCTGCATGTCATCTCTGATAGTTACAAAGATAAGTTCAATTTGAGAGGGACATATGACAAGTTTTATATCACTTTATGTAATTATTGCATTAGGCAAGACTACAGCTCTTGAAGACAATGGGGCTTTCTAGATTGGCAGGAAAGTGTGACATGAAGTTGCCTTTACCTTAATGCTCAGCAACTAGACTGCAAGCCCCAGGTGTGCATTTAAAAGGTACAGGGCAGCTAGACTGAGGGGTGTGGGAACGACTTATCTGAAGTCTTTTCTGTGGCTCAGCAGCTACATGGGAAGCTCTCAGAACGCTACAAACACAGGGGGAGCAGCTACATGGGTGGCAAGGAACGCGGCTTTTAGCGGCACTGAACCTTTAAATTTTTTTTCCTTGCCGGCTGCGAATTGCGCAAGGTCAAATTATCATTGCTGGCTGGGAACTGCGCAATTGTGCAGTTCGCAGCCGGCAGCCGGCAAACCTGCGTGATCCGTCAAATTATCATTGCGGTTCCTCTGCCTTTTTAAACTGTGCCATTGCACTGGTGCATCATGAATGAACCCCCTTATTTTGTGAATGAATTGACATGTTATTCACAGTAGAATAACAGTAACAGCATCCCAGAGTCCCTACTGTGCATGTCTAGGGTTCGGATTAGGGGTGGAGCTAGGGTTTGGGAGCTTTAAAAAACTTCGCGGTTAAACCCCCGCTTTTACACCTGCAGGGCATTGAGCGTTTTAATTAGAAGTGAAGTCCACACCACGCATGCTCCCAACCCACGATCCATTATGATCTGCACCTGTATCGCTGCCTTTAAATGGGCGCTTTAAAGATACAGAGCCCCATTTAACCGCGCAACTACACCTTAGCCTTTAGATGCAGTAGCAATGTTGCGCCCTTTTTAAAAAAGGAGTGGGGAAATCAAGCTCCTTTTTAAAGGCGCTTCTTCTCCCTTAAAACGCCAAAATAGCGTTTTCATGGCACACGTTCCCTTTTTCTCATCTAAAGGCTGGGCTTTCATGCAGCCATCAACACACCTCTTTTTGCCAATCTAGATCAGGCCAATGTTTAATTGAATAGCATACAGCCATCTGTTTGAAACAAGTGATAAAGTCAGTTTACTCACAAACAACTTTTTATAGTCACAAAACACTCTACTTACTTTCTGGCTGATAATCAAGGCCCAGCTTTATTGAAAAAGCAAAAAAGGAAAAGAAACATAGACAAAACAGAATTTCAGGGTGATACCCTGTGCTTTCAATAGGAAAGAAGAAACCCTTAAAGTAAACAAAGTTTGGCTACCAGTCAGGAAAATCTCCAAAATCAAGACCCAGCAAATGCAAACAAAGCCACTCAGGGTGAGGGGGGAGAGTCCCAGCAGACAATGGATCATTAATCAGACACCCTGAGGCTTTGCCATTCAACAACAGAACAATACACAGATTAACATGCAAATCACTTCCCCTCAAATAACAGTATATATACCCCATTCTCTCCCATGCCACCATTCTCTGAAGAAGCCAGCCACAGCTGCTGGCAAAATGTCAGGATAAACACATCTATAACTTGGCCTCATGGCCTGAAAAAAACCCCACAAAAAACTATGGATGCCAACAGTGGAGCTTCTTCTGAGTTCTGAATCTCTCAAACACACACACACACACACACACATACATGTGTGTATATATAAATCCTTCTCTACAGAGGATAACTCTTATGACAAAACATAATCCACAAATGCACCTGCCACAACAAATGTGTTAGCGATATAGTATTTTCAGGTGTATTTATTTGTTATTTTTACTGTAAGGAATTTTCACAGCTCCATAAGCTCTTCATAAATATGGTCCATTGCAAGTTGCACCCCTTCTAAAGTTTGTCTGTTATAGTATTGTTGTGGTGGCTAACTGCTCTGAAGTCAACTTCAACTCATGGTGACCCGGTGACACCTCTAAGACTCCCTGTCCTTCACTGCTAAGGTCCTGAAAATTCAAGCTCGTGTCCTTCCTGACTGAGTCCATCCATCTAGTGTGTGATCTTCCTCTTTTTCTGCTGCCTTCTACCTTTACCAGCTTTATTGTCTTTTCCAATGAGTCCTGCCTCCTCGTGATGTGGCCAAAGTACTACAGCCTCAATTTAGTCGACTTGGCCTAATATTTCAGGCTTGATCTGTTCAAGGACCCATTTTCTTTTTATCCGTTTTTATCCGAACTGTCCAACTCTTGCATTCATACATTGTGATAGGGAATATGATGGCTTGAACTACCCTCACTTTAGCAATTGAGTTATGTCTTTACATTTTATGCTCTTGTCCAGTTCTTTCATAGCTGCCCTTCAAATCCCAATCTTCTTCTGATTTCATGATTGCAGTCTCCATGTTTATCAGTATATGAACAAAACTATGGGAACTCTTTGACTATTTCAATTTTTTCATTGTCTAGGATGAATTCTTGTAGCTCTTCCATGCTTTTGTTTTCATAATGTTCACCATTAAGCCCACTAAGTCCTTATTATCTGCTGGTAGTTTTGTATTGTGTGCATATCAGACAATATTACCTTTAAAGCTCTTAATGGCTTGGGTCCAACCTAACTTCGTGACTGCCTCATTCCATATAATCCACGCTGCACACTCAGATCCTCTGGGAGAAATTTGCCACAGTCAATAAAAACTAGGTTATTGACAACTGCCCAGAAGACTTTCTCAGCTATCACTCCCAGAATATGGCAGGGCTTGCTGAATGAGATCCGCCATATAACCACCTTAAGGGCTTTAGAGACCACCCAAAAAGGACAGTCTGGCACCACCTTTTTTAACTGTGCACCTTCGCTGCAGCAGCTAGACGGAGCTGCGAAGGTGCACAGTAAAAAAAAAGCGTGCACAAACCCCGCTCCTTTTTTGCATCATAGTTGCGACACAAAAAAGGGAAAAGGCGCCATAGGGCACCTCTAGTCCGTTGCAGCTGTATAGCGACAATGCCCCCATCACATGCTAAGGTTGCAGGGCTTGTGTAAGCCCTGCCCCAAGGCAACCCTAGCACATGACGGGGGTGCCTCAAAGAGCCGTTTTTTTCCAGCAGGCCTTTCCTGAATAGACGCCCGGCCAACAAAGAGAAAAAGTAATGTACTGATTCTGTTTGCTGTTTTGCTCGCTTATTGTTTGTCTGTTTATTTACTGTTTTAAATTGTTATTTATTTTAATATGTTTTATATTGCAAATTGTTCAATTCTTTTTTTAATGGGAGGGAGGGTTGGAGGGATATGATATGTACACTTTTAATGTTGCAAGCCGTCCCAGTTGCCTGAGTGCAGATGGGCAGGATATAAATGAATCATCATCATCATCATCATCATCATCATCATCATCATTATTTTTTTGCCCAATCTTCATTCCTACTACCACTGACTCTAAGCCTGCTATGTGCGTAATATTTTCTGCATAAACGTTGAATAATTAGGGTGATAGGATCCAACCTTGTCTGACCCCTTTGCCAATTGGGGACAGTTCCGATTCTGTTCTAACAGCAGTCTCCTGTGCTGAGTAAAGATTATGCATCAAAACTCTCAGATGTTGTGGCACTCTCATTCCTCTAAGAGCAAGTCACAGCTTTTCATGATCTATGCAAGGGAAGGCTTTGCTAGAGTCAATAAAGCAAATGCATATTTTCTTCTGGAATTCCCTGGTGTTCCCCATTATGATTGCAATGTGATCCTTAGTGCTTCTTCCTTTCCTAAATCCAGTTTGCACCTCTGGGATTTCTTGTTCCATATATGATTGGAGTCTGTGCTGCAGAATTTTGAGCATGAATTTTCTTCCATGGATAATTAGTGCAACGGTTCTGTAATTTCTGCAATTACTGCAATCCTTTGTGTCTCCTTTTTTTGTCAATTGGAATATATATTGATTGCTTCCAATCTGTTACAATATTGAGAAAATACTGCTGGTACGTTGAAACTTCTAACAGCTTTCCCATGAACATTTTTAATGGGTGCTTACAAATTTTCATATTTCAGGCTTTTTTTATTTTTATTTTTATTTTTATTTTTGCATTTGGACAGGTTTTTTTCCCCAAACACATTGCTTTTCACTTTCCCCACAGTGACATCATCACTCTGATTGGTTACAGAACATTATGTTTCAATTCAGTTTTTATTTTATTTTTTTCATTGATCGTTGTGTCTCATGAAACTAATTCAGGAAAGGAGGAATGAGCAGCAATTGGGGTAAACAGAAGCTGAAGCAGCAGTGTTCAAAAACCTGAAAATCAACAGTGCCAAACAAGATCTTTTTTTTAAAAAAAAATATTATTCATACAATGTAAGTGTTCCTCTGGTAATCCTTTTCTATAAAAACATTAAGCTCCTATCCAACAATCAAAACTAAAAATTATTTGAGAGTTCATCACAGTTTATCACAGTTCCATAAGCTGAAGCAACTCAGAATTGCTGGCCACTCAGTAATATCATCTTGCTCTAAAAATTGTAGATTAATTTTATTAGAGATCATCTTATGAATTTTCCACCTCCAGTTCTACAATTCTCACTATGAATAGAAAATCCGCTTCATGCTATAAGTCTTACTAAAACTATCCCCCCTCAGTTACTTGAGGCATCATTTTACTAGTTTTGATATTTGAAGAAGGAAGCTACTTATAACCCACAAATGCCATCTGGACATAGCCTTTCTCACTGAAATAGTCATGTCATTTGATTTATACTATGCCCAATGCCCAATATAGATCAACACAGGTCACGACAGCTTAACTGTGGTAAACTTTTTCCAACACTCATCCACCTCCTAATACAGGGTGACAAGTTTAGCTCTGTTTGAAGATCATCTGCTCTGGCTGTGACATTTCCCCATACCTCTGAGAGGTATGTTGGAGATCTAATTACAGGTCAATCGAAAAAGATAATCACCAAAAGCAGGAACACACAGCAACTTAATTAAAGGTGAAATGAAATAATTAATGAAGCAGTCAAAGATTGTGTCAATGAGCACAGAAAAGCAAGGTAACAATTTCCTTCTCCTCACTGTTAGAACTATTTACACACTTAAAATATATATGACCATCAGAGGTAGGAACTATCTAGTTAAAGTGCTGATTTACTTGAAAACTTTCAAACATTATTATTAATTATTGTTGTTGTTCTTGATCATAAATTGAACATGACCCAGCAGTGTTTTGCTGCAGCAGTGAATGTGAATGCTATTTTAGTCCCCATTAATAGAAACATAGTTTCCAAGTCAAGGGAAATAATAGTCCCATTATATTCTAAGCATTTGATCAAGTCCAACTTGTTCAGTGCAAGATCTCCAGCTACAGCATCCCCAGCAGGTACATGTCCAACTTTTCAACCAATTATGGATCCATCGAATAGTGTTCCCATCTAATCCACATTCTATCTGTTACTCGAAATTCATGGAGAAATTTAACAGATGTTTTGCTGAAATCCAGATAAATGGCATCCATAGCATTTTCACTATCTACTAAACTGGGACCTGATCAAACAGATCTAAGATTAGTTTTAGTTTGGCAAGTTTTGTTCTTTACACACCCATGCTGGCTCCTATTAAACACTACATGACCATCAGGATACTTGCAAACAGACTCTTTTATAATATATTCTATTATTTTCCTTGTATTGAGGTTAGGAAGATTAGCCTGTAGTTTCCAGAATATTTGGGGGGGGGGCTTTTTTGAAGAATCCCATGCAAATCCAGGAACACACTCTCTCAAAGTATAGTGGAGTTCCCTTTTTTGGAGGCAGTTTTTAAACAGAGGCTGGATGACCATCTGTTCCGGGAAATGCTTGTATTGTCTCTTCCTGCATGGCAGAAGAGGGTTGGACACAAGGTGGCTGAGAACATTTTAAAACAATACAGATTAAAAACACTATGAAAGTTAAATGAAAGTATAAAATATGCAAAGAATAATATATTAAAACAGTTAAATGCATTTAAAACAATAAAAAACCTATTACAGTCCCTTTAAAAACATCATATTCAGCACCACACAGCATTAAGAGCCTAACCTGTAACAGTCTGTAAATGCCTGGCAGCTGAAAAATATTTTAACATTTCACTGGAAAGAGAGCAAGGAAGGGACCATCCTGGTTTCTCTGGGGAGGGAGCTCTAAAGCCTTGGAGGAGATACCAAGAAGGACCTCTCTCTTGTTCCCACCAAACAAGCCTGAGAAGGCGATGGGACAGAGAGGAGGGCCTCTCCAGATGATATTTAAAAACAAATGGGTTCATACAGGGGGATACAGCCTTCAAATATCCTGGAGCCAAGCCCTATAGGGCTTAATAGCTCAAAACCCACACTTTGAATTGTGCCCAGAAATGGACTTGGCAGTCAATGAAGCTGTTGCAACAAGGGAGTTGTGTGTTCCCTATAGCTTGCCCCAGTTAATAATTTGGCTGTAGTTCTTTGGGCAGATTGAAGTTTCTGAGCACTTTTCAAAGGCAGCCCCACTAAGGACCTTATCAGACGACAGAAATTGGAAGTATAATCAATGGCAATCTGAATGCAATCATGGGGTTTCACGTTATTGCGTATGAGTGTATCTCACAAAATTTCTGGCAAAAGGGAAGTCATTCCAAATGCAATCATGGGTTTTACGTTATTGCGTACAGTGGTCCCCCGGGATACGAATCCCTCGGGATTCGAAATCCCCGGGACCCGAAACCACCGGGGCCGGAAAAATGGCCCCGGCCAACAAAAAAAAACCCCGGGTTGCGAAAAAAATCGCAACCCGGACGCTTTAAAACAGCGCGCTTCCGGCGCGCTGTGCATTGGTTAAAGCGGTCCCCCGGGTTACGAACGACTTCCGGGTTACGAAGGTAATCCCGAAACGGATTACCTTCGTAACCCGGGGGACCACTGTATTAGAGTATCTCACGCAATTTTGGGCAATGGGAAGTCATTTTCGGGCAGTGGGAAGTCATTCTGAACGCATTCCAAACACAATTAGAATTCACTTAAATTCACTAAACTAGCAAATTTACGTGAATTCGAATTGGCTCCATTCGAAATAGAGAGAAATTCCTCCCATCTGATAAACTCCATAGAGTTTATTATAGCAATCAAACAGGATGTAACCAAAGCATGTACCAACGTAGCCAGATTTGACTTCTCCATGAATGGATGCAGTTGACACACTAACTTTCACTGTGCAAACCCTGGGTGGTTTCTCATTTGCATTTGCTTCCCAGGGTCATACAGTGTGTGTGTGTATGTATATATATATATATATATCACAGATAAGGAACTGCTATCACTCCACTTCAGCATCAGTCAAAAGATGAGCACCCAAGACTGGGACAAAATTGACAGCCTCACCTACAGAAAATGGAAGAAGATATGGCAGACCACACTGAAAGACAAAAACAAAAATTCAACAAATGCCATCAGTTTGATGTATCCAGCTGGAATCCACACTGGATCCCATCACGGACTACTGTATCATCAATCTCACACAGCAGCAACTTTCAAAAGAGGAGACATCCATCCAGGCCAAAGGAGGCAACTTTGCAGTAACCACCACCAGAAACCCTGTTGAAAACATCATTGCCAAGGTTGAATCGGCCCTCCATAATCTCCCAGAGGAGGAAGCAGAAGAGATAAGAAGGAAAACAGCAAGGCAAAACCACCTCCTAGCAAGATAACCAAAAAAAGAAAGAAAAGTTATCAAGGACCTCAAATTTGGACCCAGAAATCATCATTCTCCCAGTAAAGACAATGCCACAGTAATCATGGAAACAGAACATTACAAACAAAAAAAATCAAGGAACTCCTGGATCCTGCAATATACAAAAAACTGAAACAAGACACAACCAGCAAAATCACCACAAAAACGATCACCCTGATCAAAAACTCCTCAATTCAGCCAAACACAAGACAAAGTTTGTGCAAATCTGAGGCTCTCCAACCAAGACTGTATGGACTGCCCAAGATCCACAAGGATTCCATTCCACTTCATCCCATAGTGAGTGCCACTGGATCACCCACATATGACTTAGCCAAATTTGTGGCCACACAACTGCAAACCCATATAGGGCAACCCCCCACCCCCCACACACACACTATATTAAGGATTCAATTCATTTCATAGGAAAAATCAACAACCTAGAATTAAAACCTGGAGATATACTAATCAGTTTTGACGTGATCTTATTCACCAAAGTCCCCATAGCAGACACCATGACATTCATTCAACAGATTTTTCCAGAAGACATCACAGCCCTGTTCAAACATTGCTTCGCCACAAGCTATTTCCAATGGGAAAATGGATTGTACGAGCAGAGAGATGGGGTAGCAATGGGAAGCCTTCAGAGCTTGTGATAGCAAACAGTTTGAAAAGCAAGCCCTAGAAACAGCACCAAAGAAGCCCACAACATGGTTTCAATATGTAGGTGACACTTTCACCATTTGGAACCATGGAGAAGAAGATCTGGTGGTGTTCCTAAACCATCTGAACAACATCCACCCTAACATTCAGCTCACAGTGGAAAAAGAAAAGGAAGGAACACAGTCATTCTTGGATATCCTAGTCAGAGGAAGAGACAACATTTTTACAACTTAAGGAGAGAGATAATGCTTGCTTGAAGTACTCTCCTCAACTCTTGGAGAGATGGCATCAGAATTAAACTCTAAAACAATAACTCAGTCACAAATTCCAAGAATAATTATCTGCCAAACAAAGAGATGTAAATTTGATTATCTTTCAGGAATTAAGGGAATTTAAGAAGGACTTCAAGGAAGAAATCAGAGACGAGTTGAAGGAATTCAAGAAAGAATTTAGAAAAGAAATCAGACTAGATCTACAAAAAGCAACTAATGCTTTAGTGAAAAAATAGATTCTCTGACAAAAGATATGTTGGCAATGAAAAAGGCAATAGATAGTATAAAGACAAAAACAAAAGAATTGGAACTGAAATCTGAGAAATCAGAGAAAAACTGCAGGATTCACAAAATGTTTTGATCCAGGAGCTAAGATACAGAGAGAATTATATTAAATTGAGAGGAGTATTGGGAAAAAATCTTGAAAATTTGTGGGAAAGAATGAAAACAAGGATAAAGTGGGTTACACTAATAGATACAAAAGAGGGGTGGTGGTGTTGTGCATTGGCATACCTTAAACTGTATTACATAGCAATGAGTAGATTATGACTGCAAAACTGGATTAAGCTGGATAATTCTAAACTTCTGAACCTAGAAGGTCATAATTTACAGTTCAGGTGGCACGCATATGTATAGTATGGTAAAAACAAAATAAATAGGGACTTTAACAACCATATTATTAGAAAAGCACTGTAAAGAACATGGACTGAGATTTAAAAAAACCAATTTTTATGTTAACCCCCCCCCCCCCCGCCGCCCCATGGATCCCAGCACAGGATGCTTTTTTTGGCAGATGGGGAAAATGATCAAAAAAGATAAAAAAGACTTAATTTTAAGAATAGGATGAGGGAAGATAAAAATAAGACCCAAAGAAGATTTAGACATTAAAGTTCGTAAAATGCAATAGATTAATTAATGGCAAATCAAAAGGAAATTTAACAAGGATTTAAAGAACAAGGATTTTGAGGATAAGGAAAATGAATCTGACAAATTAATATGGGCACAGGATAAAAATAAGATCACTAAGATATATAAAGTGTTGTATAAGAACTTAGAAACAGAAGAAATAAAAGAAACCATGATAAAATGGGCCAAAGATCTGGGACACAATATAGAACTTGAGAAATGAGAGAATGCCAGAAAAAAAACCCTAGCAAATTCATGGCTTTAAGAGAAAATTATGTTGAAGTAGTAAAGAGATTATACTTAAACCCTGCTTAAACTAAAGAAAATTTACAAGATTGGAAGCAAAAAATGTTGGAAACATTAAAAAGAAATTGGGTCAATGTATCGTATGTGGTGGAATTGCCTGATAATAAAAAAAGTTCTAGTCCAAAATACACATTAGAATTCAAAAGATTTTAGAGACACAATACCCTTTTTCATCTGAATTATATTTACATACTATAACACCTGTATTAAGGGCAGAGTATGAAAGGAAAATTGGGGGGTGAGTCTATATTTGGTTATGGCAGCAAAGATTCTTATAGCAAAACAATGGAAATGAGGGATTCACCATTTATAGACAATTGGATAGCAAAAATTCAAGACATGAGGGAAATGGATAAATTATTATATTATATATATTATATATATTAAATCATAAATCTATAAGCAAGTGGGAGGCAGAATGGAAACGTTGGGAGATATTATGGGAAGACATAAGTGGCAGATATGGCTTTGCCAGACTTATATAGGGACACATGTGTGTAGATGAAGGATTATATTTCATAGTTAACTCAAATTTTATGTATTACAGAATTTTTTTGTCTGATCTATATGGAAGAATACAACAAGTAACACATGAAAAAAAATATTTTTAGATAATATGATTGCAATAGAGAAGGAGACAAGACAAATATTTAAATGTCTAAATATTACTATGAAGTAAGATTAAGGTTTGGTTTAGAGAAAATATAAAAATACTGTTAGAAGAAAAGTGATGTAACTCAGAGAGCGAAAAATTCTACCAAAGGAAAAGAAGAAAATACAGAGAGACCTCTATCAGATGACAGTGGAAAGGAAGTCACTAGACCAGAAGTAAAGCAAGATTTGTTCCGATTCAACCAAAGAAGAAAGAAAAAGAAAGAAAATCCAAGTTTTTTTTTTAAAAAAATGTATAATTTTGGTTACTATATTAATGTACTCAAGGTAATGTAGAAGATAGATAATTACTGCATTTTAGTGGATATCCAATTTTATGTTGATTTGCAGAATGTAAACTTGTATAAATAATAAATTTTTAAAAACTACTGTCAAGTGTATAAGGCCAGGGGCCCAAGTGTCCCACAAACCAGTTCAATGTTTGAAATAATGCACTTACCTTTATCCACAGATTATAAAAAACATTCAGACAGAGATATCCATTGTAAAAAATGAACAGTAATTTTATTAAATGACATTAAGAATGAAAATTATCTTATGCAGGTAACTTCAGGCTTAGTGTGGTTATATTAGATTGCCATGGTTGCTCTGACCGACAACCTCCGCTTGAGTATCAACAGGGGTAGTGTGATCCTGCTGGTGCTCTTGGATCTCTCAGAGGCTTTCGATACTGTAGATCATTCTATCCTTTTGAATCAACTGAGAGAGTTGGGGATTGGAGGCACTGCGCTCCGGTGGTTCCGGTCCTTTCTCTCTGGGAGATCCCAAAGGGTGAGACTTGAAGACAGTTGCTCTTCCAAGATTGAGCTTAATTGTTGCGTCCCTCAAGGTGCCATCCTGTCCCCGATGCTATTTAATATCTACATGAAGCCGCTGGGTGAGATCATTCGGAGGCATGGAGCTCAATGTCTTCAATACGCTGATGACACTCAGATATACCTCTCCATGACCAGATTGTCTGCCCAGACCTCAGATAGTGTCTCTTCTTTCAATGACTGCCTTGGAGCGTTAATGGATTGGATTAGGAAAAAACAGGTTGAAACTTAATCCAGACAAAATGGAGGTAGTAGCAGTTACAGACCCAAAACCAGGCTCAGGAATACAGCTCCCAGTCCTAGATGGAGTCAAACTCTCCTCGAAGGACTCAGTTTGCAGTCTGGGCGTACATCTTGACTCGTCACTTCACATGACTATTCAGGTGAATGTGGCAGTCAAGAGTGCCTGCTATCAGCTTTGGCTGATACGCCAGCTACGCCCCTATCTGGATTTGAAGGACCTGGAAACGGTGGTACATGCCTTGGTAACCTCACATCTGGATTTCTGTAATGCGCTCTACATGGGGCTACCCTTGTGCCTAACTCGGAAACTCCAATTGGTCCAAAATATGGCAGCCAGTCTTGTTACTGGAACATCTAGGAGAGAGCACATAACACCTGTGCTTAAAGCTCTCCGCTGGCTGCCGATTAGTTTCCGGGTGCAGTACAAGGTGCTGGTTTTAACCTTTAAAGCCCTACATGGCTTAGGTCCAACTTATCTTAGGGACCGCCTCTCCCCGAACGAACCCACCACCCCACCACACTTCGGTCCTCTGGGAGGAACCTACTGCAGCCTATGAAGACCAGACTGGCGCAAACCTCCCAGAGGGCCTTTTCAGCCTCTGCTCCCAGGCTATGGAACGGCCTGCTGGACAAGATCCGTCTTATCACAACGTTAGACTGTTTCAAAACATCTTTAAAGATGTATCTCTTCCAGCAGGCCTTCCCAGAAACTGTATAATTTTCCCGGCTCCTAGAATCTTCCAGTTAATTCCTCGGCTTTCTGTATCATGATGTTGCCCTATGCTGCTGCCAAATACTGAGGGTTTTAATATGTTTTGTTTTATTCTGTTTTATATTATCCTGTTTTAAGTCTTGTCAGTTTAATTTTATTTTAAGGGGTGGGAGGTTGGGGATGGGATCGTTGAACCATTTTAACTTCAATTGTAACTGTTTTTAAACTTTATTGTACCCTATCCCAATTGTTCAGACAGAGGGGCAGGTAAGAAATTATTATTATTATTATTATTATTATTATTATCAGCAACAGTTGGCAGTCTTTTAAATACGCTGTGTCCTACTCTCTCTCTCTCTCTCTCTCTGTAAGAATACTGAGGCAACTACATGCTGCAGCTCCCGATCTGGCCTTTCCACAGCACAAAATGAAGCTACAAAAAGCGGCCCCTTTTCATGCCGTGGAAAGGGCTCTTTAGCTCCAGTGGCAGCGGCTTTTTAGTGCTCCTTTGGCTTTTGAACGCTGCACCAACAGAACACCGTGACTCCCTTTGCCATGCAGTTGGGAGTGTGCCGTAGTGCCACTGTATTCTGCTTTGGTCAGGCTTCACCTGGAATATTGTGTCCAGTTCTGGAGCAGGCCCAAAAGAGGTCCACCAAAATGGTGAAAGGTCTTTGTTACAGTAAACAAAGGGTCAATTAACCCATTCACAACCAATTATGCAAGTGAGGCATTTGTGAAGATTTCCAACCAGATCCATTTATTCCAAAACAGCCTTAGTCTGCATGCAGTGTTTCAGCCAAACATGGCGTAAACAGTTTTTATTAACTCACAAAATATTCATTGAGCATGCGTAGTTTAACATTCATCATCATATATATCTACACATTTCCACTTCATTTCACTGTTGGTATATATCTCTATCTGTCTGCATAGACTTACTTGACTGAAACCTTTTGTTCTTTTACTCTTCTGATTTTCTGGGCATTCAGCCAGCCTTGGTCTTATCAGGAACACTCAAAGCGTCTTTGTTGTCATTAGCACTCATTGGCTTCCCTCCTTCCTCCTAAGGTGGGGGCTACAAGCCAGATTCAAAAGGACAAGTTTTTCCTTTGGCTCTATTTCTCGCTATGGCTGAACTATTGATCATTAATGGCAGACGTTATTGGTTGCATTTGGTTATCAATGGCTTTATTAGCTTTTACCTTAACATTTCCTCCCTTTTCTTCTGCTGACAAATCAAGTCTTTGATTTGTCTGCATTTATTCCAATAAAGCCATTGATTGCCATAGATGATATACATTATGATGCAAAACAGTTTATGTATCAATAACAGCAATTAACTCTTTTCATCATTTCATTTTTCCCCAAACCCAATTGAACCATGAATAGGTTTTTGATAGCTGAGAATAAGAATTTCAACACAATTTCAGCACATTCCCTTGGGTAAGTCAATTTTTCTCTTTTTTTAGGGACTTTGGCCACAAAAGATTAATGAAAATTGTAAAACCAACAGGTCTCTTGGCATCCACTGTCTGTGTGGATTTGCAGCTCCTTCTTCCACTGTCACTTCTCTGCAAAAGTGAAAGACAATTTCTTACCAACATCAGGAATCTGGAAAGGTTTTCTTCTTTTTCCAAAACTCAGAGAAGGAGGTGTATCTGGTACTTCTGAGACAGAATAATCCCAAACAGTCACTTAACAAGTTCTTACCATCAATTCCCATCTCACACTTCACTGTTTGGCCTACAATCTGTGTGTATTGGAACTCTGTGTAACTTAGCATCAATGTCTGCTGTGCCCCAAGTTGCCCACATTACACACTTCCAAAAGAGACAGTGAGCATCCTGCAGACTAACACAATCAGCATTACCTCTTCTGGGTGTTCCAGAACATGTGTATTTGTTTTTGAGTGAGTAGGCCCTTGCCACTCTGAATTTCCTCAGTTTGGCCATTTTGCAAATGCCCAGTGCTTTAATGGTTATTCTGGCATGGGGAATCCCACCCTAACTCTTGACAATGAGATTCCATTGCCATGAGCGTAATGTGCCTGCAGATACCCCTGGACTAGTTTTTCTGCAGGACCATAGCAAGTGTTTTCTCCCTAGTTCTTGACATGTTGAGTTATACGATGTTGTGAAAGGCCAATTGTATACTAGTGCATGAGTGTTTACTCTGATAAACCAATGTTTGCCCAATTTTGTTTCCTGTTCTCACTGTTTTGATGCAATCTTGGCATGGATCACCTTTTCCCATCTCAGATAGTGAACCAAAACCCACACAATAACTATAATGAACAACAATATTATGATCAAATGAAACAGTTTAAAACAAAGCCTTCTGGCTGAAAGTAGGTGAATCTTCAGGTGGTGACCACTCCTCTCTCCAGGTAGGGAGTGGTTGCAGCACCCTCCAGAACTTCGCTTAACTTGGTTTTTCCTGGTGCCGAGAAAAGGCTTCTCCCGCCGTGTCCTCGAACCCTCGACTCAGGGTAATCTGGAACTCTCTGGTTGGTAACAGATCAGGTTACTGGAATCAGCTCTGCAGCTGGTTGCTTCAATGGGTGCAAACAGGATTCCCATTAACTTTCAGGGAAGTGGGAGTAGTCAACAAAACAGCAAAGAGTCTTTTCCATGTCTTCTTTGTAGCTTTTAATCCAAACTATGTCTTCAGGGCTGAACTCTTGAGCAAGTATTATTTGGTCAAGTTGCTTGCTTCTTTAGTATCAGAGTCTCTACCATGACAGGCAAAACAGCAAGGACCTTTTCACAAGGAGTTGGACCATTGGCTTCAGGAATGTCTCTCTAGGTCCAATGGGGTTTTCAATTAAACTTGAGTGCTGCACTCCATCTCTCTGTGAGTTTGGAATGAGGCATCATTGTCACTATAAGTCTGTTGGGGTAATCCATATCTGGAGATGATGTATACATGGGAATGCTTGACTACTCTCTGGTCATTCTTTTCACTCATCTGAAAAGGGTACATATGGCTACTAAAACAGTCTTTTATCCATCAACAGGTGGCATGTGGGTAAAGTCTACTTGAATGCTTGAAACAGTCTGTTACCTTGACTTCTGCATCATGTCCTTTTGTAGCCCATTTTAATGCTCTGATGAGGGCTATCAGTCTCTGAATTTTACTTCAGCAGTTAAGTTGATGTCATTATCTGCATATCTTTGCACTTGTTGCTGTTGTTATTGTCTCACACAAGCTGTGATCCTGCTTTTTCCTTCATCATGTTTTTTTCTACATATTGCATTGGGTGGTATTGAATCACTCTAACACCCATTCCTTAATTTTCTGCTTTTTAGATATTCCAGGCTTTTATCTCTCTTCCTTTTCCATCTTAATCTTCGCTTAGCTCCCTTTTCTAAATTTGAAACACAGTCTTTGGAGCAAGCACACATAGGCATTTCCAAATTTCTCATCTCAAGTCTCTGATTTAAGTCAATTTCCTTTCAAAAAGTACTAGCATCCAGGAGCACTTTACATATCTAGAAATCCTTTTCTTTGTAGATAGCCCATATCAATGAGGCCTACTTGGAATCAGTATAGATCTTACTGTAATGCTTTCATTAAGGCAATTAGCTCAATGTTTTTGAATTGAGGTCCTTTTGGGAAGGGGACCAGCTCCTCATCTTCCTGAAACCACAGAGTAGCCAGCTTGTGGATTGCTCCCTTTTCACACTCAGGTGCTGGACCAACAGGGACTGGATTTAAAGTAATCACATTACATCTGGTAGTCCCTGGGATCTGATTCCTGCTGTACCCAGCCATTAAGGCAGGGGTTAGCTGCAATTAGCTTGAGTTCTGCTTGCTTTCTAAAATGCTGATGTCTTTGGAGATAACTAATCCTGATTGCTTATTGCTGGCATATCTGGCTTTTAGCCTTGCTGGCCTATCCAGTCTCAGGCTAACTGAACAGTTCACTGGCATCATTTAGGCATTTCTCTCTTGGTTTGCATGACTAAAGTAGATTCTTCTTGAAACTATTGCAAATCTTTAGGTTAATTGTTGCCTCAAAGTAAAAGACAGGGTTGCTTATACTTTGCAAGATGAGTCTTTGCCAATCGAACACATGTCCTATTTGAATTCATTTTGTGTTTTACAGTTCCCCATTTTCAGCTCTAGCATGAAAACATTTTGTTACACACACATTCCTTATCAAAAGGCAGCTGGCTAGGAATGTCCCTGAAGAGGGGGGTGGGCACTGGAGTGAAATGCTTCTTCGCACTTCCCTTTGTTTTACTGGAGTGAAGCACTCCCCCTCCCATCTGAAATTGTGGGCTGCGGCCCCTCCTTTCTGAAGCTGAATTCAAAATGCACCTTTTTTCCTTCAATGGCATAGGCAACTGGGGTTAACTATTCTTGATCTCTGCATGGGGGCGGGTGGCCCCATTAACACCTTCAGTCCTCTGTATAGCATTTTCCTTCATTAACATCTCTCCTGCTTCATTAACATCTCTCCTGCAGGCTTTGCTGGAAAGGTGGAGCTTGGCTCTCTTCCAGCTTTTCATCTACATCCACATCTATGTCTCTTCTCCCATCACACACTCTCTGGCAGCTTTTTGGCTCTCTTTCTTGATCCTAAGTTGCAGCTGTCAGTAACTTGCTTTATGTCTCCTTCATTCTCACTTGCTTCATCTCTCTCCTTGTGTATCCACTTGTCAGGGCCCTCAACTGGACTGAAAACATTCTCTTCTAAAGCCTTCTGTCTTTCGTGGTTCCTTCTAACATCAAGGGCATTTTGGGAAACATCTGCCTTGGGGTCTTCAGGGTTCACATCTTGGATCTTTCCAGTTTTATCTTGTGTCTCTATCCTTTCTTTATGGCCTGAGCGAAACCATCTTGGTCTCCCTGCAGGGCATCTGGACATATCTGACCAGGTAACATGTATGCCCAGTTATTATTATTATTTTATATCATTTATTATTATTATTATTATTATTATTATTATTCCACTTAAACAAGAGAAGCCATGGTGGGAGCCAGCATGGCCTAGTGTTTTCAATGTCAAACTGTGACTCCAAAGACTGGTCCCAGCTGAGCCATGTAACCCACTTAAGCGGTAGTTCACAGCAATGAAGTCCTTGGACCTTATCAGACATTGGAAATTGGAAGTATAATCTAATGGCAATCTGAACCCAATCATGGAGTTTCACGTTATTGCGAATTAAAGTATCTCACGCAATTTCGGACAAAAGGGAAGTCATTCCGAATGCGATCATGGGTTTTAAGTTATTGCAAATTAAAACATCTCACACAGTTTCGGGCAATGGGAGTCATTTTCAGGTAATGGTAAGTCATTCTGAACGCATTCCGAACGCAATTGGGATTCACGTAAATTCTCTAAACTAGCGAATTCACGTGAATTTCAATTGGCTCCAATTGGCTCCATTCGCAATAAAGAGAAATTCCTCCTGTCTGATAAGGTCCCTTGTTGCGTGTCCTCATCTTCTTCCTCCTTGTGCTCATCTTTAATACTCTTATGGCCCACGTATAATTAAAATCCAGCTCAATTTCAAAGCTTTGGTTTTAAGGACATAAAATTATGGTAGTATGAGCTAGCTTGGCGTTCTGGTTTGAGTGCTGTACTCTGACTCTGCAGACCAAGGTTAGCTTTTTAGCTCTGCCATGAAACCCACAGTGGGTGAGCTTCGGCAGGTTACACTCTCTCAGCCTCCTGAAGGGAAGGCCAGGGCAAACCTCCTCTGAAGAAATCTTGCCAAGAAAGCCCCAAGATAGGTTCCCCTCAGGGTTGCCATGAGACAGAAATTACTGGAAGGACTGGACCAGAGGCCAGTGGTTAAATGCCTGTACTGCAGCCACTCACTCAAAACCATAAGGTTGTGAGTTCAAGATCAGCAAAAGGGCTCAAGCTCAACTCAGGCTTGCATCTTTCCAAGGTCGCTAAAATGAGTGCACAGATTGTTGGGGGCAAGTATCTTACAGTTGTAAACCGCTTAGACACTGCTAGTTCACTATGAAGTGGTATATAAATGGAACTGTTTTGTATGTATTGGAAGGCACACAACAACACAAGCAACACACACACGCACACACACATATCCTGGCAAACTCCATGAGTCTGTTCTGGAGGGAAATTTCTCATGTTCCCTGCTTGAAGAATTGGACACTGCTTAGGTGGTATGAAGCGGCATACACATGAAGCTGTGTTGTTTGTTTTGGAAGGCACACAACAACATAAGCAACACACACACACACATATATCCTGGCAACTTTCATGAGTCTGTTCTGGAAGGAAATTTCTCTGCTTGAAGTATTAGTTCTTATATGTTTGTGCATCTGAATGGCCCTTGTGGTCTCTTCCAACTCTATGATTCTATGAATCCCTCCATTTTGTTCCCTTCATTTCTGCTCTGGGTTCAACTTCAAGTATTATCCCAGAGGGAGAGGTTCAAAAGTCTGTGGGGGGGGGGGCACTTAACTAAAACACTTTGTGACCAAAATGGAATTAAAATAAAAACAGAGTTAAAACAAGTGTGGTGTGGTGAGTTGAGAGTAGACTATGACACTGGGAGGCTGGGCCATGAAACCCAAATGGGTTGCTTTGGGGGGGGGGGGGAACACTTAAGACACACTACTCTCCCAGCCTCCTCAGTCAGAGAATGATTGACAATGGCTTGGCTATATGGCAACATTAAGCCTTAAGTAGGAAAAGGCCTGAAGAGAAGGGAGGGGGAGGAGGGAGGGGGCGTGGCCAACCGCCTCCCCGCGGTTGCTATGGAGACGCAGGTCAGCGACGCCAAGGGAGGCGGAGCTTCGGCCCGTCCTTTGCGCGTGAGGGGATGATGGCCGCGCGCTAGAGGGACGCGGTTGCCAAGGCAACCGGCGGCGCTCACTTCCGTAAACAAACCGAGAAAGGGCTAAATTGGGGCCTACTCCACCGGGATGGCTCCTAGGCGCCCCAAGAGCGGAGGAGGAGGCGGAGGAGGAGCGGGGGCGGCCTCCCCGGCTCTGGGCTCCAAAAACTGGGACGCTGGGCTGGTGGCGGCGCGCCTGGAGGAGGTGGGTGCATTGCTGCGTCCACACTGGAGAGATAACCCGGTTTAGTAGCGTTTTAAGTCTTTGTCTGGGTCAATCGCTATGGAATTCTGGGAGTTGGAGTTTGTGGTGGGCCCGAAGGGCCCACCACAAACTCCAACTCCCAGAATTCCATAGCCTTGAGCCAAAATAAGACTTAAAGCGCTACCAAACCAGGATTATCTCTCCAGTGTGGACGCAGCTCAGGTGTCCTAACCCTAAATAAGTAAGGACAGGAAGTATAGTGTTGGAAGACTTAGAGGTCCCCAAACTGTGCCCTTTAAAAGAGGTTTTGGCGTTCAGCTCCCAGAAGCCTCAGCCATGTTGAGCCTGGGATTCTGGGAGATGAAGTCCAAAATCTCTTTTAAAGGGTACAGTTTTGGGGGCTGCTGCAAGGGAAGTAATAGTGCCACTCTATTCTGCTTTGATCAGGCCCCACCTGGAATATTGTGTCCAGTTCTGGGCACCACAATTCAAAAAGGATGTGGAGAAACTCACTGGAGCAGGTCCAAAGGAGGGCAACTAAGATGGTGAAGGGACTGGAAACCATGGAGCCCTATGAGGAACGACTTAGAGAGCTGGGGATGTTTACCCTGGAGAAGAGAAGGTTAAGAGGTGATATGATCGCCCTGTTCAAATATTTGAAAGGATGTCATATTGAGGAGGGAGCAAGCTTGTTTTCTGCTGCTCCAGAGAACAGGACCCAGAACAATGGAAGCAAGCTGCAGGAAAAGAGATTCCACCTGAACATTAGGAAGAACTTCCTGACAGTAAGGGCTGTTCGACAGTGGAACGCACTTCCTCGGAAGGTGATAGAGTCTCCTTCCTTGGAGGTCTTTAAGCAGAGGCTGGATGGCCATCTGTCAGGGATGCTTTGACTGGGAGTTCCTGCATGGCAGGGGGTTGGACTGGATCAGGGCTTTTGGGGTCTCTTCCAACTCTGATTCAAGGAATTCAGTGCAGCAAGTTTTATATTTCAAAATATTCAGTGCAGAAAATCAGTGGGAGATGTGATCTATGGAACTGACTTCCTTGAGTGGTTTAGTGACTTTCTTTAAAAAAAGAAAAAGGAGCTAAAATGCAACATACCTGTATTTATTAGGAGTAATAATACGGAGAAAGGGGAAGGTTACAAAATTATGTTTAAGAATTCTTGTTAATAAAGAATCATTTAAAAGAGCAAAATATTTTCTTGCCATGGAAAGTTTCTTGTCTGGCTGGAAGGAGATAATGTATAGGACTGCCTGACATCAGCAGCTTCTTTAGGGAAGTGCTGAATGCTGTAAAGAAAACCCTTAAACTGATTTATGGTTTTAGACTACCATCTAGTGGCTAAGAAAAGTAGACCCTTCACCATTTTGGTTGCCCTCCTCTCGACATGCTTCAGCTTCTCAACATCCTTTTCGGATTGTGGTGCCCAGAACTGAACACAATATTCCAGGTGAGGCCTGACTGGAGTGGAATAGAGTGATACTATTACTTCCTTTGATCTAGACACTATACTTTTATTGATGCAGCCTAAAATTGCATTGGCCTTTTTAGCTGCTGCATCATACTGTTGACTCATGTTCAACTTATGGTCTACTTGGACTCCTAGGTCTCTTTCACACGCAGTCTCATTCATAGTTGTCCCCCATCCTTTATCTGTGCATTTCATTTTTCCACCCTAAATGCTGTACATTATTTTTCTCCATGTTGAATTTCATTTTGTTAGCTTTGTCCCAGCTTTCTAGTCCATTCAGATTATTTTGTATTTTGATCCTGTCACATTGCCTAACCTACTATTTACCAGCTTTTCTGCAAGAATATCATGGGAAACCTTGTCAAAGACCTGACTAAAATGATGTGAGGGTGAATTCTTTTCAGGAAACAAATGAGAAATCGTGTCCTCCAGAAACTTGCTCCGTCCTCAACATGACACCAGATACTTAAACAGGGCTATCATATCGCCCCTTCTCTTCCCCAGGCTAAACATACCAAGCTCCCTAGGTCTCTCCTCATAGGGCTTTATTATTTCCAGACCATTTACCGTTTTAGTCACCTTCCTTTGGACACACTTCAGCTTGTCAATGTGCCTCTTGAATTGTGGTGCCCAGAAATTGACACTATTCCAGGTGAGGTATGGTCAAAGCAGAATAGAATCATAGAATCATAGAATCATAGAGTTGGAAGAGACCACAAGGGCCATCCAGTCCAATAGAGTGGTACTAATGATAATACTAATGCTAATACTAATAATAAAATTAATAATAGATTTTATTTCATTCCTGCCTCTTCTCAGTGCTCCAAGCAGAGTACAGCATGTTAAAATAAAAACACAATTAAAAACACATAAACTCCACATTTAAAACACAGTAGCATAAAATCTTTAAATACACTTGTAAGGAATCATATGCAGATTAAAAAGTCATGATTTAAAATTGACTGAATAGGCCTACTGAAGGAGATATATCTTTAATGCTGCTTTAAATGCAGTCAGCATTTACAGTTTTCCTCAGTCGAGATACTATACTCCTATTGATACAGCCTAGGATCATACTGGATTTTTTAGCTGCTGCATCATACTGTGGTCTACTTAGACTCTTAGATCTCTTTCACATGTACTGATGTCAAGGCAGGTTGCACCCATCGTATATTTGAGGCACTCATTTTTTTTCTGCCTAAGTATATATATTTCTCTCTGTTGAAATTCATTTTGTTAGTTTTGGTTGAACTCTCTAATCTGTTAAGGTCATTTTGAATTCAGATCCTCTCCTATGGGGTATTAACTACCCCTCCTAATTTTGTGTCATCTGCAAACTTGATAAGCATGCCCTCTGTTCTTACCTATTTCTGTACTGCATCCTGGATTGTGTCTTAGATATTACATTATTTATCCTCTTTTGGTTATATTGCCCAAGTGAAAGACTGGCAATGCAATAGTTGTCAAAGTTCCTTATATGCAGCAATTGATTAATTTTTGATCATACGTATTACTGGTGAACTGCATTAGCCTAGTATAAAGAACTGAACTCTTTTTTTCAGAAGTGCTTAAGGAGCAATCCACATCCACTAGGATATTCCCTCATGCCAGCTGATCAAGACAGAAGACCAAAATCCTAAACTGTTTAATTCACTGCCTCTTTCTCTTTCTCTGTTGGTTTTTCTTCTCTTGCCTTGCCTGCTGGTCAATAACTCTCTCTCTCTCTCTCTCTCTCTCTCTCTCTCACGCACACACACGCACACACACATATAATTTAATTAATATAATATAATTAATATAATATAATATAAAACTAATTACTTGTAGAATATTAGCTAATAGAATATGGCATTTGTAGTAGATTTGCTAAAGAAAGTGGGGGGGGGGGGGGGGAAGGGGAATCCTGACCCAGATGGGAACAGGGAAGAGTTGAACTGGATCTTAAGAAGAAGCATAAAAACTAAAAATATTCTAAGGCTAAACAACAATCGATCTCAATCTCCACCTCAAAATGAACCTTCCATTCTACATCCCATACACTCATGATAAGAACAGGTTTTTCCTGAAAAAGCTTGTCAGAATGTGGAAGGACCTCCATCCCTCTTGTTCCAGACAGGGTTTACTTGTCTGTACTGTGGACAGTTTGCTAGGTATGGTCCATTCTGATCACAGTGTTTCTGAGAGAGGGATACTTGAGTTCTCGCCTGTGGTCAGAGTGATTGCTTTCCCTACTCCTTCAAGGCAACTTCCATCTCTGAAACTTTCTCCAGCATCCTGACCCTTGCCAAACTCTCCCTCCCTGCCCAGAAGGCAGTGATCTAGCCTTTATTGATCCCAGAGGTTTTGTCACTCCCAATGTAGATCGGCCTTGATGTCACGTTCCAGAACTTGCTCCTGCTTGACCCACTCTAGATACTGCTGTCACCACTGGTGATCACATTGGCATCAGCGCAGCATGTATACCATGCTTCTGGATGCTCTTTATCCCAGACATCTGAGTAATCCATCTACAGTCCTCCCTCAGCCTTCGCAGTCTTGAGACTTGCGTCCTTCGCCTGTGCATGAGTGGAAAACAATGGGGCGTGTGTCCAAAGACCATGTGCCCCCACAGCCACATGCCTGTATTCAAGCCAATGGGGCTTGAATATAAATGAAACTTCCCCACAAAAAAGGAGGGGTGCCTGTATAATGACTTCTCAGCTTTTGATTCCGGGTGACTGCCTGCTTCTATGAGGACAAGGCTAGGCACTTGTACTACAAAATGCATAGAAGACCTCGACACAGGCGTCACAACCTTGTTGCTTCTGCCATTGATACCACTTTAGCAGAAGAAGGCTCCCAGTGTACAGGCCAAGAAAACCACCACCCAAATAGCAAGAGCAACTCTCTTCTGGGACACAACAAGATACCACCAAGCAAGCCTCAACGCTGAAACAATCTGTGGATGTCAAAATGCCTCTGCCACTGGCACCTTTGGATTCTCACTAAGTAACCATCCCTGCATCTCAGTCCTCGCTTCCAGTGGCATTCCTGCCACAAGTGACACCTGGTGTGGGTGGGACTTCTGAGGTCAGGACTTCTGGTGGGGTTTCTGAGGGCAGGGCTTCCAGGGACGGCATGTGCTCCCTCTCTCTGGATCCACCCATCCTTTTCCTAATGAGCAGCACATGTAGGGAGGGTGAAGTGGTGCACACGGGGAGATGGAGCGGTGCGAGGAACGAAGTGGCACGTATGCCAGACAGAGCCGGGTTGGTGTTGCAGAGAGGGGGCTGATTGGGTGTCACCCCCCCCTTTCTGGGGTGTCACCTGGTGCAGATTTCACCCCCCCCACACACACACACTCTTCCTGTGGCACTACTGGTCTCTTCTTGCTCTTAGAGCATTAGACTCATCCTCACCAATGGACAACATCAAAGCATTTGTAGATGAGATGATGTCGATGGCTAAATCTCTTGATATGTCTGATATGTCTCAGTTCAACGATCCTGTGTTCCATCAGGTACAATCACAGGCCATCGTGTTTGCTGCTCTACTAATGCTACCTTATCTGGCTTAGGTGATTCACAAGTCTGGGTTGTCACCCTCTTCCATCCCTGGTACTTTGACCAAGACAGAGAATCTTCACCGAGTTCAGGACATGGATATTCCTTGGCTGGGGCAACACCCAAAGCCAAACTTGATAATTAATTGTTGGTTCCGGGCTCTAGCCATGTCCACTCCACCGCTGCTGATAAGGGAAGAAACCTGATTCCTTGAACAGAAAATTCTATACCTCTGCCTTTGTCAGATTTCCAATGGCTTGCGAGGATTTGAGAAAAAAATTTCCCTACCCTTGAAACTTTGAATGATGAGGACAGAAGAATTGCATCCATGATTCAGTGTGAAGCTCAGCAGCTGGCTGGCTAGCAGATCATGACCTTGAGATACATCATTGTTGTGTCTTGGGAGGATGGCTGGTGTGGTGGCACTCTATAAACATGTGTAGCTCAGTGCTCTCTGAGCAGGACCTGCTATCTTCAACTCCAAGGCTATTCTAATTTTAAATTAGTGCACATGCAAAAGATGCAGTCTATGGTCAGGAAGTTCAACCCTCTTGTCTAGGATCCTCCCAGATCCAGGCACTCATGGTACTGGTATGATACAACCTCCAATAGACAGTTCTCTCCATCAAGGTCTTGATACCATCATACAGGGCTGCTGCTGTCCTCTGCTGGTCAGAAGCAAGCTTCCTCTGCCCTGATACAAGCCTGACCAGTCCAAGAAGAGACAAGGTGAGGCATCCAGACACTGCCTTTGACTCCGCCTCGGACAGCCATACCACTGCCACTGTCATCACTAAGACACTCTTTTTCTGCCTTTCAGCAAAACTCCAGTATTCCACCAATGGACTCTTTCATACAAGGCTAAATTGGAAGTATAATTTAAGGTCAATTCGAATGCAATCATGGGTTTTATGTTATTGCAAATTAACTCTTCGCACGCAAATTCGGGCAAGAGGGAAGCCAATTCGAATGCAATCATGGGTTTTACCTTATTGCGAATTAAAGCTTCGCATGCAAATTCAGGCAGGAGGGGGTTATTTTCGGGTAATGGGAAGTAATTCCGAACGGAGCAGGGTTCATGTAAATTCGCTAAACAAGCGAATTTACATAAATCCGCATTGGCTCCATTCGGAGTTGGGAGAAATTCCTCCCCGTTTGAAAGAGTCCAATGCTAACATCTCCATTCTGTGATCGGCTACAGAAATAACACTCTGCTTAGGCCTCCATCACTTCAGTCATTTGGGTCCTTGACATATCAACAGAGGCAATGCTATTGAATTTGAAGAGTATCCCCCCTACTCATGTCATAAGACCTATGCACCCTTACACCACATTATTCCAAGAGGTGGATAATCTCTTGCAAAAAAAGGGGGAGGGGAATCAAACTGGTTTTGACCATCCGTTACTGCTGAAGTTTCTTCTCTCGGCACTTCATTGTCACCAAGAAAGATGGGGCACTTGACTGAATCTATTTGTTCTCTCATCTGTTCTTCTTATTCCTCAACCCAAATTGCACACACTGTCACCCCCGTTCTTCCTGCTGGTGTTGATCTGTTTCAAGGGTAATAATAAATCTGTTGAGCTAGAGGCACTGGATGACAAAAGCCAAAATAGAGGATGTATTGCAATTCTTCCTGGATCACCAGACATAAGGCTGTCCAGGAAAAGGAAGAACTCTGGTCACCTTGCGAGGGCTGGTTATTCCACAGTTGGCTTGCCATAGGCAAGAAGGCACTTTCTCATGTTCCACGATGATGGGATACAATGATGGGAAACAGTGGGAAAATCCCTCTGGACCTTCATCCTCAGATGAGTATCTGCAGAGAGGGGTTTCATCACGCGCACCTTGAATTCATACCAGAAGTTTGCTGGCATCCAATGCAATTACTTTACAACCAGTATCCTGTGTTATAACATATATAGTATAACTGTTATCTAGCTGATGCCTTTTGCATTAGTTGATGCTTTTGAGTCCTCTGCTTAACTGGAATTTTCTCTTAAGGGAGGTCAGGCCAGCTCTATCCCTTCTGAATTTCCAGCAGGCAGTTAAAATGGTTATTTCTACTGGCCTTCTGTCTTTAAAATTAGAAGTGGTGCTATATTGGGGGGAAATGTGGACAACTGGTTTGAAAGACTTATTATCCTATAATATGAGAGAAGAAATATACAAAATGTTCTGTCAATGGTATTTGGCACCAGCAAGATTATTCAAGCCATATAAAGGCTTTAAAAATAAATGCTGGAAATGTGGGGTACATGAAGGGACTTTTTATCACATGTAGCAGTCTTATGATAAAGCCAAAAACAAACAAACCCACAATTGAGTTTTTTTATATTATTAAATATAAAATATTATATTATTAAATATAAACTTGATTTTAGATCACAGTGGTTTTTATTTGATATATCAAAAGAGAAATTTAAAGATATAAATTTCAAAGTGATACAGTATATGGTTGCTGAGGCAATACTGTTGTATGCCCAGAATTGGGAAACAGATTTTTTGCCTACAGGAAAGGATTGAGGTATCAAAGTGTTAGATTTGGTGGAGAAAGACAAATTGGCAATGCTGATTAAAGAAAAATTGTTTGATAACTTTCTAAAAGACTGGGAATTATTTTTTACTTGTATGAAGAAGAAACAAGGGAAGACTTTGGTTGCAGGTTTTGAGACTTGAAGCAATTATATTCAGATTTTTAGGTCAGAAATGAAATAAAAATGTGTTAATATTATTGAGAAATTTAAGATATTAAGGATTTATATTTCTAATCTTGGGAAGTGGGAAGTAAATTTTAATTTGGTGTCAAATGTGTGAATTGGAGTTGTCAGAATAGGGGTCCAGAATCCCAGACAATCAACCAGTCAGCTTTATGTAGAATAAACAGAACTTTATTGATGCTCCAGGATCAGCAAAACCACACCATTCAGCTTCTTAGCTGAGACTGACCAGTTCCCGCCCAGCACCCCTATATCTTCCAAAGGCTCACACCTCCCCCTTCTCACCAAAGCCCGCGAAACCTATTCCAGTATTTTTCCATAGGTTTCGTTTTCCACCTCATCTCCCCCCTTAGCTGAACGTTTCCCACCAGAAACTTCTGCATTCCAAGCTGAGAGCTGAGCAGCACCAAGGTCAACTGATAACTCCTCCTGGCACCGTTATGCACTCCTCCTCTCTATCTAGCAGCTAACTATGTACCATCATCCCCAACTACACCTACTAACACATATCTGGAAGAATACTACAAGGATTCTGACAGTCAGCCCCCCGAAAAGAAAAACCTCCCCCCTACATATGCTAAACACAGTACATACAAGGAAACAGCAAAGGCAACAAAATACTATTTAGGCTTGTCAGGATACATACGATGAAACTTCATAACCAAAGCAGGGGCTTTAACATGTTTAGCTAACACCCATTCATCATGATCCGCTGAAAAGTGTTTCCAGCGAATCAGGTACTGCAACTTGTTTCTGTGCATTCTAGAGTCCAAGATCTTAGCGACTTCAAAATGCTGCTCCCCCTCAACCATCATGGGCAGGGGCGGTTCTTTGTCCTGTCTCCACCTTTCTGTGCTTCGGTCCGGTTTCAGCAAACTAAAATGAAATACAGGGTGTAAATGTCTATACGACTTAGGCAAGTCCAATTCCGCAGTTACATCATTGACAAGTCTTTTCACCAGGAAAGGCCCTATGAATTTGGGTCCCAGTTTCTTAGACGGGTGCCTAGATTTCAGATTCTTTGTGGACAAAAACACCCGATCCCCAGGTTTGATGTCCCACCCCACAGATCTCTTGCGATCAGCATGTCTCTTATAGTCTGTTTTAGCCACCTCTAAAGCCTTGGCAACTTGGGTCCAAGCAGCCTGTACCCTCTGCACCCATTGAGTCACAATCACAGGGTCCGAAGGGTCAGTTGGCAAGGCTGGGAGGGTCCTGAGCTCATATCCATAGACAACCTCGAAAGGCGATTTGCCAGTGCTCCGGTGCACTGAACTGTTGAACGCCACTTCAGCATGGGGCAATAAGTCATACCAATCATCCTGCAAATAATTAGTGTAACATCGGAGGTACTTCTCGAGAGCCTGGTTCGTCTTCTCACACTGCCCGTCAGACTGGGGGTGCCAGGCGGTGCTCAGGGCCACTTCTACCCCCAATTTTCTTTGTAGCACCCTCCAAAAGGTTGAAGTGAAGGTGCTACCCCTGTCACTCACAATTTTGTCTGGCAACCCATGATACTTATAAATGTGTGCTATGAACAGGTCCGCAAGTTTGGTAGCACTAGGCATCCCCTTGCAGGCTACATAGTGCGCTTGTTTCGAAAAAAGGTCCACAACCACCCAAATAGTGTTTCTCCCCTTGCTCTCAGGTAGATCAGTGATAAAGTCCATGGCAATGTGTTTCCATGGTCCCCCAGGAGTAGGCAGTGGCTGTAGAAGACCCCTGGGTTTGCCGACGACACTGGACAGCTCTTCACATATTCTTCCACCTCAGCTCTCACCCCCTCCCACCAGTAAGTTTTCCGAACCTTGTGCCAAGTCTTTAAATATCCCCAATGACCTGCTGCCTTCGAATCATGGCACAATTTAAGAACTTCAGGCCGTATGGATGCAGGGACATAAATCTGAGAGCCCTTGGTCCACAACCCTTGTGAGTTCAAAACCAACCGATCTCTGTGCCTCTGAAGCCACTCATCTTTCCCTGCTTCCCCTTTTATCTTTTGCAGCAGCCCATCCAGTTGGGGCAAAGGGTCGACCGGTTTCTGCTCCGCCTGGCTACGAGTCACCACAGCTAGTCCCAACTGTTCAGGGGAGAAAATGGCTTGCAGAGGAACTTGCTCTTTCCCCATATGCTGGGGGAGCCTGGATAAAGCGTAAGCTAAAATGTTTTGTCTTCCTGGGAGGAACTTTAGTTTGAATTTGTACTTGTAAAAGTCCTTAGCCCACCTCCTCTGTTTAGGAGTTAGCTTTCGGGGAGTTTGCAGGGCCTCTAAATTACGATGGTCCGTCCAAACTTCAAAAGGGTGAGGCGCCCCCTCTAAAAACTGTCTCCAACTATCCAGAGCATACTTCACCGCAAACGCTTCCTTTTCCCAAGTGGGCCACCCCAGCTCCCCCTTTTGGAATTTGCGAGATAAGTAGGCACACGGCCTCAACAGCCCATTATTGTCCTTTTGTAGCAACACGGCCCCAACTGCTTGGTCGCTCGCGTCCACCTGAATGACAAACGGCTTGTCGGGGTCAGGGTGAAGTAAAATGGGCTCTGCACTAAACAAGAGCTTCAACTGCTCAAATGCTCTCTGGCATTGATCTGTCCAGTGAATCGGGGTAGAGGGTTTGGGCTGTTTCTTTCCATTAACCTCCTTGCCCTTGCCCCCTCCCTCCTGGGTTTTGGTTTTCAAAAGATCCGTAATTGGCAGCGCTATTCTAGCAAAGTCCGGGATGAACTGCCTGTAGAAGTTGGCAAAGCCCAGAAACTTTTGTACTTGTTTACGAGTCTTAGGGGGGCCCCAGCTTAGAACAGTGTGCACTTTCTGTGGGTCCATTTCAATTCCCTGGGCCGACACCCGATACCCTAAAAAATCCAATTTGTCACTATGGAAGTGGCATTTAGACAGTTTTACGTATAGCTGGTTATCAAGCAGTCGCTGCAACACCTCTCGCACCAGTGGCACATGGCTCTCCAGGTCCTGAGAGTAAATTAGAACATCGTCCAAGTATACCAGCACCCCTTCAAACAGCAAGTCGTGTAGTACCTCGTTTATGAGCCTCATGAAAACCCCGGGGGCTCCCGCTAGTCCAAAGGGGAGGACCAGATACTCATAAGCCCCTAGAGGGCAATTAAATGCAGTCTTATGTTCATCCCCCTCTTTAATCCGTACCCTATAATAAGCGTCCCTCAGGTCCAGTTTAGTAAACACCTTGCCCGTGGCCAACCGACCCAGCATGTCCTTCATTAAAGGTAGAGGGTACTTATTGGTGCTACAAATCCCATTTAGGTTTCGATAGTCCGTGACCAGCCGCAGCGTTCCATCTTTCTTTTCCCGAAAGAACACTGGTGCGGCAAAAGTAGAGGTGGACGGTCTGATGAATCCTCTCGCCAAGTTCTTTTCAATAAACTCTTTAAGTGTGGCTAACTCCCGGGGGGTCATGGGGTACAGTTTTGGTTTAGGCAGGGGCGCACCGGGCTCTATCTCAATGGCACAGTCCGTCTCTCGGTGCGGTGGCAGCAAGTCACTCTCTTTAGATTCAAACACCTCCTTAAGATCTGCATAACAGTCCGGGTAGGAGGCCACCGCCTCCTCCGAGCTGCCACCCGGTTCCACTGCACCTTCGTCCCCTCCCCAGTTCACCGGCTCTAGGTGCGTGGCAGCCTCGCCCGCCTGGGGTCGGGGTATTACCACCGATTGTTGCACTGGAGGAACTTTAATAGTAGGGTCCAACCGGTGCCCCTGGCAGCCTGGGTCATCAAAAATTAATAGTCTCTGCCTCCACTTAGTGTGGGGGTTGTGGTGATGTAGCCAATCAATCCCCAGCATGATGTGATAATGATACGTGGGTCCCACCACCAACTGAATCCTTTCCCAGTGGTCTGCTATTCCCAGCCACACTGTGGTGGTACGCTCCTTCAAGGCTTGCCCCCCCCATCAGGCTGCCATCCATCTGGGAGAAAGGGATGGGGTCCTGTAGGTTTTGGGTTTTGATGCCCAAACTATTAACCACCTCTGGGTTGACTAAACACCTAGTGCAACCCGAGTCCACTGCCGCCGTTAGGGTCATGGCTCTTTGCCCCCGTCCCACTACCAAAGTCACAGTCAAGGTATAGAGGGGAATGCCCCCACTCACCATAGGTTTGCGGCCGTCCCCACTCCCAGCCTGCCTCTGGCCGCTGTTTAAGGCAGGCTCGGGGAGTTTAAAGCCGGCTCCTCTCCATCAGCACTGTCGTCGTCGGTCCAGACTTCCTCCTCGGCCGCCGTCACCACTTGAAACCCGCGATCGACGGGGCTTTTCACCACTCCCTTCCCCTTCCCTTTCTTGGGAGCCTGCGCTGGAGGGGGCGCGGAACGTTTTCTCCTCCTGGATACGATCCGGGCAGCTGGCAACCAGGTGGCCTTTGCGCCCGCAGCCCAGGCACAACCCCAGCCGGCGGCGTCGCTCTCTCTCTTCCCCGCCGGTTTTCTCCTCCTGGGTACGATCCGGGCAGCTGGCAACCAGGTGGCCTTTGCGCCCGCAGCCCAGGCACAACCCCAGCTGGCGGCGTCGCTCTCTCTCTTCCCCGCCGGTCGGCCCGACCTTGCCTTTGCCTCTCTCCCCAACGATTTGGGTTTCTCTTCCCTTGCCCCCTTTATTCCTCCGCTGGGTTAGCATCCGAATCTCGTGCAGCACTGCCTCTGCCTCTCCAGCCAGCCGAATCCACTCCATAGCCGTAGGGGGGTTGCCCAGGTTAAGTGCCCTGTTCACAATGTCGGGACGCAGTCCCTCCTTAAAATATTGGATCTTCATCCCCTCGGTGCAGTCTGGCACTTGGGCAATCAATCTCCGAAACTCCATCGCGTACTCGGAGACGGATCTGGTGCCCTGGTCAAGGGCCTTCAGACTGGCCAGCGCGGTGGCAGCCCTGAACGGGTCTTCGAATCTGGCTCTCAGGGCTCTCATAAAGTCCGCCAGATTTCGCAGCTCGGCCGCTTGGCAATCGTACAGCTGCACCAGCCAGTTGGCTGCCTCCCCTTTGAGGTGCCTGGCCACACACTTCACCTTAGCCGCTTCTGAGGGAAAGGTAGGCCCCCATTCCTCCATGTGGTCAGCCACCTGGGACAAAAAATATGGGAGGGTCTGGGGGTCCCCGTCAAACTTCACCCCCAACTTCCGGGCCTGTGGGTCTACCTGACGGTCTGGTGCCGGGCGAACTACCTGCTGGTCCGGTGGCAGTGCCTCGTCCTGTGCTAGGCCCTCTGGTGCAGCCGCCGCGACGTCAGCCCCTCGCCCCTCTCTCGTCCCGTCCGGGCGTCCCTTGTGTGCAGCCAGCAGTTCCTTCATGAGGTCCTGCAAAATGTCCACATCGGCCCGAAGGTAGGCCATCTGCTCGCCCAACTCTGCCTCCTCGCCCGTTTGTACTCTCAGGGGCTGCGTGAGACCCGTGTCCCAATCCGACCACCGAGTGGCCCTCCTCCGTTCTCGGGTCCGCATCGGAGCCACCGGTTGTCCAAACCACTGTCCTCCGCTCACCGGAGTCTGTAGCACTGGGGGTCTCGTGGCCTTTGGTAGCGCGCCTGTCCCCGCTGCCGAGGTCTTGGCCTCCTCCGCCGCCTCCGCTGTCCGAGTTGTGAGAAGCTCCTCTGAAGTCTCCTGCTCCTGCATTGCTTCAGAGAAGAGTTGATGGTTTGGAGAGTCTCAGCTAACTGTCAGAATAGGGGTCCAGAATCCCAGACAATCAACCAGTCAGCTTTATGTAGAATAAACAGAACTTTATTGATGCTCCAGGATCAGCAAAACCACACCATTCAGCTTCTTAGCTGAGACTGACCAGTTCCCGCCCAGCACCCCTATATCTTCCAAAGGCTCACACCTCCCCCTTCTCACCAAAGCCCGCGAAACCTATTCCAGTATTTTTCCATAGGTTTCGTTTTCCACCTCATCTCCCCCCTTAGCTGAACGTTTCCCACCAGAAACTTCTGCATTCCAAGCTGAGAGCTGAGCAGCACCAAGGTCAACTGATAACTCCTCCTGGCACCGTTATGCACTCCTCCTCTCTATCTAGCAGCTAACTATGTACCATCATCCCCAACTACACCTACTAACACATATCTGGAAGAATACTACAAGGATTCTGACAGGAGTTTACATTGATTATACGTGGATGGCATGAGATATAGTTTTAAGGGGAAACTGGGAGGGGTGGAGAGTAGTTTATTTGGTTTAGGGCTATATTGTTGATTAGAATAGGGTATGTTTTGTGTGCATTTGAGTGTTTTTGTTGTGTATGATACATGTTTTAAAACCTAATAAAATTAATTTAAAAATTAGAGTGGTGCTGTGGCTGTTTTTATTGCCTGTGGCTTTAAATTAATTTTAAGGGTTGGGTCTTGCCTTTTAAAACAGTTTTCATTTACTGTATCTGTTTAATGTTGTAAATGTTTTTATTAATTGTACATCACCCCAGGAGCTCTGCTGCATTGATATTGAGTACTACATTCAATGAGTAAGATCTTCAAGGGTAGTCCCATGTAGACTCTATTACCAGGTTACCAGTAGATGAACTGCTACTACTACTATTGCTGTTGTTTATTACTTTTGTAGGAGAGGCTGTAGCTGCTGAACCAGTTGAAACTGGCCTTAAGCCCTCCCTGCAGTGTAGCCCATCTGAGCCTCAACTTGGCAAAATGAGTCCAGGTGCATTCCCCAGCCATTCAGCTGCTTCTTTAAGGGAAATGCTCTCCCAGTGAGCCCAGATCAGTTGTGCATCTGTAAGACCCAAGGGCCACCAGATCCGAGAGTTTATGGTGTGACCTTCCTCTAGTTTGTTACAGCATCCATACAGGGTCTGTCACCTGCATAGTGCCACCCAAGTTCAATGCCATAGAAAAGCAGAGCTGAGCATTTCTAGCATACTGATAACATCCAGCCCCAAAACTCCTACTGACTCCAACAGGAGTTTCAGATAGCCATTAAACAGCATGTGGGGCGAAATGGACCAGACCCTGTGATAACTCTGCTGTCTGGTTTTGCATGAATATAATGCTAGATAGAGAAAAAAGTAGGTTGGGGCATTTAGATTTCGAAATGACACTTGCATTTTCCATTTATTATTATCTGAGGACTAAAGATTTGAAACTGTGTGCAGGACAGATTAGACCAAAGATCTGGGTTTTCAAGCGCATCCTGACTGTCTGTTTAATTCAAACTGGTGTAACTTCATCATCATTAAGATGTGTTTAATCCAACAATACCTGCCTGATCTTACTGGGATGAACATTTAAATAAATGTGCATTATTACTTTATTTGTTGGCCAGCCCTTGAACTAACAAGTCCATACACAATAAGGTGGGTTGAAAGTATTATTATTATTATTATTATTATTATTATTATTAATATAGCACTGTAAATTTACACAGTGCTGTACATACAATCTTATAGTTAGATGGATCCCTACACTCAGGCTTACAATCTAGTAGAGACAACACAAAAGGAGAAGGGAAAGGTAGTGGAAAGGGGATGAGGACCAGTGGTTCTTCTTTTCCTCTGGGGCCTGGACCAAGGCAGATGGACTGGAGGGAGGGCTCGGCTTCTTAATACATAGTTAATAGGAGGCATCCTGGGGCAGATGGCACAATCCTCGGAATGCTTCCCTAAACAATATAGTCTTTAACTTACTTTTGAACCTGGTTAGAGAAGTGATGAGGCATATATGTGGGGGGGGGGGGGAAGGTTCCAGGAGTGAGGGGCAGCAAGTAAGAAGGGATGAATCCGGGACAGGGCAGTGGAAATTCTCGGCTGGGACAGAAGACTTTGACTACCAGAGCGGAGGGTACAAGAAGGAGTGTGAGGAGAAAGAAGCTCAGACATGTAAGGAGGGGTCATTCCGTGAAGGGCTTTGAAAGTCAACAACAAAAGCTTGTACTGAGTGCGGAAGGGGAACAGGAGCCAGTGAAGGGAGGATAAGAGAGGAGAAACATAGTCAAAGCAGCGAGCACATGTGATAATACGGGCAGCTGAGTTCTGGACAGAGATTAAAGGATGGAGGTGAGAGAGAGGAAGCCCTGTCGGAAGAAGGTTGCAATAATTTAGTTGCGAGACCACCAGGGCATGGACCAGAGTCTTGGCAGTGGAGGCTGAGAGGAATGGATGGATTTTAGCAATGTTGTAGAGAATCTACAGGTCTTGGCAGTCGCCTGAATCTGGGGAGTAAACGACAGAGAGGAATCGAAAATGAAACCAAGACTGCGGGCTTGCTGAACCGGTTGAATAGAAGTGCCGTCAACAGAAACAAAAAAGGAGTTTTGAAGGGTGGGCTTAGGTGGGAAGACAAGAAGCTCTGTCTTAGACATGTTGAGCTTCAAGCGCCGATGCCGCATCCACTGAGAGATCACAGCCAGACAAGATGAAACTTCCTGTTCATGCCCCAGCAAAAGGTCAGGTGTGGGAAGATACAGCTGAGTGTCATTGGCATACAGATGATAGGAGAAACCAAAAGAACTGATGAGTTTACCAAGGGACAATGTGTATAGAGAGAACAAAAGGGGGCCCAGGACAGAGCCCTGAGGAACTCCTACAGATAAGGGAGTAGATGAGGAAGTCTGACCACCTGTGACCACTGCAAAGGATCTGTCTGACAAGTAGGATTTAAACCATTTGAGAACAGAGCCGAAGAACCCAAGGTCAGAAAGTAAGTCAAGCAAGAGACAGTGGTCCATGGTGTCGAAGGCCGCAGACAATAAAGTAGAGCCCCTTTACATTAAAACTGTCACTTATTTAAGAATTTCCCTGCAAGATGTGTAGGAGTGGGGGGACCTGGTGCAGGAGCATCTGGTAACCCATGAGTTGGGTTGCTCCCTGGCCAACCAACTGTTGGAAGGCAAACCCAAGAAATCCACCCCACCCCATTGCCTGGCTTAAAGTAGGGGCAGAACCTTTGAGCCCGACCTAAGGACCTCCTCAGGTGCCACCTGTAGGGGCAGATCCAGAGGCCCCGCTTCACACAAAAGGCACCATTGGTGTTCATCAAACTCCTCCTTTGTCCCCCTAACAACAACCTGCCAAGTAACCACCTACATAAAACTCCACCCTTTGCCAGTTACCCAGCTCTCCAGTCAATAGTGTGGGATAGCAAAAACACCTGTGGAAAAGGGGGAAAAAATCCCTACCCAGCCCAAAGCGACCAGCAAGCTCACACAAGAGGCAGGAGGGTGGGTCAAAAGCCAGAGAGAAAGAGGCAGAAGAAGGAGTGATTAGAGTTGAAAAAGGCTTTAGCTCTGCCCGCCACTCGCTAAGTCAAAAGTGGATGATACCAGGACATCCCTCACTGGCCTTCATTTCTCTTCATGGGAGGCCAACAAACGCCCAGCAAGGCTGCACGGTGCAACAAGGGGACCAAACTGGAGAAAAGTAATACCACATTCCTTGTGTGTTTTTATTAGCTATCATCGGCGACATACTTGCAATGTGCTAGAAGAAGGGCATAATATTTTGCTCTCTCTGGTATTTGGTGTGCTATTTATAATAATAATAAATGCTTGTTTTAAAAATTCCATGTACATGAAGAAGGAAAAGAAGGAAAGGCGAAGAAGAAACAAACTATTTAACCTTTATTATTTAACAGGTTGTATTTTGCTGGGAAATACATTTTACTAATAATTTAATGAAGCAATAATTGGCCTTTTTTTTTTTTTTTGCAATCACTAGACCTTTATTTTGCAATGTTTTGTAATCTGTGGTACATTTCTAAGACTTTTTAATTTTATAAACATTCAGATTTAAAGCCTGTCTTATTTTTCTTATTTTTCTTAGCTAATACGTGAGTTACCAGAATAATGGTAATTGAATTTTGTTAACTTCATGTATACTAGGAAAATTATTTCCTCGATGGTATAATATTGCCACCTGGTGGGAGAGACTAGCTGTATGCAAATATAATCATAGTGAACATGAAAAGTACATTAGAGAGGGAAGAAATACCACTATACTTTTAAAAAATAGCTAAAATTCTTGTTTGTTTGTTTGGAACAGGAAAATTGGAATCCCAGTGTTGCCTTTGTTGTTGGGAGCCAAGCTGAGGATGAACTCAACCTGAAGGCTCTGTCACTTGCTGTGAAGGTACCGCAGAGGAGGCTTTTCAGTGTGGTATCCTGGGAAGGAATATTAGCGCAGGTATTTTGTCTCTTCATTTGTGATGCAAACTTGGAACTAAAACTGAGGGTCACCTTAAGAGTAGTACCAGAAGAACTCTAGCCCCTGTTGCTACATGTCTTCAGGAATATGCAGTTGCAAAGGAACTGGGGAGGAGCAGGATGCAGTTTTGGGCTTGGAGGCAGAATTTAAGGGCTGGAGCAGATTTGGACAAATGTCAGGAATTAGGAAGCCGCATTGCCCCCCCAGGGCACCACAACCTCTACCTCTGAAAAGATATATTCATTTTTGTATCCCAAATGCTCCCCTCCCAGTGCACCCAAGAACATTCTTTTGTATGCCTGAAAACAGTATAGCGGGGGGGGGGGGACCAAAACTGGTGGGGTTGGGGATTAAATATCCTTCTTACTATCTGATACCAGAATAGAAATATTGGGGCAAGAATCTCCTCTACTAAGTCTAGCTGTAATAACTTACAGTCATAGCCATCAATTGTTGTTTTATCCCTGTGTAGGTTTCTGCCATGCAGATCTGTTGATGAACCCCAAGTATAACATATCCAGTATAACAACCATTTGCATCCTTATAGAAATATCTTTTTGTGGCATTCACATACAAACATTTCTGTCTAGCCTTATGAAATACAAGTCCCTGAACATGAAATATGACTGAAGATGGTAAAGGAGGAAGGTGCCAAGGTGGTTTAGATGTTGAACATCAAGAAAACAAAAGTAATAACAGATGATTTACAATAATTCTTCCTGGAGAACTAGAAGATTAAAATAGTAAAAGAATTCTCATACCTTGGATCAAACATTAATCAGAACAGAGACTGCAGTCAAGAAATTAGAAGAAGGCTAAGTAGGATTGGGAAGGGCAGCTATGAAGGAACTGATAAAACCCTAAAGAGCAAAGATAAAACTGAATACTAAAGTGGGGATTGTCCAAGCCATTGTTTTCCCCTTCACCATGTACAGATGTGAGAACTGAACAGTGAAGAGAACAGATAGAGAGAAAATAAACTAATTTGAGATGTGATGCTGGAGATAAGTGATGAGGAAACCATGGTCAGCTAAGAAGACAAACAAATGGCTCCTGGAACAGATAAATCCCAAACTCCTCCTGGAAGCCAGGATGACTAAAGTGAGATTATAGATTATGGCTATTTCATGAGAAGGCATGAATCTTTAGAAAAGATAATAATATTGGGAAAAGTACAGAGCAGCAGAAAGAGAGGGAGACCACATGCCAAATGGATTGGCTCAATCAAAGAAGCCATGGACCTGAGCCTGCAAGACCTGAGCAGAGCAGTAGAGGGGAGGGGAATTTGGTGAAGTCTAATCCTGAAGGTTGCCATGAGTTGAGATCGATTTCAGGGCAGTTAACAATAACAACCCTCAACGTTCATTAAGGAAGCATAACTTCACCTTGGATGTACTTGCTGTTGCATATCTTGGAAGCATGGTGGTTTTCTGTACTGGTGAACCACCTTTCCACAAGGATATCTCATTCCACCCAAAAGAGCTTTGAACCAGTCAGAATCCTTCCTTTCAACCCAGCTCTAAGAAATAAATATTTTGGATTTCCTTTCCCCAAACCCAAAATCACATCATTTAACAAAACTTTGTGCAAACCTGAACATAATATTTGAAACCATTCAGTTCTTTATAGGTGGAATAGTTCAATGAAGTTTCCATTTAATACCATCAAGCATCCAAATATATTTTGGGAGGAAAAATGAGGGGGGGGGGAATCATAGAAGTATCAAGTTGGAAGAGAACCCAAGGGACCATCCAGTCCATCCCTGTTCTGCCATGCAGGAACTCACAATTAAAGCACCTCCAACAGATGGCCATCCAGCCACTGTTTAAAGACCCCCCCAAAAAGACCACCACATTTTGAGGGAGTATGTTCCATTGTTAAACAGCTCTTACTCTCAGGAGGTTCTTCCTAATCTTGAGGTGGAATCTTGTTTCCTAGAGTTTGCATCTATTGCTCCAGGTCCTATTCTCTTCAGCAGTAGAAAACAAGATTGCTCCATCCTCATTATTACATCCTTTCAAATATTTAAACATGGCTATCATTTCGCATCTTAACTTTTATAACATAAAGCATCCCTAGGCTAAACGTACTAAGCTCCATATGTTGTTCCTCTGGACACAGTCCAGCTTCTCAACATCCTTTAAGAATTGTGGTGCCCAGAACTGAACACAGTATACCATAAGTGGTGCTAATGCTTCCCTCGATCTATAGACTATGATCCTATTGAAGCAGCTTAAAATCATATTGTCTTTTTTAGCTGCTGTATCTCACTACTGACACATCTTCAACTTGTGGTCCACTAGGAGCTATACAGACGGGTGGCTGCACACTGCCCGTTTTTGCCCAAGAAGGAGACCGCGGCAACAACATGCCGTGGTCTCTGGAGGGAGCAAAAAGAATGCACTTCTGGGCGGGTTCTTTTTGCACCCCCATAAGAGGAGCCATAGGCGCTCTTGCATGCCATGATGACACCCCTTGTGTTCAACACCATTTAGGCGCTGTGTACAACGAGCGTCATCATGACGTGCGCTGTGTAGTCAGACGTGTGCAAAGTTGGCACCCAGGCAGCATAATAAGGACTTCGAACATACGGATGTTCAGCCTAGCATGCGTATAAGCTGGAACAAAAGTGCTGGTCTGTACAGTCCCTATGACTCCAAAATCTCTTTTGCATGCACTGCTGTTAAAGACAGGTGTCCCTCATCTTTATATCTGTGCATTTCATTTTTACTGCCCAAGTGTATCCTACATTTATCCCTGTTGAAATTGATTTTGTTAGGTTTTGCCCAGCTTTCTAATACTGTATGTTAAAGTCATTTTGAATTTAGTTTCATCTGCAAATCTGATAAGCATTTCCCCTATTCCATTATCCGTTTAATTGATAAAGATATTGAATATCATTGGGCCCAGGACAGAACCCTGTGCTGCTCTTCTAGTCACTTCTCTCCAAGATGAGGATGAGCTATTGTTGAGTACCCTTTGGCTTCTGTTGCATGGTTGCATGTTCTAGACCACATTTTACCAGCTTGTATGCAAGGATATCATGGGGGACTTTGTCAAAGGTCTTATAAAATTAAGAGGAAGTGAGTCAGAGACTTGGCAGTCTCAGGCTCTGGAGCTTGGCAAATTGACTTGGAAAATAGGGTGTTTAGCAGGGGAGTTTGAGAGGGAAGCCTAGAGTCCTCTTTCAGTGCCTACTTAATACTACTGAACATGGACAGTAAGGGGGGATGCTGTAGTCACCTGCAACAGTTGTGGTATGTTTGTCTTCTTCTCAATGGATGTGGATAACTCCACCTGTGCCAAGTGCAAGTTAGTAGCCCTGTTGGAAGAAAAGCAGCAGCTTGAGACCCAAGTGTGCACACTTCAGGTTATTAGGTAACAAAAGGTTTTCTGGGACAGACCAGAACAGACGGTCCTGGATGGGGAACACACAGAGCAAGTTTCTGGGGAGGAGGTCCACTCCCATACACAACAGGTAGGTGGAGGAATGTGAAACACAGAAATAGGGAAGCCAGGGATCGTTGTGCGAGCTTGCAGCTACAGAACCAATTTGAGGTTCTCTCCTTTATTAGGGTTGAGAGGGAGAGGTGCGGGGACATTCTCAGGAACAGTGCCAGCGATTTTGGTAGAATCAGCCCAGAGAATGGAGTACGATATGGGGGACTCCTTGCTGAGAGGTACAGAATCTGTGGTTTGTGGGCCTGATAGATTTTCTTGGCAAGTGTGTTGTATCCCTGGGGCAAAGATCCTTGATGTGACGGTGAGACTTGTCAAGCCTACTGACTGTTAACCCTTCGTTTTCGTCCACATGGGAACCAATCATATTGCAAGGCATAGCTTTCAGAATATATCATAACGGATTGTGAGACTCTGGGTAGGAAGTTGAAAGAACTGGATGCACAAGTTGTCATCTCATCTCTTCTCCCAGTTGAAGGGCATAGTCCAGGAAGGGAGAGGAAAATAGTGGATGTGAACAACTGGCTGTGCAGATGGTGCTACCGAGAATTATTTGAATTCTTGGATCATGGCTGTGGCTCAGTGAGGGGGGACTTCTGGCAAGGGATGGGTTGTACCTCATTCCAGTTGGCAGAAACGTTTTTTCCAACAGTCTCAAAAATTTGATCACAGGGGATTTAAAATGATTTATGTGATGGAAAAAGACAGTATTTTGGAATGCAGTAGTTCATCAAGGGTTGGAGATACTGGTCAAACTGTTATGGGGGGAACAAGGCAAGCAATGCAAAAACCAACAGAAGGAAGGGAAAAGCCTTAAATAGGCAGCTAGTGGGAATGGCTCATAGCCTTAGATGTCTCTGCACTAATGCTCAGAGCATGGGAAATAAACAAGATGAATTTAAACTCCTAGCACAACAAAGCAAATAAAATATAACAGGCATCACTGAAACATATGCTTGGAATGTAGTAATAGAGGGGTATAATCCTTTTAAGGGAAATGATCCAAACAGGAAAGGAGGAGGCATAGCATTATATGTCAGGGATGTTTACATCTGTGAAGAGACCCATGACTTAAATTCTGGAAACCAGGTGGTGAGAATCTGGATAAAAATTAAAGGGGCAGGAAACAACAGATATGTTATTGTGGAAGTCTACTACAGACAGCTAGTCATACTGTGGAATTGTATGATGCCCTTCTATAACAGATGACCACACACTCAGAAGAGAGAAATGTAGTAGTGATGGGTAACTTCAACTATCCTGATATTAGCTGGAAGTCAAATTTAGCCAAAAATTTCAGGTTCAGTAAATTCCTCTCTTGCCTGGGATATGATGCCTGTTATATTGTATTTGGACAATTTCATTGTCCTCAAGGCGGAAAGTGGCAACAAACGGATCAGCTTTTTTAGATCTGATCGTAACCAACAGGGATGATCTGGTTAATGGGGTGCAAGTGGTTGGATCCTTAGGGGGAAGTGATCATGTTCTCCTGGAGTTTGTTATACAGTGGAAAGGAGAAGCCAAGGAGCATTCTAAATTTTAGGAAAGCTGATTTCAGTAAACTTAGGAAAATACTGGCAGTGTTCCCATGCTCAGAAATAGAAAAAGAGAAAGCAGTTCAGGATGGATGGGAGTTTCTCAAAAGGGAGATACTGAAGGCACAATTTCAAAATGTTCACATGAGGAGGAAGAATGGGAGGTGTCTTGAGAAACCAATATGGATAACTAAAGAACTTTCAGCTGAGGTAAGTTTTAAATGGGAGATGTATAAGAAATAGAAAAAGGAAGAAATCACCAAAGAGGAATTCAGACAAATAGCAAACATATGTAGGGGTAAAGAGCAGAAAAGCTAAAGCACAGAGTGACCTCAGTCTTCCTAGAGATGGTAAGAAGAATAAAAAGTGCTTTGGGTGGGGTATGTCCATAGCAAAAATAGAAAAAGGAAATGGTGAGGTCACTATGTAGAGAAGATGGCAAAATGCTTTTAACAGGGGACAGAGAAAAGGTAGAATTACTCAACACCTTCTTTGCCTCAGTTAAATCATATCAGAGAATCAGAGTTGGAAGAGACCACAAGAGCCATCCAGTCCAACCTCTTGCCATGCAGGAACTCCCAATCAAAGCACCCCCAGTGACAGATGTTCTTAGAAAAGGAAGAGGGTGCTCAACCTGAGGAAAATGGAGAGAGGACACAATACAGGAAATGCAGCACAGAATAAGTAAAGAGGTAATACAGGAATACCTGGTTAATCTAAATGAATTTAAGTCTCTGGGACCAGATGAACTACATCAAGGGTATTAAAAGAACTGGCAAAGAACTGTGAGGGGAGGAGATCCAAACAGTTACCACCCGGTTACCCTGACATCAATACCAGGAAAGATTCTAGAGCAGACCGTTAAACGCAGAGTCTGTAAGCAATCATCATCATCATCATCATCATCATCATCATCATCTTATATTTATTGAGAAAGGAATGCCATAATTATAAAAAGTCAACATGGGTTTCTCAAAAACAAGTCATGTCAGACTAATCTTATGTCCTTTATTGATAGAATTATCAGCTTGGTAGATGGAGGGAATGATGTGGATGTTACATATGTTGATTTCAGTAAGGGATTCAACAAGTTCCCCCTTGCATATTCTTTCAAACAAGCTAGTAAAATGTGGGCTAGACAATGCAACTGTTAAATGGATTTGTAATTGGTTGATGGGCGAAACCCAAAGGGTGCTTAGCAATGGCTCCTCTTCATCCTGGAGAGGAATGACCAGTGGGGTGCCACAGGATTCTGTCCTGGGCCCAGTACTATTCAACAACTTTATTGTTGACTAGGATGAAAGAACAGAGGGTATCCTAATCAAGTTTGCAGATGACATCAAATTAGGAGGAGTAGCTAATATCCCAGAGAACAGAATCAAATGCTAAGAAACGTCAACTAGGTAACATTTCAAAGATGAAAGACAGTTAACTTTTTCCAGTAACGAAAAAGCACATGTGCTTGAGCTTCACTGATACCCTTAGACCAATGAAAGTGGAGGAACCTGGTCCACTTATAAGAATAACTGAGTGTGATCTGTGCACTGCCTTGAGTTCCACCTGCATGGAGACTCTACCTTTGACTTCACTGCCATTACTGCACCGACAATGAAGTCAAAGGTAGACTCTCCATGCAGGTCATTTGGAAGTGTGGAGATCCGGATGTGTGGCAGACGTAATCTCAGAACCACTAGCAATTCGCTTTGAGAATCCCTGGAGAACAGGAGAGGTCTCAGCAAACTAAAATAGGGCAAATGTTGTCACCTTTTTCAAAAAGGGCCCAAATAAATACCACACAGTCAGCTTGACATCAGTACCCAATTTTGAAACATAGTCTGTAAACCCTGAAGTCAACATGGGTTTCTCAAAAACAAGTAAAGCCAGACAAATTGTATCTCTTTTTTGATAGTGTCATAGGCTTGGTAGATGAAGGGAAAGTTATGGATGTAGCATATCTTGATTTTAATAAGGCCTTTGACAAGGTTCCTCCATGATACCCTTGTTTAAAAAAGTATAAAATATGGGCTAGAAAATACAGTTATTAGGTGGGTTTGTAGTTGGTTGACTGACAGAACCCAATTCAAAATTCAAAAAGGTGCTCAGCTATAGCTCCTCTTCATCTTGGAGAGAAATGACCAGTGGCATGCCAAAGGGTTCTGTCCTGGGCTCAGGGCTATTCAATATCTGTATCAATGACTTGGACAAAAGACTTGAGAGAATGCCTATCAAATTTGCAGATCTCACCAAATTAGGAGGAATGGCTAATACATCAGAGGAGAGGATCAAAATTTAAAATGATCTTAATAGATTAGAAAGCTGAGCCAAAACTAACAAAATGAATTTTAACATGGAGAAATGTAAGGTATTGTACTTAGGGTGAAAAAAAAATGAAATGTAGAGATATAGGATAGGGGTCACCTGGTTTGACAGCAGTAGATGTGAAAAAGATCTAGGAGTCCTGGTAGACCACAAGTTGAACATTAGTCAGCAATGTGATGTGGTAGCTAAAACGGCCAATGCAATTCTAGGCTGCATGCATAGAAGTATAGTGTCTAGATCAATGTAAGTAATAGTGCCACTCTATTCTGCTTTGGTCAGGCCTCACCTGGAATACTGCGTCTAGTATCTGAGCACCACAATTCAAAAAGGATGTTGACAAGCTGGAGCATGTCCAGAGGAGGGCAACCAAAATGGTGAAGGGTGTAGAAATCATGCCCTAAGAAGAATGACCTAGGGAGCTGGGTATGTTTAGCCTGGAAAAGAGAAGGTTAAGAGGTGATACGTAGCCCTGTTTAAATATTTGAAGGGGTGTCACATTAAGGATTCAAGTAAGCTTGTTTTCTGCTGTACCAGAGAATAGGACCTGGAGCAATCCACTGCTCTGTGTCTTGATCTATGGAGCAGCAGAAACAAGCTTGCTCCATCCTCAGTATGACCCCCACTTCAAATACTTATACAGGGCTATCATATCACCTCTTAACTGTCTCTTCTGAAGGCTAAACATATCCAGCTCCCCAAGTTTCACTTTTTGAGTGGCTTTATCATGCGACTGCCCTTCTCCTGTGTTAAGTGTCTATAACACTTAACATTACGTGATGACACAGGCATTGTCACGTGCTAGGCTTAGGGAGCGTGCAGATGCTGCACACTCTCTAACCCTAATCCCGCCGCACAGACGGCCCTTTGAGGCTGTCTGTATCAGGGCTTTGAGTCCTTGATTCCTCTACTGAATAAGATGCAATGAAAATCCAAATTATTGGGTTTGCTTCTGAAGGTGAGACTTAGACTGGTCACCTATACCTCAATATGAATGCTGACTAACATTACCATCAGGGAGGTTTGTTTTTGTTTATTTTTTCTTACATTTCTCAAAGGCTGAGTATACAGATTCTCACTAGGTATGTCTGTGAGACCATATGAAAAAAAATACTCGCATCATCTCTACTTAAGTGTCTATTTCTATGTCTGAGATAGGACAACTCCTTCCCATTGGTATTGGGGACATTTGGTCCTCAAAAACTTCTGTTTTTTTTAATCCTGTTTTTTTGGGGGGGGCTCTTGGGGGAGTTCTCTACAGTGGCCTCAGTCCTCCCTGAGTCCTCCATATTTAATGACAATCCCAGTTGCAACAACTGACCTATTTTCTTCAGAAGACCAGCCTGCCTTCATCTGATAATCAGTACAGATACCTTTTGAATTGCTTCACTCACACCCAAATAGGTATTGGACAAAGAATTGCATTCTTTTCTTGCTAACTGTCCTGTCCCCTAACTTGATACTGGCTTCTCTGGTGGTGTCATTTGTACCACTGCCATTTCCTCTAGTTATACTTACATTAGCTCTCCAGATCGCTTTATGATAACCTTCCATCTTGGTATTGAAGACTTTTTGGGACTAATGTTGCTAAAGGTCTTATGCCAAAGAACACGGTTGGAACCAGAAAACTACCAGTTGAGCTTTGATTCCAATTCTTCAGCCATCTGCAACACAACTTCTGCTATTGCTGTAGGGTTCTGTAATTTCTATGTTACTTACAGAGTATGTTGTCATGCATGCAGGAGAGCTGCTTCATATGGCAAAATCTTTCATGACAGAGATCAAATTATATAAATCTCATCTTGCAGAATATGTATAGGTTACAAACTGGGGAAATACGCTATATCAGTGCCCTCAGTCATGTTGGCCAATGGTTTGGGATTCTGGGAGCTGAAGTCCAAAATCCCTTAAAGATCACCGTTTGGGGACCACTGATCTATATGAAACTAGTGCTTGTATTGTTGGAAGATATCAAACATATCAACTACTTGAGCATGCTAATCATCCTCTCAAAGCTATAAATAATTCTTCATCATCATCATCATCATCACGTTTTGATTCACTACATACACACAAATTATATCTTAGTGTGAGCCATATCACCACATTAATAATAATATAAATAATAATAAATTTTTATTTCTAGCCCGCCCTCTGAGCAAGCAATCGGGGCGGGGTACAGAAAAAGAGTTAAAACAACAATAGTTAAAATATCCAATCCCAGCCCCAGCCCCCCAAAAAAGAAATCAAGCAAGAAGTTAAAACATAGTATAAAATAAACAGTATCAGCAGTATCAAGCTAAAAGTCCTTGAGCTATATGGATGGGCAGAGGCTGGAAAAACTCTACGACCAAAGTTTGGAGCCGGGAAGTATTAAGCATTTTCTGGGAAGGCCTGCCGGAAGAGATGCTTCTTAAGGGCTTTTTTTTAAAGGATGAATTCTTCAACTTGCATAAATTTTGTGAATTTCTCTTATTTTGTTTAATTTATTTGGCTGTTTTTCTACCACTTTGCTTAATTGTTTTTAATTCAGTAGAGTTGTTTGACTGTTGACTTATGGTAACCCCATGAATTTCATAAGGTTTTCTTAGGCAAGGAATTCTCAAGAATGGTTTGCCAGTTCCTTCCTCTTAAATAAAGCCTACAACACTGGTATTTGTTGACAGTCTCTCATCCCACTACTAATCAGAACTGACCCTGCTTAGCTTCCAAGATCAGACAGGATCTCATGCCTTTAGGCAATTGCATGGTTATACTTATAAGATTAACATTAACATTGATGATAAGATTAATATAGTTACAATTACCTGTTAATCGTAAGGTTTCTTTAAAAACAAATGAAGAGTGCTTAATGTAATTATTAATTTAATGAATGATCAGTTCTTGTGGTGTACCTCCCCTTTCTTCAGCAAGTTAGCATGTTAGTCACCCATATATGCAATGCATAGATATAATGAAGGCTGCTTATGTGTAATGATGGTTCTTTGAGTTATCATCTGTGCAGTCAACATGCCCCACCTTCCTTCTCTGCTGTAAGTTCTCTTCCTTGATGCCAGCCCTGATGTAGTAGTAGTTGTTCAGAAGTATGATAAGTATGAGAGCCATATCCTTTGAGTATTGGGGATTGTCAGGCTCCCATCAAAATTTTTTGCAGAATCCTGGTGGAGCCTTTGTGCAAACACACAGCCCATATGTGTCACTGCACAGATGGCCAATTGAAGAGTTATTAGGTAAGCAGTTATTCCTCGGTATGCACTTTGTAAACCACTTCTGAAACACAGGGGAATTTCAAAATCAATATATTATATGTCATGGCAGCCTGCTGTTCAAAGAGAAAAAAAAATTAAAATGAGGAAACTAATGTATCTCAAATTAAAGACATCTGAATATTAAACCCAATATAAACAATGAATCCAGGAAATGATTTCCATTAGATTAGTTTGTTTCCTTGTATTCTTACAGATCATAGAAGCTGGAGATGTAAAGGCAAAGAAGATCAAAGAAAAAGAAACACCCTTGTATTATGAAGTAAGTGAAAGCATTTTCTATTACCATTGCTCACATGGTTTGTTCCAGATTTCTCTGGAATTGGATGCTGTCATTCAGTGAACTTTGTTTTAATATGTCCTTTGATCTCCGTCTTGACTGCAGTTGTATCCTTTGATTGGGTGGAGAAACTGCAGCTGAGAAATCTGTTCTTTACCTTGGATCTAATGGACAGCTTCCTGAACTGGCAGAAAGGACAAAAAAAAACTGTCCTTATATGAACAAAGCTGGAGATTAAATTTGAGGTGGTGTACTAGATTAAAAAGTCAGTTGTGAATTCATGTTCAAACAGATCTGAGTAATACTTACAAAGGTATTGCCCAACTGGATTTTGTGCTCTTCTTTTCTCATTGGTCTATGCATTGAGAATGAGAGCCAGATACCCAAACTTAAAGTAGGCCACACCATTTATTTACAGGTATATACAACAATAAATGGTAGAAAGAGGTGGGGGTAGGGGTCGGGAGGCAACAATTGCTGATCCCTTTCCCATTCATTATTCTGTTGCCTTTGGGATCAACCTTCACCCTGGCTCCCCTAGAGCCATTGGAAGCCAGTTTGTGAGAAGAAGTATGAGAGTAGTCACTGAGGCTCGATTTGCAGTTGCCCAAAACCGGTAAGTGTTAATCTGTTATTGTCACACACACACCTGATCACATGCTCTCAATTTGTCTACTGGCCTTCCCTCTCTCAACTCACTATTCACCTCAGGGAGAGACCAACCAACCTTGTCTTTGCCTAGAAAAATGAGGCAGGAGCCTTGGCCCTCAGTCTTTTCAGGCACTAAGGAAACACCTAGTTAGAACACCAAGAGGCATTTAGCATATGGAGACGTGTTGGTGCCTCTTTTCCTTACAAACATGAAACCATTAACTAATGCATGATGTCCAAATTTATCTATATGCATTGTTCAAAGGAATATCTTAAACTTTTCTAAACTTTCAAAAGGTGGAACAATAGATACTGCACCATATAGGCATATTATTGCCATAATAATATGACCCTTCAGAGCAAAAAGCCAAGAGGTTAAAGTCATCTGGGTCTAAATCTTGATTAATATCACATTTAGCTCTCATGGCCCCTTTGTGCAGGGCCATTTTCACAGCTGCATCTAAAGAGGAGTATTTTACAAAGCAGGGTTTAGGGTCAGTGCCATCAGGAATTACACTTGATGAATTAATCTATATTGCCCTGGGCCCTCTGCAGCACTATAACCTGCTAACAGACAGGGAGTATGGACAGAGGCAATGCATCATATGGACCAGATAGCCTGCCCTGTGCTGACACTTTATCCAATGTTTTCCTGACTGTACTGGCTAAGGCCTCCACTTACTGAGTTTTTTGATGTAACATGCTGCCTGACTTGAGCTCCCTCTTGGCTGAACAACTGTTCCCAAGTAACACCATCTAGAAACTGCCCAAGAGGTAGGAATGGAAGCACTGTAAAACAGTGCCTCCAATACCCAACTCTCTCAAGAGTTCCAGAAGGATACCATGGTCTATGGTATCGAAGGCCACTGAGAGGTCCAAGAGCACCAACAGGGTCACACTTCCCCTCTCGATGCCCAGACAGAGATCATTGACTAAGGCAACCATGGCAGTCTCAACTCTGTATGCCATCCTGATTCCGTTTTGAAATGGATCCAGAAAATCAGTTTCCTTCAAGACTGCTTGTAGTTGATTGGCAACTGCCCTCTTGATCACCTTGCATGGACATAGACTTCACCTCCTAAAGCTCCAAATGGCTTATTTTGGTATAAGATTTAAAAGCTTCCCTTTAGGTGTAATACGAGGAGTTTTCAGAAATGTTCTACTGTCAGGATGCCTCTCCTCATCATTACTCCAAATCTAAAACCCAAGATTTAGGGGGAAATTGGGGAAAATGCCCCCAATATTTGCCTCTGTGAGGTCCAAATATTGCTGCCTGTTTCGTGTTTCACATTGGCTGGAGCCCTTTTGTGGGCTGGAGAATCTATTAAAATATTTGGTTGGGTTTTTTGTTTTTTGTATTTTTACTTATAGTTAAATCAGTGCTTAAAAGCTTAATTATTTTGTTTCTCTTTTCAGGTACTAGAGGCAGCAAAAAACATTATGGATACTGGGGAACAACTTCCTATAACTCTGATTGGAAAGTTAATTAAATACCAAATGCTTTGCCTCAAACAGAAAGACATGCAGAGAAGAGCTGCAGAAAAGAAGGTATGTTAGACAGCAGTCCTATATACACTTATTTGGAAATAACACCCACTGATTTCAGTGGCAGTTTTTTTTCCTGACACACAGTATTGTATTATTTGTCAGATATAAGGAAAAATAATTCAGAAGCATATATCCTATATTACTTCATCTGTATTTTTGCTGGATATTTGTTGTTGTTGTCTGCCTTCCAGTAGTTTCTCACTTATGGCCACCCTAAAGCCAGTGTGGAGTAGTGGTTTGAATATTGAACTACAACTCCGGAGATCTGGGTTCAATTCCAAGCTCAGCCATGAAACCCATGTTGAGCAAGTCACATGCTCTCACCAATAGGGGAAGCAATGGCAAACCACCTCTGAACAAATCTTGGCAAGGAAATGGAAATTACTTGAAGGCACACAACAACCACAATAACAAAAACAACAAAGCAAACCTATTACAGTATTCTTGGCAAGATTTGTTCAGTAGGGGTTTGCCTTTGCCTTCTTCTGAGAATGAAAGAGTGTGACTTGGCCAGGACTGGGGAGTAGTGGTGATTTGGTGGTTAGTCCTTGTCCTACTCCAGAGTAAGATACTTTTTCTTAATGTTAATCCTACTCCTATTATACTCCTCAATAAAAAATAAAAAATGGTATTTGCATGTACAATATAATTAATAACAGGAATAAGGAGTGACAAATATATTGTGTTACTCTTTATTTCTACTCCTACTCCTAACTCCTGTAAAAAGATCTTAATCCATTACTCCTTACTCCTGCTCCCCAGCCCTGGACTTGACAAAGTTCACCCAATATGTCCCATGGCTGAGTAGGGATTTGAACCCTGGTCTCCAAAGTCATTATTCAACACCCAAGTGATTAAAAAGCAAACCGAATACTTCTCCTAAGTTTTTCTTGGATCCAAAAAGGATCTAGTTAGTCAGTGATGTATATTTATTGCACTGATTAGCAAACAGAACTTAAATATATATATCAAGAGTAAAACATTCCACCTTCTGCCTTCTTCATTTGTCAAAGATGAAACTGAGCTGGTGGCAGCATTCCTAGTGGATTTTTTCCTCTAAGCTGAGACCATGTGGTATTAGAATTTTTAGTCCAAAATCCAAAAATTCTCCCTTTTTTTCCAAAATGAAGGAATTAGCACATCACTGCCAAGCAGAAACAGTGTCGGGAAGAGTTCCTGCCATGCTTATTAGCCATTTTTGCTGTATCTGCTTTGTTTTGTATTGCTGGATTATTATACCTTTAGTATTGTTGAGTAAAAAAAAATACACGTTTATATATGCTGGAGTTGGCTTAGCAGATATGAAGGGGAGGTAATAGGCACCAGAATGCCTGGTATAAAGAAGAACAATGGGGTTTTCCTGGGAAGAGCATTATTTTTCTAGGAATGAATGGAGTTTGAGTATGCAAAAAGGTTTAAAATGCTTTGTGCTTTTAAAATACTGTGTAACTGAAATTGCTTTAGTCCTAACAGCATTGCCATACTGTGAACTGCTTTGGTTTCTGAATAAAGCTTGTTATTAATTTGGATTTCTGAGATAAAGTTGGTCAGCAAATGACAAACAAATCTGAGAGAGTGAAAATTTCCAAGTTGAAAAACCTGGCCATTGGTTGGTATAGCTTCCAGGTTAGAATAACAGATTTATGGTTTTGGGAGCGTGTATGAAGGGCAAATGTCCCCGTCATAACAGCCAGTCTGTGCACACTTTAGAAAGGAATGCTATTACTATTCCAGCATTTGTTCCTCCCAAAGAAGTGATGCCAATCTAATTTTATCTCTTTTTTGGATAAAGCTTGGTAGATCAGAATGTGCTGTCAATGTGGTATATATTGATTTCAGTTAGGCTTTTGACAAGGTCGACTGTGATTTAGCAATGGCAAACAATTGCAAATACATTTCTAGACTGCTTATCAGTGAACTACCACTTGTAAGCAGTTTACAATGTGTAAGCCAATTGCCCCTAACAAGCTGGGTACTCGTTTTACCAACCTATGAAAGGATGGAAGGCTGAGTGGACCTTGGAGCCTTCCTCTAGAATCAAACATACAACATTCTGGCTGCAGTACCAGCATTTAACCACACCACCATCAGGGCTCCTAGTGATATGCTTGCAGGCAAACTGGTGACCTGTGAACTACTGTGAGGGTTCTCTACATGTTCTCCTCCTCTCCTGCTGAGCTGTATTGGACACCTTGAGACTACCTTCTGACTAAAACAAATGTGCTGCCATCTGGATGCATAGCTTGTAGTTCTGTCTCTTCTCTCAGATGAAGGGCACAGTCCAGGAAGGGAGAAAAGAATAGCAGAGGTCACAAATGGTGCCACTAAGATCGATTTGGCTTCTTGCACCATAGCCTTTCAAGTGGTGATTTCTGGCTTCTGGCAAGACTTCTGGCAAGGAATGGATTGCACGTCACAGCAGTTGGCAAGAACATTTTTGCCAAGAGTCTCAAAAATCTGATCAGGAGGGCTTTAAACTGCATGATGTGGAGGAGGGAGACAGTATTCTTCAAAAAATGCTAGAAATAGTAGTCCAATTGTTATAGAAAGAATAAGGCAAATAGTACAAGACCCCAACAGTAGGAAGGGAAAAAAAACTTGAAAAGGCAGTTGGAGGAATGGCCCATGATCTTAGATGTCTCTATACTAATGCACAGAGCATAGGAAATAAGATGAAATTGAACTACTAACACAGCAAAGCAGATACGATATAATAGGCGTCACTGAAGTCTACCAGAATGACTCTTATGATTGTAATGCCGTAACAGAGGAATATAACCTGTTTAGACCAATCAGGAAACAACAAAAAGGAGTATCTATGTTAAGAATGATTACACCTGTGAAGAGTTTCATAATTTAATCCTGGAAGCTAGGTGCAGAGCATCTGGATAAAAGTAAAGGGGGAGAGAAACAACAGAGATGTCATTGTGGGGGTCTATTACAGATCCCTAAGCCCTACTGGACATAGATGAGGCTTTCCTGGAACAGATGACCAAACCTTCAGTAAGGAAAGATATAGTGGTAATGGGGGATTCCAACTATCCTGATAGTGGCTGGAAGTGCAACTCTTCCTCACTTGCTTTGTCTAAAGAAACCAGGATGAATGACTAAAGAACTTTTAAATGAGCTAGGTTTTAAATGGGACATGTATAAGAAATGGAAAAAGGGGGAAATCACCCAAAGAGTATTCAGACAAATAGCTAGCATGTCTAGGGGTAAAATCAGAAAAGCTAAAGCAGAATGAATTCAGGCTTGCTAGAGAAGTTAAGAACAATAAAAAGATCTTTGCCGTTATGTCTATGGCAAAAGGAAGAAGAAGGAAATGGTAAGGCCATTGAGTGGGGAAGAAGGCGAAAAGCTAATGGGACAGAAAAAAGGCAGAACTTCTCAATACTTTCTTTGCCTCAGTCTTCTCACAAAAGCAAAAAAGTGCTCAACCTGAGGGAAATAAGAAGAGGACACAATAGGGGAAACACAGCACAGACTAAGGGGCTCAACAGACTCAGTGCCGCCCCTTCAAGCCCTGGATGGAGGCCACAACAACCTCATGCTGTGGCCTCTGGCAGGACCCAAAAGAACCTGCTTTCTGGCAGGTTCTTTTTCAGTCCCAGAAGGGACATCATCATAGCATGCCCTGTGTAAATGGGCATGCACCAAGATAGGGCCCTGTCAGAGGAAGAAGGGCTTGCAGTGTGTGAATGCTCAGCACTTCTTCAGCCCTACTCCTCAGTCAGGCTGGCACAAAGTGCCAGTCTACTGCCTCTAGAGGAATACTTGATTAATCTAAATGAATTTAATTATCTGGGACAAGATAAACTACACCCAAGGGTATTAAAAGAACTGTTTAATGTAATCTCAGAGCCACTGGCAATAAACTTTGAGAATTCCTGTGAAACAGGAGAAGTCCCAGCAGACTGAAAGAGGGCAAACATTGTTCCCCATCTCCAAAAAGGAGGGGAAGGGGGGACCCAAACAATTGCCAGCCAATTAGCCTGACATCAATATCAAGAAAGATTCCAGAGAAGGTCATTAAATAGACAGTCTGTAAGCACTTAAAAGAAAGGCCATGCCAACACTACTCCTCTCTCTCTCTCTCTCTCTCTCTCTCTCTCTCTCTCGTAGAGCCACAAGCTTGATAGATTAAGGGATGTAGCATATCATGATTTCAGTAAGGCCTTTGACAAGTCCCCCATGATAATTTTCCAAAAAAGGCAAGTAAAATGTGGCTTCACAGATGGCTCAGCAGTGGCTCTCCTTCATCCGGGAGAGAAGTGACCAGGGGTGCCACAGGATTCTGTCCTGGGCCCAGGACTATTCAACATCTTTACCAACTATTTGGATGAACGGCATGCTTATCAAATTTGCAGATGACACCAAATTAGGAGTAGCTAATACTCAAACAGGATAGGATCACAATTCAAAATGACCTTAAAGAGCTGGGCCAAAGCTAACAACATTCATTTCAGCAGGGAGAAATGTAAGTTGCTGCAACTAGGGGAGATGTATAGAAATAGGATAGGGGACATCTTGCTTAACAAGACTACATGTGAAAGTGGTCTAGGAGTCCTAGTAGACCACAAGTTGAACAGGAGTCAGCAGTGTGATGGGGCAGCTAAGAAAGACAATGATTCTAGGCTGCATCAATAGAAGTATAGTGTCTAGATCAAGGGAAGTAATGGTGCCACTGTATTCTGCTTTGGTCAGGCCTCATCTGGAATACTGTGTTCAGTTCTGGACACCAGAATTCAAAAAAGATATTGACAATCATAGAATCATAGAATTGAAAGAGACCACAAGGGCTATCCAGACCAATCCCATTCTGCCATGCAGAAACACACAATCAAAGCACCCCTGACAGATGGCCATTCAGCCTCTGTTTCAAAAACCCCAAAGAAGGAGACTCCACCACTCTTTGAGGGAGTGTTTTTCACTGTCGAACAGCTCTTATTGTCAGGAGGTTTTTACTAATCTTGAGCTAGAGTCTCTTTTCCTGTAGTTTAAATCCATTGCTGCATATCCTATAACCTATGATATGATAGTCCTGTTTAAGTATTTGAAAGGGTATCACATTGAGGATGGAGCAAGCTTGTTTTCTGCTGCTCCAATGACTAGATCACAGAACAATGGATGCAAGCTACAGGAACAGAGATTCCAGCTCACAGGAAGGAACTTCCTGACAGTAAGGGCTGTTCAACAGTGGAATGCACTCCCTTGGAGAGTGGTGGAGTCTCCTTCTTTGGAAGTCTTTAAGCTTTAAGTTTGATTGTGAGTTCCTCTGTGGCAGGAGGTTGGACTGGATGGCCCTTGTGGTCCCTTCCAACTCTATGATTCTGTGCTCTTAACTTAAGAGTGACACTATGAATGAGAGATCTCCAGTTTCCCCTATCTTCAGTTGCCGTGCGCAAGTTTTCCAGACTCACAGCTGTGTGCTCATTGGTTGATTCTGTCCATCTGGAATAGACTCAAAGTATTGCCTACCACCTTCTACCTTACTAAGCATTATTGGGGCTTTTTACATTGGCAAGAAAGTGTGACATGAAGTTGCACTTTCCTTAATGCTTAGCAGCTAGACAGCAAGCCCCAGGTGTGCATTTAAAAAGTACAGAGCAGCTAGACTGAGGTTTTTTCTGTGGCTCAGCAACTACATGGGAAGCTGTCAAAACGCTACAAACACAGGCGGAGCAGCTACATGGGCGGCAAGGAACGTGGCTTTTAGCCGCGCTTTAAACATTTTTTTCCCTTGCTGGCTGCGAATTGCGCAATTGCGCAGGTACACCATACAGTCGGAGCTTATCACATGGGGGAGTACAGGACCATTCCGAAAGAGGGAGAAAGTGAGGTCAGTTCGGAAATGCACATGATTACGCACAAGCTCATCACACACAAAACAAGAGAGCATCTACACAAAAAGAAAATGCAGAGTCAATACGAAAGAATTCATCACATGTGAACATACTGGTCGGCTTTCTGTTGCAAATTAAGGCATCTTGGGAAATGGTAGCAAAGGCTCATGGGAGTTGTAGTCTGTGTTCTGTCAGAGCATTATATTGAGTTGTCTTGAGGTTTCAGCCCTCTGTCCAGGAGGGATTCCCATATGTCCTCCATTCTTGAGCAGAGGCCCCCCTTTTCCAAGTTGACCAGGTACGTCCTCCTTTGCCAGGACACGTCCTACTTTTCCAGCCTTCTTTTTGAAGAGGAAGCAGGAGGGCCAGGCGTGCTCTGGCCAGGCTCTGGGGGTCTCTTCCTGGCTCCTTCCCTCCCTCCCTCCCCGCTTCCTTCCTCCTCCCTTTGGCTGAGAGAGTGTGACTTGCAGGGAGGCAGGGCAGCGGAGGTGCTCCAGGTCCCTCCCCTTCTCCTCCTCCTCTTGCCAGCTTGCCCTGGTCTGGCTGAGCGCCTCCAGTGCCCTGCTGTCTCCCTAGAAGTCACACTCTCTCAACCAAAGGGAGGAGGTGAAGGAAGGTGCAGGCGCACTCTGGCCGGGCTCTGAAGGTCTCTTCTTGTCTTGGCACCTTCCCTCCCTCCGCACTTGTATCGCTGCCTTTAAATGGGCGCTTTAAAGATACAGAGCCCCATTTAACCGTTCAACTACACCTTAGCCTTTAGATGCAATAGGGGTGCTTTTTACATTGGCTAAAAGGGGCGGTCCAAACTCACCCCTTCTAGCGGCGAGATGAGGCCTAGGCTGCCACACGGGCAGCCCCAGAGGCCTCATCCCGCCGCAATGACCCGCCGCAAAAAAGAGCTCCGGGATCGAGCTCTTTTTTTGCGGCACGGGAAGGGCGCGATTGGCGCCCTCCCGTGCCGCCAGAGCGTCAAAACGTGCGCAGCACGTCAAAACGCTGCGCACGTGATGACACTTGTACGGCGCCACCGTGTAGACGCCGCCATCTTTAAATGGCGGCGTCCATGCGTTTTAGGCTTAGGGAGGGTGTAAAGGCTACGCCCTCCTTAACCCTAAATGCGGGCTTTTTAGCCCTAAAAGCGCCTTTTTTTGCCCGTGTAAAACGGGCCAGCAATGCTGCACCCTTTTTAAAAAAAGTAGTGGGGAAATCAAACTACTTTTTAAAGGCACTTCTTCTCCCTTAAAACTCCAAAATAGTGTTTTCATGGCACACTTTCCATTTTTCTCATCTAAAGGCTGGGCTTTCATGCAGCCTTCAACACACCTCTTTTTGCCAATGTAAAATGGGCCAGCTCCTTTTTAAAGCACTTCTTCTCCCTTAAAACTCCAAAATAGTGTTTTCATGGCACACTTTCCCTTTTTCTCATCTAAAGGCTGGGTTTTCAAGCAGCCTTCAACACACCTCTTTTTGCCAATGTAAAACGGACCAATGTCTTTTCTAGTGAGTCATGTCTTCTCATGATATGGCCAAAGTACAAAAGCTTCCTTTTAGTCATTTTGGGGCTTTCTAGATTGGCAGGAAAGTGTGACATGAAGTTGCCTTTTTTAAAATGCTTAGCAGCTGCATCGCAGCCTTTAGATGGAGCTGCGCTGTTCCGCAGTTTTTAAAAAAGAAGCTGGGAAAACCAGCACCTTTTTAAAGGCGCTTCTTCTCCCCTAAAATGCAAAAAAAGCATTTTCATGGCACACTTTCCCTTTTTCTCATCTAAAGGCTAGACTTCCATGCAGCCATGAACACACTTCTTTTTGCCAATCTAGATCAGGCCTTTGGCTTCTAGAGAGTGTTCAGGCTTGATTTGCTCTAGGACCCCTTCGTTTGTCTTTTTAGCAGCCCATATTATTTGCAGAACTTTTCTCCAGCACCACATTCTTAATAATGTAAGTTAGTTCTTTTCTATCAGCTTTCTTCACTGTTCAGTTTACACAGCCATACATAAAATGGGAAATATACTGATGTGGACAATCCTAATTTTAGCATTCAATTATAGTAGAAGAGCCCTCTCTCCATGCTAACCTTCTTACCCAGGAGGGAGTGAAAGGACAGGCCAAACTCCATCGGGCCTATCCTAGATTATAAAGCAGGGCCCTCCCTTCATGCCATCTGCCTTGGTCCAGGTGTCAGAGGGAGAGAATAACTTTTGGACCTGATCCCCTTCCCCACCACCATTCCCTTCTCCTTTTGTGTCGTGTCTTCTTATATTGTAAGCCTGAGAGCAGGGAACTGTCTAATTAAAATAATAATTGTAAGCCGCTCTGATAGCCTTTAGGGCTGAAGAGCGGGGTATAAATAATAATAATTATTATTATTATTATTATTATTATTTACACTTCAGGATCTTGTCTTATACCTTTATAGCTACCTTTCAAAGTCCTAGTCTTCTTCTGATTTTTTGACTGTAATCTCCATTCTGATTAATAATTGAGCCAAGGTATGAAAAATCTTCAACAATTTCAGTGTCTTTGTAATCTAATTTGAAGTGATTTAAGTCACCTGTTGTCATTATTTTTCAGGGTTTCTTTATATTCAACTGCAAATTTGCCTTTGTACTTTCTTCAGAAATGAACCCAATGCTTTTGGTATATCCTGCTACTAGTATGGTGTCACCTGCTTAAATTGCAGATGTTCCACCCTTCAGTTTTCATTCCTTCTTCCTCTGAATCTAACCCAGCTTTATGTATGGTATTTTTGGTATACAAGTTAAACAAATGATAAGAGGTAGCCTTGCCTGTAAAATTAATTGTACTATTCTTCTAATGTTATGACCCGCTCTGAGTCCCAGTTCTGAGAGAAGAGCAGGATACAAATAAATATTATATGATAAATGCTTGATCCTCTTGCTAATTGGAAACCATTCTGTTGCTCTATATTCTGTCCTGACAGTAGCCTCTTGTTCTGAATATATGTTACACATCAGGATGATCAAAAGTTGTGGCACACCCGTTTCTTTAAGATCCATAATTTTTCATAGTCAGTCAAAGGCTTTGCTATAAACTAGAAAGCATAGATTGATTTTCTTTCAAAATTCTTTGCTGTGCTCCATTATCCAGTATATGTTTGCTATATGATCCCTTGTGTCGCTTCCTTTCCTGACCTCAGCTTGGACATCTGGCATTTTCCACTTCATATGTGATAAAGGTCTTAGTTGAAGGCTTTTGTACTTCACTTTGGGAAATTAATGCAATGGCCCTGTGGTTGCTGAAATCCCTGGTGTCCCATTTCCTGGGAACTGAGTGTTTCCAGTTTGTGGGCCATTGCTTTGCTTTCCATATTTGTTGACAGATTTTAGTTAGAATTAGAGTAGGTTCTGTCCCTATAGAGTGAAGCAGCTGTATAGGTCCGCCATCTATTCCTGGTGGCTTAGGTCTCCCAAGTGTTCTAAGTTCACTTTCTAAAATAGGAGGTTCAACTTCATATGATACTGCTTCAAATGAATCTATCATGCTTTCCTCTCTTTTATATATTGATCCATGTGTACAATGTGTATACAAAACATAAATTAATTTGATTTTTAGACTTGGATCCCATCTTCAATATATCTCATTATGTATATACAAATATTCCAGAATCCCCCTCCTCACATAAAAATCTGGATAAGGGACTTTCAGCCCTCTTATAGTTCTTCCGTGTATTGTTTCAGTAATCTTTTTTTAATTTCTATTTGGTCATGTGATATGTTCCCCTTCTGGTTGTATAGCATTCCTACTTTTAGTTTAATTTTCATTTGATTTCTCATATTTTATGAAAGATCTCTTGTTCTTAGATACAAATAATTATATCTTTTCCTTAATAGCTAATCTCATTAAGTTACAGTACAATTTTAAGTCAATACAGTATAACCCTTCTTTTTTCAGTATCACTGTATCAGAGTCTAACTTCTAGTTACTTTTATTGTTATACATTTAATTCTGGACTTGATATTAGTGGTTTGGTCTTCCTTAAAGCTATGAGCAACATGGATTCGTACTGAAACAAAGCAATGTACTTCTAAACAAATATTTTTACTATTTGGTACTGCTTTCTTCCCATGGAGTAAAAACTAGAGGATTTCTCTGCAGATACATAGGACATTATCAGATGATGGAAATTGGAAGTATAATCTAATAGGAATCCGAACGCAATCATGGAGTTTCACGTTATTGTGTATGAGTGTATCTCACACAATTTCGGGCAAAGGGGAAGTCATTCCGAACGCAATCATGGAGTTTCATGTTATTGCGTATGAGAGTATCTCACGCAATTTCGGGCAATGGGAAGTCATTTCCGAGCAATGGGAAGTCATTCTGAACTCATTCCAAACGCAATTAGAATTCACGTAAATTCGCTAAACTAGCGAATTCACGTAATTGCAAACTGGCTCCATTCGAAATTGACATAAATCCCTGCCATCTGATAATGTCCATATTGTTGTTGCTGCTGCTGCTGCTGTTAATACTACTATTGCTACTGCTGTGTAGACCACCACTACCACTTCTACCAATGGTTTCAGGTGCTTCAGAATTTCCTGCCCTGAATTAGGAAGTGCTTTTTATGCTGAATAGATGTGTATAAACTTGATTTTTGTACAGTTTTTATACTTCCCCCTGTATCTTCTGAATTCAATAGACACTCAAATAATTGTTTTGGAAATGCTATTCATATTTTCAATGACTGAGTCAAGTGAACAGAACTGCAATTATATATTATATTAAAAATTATCAATTTATTAAAATATTTAAAAATATGAAAATTAAAATCATTCTAGGATTTCTACTCAACAGTCAGATCCCTGCAGCAGTTGTAATTTAATAGCAGAATTTTAATTATTTTTTTTTCAAGTTTTACCTCCTTCCCCTGTTAACTTACATAAAATATGTACATTTTGGTAGGTAACTGAAGATCAGGAAAAGGAAAAAGAAGAAAAGGGAAAAGGGAAAGGGAAAGGGAAAACTGCTACCAAAAAGGAGAAGCCTCCTAGTGCCAAGTCTGGTGGAAAAGGAGGGAAAGGCAAGAAGGTGCCTGAATCACCAAATGTGTCTGCAAGCACCATTAAAAAAGACACCAAGCTTAAGCGACGTGGAGAAGATGATGACCTTGATAAGTACATTGGTGTGTAAAACATAAATTAGTGACATACTCTTTCTCCAAAATATCTGAACTGTTCTACAGATTAATTTTTTTTACCTGTTAACATTATACAAGGGAAACCTACTTTTAGACTAATTCTAATTCCAAATAGTCCCCCCCCCCCCAAATAGAATCTTTAGGGTTGGAAGCTGTTGCAAGGGTATCACTTTTTTCACTGTATCAGAGTCTATCAACAGCAGTCCAACCCCTTGGCATGCAGGAAGCACAACTAAAGCACCAATGAAAGATGGCCATCCAACCTTGTGTGAAGTCCTCTAAAGCAAGAGAATCCACCATCATCTGAGGAAGTCTATTCCACTGTTTAAGCACTTCTATAATACATTCTTACTAACTCATACAAAAATATGCCTCCTGTCTCCCCTCCCCCATGATTCCCATTCTGTTCTCTAGAGCAACAAAAAACAAGCTTGCTTCATCCTCTGCATGACAGCCACTTAGGTTTTTCAAATATTTGTTCTGTTCAGATATTTCAATTATCTGTTCACTCTGTTCTACTTTCAGTTCAGTTTTCATAGAATTTAGTCTTCATGGAATAACCATTTTGGCTTTGATTTTGACTACTCTGCTGTCCACTTGGATTTATTCTGTTGTGGAATTTTAGAGAACAGAATCAGAAAAATGTGGAAGAGACCACAAGGACGATTTAGTCCAACCCTCTGCCATGCAGAAACACACCATCAAAGCACCCCCAACAGATGGCCATCCAGCCTCTGTTTAAAACAGTATCCAAAGAAGGAGACTTCGCCACTCTCCGAGGGAGTGTATTTTACTGTTGAACATGTCTTACTATCTGGAAGTTCCTCTTAATGTTGCAATGGAATCTCTTTTCCTGTAGCTTGCATCCATTTGAATCCATTGCTCTTTGTTTTAGTCTCTGGTGCCATGAAAAACAAGCCTCTTCCCTCTTCAATATGACACCCCTTCAGATATTTAAATGTGACTATCAAGTCCCCTCTTAACCTTCTTTTCATCAAACTAAATATTCTCAATTCCATAAGCTGGTCCTCATAGGGCTTCATAGTTCCCAGACCTTTCACCATTTTGGTCGCCTGCCTCTGGGCATGCTCCAGCTTCTCAACATCCTGTTTCAATTGAGGCGCCCAGAACTGGACACAGTATTCCTGACCAAAGCAGAATACAATCACTTCTCTTGATCTAGATACTACTGTATGTTTCTATTGATGCAACCAAGAATTGCATTGGCTTTCTTGGTTGCTGCATTACACTGTTGACTCATGTTCAGTTTGTGATATACTAAGACTCTCAGATCCTTTTCACATGAACTGTTGTCTAACCAGGTGTCTCCCATCCTATATCTGTGCATTTCATTTTTTTCTGCCAAGTGTAGGACCTTACATTTCTCCCTGTTGAAATTCATCTGGTTAGCTTTAGCCCAGCCCTCTAATCTGTCTAGGTCATTTTGATCCTGTCCTCTGGGGAATTAGCAATGCCTCCCAGTTTGGTATCATCTGCATATTTAATCAGCATGCTCTCTATTCTTTCATGGATCAACCCAGACCGTTACTGATTGTTCTCTTATCTGCCCCTTGATGTATTTCAATCTTGCTCAACAGCTTTGTCCCAGTTTGTTGATTTAAGATGACATCCTCCTCCTCCTTCAAGAGGTGTGTTGACTGTGTAGCCATACCTGGCTGAGATCAACATTCTCGTCACCTAGTTTGCTTAGCTATGGGGCACAATGTGAGTACTTCCACTCACTGTAAGGGTTTCACACCCCAGAATAATTAAAAATGAGGAATCCTGACTCAAGGCTCTGAGCAAGCCTTGAAGCTGCATGAGGTGCCTACTACTATGGTTTCTGTGCCTCAAAGAGTGTCCTCTGATCTGATCTATATCGTTCATTGAAGCAAGCTCACAAACCAGTCACTGCAGCTAAGTCAACAAAATGATTCAGTTCCAACCATCAGTTCCAGAGCCATGGATTCAAGAGTCACCCTGGAGTGTGTTGTACCATCTTGCCAAGATGTCATTCCACCACCAGGACAATCTGTAGTAATTGAGCCTCCAGACCCAGAATCTCATTTGGAGAAAAGGGGGGGGGACGTAAAAAGTAGGGACTAATGTTTGGGAGCTGAGACAGCATGCTCTTCCATATAAACAACTGCTATTGAGAGTATGCGCAGACATCTGCCTCGGTGTAGCCACAATCACCTCGCATATCCCTGCATATCATACAGGTGAACCTCAGTTCACCTTTGGAAGGAGAAATCTTGGATTTGACCTCATCTAGGATATTTCAGCCAGTTCCTCAAGCAGAGGATCGTACTATCATCCCTTTTGTACCTAATAGGACAAGGAGCCCTTTACTGATACCATCTCCCCCTTGGTAATGACTCCTTGTCAGCTGCTCGGCCTCCTCATCCTTCAGGTCAGCCAGTTTCAAGGCACCCCTCCAGGCATGCCTCTGACAGCAGGAGAAGGCATAGATGGGATTCAAGAGGCCACCAACAAAGTTGACACTCCTCTCCTCTCCTCATGGATGGTATTACTCCCCCTACTGTTCCCCTTCTAAGGGGTTGTATTATATCCTGTCATGGTCACTACTTCTTTGACAGGGTTGTATTATATCCTGTCATGGTCACTACTACTTCGACAGGGTTATCTGTGTGAGATCCCTTACCATCATATCCTCTCGGAACACTCACCTGCAAGATCACTGGTCCTACAATCATCTCTTGTCTCCTGTTCCCTCCAGAGGCAAGTGGACCCTCCCCAATTGCAACTACCAACTACTGCCAATTTCAGATGTTTGGTCAACCAACACAGGAGACAGATTGTGTTCTCCAATGTCTCTGAGAAAGAAGTCTCTTAGGAAACAATGCTCACCCAATCCACCTCAGCAATATTGATTGCCTATGACCACTGGTACTGGTTCAGACACCACTTCATCAGATATGCCCCCTTGCCACTCACCATCTTAACATTTGGTAGAGCATGAGTCCACCAAGGATGTCTCTGCTTTTTTTGGAACAAATGCTCTGGATGGCCAATGCCTTCCAGGTAAAACATCAAAAACTGGAGCCTATGGACCTGGTGTATCATCAGATTCAAGCAAAGGTTCCTAAGCCAGCTACCCTCTCATTTCTCCCTTCCTTACTGATGATATCTAGATGTTGACTGGCAATCTCTTTGACTATTCCCTCCACATTGAGGAAGATTGACAACCTCTTTCAGGTGGTTGATTTGGATGGGCTGCTAGAGCACCCTAGGCCTAATTCAATGGTGTTTAACGCATCACAGTCTAAGTCGATTCACAAGTCAACCTTGATGGCAGATGACAAGGAGAGCTGGAAATGCAACTTCATGGCTAAAAGGTTTTACTCCGCTTCCACTCGTAGCCTCAGAGTTGCAAACTCTACAGCTTCCATGGGAGTTTACCAACAGCTTTTGTGGGAAACAATCCTATAATTAGTCAACAAGCTTCTAGAGGAGAAGAAAAGATTTGTCAATGACATACAAGCAGAGGCTCACTCTTTGGCCAACCAGCAGATTAATTCTGCTTTCTATGTGGCCAATTATTTAGTTATTGCTGGATCTATTGCACTTTGCCCCAATGCATGGCTTCATTCATCTGGGCTTTCCACTTGGGCTAAATCTACTATGGAAGACATGCCTTTTGATGCATCTGTCCTATTCAACAAGGCACTGATAAGAGGCACAAATTCACACAGAAATGCACTCTATAGACCAAATTTATGGCATTAAATCATATTTTCAAGGAATGCACAGACCATCTTTGTGACAAAGATTGTCCTACAGCCCAGCTATGTCTGCGAATTCAACCTCCATCCCAAGCTTGCCTTTAAAAAAAAGTCTCACAATTATTCAAGGTTACATTATTATACTTTGTTACATTATTCTTATTACAGTCGGCCCTCAGTATCAGTAGACTTGCCATCCGCAGATACAAGCATCCATGGACTGAAAGCTTATGTTTTCCCCAGTGGTGGCTCTTGCACGTGGCTGTGCCAACATTAGGGACAGCCACTGTTGTCCCTAACACTGGTAATCGAGGTGAGGCCTGACCAAAGCAGAATAGAGAGGTACTATGACTTTTCCTCGATCTAGCCACTATACTTCTAGACCTAGAATCACATTGGCAGTCTAGAATCACATTGCTTTTTTAGCTGACACATCACACGATTAACTCATGTTCAACTTGGGGTCTACTAAGATTCCTAGAGGTTGTTAAGACAGGTGTCTCCCATCCTATATCTATGCATTTCTTTTCTTTTTTTTCTGCCTAAGTGCAATACCTTACATTTCTCCCTACTGAAATTCTTTTTTTTTTTCCTTCACATTTTGGCCCAGCTTTCTAATCTGTTAAACTCATTTTGAGTTTTGATCCTCTCCTTTGAGGCATTAGCTACTCCTCCTAACTTGGTGTCATCTGCAGATTTTATAAGCATGTTCTCTATTCCAATGTCCAAGTCATTGATAAAGATGTTGAATAGCCCTGGGCTCAGAACAGAACCCTGTGTCACCCCACTGGTCACTTCTCTCCAGGATGAAGGGGAGCCATTGCTGAGCACCCGTTGAGTTTGGCCAGTCAGCCAATTATAAATACATTTAACAGTTGCATTGTCTAGCCCACATTGTACTCCTTTTTTTTTTTTTTTTTTTTTGGCAAGAATATCATGGAGACCTTGTCAAAGGCCTTACCAAAATCAAGATATGCTACATCCACAGCATTCTCTACATCTACCAAGCTGGTAATTTTTATTTTTTAAAAAAGATATAAGATCACATACTTTGGCATGACTTGGTATAGAAGTGATTTCTTAAGTATGAGTTCTCAGAAAGGCAGGAAACCACCAGCCAATAGATTCAACATAGGATTTCCAGAAAGAAGGAAAGAAAACTACCAACTTAAACCAAAATAGATAAACTACCCCCTCCAATTTCTCCAATACTTCCTCCTTCCCTTGTCTAAGAACGCTAACACTCAATATGCATGTTTTCTCCAAAATACTGAGGGCCCTTAATATCCACTGGGATTTGGTTCCAGGACCTTCATGGATACCAAAATCCACGGATGCTCAAGTTCCACTAAATGCAATGGATAGTAAAATTGTGTCCCTTATATAAAAAGCCAAAATCAATGTTTCATTATATATTCTTTGAATATTTTCAAACTGAGGATGCTTGAATCAGTGGATAAAGAATCCATGGATATGGAGGGCTGACTGTAATATTTTCTTTGACTTCTGACCTAGTAAAAATATACAAAATTACTTCCAAACTCCACATCTGCAACCAAGATTCTCTCTTCTTTCTTCTTCATATACAGCAAAAATAATTCCCAATCTTTTAGAAAGTTATCCACTGATTTTTCTTTAATCAGGATCACCAATTTGTCCATTTCAGTCAACTCCAAATTTTTAACAATCCATTCCTCTTCTGTAGTCACACAACTCTGAGTGCATAACAATCTTGGTGCTATATAATGCATCACTTTAAAACATATGCCTTTACATTTCTCATTTGATATACCTAACAAAAGCAACCCCGATCTTAAATCTATTCTATATTTAAAAATAGATTGCATTAATTTTTGTATTTGTCTCCAAAAGCTTTTCCCTTTATCACATAACGAACACATGCAAAGAGTAGCTTCCTGTCCACCACATTTCCAACATTTGCTTTTAAGACCTTTATATAATTAAGGCTGCATCTGCACTACAGAAATAATCCAGGTTGAATCACTTTAACTGCCATGGCTCCATGCTATGGAATTCTGGGAACTAAAGAACTGTGTGTGTGCCTTTTTATGGCGACCTTACAGCAACCCTGTCACAGGATTTTATTGGCAAGTTTCTTCAGAGGCGTTTTGCCTTTGCCATCCTCTGAGGCTAAGAGTGTAACTTGTCTGAGGTCACCCTGTGGGATTTTATGCTTGAGCTGGGAATCAAATCCTGGTTTCCAGAATAATAGTTCAAACTGCTACACCATACAACGTTCCACCATCAGCTAAACTACCATGCCTCTGTTACAGTCAGTTGATAATATCTTTAACATATCTATATTTAAATTCATCATTCTTGTGAGATATATGCACTACCTGTAATCAGAACAACAGCAAAGCACTTTTTATGACCAGATTTGCCAGAATCCTGACATCCACTAAAAAGAATTGTTTAGATGGGAGACACCATGGTCGCTAGATCTATTCCAAACTTTGTAAGCAAAGGTAAGAACATATTTCTTCAAGAAAATTTCTGAAACATGCTCTCATGAAGACAAAATTCTTTGTCTATCTTTCTTGGGCAGAACATTAATTTATTTATCATCATTGTCCTTCCTTAGAGGTCTTTAAGCAGAGGCTGGATGGCAATTTGTCAGGGATGCTTTGATTGGGAGTTCCTGCATGGTAGGGAGTTGGACTAGATGGCCCTTGTGGTCTCTTCCAACTCTATGATTCTAAGATTCTATGACTATAAATTCAGTTGCTGTAGTTATAAAAACTATGTATGATAATTACACAAATATACCTTCTGTTGTTGTTGTTGCATGCCTTCAAGTCATTTCCTATTTATGACAAACATAAGGGGAACCTATCACAGTTTTGTACAAGATTTGTTACGAAAGTCTTTGCCTTTGCCTTCCTCTGAAGCTGAGACAGTGTGACTTGTGCAAGGTCACCCAGTAGGTTTCCATGGATGAGCAGGTATTTGAACCCTGCTCTCCAGAGTCATAGTCCAGTGCCCAAACCACTACACCATACTGGCTATCATATAAAAATTATTTAGTCATCAATTGAAATTGCCAATTTAGATTATATTTTAATACAAGCACTTGGATATTATTTTGAACAGATGATGAACCAGATGACGGTGCTCAGTATTATTTCATAGTTTGTGGATTTTACTACCCCCAACTTTTGCCTGTCCTCTCTGATCTCGGGGTCAATATTGCAAGTGTCATTAAGATTTCTTCTAACAATTATGAGCCACTCCAGACCTACCTGGAAGCAATGGCTTCACAAGAGGAAACTCTTCTTGGAGCAGAAGGTGAGCTAGTCACTGTCAGAATGTAATGATCCTGCTATGATATTGTGGCGGGGACATGTTTGATGGGATATGTTATATGGTTATGTAGTTAACTGATTGTATGTTTTGAGTGTTTTAAATCAAGGGTTAACTGCAGTGTTGAGGCTACTTAGACAGGAGCTTGAAGTGAGCAAAAGAATGTGTAGGAGTGTTTCTCATGGCAGAGCAGAGGCCTATCACTGGGCTGTCAGTTTAAACAAACAAACAAACAAACAAACAAACAAAAAAGCCAGCAATCCTAGGAAAATGAGAAAATGTAATAGCAAGTAGCAATAGCAAGAACATTTCTATATCACTTATCAGTGCACTTAAGCACTCTCTAAGCAGTTTACAATGTGTAAGCTAATTGCCCCCAACAAGCTGTCATTTTAGCGACGTCAGACGGATGCCAGGCTGAGTCAACCCTGAGCCCCTGGCTGGGATTGAACTCACAATCTTGTAGCTTGTGGGTGAATGGTTGCAGTACAGGTACTGCGCCACAATGTTTTGGGAAAGATATACAAAGCTCGCCAAGCAGACGGGATGGAGCAATTAATTTTCAAATGCCTGTGATTAAGCGTCCAAGAGGCCTTACTGACAGCTTCTATCCTCTGACTCTAGCCATAAAAGTTCTTCTGATTCTTCATCAGAGATGACTGACTGTGCCTGGGGGTGGTGGGTGGGGGATGCACCAGTACTGACAGTTGCATGCATTTGACGTGAATGCAAATGTTGTTGTTGTTGTTGTTGTCCATATTGGGATATAATATAATCATAGCACTTTATTGGCTTTAAAAACAAATCCAGCCAATTAAACATGTACCTCAGTTAATGGAGTATATGTGTTCCTGGGCATTACTTCTTTAACAAAAAAGACAGTACCAGAATCAGAAATAATTTGGAGAATCGAGAGAGGTTCCTGCAACAGGCCCCTTTCCCCAGACTCTTGATTCCAGCCCTTGGAATCCTGCCACTTGCCCTGTGATCCCCTCCTGGATCACATAATGGGGCCCTTAAATGTGGGCCTGTGATGTTGGGCTCGTATTGGCCTTACTCCTTACTAGGCTTGATCTAAAGAACCAGAGACAGTTTTAGCAAACACCAACAATAAGTATAGTTTATTAGAACACAGTAAGGCAGGGTGGTCGGAGATATTCCTTTTCCAGGACATGTCCTCCATTTCAACCTTCTTTCCAGGAGAAATTTCAAAATGTTCCCCATTTTGAGCATGACGAAGAAGCATTAATTTAATATTTATATTAGTGTTTTTGAGCTTTTATTTGATCATGTCTTCCATTTTTGTTGAATGTCCTTTTTTCTTTGTGGTGCCTTGTCCTCCTTTGTTTTTCTCAGGACATCTGATCACCCTGGAAAAAGATAATACATGGAGTTTTGAATGTTTATTTTTGATGCTGCTCAAAACCCAGAGCCAGTTCCACTTCCTGACAGGCCGTCCTGTCTCTCAGAAATCACAGCCACATCTCCATCCAATCCACCCGTCTCACTCTCTCTCTCAGCTCCCAATCCCATCTCTAAGCTGGGGTCTCCCTGCCTGCTCCCAACCTGGCTTCTCTCAGAGATGAATCTGCTGTTTTGTTGCAGTCCTTTTTACATCCGGCCCAACTTCATAACCTACCTGAGCCAACCTCAGACCAAGTCTTCACAGGTAGTACAGTTCCTTCTCTACTTAAAAGAACTGGCAAATGTAATCTCAGAGCCATTGGCAATAATATTTGAGAACCCCTAGAGAACAGGAGTAGTCCAGGCAGACTGGAGGAGGGCACACGTTGTCCCATCTTCAAAAAGGGAGAAAAAGAGAATCCCAACAATTATTGTCCAGTTTGTCTGACATAAATACCAGAAAAGATTCCAGAGCAGATCATTAAACAGAAAGTCTGTGAATATTTAGAAAGCAATGCCATAATCACAAAAAGTCAACATGGGTTTCAGAGAAACAAGTCATGCCAGACTAATCTGATCTCCTTTTTTGATAAAATTACCAGCTTAGTAGACAAAGAGAGTGTTGTAGATATAGCATATCTTGATTTCAATAAGGCCTTTAACAAGGTCCCCCATGGCATTGTTGCAAACAAACTAGTAAAATGTGAGCTTGAAAATACAGCTGCTAGGTGGATTTGTAATTGGCTGACCAGCCAAACCCAAAGTGTGCTCAGCAATAGCTCGTTTTCATCCTGGAGAGAAGTGACCAATAGGGTGCCACAGGGTTCTGTCCTGGGCCCAGTGCTATTCAACATCTTTTATGTTGAATAGCACTGGATGAAGTAATAGAAGGCATGCTTATCAAATTTGCAGATGACACCAAATTAGGAGGAGTGGCTAATACCCCAGAGGACAAGAGCAAAATTCAAAACGACCTGAATAGATTAGATAGCTGGGCCAAAACTAACAAAATGAACTTCAACAGGGAGAAATGTAAGATAGGTAGAAAAAAATTGAAATGTATAGATATGCAATGGGGGACACCTGGCCTAAGGAGACTACATGTGAAAGGGATCTAGGAGTCCCACAAGTTGAACATGAGTCAGCAGTGTAATGCAGCAGCTAAAAAGGCCAATGCTATTTTAAGCTGCATCAGTAGAAGTATAGTGTCTAGATCAAGGGAAGCAATAGTGCCACTCTATTTTGCCTTGGTCATGCCTCATCTGGAATAGTGTGTCCAGTTCTGGGCACCACAATTAAAAAAGGATGTTGACGAATTGGAGCGTGTTCAGAGGGCAACCAAAGTGGTGAAGGGTCTGGAAACCATACCCTATGAGGAAAGACTTAGGAAGCTGGATATATTTAGCCTGGAGAAGATACAGCTAAGAGGTGATATGATAGCCCTGTTTAAGTATTTGAAGGGGTGTCACATTGAAGATGGAGCGAGCTTGTTTTCTCCTGCTCCAGAGGATAGGACTCAGAACAGTGGATGCAAACTGCAGGAAAAAAATTCCATCTAAACATTAGGAAGAACGTCCTGACAGTAATAGCTGTTCACAGTGGAACACACTTCCTCAGGGTGTGGTGGAGTCTCCTTCTTTGGAAGTCTTTAAACAGAGGCTGGATGGCCATCTGTCAGGGATACTTTGATTGTGAGTTCCTGCATGGCAGGAGTTTGGACTGGATGGCCTTCATGGTCTCTTCCTACTCTATGATTCTGTACTCCAAAAAGAACAATCCAACACGCTTCAGCCAACATTGTATTCAACACTGACAATGTACACATGGGAAATGAAAACAGCTACATTAAATAAACCTTGCATATGTAAAGGAAAACACTTTGATCCTTCTAGACACCAATTGAAAGCTTCTTCCAAAATAGTAATAGCAATAACATTTCTGTACCACTTATCAGTACACTTAAGCACTCCCTAAGCAGTTTTACAATGTGTAAATTAATTGCCCCCAAGAAACTAGGTATTCATTTTACCAACCTATGAAAGGATGGAGAGCCAAGTCAACCTTAGAGCCCCTGGGATCGAACTCACAATGTTAACGGCTGCAGTACTGGCATTTAACCACTGTTCCAGCAGGGCTCCATATGCCTTTGGTTTTTTTCTCCCTTTCAACAGCCTTCATTTTTCTTATGATTTCCATTTTGGTGGTTAGACTTAAGAGTTCTGTGTGTTTTTTTTAACATGCTCAGATTTGTTCTTTTGCATATAGTTCTTCACAATTTGCTTTGATGTTTCTACATTCTAATATGTTACTGAATGTAGTGGTCTTGCAAAGAATTATCCTGTAAGAAGGGGGCTAAAGTTTTCTATTAGACTTTAATTTGCTGATATGATACACAAAAATCCATTCAAAATAAATCACACAGGAAAAGAAGTGTCTACACTTTATCAATCCTGAGAAGCAACTAAATTTAAAGTGTAAAATGTTTAATTCTATTTTAACGGAGGGAGGGTTGGGGGACATGTCTGGTATAATTTTTAATGCCATAAGCCGCTCTGATTGCCTGAGTGCAGATGGGGTGGGAGATAAATAAATTTTGTTGTTGTTGTTGTTGTTGTTGTTATTAATTGATTTTTAAAAATGAATTTGTGAAAGAGCTGTATGTGGCATGACATTTCTACTGTGTTTTCCAAATTCAGCACCCCAAAATACATTAAAAACAGCTACAGTATTTTAAAAGGTTTTTTCATCACAGTCCTGTGCAATTAAAAAGGAAGACTGGTAACTCTTTACCACACTTAATCCAACAACCAATGTGTCCAGTATAGTTGTCACTTTGTCTTCAATAAACATCCTTTCCACCCAGCAGCAGCAAAAGTATGACATAATTCACCATCCAGTAATAAAAAGGAAAGCAACTACAACATAATTGATTAATAAGTATGGCAGGGATTCTGTGGGACTTGGATCTGAGGGGTTTAAACACTTTTGAAAATTAAAAAAGTTTCACTGTTTTAAAAATGCATATATGAGTCAATGTTTATGTTTATTTATCAATATCAGAAAAAATATTTCATTGAAATGTGTGTAAGAATATACTCATGATAGCCTGCAGTAGGGAAACAAATGTTGCCTTTTTTGTTTTTTGCCAAAGTATTCCAGGGTTATGTTTCACATTTGCCATGAAAATAAAAGTGTGCTAAAAATGTAATGCTGGTATAATTCTAGTTGTTGAAACAGAAAACAAGAAGAAGGAAAAAATGGCTAAGGACCTGGAAAACTTCTGGAAATACTTGGAACCAGTTTTGAACAGTGGGAAACCAGGATCAAACCTTTTTCAGATTGCTAGACTCCAGCATGTGGTCCATGAATCTAGCTTTCCTGCTGATTGGAATAATAATGATATGGTGGTTAGTAATCTTTTACTTTCTGCAAAGTGTCTGTGTTGTGGAAAAGGCAATTGTATTGTATTGTATTACTTTATTTATACCCCATTTTTGCCTCAAGTATAGGGTGGTGTCTGCATAGTCCAAATTACTCTGGGAGCACCCCCCCCCCTCCAATACCTGAGGTAGCAGCTCTGACATCCTCCATTACCCTCTTTTGTGATGTCCAGTGACTGTTTGCACATGCATCCTGCTGTGCCGCCCAGCATGGCTGCTGCCATGGTGAATAAATTGCTGTGAGGTCAGAACTGGGTGCTTCATTCTGACTTCGGAGCAAGTAACTTGCTGTGGTGGCAGATAACATCCCAGGCAGCACAGTGGGATGTGTTGTACGCAGCCGCCTGGTGTCAGAATGGACAAAAATTGCTTATTTTCATCAGTTTCAAGGGGAGGAAGCAACAGATTCAGTGCTGAACTAGCTGGATGTTGTACAGATTGTTCACACCAGAACTAGTGTTTAGGTCATGTGTCATGCGGACACTTTGCAGAGAGGATGGGGATGAGCATTTTATTTGGCCCCCACACACTGGGTTTGGGACTCAGGTTTACATACAGATTTCAGGGTGGAATGGAAGACCATCCAGCACAAGTTAAATCACCATTCCCTTATATCTCCTTTGGCACAGACTAGGAGCAGCTCTGCCTTGTCTGAATGAAGTTTCAGTTTGTGTCTTACCCATTGAGCTCTATACACCTTTCCACCTCAGTCCCTGGAGCTCAGCAAACATAGCTCAGTTAACAGACAAAACCAACAGGGGTATTTTGTGTGGGTCCTCTTCCTGAGCACATGGTCTTCTGCTGAGAGGAAGTTGCCCAATATCTAATATTCTACTTGATATCACAGAACCAGGGTCTCAGAAAGCATAGTACCGTGTTTCCCCGAAAATAAGATAGTGACTTATATTATTTTTTGCTCCCAAAGATGTGCTAGGTTTTATTTTCAGGGGATGTCTTATTTTTCCATGAAGAAGAATTCACTTTATTGTTGAATAATAACAACATTTATTATATATTGTATATATATTTATATACAAAAACTTTGCTAGGTCTTACTTATATTTGGCAATTCAGCAAAACCTCTACTAGGTCTTATTTTCTGAGGATGTCTTATTTTCGGGGAAACAGGGTAGTTCACAGCCTGGTGGCTTGCACTGTGGGCATCTCATTGATGTATTTGTCTGATTCTTCTCTGTATAACTTAGTTGGCTGTCTTGTTTACAAACCAACCAAATTTATGTTCTACACAGTATTCTTGCATTACTCTTCCCTCGTGAGTTGGACATAGATGTAGGAGTGGTAGCTGATGTAGTCCCTGGAAGGTTAACTTACTCTGATTAGTGTAGTATATACGATAAGTAATGCAAAATCAGGGCAGTCTATTTTAATCCTGGTTATAAAATGATGGTTATATTTTACAGAAAGGTAGGATGTAAACCTTATTAGTGAATAAATTATAAATGTCAACGTACATAGACATCACCCCTCCCTGAGCTAGTTATTGGTTTTGCTAGAGGGCTGACCACACTCATGTTTCTTCCATGGCATGATGCCAAATTCTCTTACCAGGAAAAGTGATTATACGTCCTATAATAAATGGTGAAAGGGGGGGGGGACTCAAAATTCTTTTGTTGGTTGGTTGGTTGGTTTTGTAATATTTTCATCATTGAACAGACTGTCATAGATTGGTGGGTGGAGCAAAAATGAAAAAGGTCTATCAGAATATGCCTTTTCTTTTCCCATTATGACAATCTGTGTGTGTGTGGGGGGGGGGGGGTTAATGTTACTATTAGAATGATTTTTTACTGTGTTGGGCGCGGTTATATGGAGTGTGTTATTAGGTTGGATGTACCATCAATTATTTAGATTTCTATAAGAATAATTAAAAACTTTTTTGTGTTTTATTTCTTTTTTCGTAGCTTGAATTTGGAACAGACATCTTTGAAAATGTAGCATGTTTGATGTATGACTGCCTGGATTGGAAAAGACAACATCAGCACTACTTGAAATCCACCAGATTTATTAACGTCCCTCTAGTAGAAAAGAAAAGCAAATTAACAGCTGAGGTCAGTGACTGTGCTTACCGTACTTCAGATAATATAATATAATGCTGCAAATCAGTCCATGGAAGTCCCTCTTTGCTTCTATTGCCCTTCTTTGTGGGGCCCACACCATGGCCCAGAGCTTTTATTGTAAGACCAACTGGTGTTGGGCAATCATTACCCTAGTTCACTTGGCAATTTTACAGTCTTGTTAAATGATACCATAAATTAATTGGTATCCCAATTACCCTTCCATGACGTACTTCTCAGCACAAAATATATGGCCAGAGAATCTTTGTTAATTACAAACCCTGAAGCTTAGAATCCCCTCCAAATGATGTGTACCATCATTTTGAAATTGTTTTGCCACATTTTGCAACAGTTTAAAGAATGAATGGGGCCCTTTACACATTGAAAGGGAACCCCAATCCATATATGGACAGGGGTTTTCCCTCTTCCCCATTCATAAAACCGGATGGGAAAAAAGCCTCTAGAATGCGAATGAGGAAAAAAAAAAAAAGAAAAAAAAAATACTAAAATAAAATACAATAAAATACAATGAAATAAATAATAAATAAAATAACTATAAAATAAAATAATACAATAAATAATTAATAAAAATACAATAAAATATAATAAAATATTTAATAAATAAAATAAAAAAATACAATTAAATAATAAATGAAATAAAACACAATAAAATAAAATAAATAATAAAGTATTAAAACATATAATAAATAATAATTAAAAAAGAACTGGGAGGAGGAGGAGGAGGGGACAGGATCTCCTCAATCCACACCGCTCCCAGCCCTATGCTCCATGCACATAAGCTGTCAAATATTAAAACGTATTTTAAAAAAACCAAGCAGCTCGCGCAGCCAATGGATGCATCAGACGTCACCATGACATCATTTGATTGACAACCAAGAGGCTCCATCTTTAGTCGTTACTTTTGCGTGTATGAACTTTGTTGGGGTAAAATGCACCGGAAAGCACCAATGGGGGCAAAAGGTATGGACTTCTTTCCGGAGAGATTCGGTAATGCCATGCACGATCTCATTCGGATCTAACCAGGCAAATGGGCTAGTATGAATGGGGCCCTAGTGAACACCTCAAACCTCAACATTGCTCAATTTGCTCCAAACCTGTGTCAGATTTTTCAATTGTTTTCCAGTGTTTTGCAATAAAAGTCCCGCATTTTGCAAAACCCCAAACTAAAAAAAATTGACACATCATCTCAGCACCTCGCAAACACCCTCAAAACCAAATTTTTTCCAGTTTATTCTAGTTTTTTGTCAATGTATTGCCATTGTTTCTGCATTCTTATCAATTATTGTAAATGTCATTGTGTAAAGAGATCTTGTAGCACCTTTGAGACTAACTGAAAGAAAGAAGTTGGCAGCATGAGTTTTTGTAGACTTCAGCCTACTTCCTCAGATGCTTTTGGCAGGGTGGAAGTCAGGGACAGATATATATGCCATAGGTATATGAGAATGTCAATTCAAATTCAAAATCCTTTGGGTATGGAAATGAAGTAACAACTCCAGTTTTAACTATGGTTGTTTGTGGACAAAGACATAGCAATTGGATATGGAAATGAGTTGGTAAGACCAGTTTGGCAATAGAAAGTAGCCTGTAGATGGGGAGAATAGATGAGTCTAGGATGCCCTCCTGAAGATGGGGTCAGATAGTGTTGAAATGTTTGTAGTGAGGAGTCGAAGGCTTTCATGGCCGGCATCCATAGGTTTTTTTTTGAACTTTCGGGCTATGTGGCCATGTTCTAGAAGAGTTCCTTTCTACGTTTCACCAGCATCTGTGGCTGGCATCTTCAGAGAATGATAGCATGGAAAAGTATTGGAGATATATATATATATATATATCCTGTGTGGCCCTGGGACGGAAGGAGTAATTTGCAAATGTATTGTCCTGTTGCTAATGGCAGACCTCAGGGTGGGAGGATATGCAAACAAGGATTAATGTCTGCTAACTGGTGCTCATTGTCTGCTGGGAATCCCCTGGCCTTATGCTGTTGCTCATTTGCATAAGTTGAGTCTTGACCTTGCTGTCCTTCAAGACTGGGAGCCAAGCCTTGTTTACTCTCAGGGTTTCCTCTTTCCTGTTGAAATTGTCCAGGTGTTTATGGATTTCAATTGCCTTCCTGTGCATTCTGACATGGTAGTTGTTGGCATGGTCCAGAATTTTAGTGCTTTCAAACAGCATTTTATGCCCAGGATGGTTTATAGCATGTTCTGCTACTGCTGATTTTTCTGGGTGACCCAGTCTGCAGTGTCTCTCGTGTTCCTTGATTCTTATCTGCACATTGCGTTGGATTCCATCAGAGTCAGTTGACAGTGTGGGTTCTGTTGATGGGTGGTGGAATGTACAGATGTTTGTAGATAGCTCTGTACATACTGTAACTTCTAAGAATAAAAACCTCATCTGAGAGACCTTTGTCTACATGTCTCTTCAGTTATTCTGGAAGAGGAGAGGTACTTCTCCAACTCACAAGCTACTGCCTACACTACAGTTGTGAAGGTGATCCTGGCGCCAAACGTAGCCGTGGTACCTCATCATGTACTGCGCTACAAATGCTAACAGTTTTTGTATCATAGTTGCCTTCCATCAAATTCTGCCTATTTTGAAATTCAATAATTTGAGCGATAGCATCTTGCCAAAAAAAAACAAAACAAAAAAACTTTAACTTGCAGATTATTAGATATTAATATTTTGGAAGGCTAGCCAAGTTTTGCATGTTCTGGAAAGGATTCCCCAGGTGCTATAACTCCAGACAAAGTGATCATAAAGCCATTAATATGTTGATTTAAAAATTGAAGATGAGGCAACTTTGTATTAACAAGTTTGATCATGAGAGTTGTTTAATTAGAAGTACTTGGAGAATCAAATACTTTCTGTAGTTTGTTCCATATCTGTTTTGCATCAGTTAAATCTTGGATATGGTATGCTATGCTGGGATCAGCAGACAGGCAAATGTAAGCTGCAGCTTTCTCTGCATTTTCATCAAACTGTTGTTGCTGTCTTCCTGCTTCTGTGGGTATCTGCTTATTCACTACTTTAAATAGTCCCATTGTAGTCAAGTACATTTGCATTTTCGATTACCATGACGCGGTACAGACAGCCCAAAAGGGCCGTCCCTGTGGCGTGATTAGGGCTGGGGAGTGCACAGCAACTGCACTCTCCCCAGCCCTAGCGTGTATGGACAGCACCATTTTTAAAGTGCGCCATTCATACATGCATGCTGCCATGATGTCATGGTGCACACCATGTTTACATGGCGTGGGTGTGCCTGACGTCATGGCACCCACCTAGGGCACCCTTTCTGCAGTGCTAAAAGGAGCTCCAAACCGGAGCTCATTTTTCAAAAATCGCTTTATTCCCGCGGCAACCAGATTGCCGCAGGAACAAAGCAAGGGAGAAAGGGTCTCCTTTCTCCCTTGCCTCCGCTGGTCAGGCTGTCCTTGGGGCATGAAGCCACAAGGACAGCCCTTTCCAGGCCATGGAGAAGGGGCGTTTTGCCCCTTTTCCACGGCCTGGATAAGCGGCGGATTGGTGCCTCAGGGGCAGCCAGCGGATTGGGGCCTCTGGGGCGCTCAAAGGGGCGCCTACAGACCGCCCCTTTTGGGTGGTCTGTAAAGGCCCCATGTTTTATAATTTGTGTCAAATAATATTTCAGTGGTCATTTGCAGAAGCCATTATCTATTGTTTGAGTAGTAAAAGCTTTGTTGCAGCCAATATCTTCACGAGAAGCAGTTTAGAACAAAAGATTGGGCCTATATCAAAAATTTTTGAGTAATTTAAGTTTCATAAGGCTTCAGCCTTTAGTAAGGAAACAGAAATATTGAAATATGTCAAAGTCAAGCCTCTTAGGGTCTGGTTTCAAATCAGAAGAGTAGCAAAAATGTGCCTTTTTCTAACTATGCTTCCCTAAGAACTAAGGCTGACTCAAAAACAAGAAACACACATATTAGTAATTGTCAATGTATAATCTTTTGATGTATCCTTTTGTTATATGTTATTTGTTTGGATTTTTCTTTCTTTTTTCCCTTTCTTTTCGATGTGAAATGTAACAAGTATTTTGAATCATGGCTTATGATTTATTTCGTATTATGTGTTATGTGAAATATATGTTGTATTATATGTGATCTTTAAATTAAAAAAAATGTTAAAAAACAAGAAACACACAGCTTGTAGTTTAAAATAAAAGTTTACTAATCACTTTAATCTATGTATACATAAAAGCATGTAGAGAAATCTTGTAGCTCCTTTAAGACAAACTGAAATAAAGAAGTTGGCAACATGAGCTTTCGTAGACTTCAGTCTACTTCCTCAGATGTACATAAAAGCTTTATCCTAATCTAACTAGTGAATAGTTCATGTAAAAAGAAATGTTTATCTCACCATCTTTCCAAAGAAAATTGAGAGAGAAAGAAGATGGAAAACATGCAGTTCAGCTGAAAATCTTTGAGTGAGTCTGTTGGTCCCAAAGGGGGAGAGACCTAAATCACATCATGGTTAGTTTGAATGAGAGAGGGAGGGGACTTTGCATGCAGGAAATCCCTATCTATCTAAGGAGGGATAAAGAGCATGTAAAAATCTTCCAATAGGTATCCTCTGGGGTTTGGTTCCAGCACCCCCTGTGGATACCAAAATCTGTGGATGCTCAAGTCCCATTAAATACAGTGGCATAGTAGAATGGTGTCCATTATAGAAAATGGAAAAATCAAGGTTTGCTTTTTGGAATTTGTATATGTTTTTAATATTTTAAAGCAATAGATGGTTGAATCTGTGGATATGGAGGGTCGACTGTAGTAATAATAATAAAGAATGGAGAGGCTTTGCCAGACATCTTGTTTTTATTGATAGCAACATCTCAATTCCCACTGATCAAGGGGTGGACAAACCCATGAGAGATATCTATAGGAGGAACTAATTTTTAAATGTGTTGTTTGTTTGTCTCACTAGGTACAATCTGCTGTTCCTGCAAGGAAAAGACAGGCAATCGAAGAGCCTGTTGCACCAGTATTAACAACAGGTAGGTTGCTGACTGTCTAATAAGATTTCAGTTGTACATTGATGAAGTGAACAAGCTGCTTGAATTAGTTAATCCAATTTAGATGTAAACTTGACCCTTCCCCTTCTTGCTGTTATAAAATTAGGAGGAGCAGACTGATTGGGTGGGTCTAGATGGTGGTAAATGCTGTGCTCGATTAAAGGGAAATGGCTACTCTTTGAAGGAGGTGGTGGTGTGCCATCTCCTGAAGAGGACTTCCTTGGACCCTTTTTAGGACAAGGTGTTTTAAGTGTGTGGTGGCTGGACTACTTCAGATATTCTGGGAAGAAACAGATAGAATCATAGAAATTTAGAGTTGGAAGAGACCACAAGGGCCATCCAGTCCAACCTCCTGCCATGCAGGAACTCCCAATCAAAGCATCTCCGACAGATGGCCATCCAGCCTCTGCTTAAAAACCTCCAAGGAAGGAGACTCCACCACCCTCCGAGGGAGTGTGTTCCACTGTCGAACAGCCCTTACTGTCAGGAAGTTCTTCCTAATGTTGAGGTGGAATCTTTTTTCCTGCAGTTTGCATCCATTGTTCCAAGTCCTGTTCTCTGGAGCAGCAGAAAACAAGCTTGCTCCCTCCTCAATGTGACATCCCTTCAATTGCATTATCTTAGATTATCTTAACCTATTTCAGACTGCTTTCAGGCTAGGGATGAAATTGTCTTTGTTACTCTGACTGATGATCTACCCCAGGCAAAAGATGGAGGGAATACTATCTTGTTGCACTTTCTTGATTTCTCAATGGCTTTCAATAGCATTGATCGCAGAATCTTATTGCATTGGCTCCATGATATTTAGGATTTAAAAGGACTAATAAACTAGAAAACTGGACTGAAATTAATAGATCAAAATTCAGCATAGACAAATACAAACTTGTATATTTAGGCTAAATACACACTTGGCTTATATTTATTTAGGCTAAATACACACGTGGAACATAACTGAGTAATGTGATGCTACAACAAAAAGGCAAATAATCTTTTAGACTGCATTAATAGAACTTGCTTCCAAGATAAGGGAAATAATAGTCCCACTATATTATGTAGTAGTCAGGCCTCATCCAGAGTACTATGTAAAGTTCTGGGCATGTCATTTTAAGAAAGATGTAGACATGTTGGAGTAGAGTCAGAGAAGGGCAACATGGGTGATAAATGGCATGGAGAACAAAACAGATGAGGAAAGACTGAGTGAGTTAGGCATGTTCAGCAAAGGGAAGTCTGAGGGGTGACATGATTGCACTCAAGAGCTGTCACAGAGAAGAGGAGGCAGGTTTGTTCACTGCTGCCTCAGAGGTAGGACCAGTTCTAATTATTTTTAAGTAGTTTTAAGTTTTTAAGTTTAATGGTTCTAAATTTAAGATGTGACAATCATTCATTGTAGTTTGCTAAACATACAGATTTTTTTTTTGTTTTCTCAATCCCTTTAAATCTCTACTGATGAACCAAGAAATTTGCCACCTGATAGCCAAAGTGTGAGAATTTTCAGATGGTTCATTTGCAGTACATACTGTAATGCCCAATTTATTTGGTTCAGCTAATATACATTGAAAATACAGTTCCAGTGTAGTGGTTAGCATGTTGGACTTGGCTCTCCAGCTATTGTTGGACTGCATGTCCCAGCATCTCCTAGCTGGTGTAGTCAAGACTGAGATATTCTGGGAGCTTCAGTTCAAGAACATCTGGCTCTTGGAAGCTGTGCTACTTGAATGCGTGTGTGTGCACACACACAGGCACACTTTGCAATCTCTGCAGCCAGATGGGCCATATCTGGCCCATGGGTCAAGTGCAGCCTTGAGACTGTTTTTGCAGCCATTGGTTCCTCCAGTGTGTCTCCATGACAGAGGGACTGAGTATGAGGGGGTAGGGGGAGTCAGGAAATGGAGGTCCTTTTGGGTAGATTTCAGCTTCCCTGGACCTTTTAAGACGAAGGGGTGCTAAAGGGGGCACGGAGACCTACTGAGAGGGCACAAAGAAGGGTCACATTTTGAGGACAGGGTAGGCATTATTACCTGCTTGGTTGTTTGATTAGCCAACATGCTGAAAGATGTAGGGAAGCCTGGGAAGGCATGTATGTGAAAGAGAATGGCTAAAGCCCAAAACAAACTCTAATTCTCTCTCTCAATCTGATAGCTCTGTTTACATATTTGAAGGGGTGTTACGTTGAGGATGGAGCAAGCCTGTTTTCTGCTGCTCCAGAGAACAGGACACAAAGCAATAGATTCAAACTACAGGAAAAGGAATTCCCCCTAAATATTAGGAGAAACCAAATATTAGGAGAAACCTCCAAAATATGTTTGACATATTTGACATACAAATTTACTGTTTAAATTCATCATTAAATTCACTATCATTTGGAGCAGGATTTTTCTTTTTATATTAGAAGCTGTGAAGTACAGTCTTGTTCTACAGTCTGATGGAACAGGACAACTCATCCCCCTGGGAAGGCACTTCAGGACAGGGAACCTGTCTTTGCTCAAGGAAAATGAAAAAAAAATCATAGAATGATAGAGTCATGGAAGAGAACTCATGATCCATCCATGCAGGATTTCCAGCTAAGGAATCTCCAAGGAGCTAGTGGTTCATCCTCTTTGAAGATGTCCAGAGAAGGAGGCTCCATCACCTCTCTAGACAATTGGTTCCATTGCAGAACTGCTTTGACTGCCAAGAAGTTCCTTCTAAAGTTAATTTGAAATCTACTCTCCTGTAACTAATTAGACCTGTTCCTACCATCTGGGGCAAGAGATAAAAGTCCTGTCCCCTTCTCTCTGTGGAAGCCCTTCAGATATTTAACAAGTGCAATCATGGCACTCCTCAGTCTTCTCTTCACTAAGCTGAACAAGGCCAGCTCCTTCAACCTTTCCTCATACATTTTATTTGTATCTCTCACTATCTTTGTTGTCCTTCTCTGAACCTGCTCCAACTTGTCTATATCCTTCATAAAATTAACTGTACTCCACATGAGGCCTGGTCAGTGCAGAATATAATGGGACTACTGCTTAGAAACGATGCATTTCTCAGTGCAGGCTACAACAGCATTTGCCCCTTCTGCTGCAGCAACACATTGCTGGGTCATGTTCATTTATGAACAACAATAACCCCAAGGCCTTTTTTTGCATGTAGTATTGCTGAGCCCTGTATCAGCTACTGGTCCATGTCCAGGCAGAATTGAAAATGCTGGTTTTATCCTTTAAAATTCTGCATAATTTGGGTCCAGACTGTCTGAATGATTGTATCTCCTTATGTGAAAAAGTGTGTGCTTTAATATCTGTGGAGGAGGAGGGCTTTCTCTCAGTCCTCTCATCTTTGCAGCTGTGGTTGGTGAGGGCTCAGGAGAGAGACTCCTCCAGGGCTGCTCCCAGACTGGTGGGACTCCCTTCCATGAGAGGTCCTTTTGACCTCCTCTCTGCTCTCTTTCTGCCAGTAAGGGAAGACATTTTTATTTAGACAGGATTTTGAATTAGAGAGATGCTTAGAACAGGCTCTATATGATCCTGTTTAATATTTGCAAATACTGTACTAACTGAACAAGTCCATTCATAAGGGAAATGTTTACTATTTGGCACAAATGCAGAATATTGCTTGCACCACTGCTATTTCCACTATCCCCTTTCTAAACACCCACATTTCAAACATGAGAACAAATATAAGTAATTTATTAAATGAAAAAAGCTGTGAAAAAATAAGAGACCTTTCATAAAAGGTAAGCCTGTTACAGTTAACCAGCTGCAGAAAAAATAGAGTTAAGACCACCTTGGTTTCAATTTGCCCAAGTAATTGCTCTTGCACAATACATACACAGATCCTCTGGGTCACTAACACTAGCTATATTATGAAATCCCTGTATATCCAGAGGACTAGTCACAAACATTTACAAAACCATAATCAAAGACACAAAAAGGGGGAATGCTAATTTGGGAACCAAGCTTGAATAGTCTTATTTTAGATGATAACTGGGAGGAAACTGGAATACTTCACCATACAAACCAGTTTCTGCTCCCTCCAAAGTACTAGTGCTCAAAACACTTCAGGGCTGTTTTCTAACAAGAGTTAACCTAGACAAAATAAACCTTTATCAGTATCTCTATTTAGATGGTTTTGTTTTATTTTAATTAAAGAAAATATTACTTTTTAATTACAGATGTTGATATGAGGTATTACAATGATCTTCTAAGCCCAATTCCTGATGAGGTTGTTTCTGTCGCACTAATATTGAATTGCATGCTGCAACAGGTAAGCCAAACCTTCATTTATCCAGGAATGAACAAGAAGAAGGCTTTGTTGTTGTTAACGGCTGTGAAGTCAACTTCGACTTATGGTAACCCTATGAAACATCCAAGTCTTCCTATCATCAACCACACTGCTCAGGTCTTGCAGAGTCAGGGCTGTGGCTTCTTCCACTGAGTATAGCCATCTAGAATGCGATCTTCCTCTTTTCTTACTGCCTTCTGGCTTGTCAAGCATTACAGTCTTTTCTAGTGAATCATATCTTCTCATGATATAGCCAAAATACAACAGTCTCAGTTTAGTCATCTCCGCTTCTAGGGAAAGTTCAGGCTTGATTTGCTCTAGGACCATTTATTTGTCTTTTTAGCAGTCCATTGAATCCATTGAACCATAGTATCCTCTCCAGCATCACATTTCAAGTAAATTGATTTTATCCCTATCAGCTTTCTGCACTGTCCATCTTTCACAACCATACATAGAAATGGAAAATACCAAGGCATAGACCATCCTAGCTTTAGTATTCCTTATGCTTCAGGGTTTTGTCTAATTCCTTCATGGATGCCTTTCCAAGTTCTAGTCTTTTCTGATTTCTTTATTGCAGTCTTCATTCTGATTAATGATGTGCCTTCAGCCTTGCCAATGTTGTTGTTGTTGTTGTTGTTATTATTATTATTATTATTATTATTAACCTTTATTTATATAGCGCTGTAAATTTACACAGTGCTGTACATACAGTCTTAAAGTAGACGGATCCCTGCCCTCAGGCTTACAGTCTACAGTTATCACACCTTGTTCTTGCCATCATGACTCCTGGGTCAGTCACTCCTCAATTCTTTCTACATCCAATAAGATTAAAACTTTCTACCAGACTCATGACTCTGATATGCTTTGGCTTGGCCAACATCTAAAGCTGAATTTGATCACTGTGGATGCAGCTCAGTCACAGGCTTCTTGAAAACAACCTGATATCAGCTGACAAGAAGGGTTCACAGAGGTGGACAGGACTTGCACCAAAATGTATTGCTCTAGAAAGCTTATGTAATGGAAGTTCTGAAGGATGTACTGGGCAGGAACAGAATAATCTATTTGTGTGAATACACAGATGACCACTTGAAAAACTACAACAAGTATGCAACCCATCATTGATCCTAGGCCAAATTTTCCTACCCTCTTTTATTCTACTCTGTTTCCTGTTTTCACATTCTAATCTCCTATGATTTTCAAGAAGTTCTGTTTTGGTGTGATCAATTTCTTCCTGGACTTCTGCATATAATATTTCCATTTCTTATTTTTCTGCCTCTATATCATAGAATCACAGAGTTCAAAGAGACTTCAAGGGCCATCAAGTCCAACCCCGTGCCAAGCAGGAAGACACAATCAAAGTATCCCTGACAGATGGCCATCCAGCTTCTGTTTAAAAACCTCCAAAGAAGGAGACCCCACCACTCTGCAGTGTCTTCCACAATCAAACAGCTCTTACAGTCAGGAAGTTCTTACTAAGATTTATGTGGAATCTCTTTTCTTGTACTTTGAATCTCTTCCTCTGTGTCCTAGTCTCTGGAGCAACAGAAAAGCTTGCTCCAGCCTCAGATATTTAAACGGGGCTATCATATCACCTCTTCTCCAGGCTAACCATATGGTACATCCTCCTAATGTAGTGTCATTCCAGATTTGATAAGTATCTCCTCTTCCTTTGTCCAAAAACATTAATAAAGACAGAACCCTGTGACACCCCACTAGTCATTTCTGCTCAAGATGAAGAACAGGCATTGCTGAGCACCCTTTGAGTTCAACTAATTACAAATTCACCTAACATTTGCATTATCTAGCCCATATTTTGCTAACTTGTTATTATCTAGCCCATATCTAGCCCATTATCTAGCATTATCTAGCCTATATTTTGCTAACAAGAATATCATGGGGGACCTTGTCAAAGGCCTTACTGAAATCAATATATTCTACATCCACAGCTTTTCCTTCATCTACCAAGCTGGTAATTTTGTAAAGAAAAAAGAGATCGGATTAGAAGTCATGTTGAATAGTTCTGCTTTTTCTCTGTCTCCTCCTAGCATTTCACCATTTTCTCCACACAACGACCTACCATTTCTTTCTTCTTCCTTTTGCTTCAGACATATCCAAAAAGCCCTTTTAATTGTTCTTAATCTCTCTAGCAAGCCTGAGATGCTTCTGTGATTTAGCTTTTCTGATTTTACCCCTACATGTGCTAGCTATTTGTTTGAATTCCTCTTTGGAGATTTATCCCTTTTTCCATTTCTTATACACCTCCCGTTTAAAACTTAACTCAGCTGAAAGTTCTTTAGACATCCATCCTGGTTTCTTGAGACACCTCCCGTTTTCCATCCTCATTGGAACTGTTTTAAATTGTGCCTTCCCTTTTGAGAAACTTCCATCCATCGTGTTCTCCCTTTTCTTTTAGTATTTCTGACCACGGGATCATCCCCAGTACAGTGGGTCCTCAGTATCTGCATTCCAGATCCTCCCACAGATACCAAAATCTGCAGATGCTCAGGTCTTATAGGACTTAATCATAGAATCACAGAACCATGATTCTATGATTGAGTACTATGCGACTTGACAATGTTCCATGTGGCTGTGCCACCATTGAGGACAATGGAACTTTGCCCCCCCCCCCAGTCAGTCTCACCGCTCTCACTGCAGCAGGCAGCAGGGGGCTACCTATTCCTCCTCCTCCTCCTCCTCCTCCTCCTCCTCCTCCTCCTCCTCCTCCTCTTCTCTCGTTGCTGCAGCTCTTCCTCCTTTTCCTTCCCCTTTTCTTTCCTCATTCTCCTCTTCACCCTGTCTTTGCTCCTCCTCTTCACCCCATCTCTGCTTTTCCTCCCCTTTTCTATCCTCCTCCTCTTCACTCTGTCTCTGCCCTTCCTCCCCCTTTTATTTCCTCTTCCTACTGCTCTTTAGTCCATCTCTGCAACTCCTTCTATGGATTTAAGCATCCATGGATGGAAGCTTCCTTCTTCTCTTCACCTGGCTTCTGTCTCCACTCTTCCTCCTTCATTTCCTTCCTCTTCCTCCTCTTCCCTACCTCCTTTATCCTCTTCATCTTACCCCCCTCCATTGCCAATGCCACCACTTGTCCTCCTTTTCCTTTCTCCTCCTCCTCCTCTTCCTCCCTCCTCCTTGTCTCTCCCCCCCCCCCCGCTCCTCTGCTGCCACCATCGCTACCCCTCCCCCCACGGGCTTCCATCCATAGATGCTCAAATCCATAGATGGTGAGTCCGCAGATACAGAAGGTGGACGCTATTTCCCTACGTTTACTGAAATCAGGTTTCCTAAAATCCAGCTATACTAAAGTCTAGTTCAAGTTCATCTTTAGATTGTAAGCATGAAGGCAGGGAACTGTCTAATTAAATGATTATATGTACAGTGCTGTGTAAGTGTACAGTGCTATATAAATAAAGGTTAATAATAATAATAATAATCTACAGTACATCTTCCAGTTCTTTTAATATCCCTGGATGTGCTTCTTCTGGTCCTGGAGACAACTCTTTACTTACTCTGTGCTGCATTTCTCCTACTGCATCATCTGCTCCATGTTCCTCAGGTTCAACACCCTTTTCCTTGTGTGAGAAGACTGAGGCAAAGAAGGTGTTGACTAGTTCTGCCTTTTCTCTGTCTTATAATAATATCCCTGTTGTTTCTTTCCCCTTTAATTTTTATCCAGATATCCTCCACTTGCCTTCTAGGATTTAAGTCCTTAATATATACAGTGTGCCACCCCATATGCAGGTGCAGTTTACGCGGCTTTGAGCTTACACTGAAGCTGTGCAACAATTAAAGAAGTGGCGCAGGCACTGCCCCGTGCCATGGGCACACATCCCATTGTTTGCAATGGGGTGCAAGCACACACGGATTTCCCCTTATGAGGGCAGGTCTGGAAGGTATTCCCCCCTCTAAAAGGAAGGGCACACTTTAATTCTACACCTCCCCCTTGATATATAATTGTACACCTTCCCCTTTCCTGTATGGCCTAGTTCTCTCAAAAAGGTTACACCCCTCTATTACTGCATTCTAATCGTGAGACTCATCCCACCAGGTTTCTGTGATGCCTATTATATAATATTTGCTTTACTGTGCTAGGAGTTCACGTTCATATTGTTCATTTCTCATGCTCTGTGCATTAGTGTAAACATCTAAGACCATGGGACATCCCCTCCTTGCTGCCCATGTAAAGTTTTTTCCCCTCTCACTGTTGGGTCTTTGCACTGTTTGCCTTGATCTCTGTATAATAGTTTGGCTATTATCTCCAGTCCTCCAGAACACTGTCAGGTAAAACTTATCAGTGTCATAAATATGTAGCGGAGGGAGACATTATTTTGGAAGGCAGGAGTTCATCAAGGGCTGGACATAATAATCAAACTGGTATAGAAGGAAGAAGGCAAAATAGCGCAAGGACCCAACAGTGGGAAGGAGAAAACTTTACATGGACAGCTAGGGGGGATGATCCATGGTCTTAGATGTCTGTACATGCATAGGGCATGGGAAATAAACTACTGGTAGTTTGTATACTGTATCCTATATGCTATAGGTTATCCTAGGTTAATTCTGCCCTTTATAAACATATTAAAATCCTGAAAAGTTGACAACCTAATAATCTGAGCTGCAGCACATAAACTGAAATGGATATTTCTCGGCTCACTGGAATCTTTTGAGCCTCTCAGGTCTATATCCTACATAAAACTTTCCTACAAAGATTCCATCAAAAGGAACAGTCTCATAACAGAGAGACTTTTCAAAATAATTGCGTGTTCCACAATGCCAAGGTCTTTTTACTTATTTTTCTTCCTCCCTTATTTCTTTATAATATTTGAAAATTATTTATAAATAGCATTTGAACTCCTCTAAATAATTACCTTATGTGTTAATGTTTGTGTGATCTTTTTGCTTAAACATCTGTCCCCTTATTGTTGGAGGAATGGTGAAAGTAAGTTGTTGAAACTTCTCTACCAACAGGACAACCACTTGGAACTTTCTGCAAGTGAAAATCTACCCATTTCCTTTGGCAAGAAAGAATTGCTAGGTTGTCCAAAATTAGCTGTTATATAGAGTAATATTGTGTCCACTTTTTGTTGAGCAAAAAGTGACAGGTTGCCTCACATGCTTTGGGTTCCCTTTCAGGGAATTTTTGGGAGTTCTGCTCCTCGTTAGGTTCTGATTCTGAGGATAATTGGGTTTCCTTGGGAACCACCCATGGGATTGTGGGACCCTTTTGAAACTCTTACTGAACCCAAAATCCTCCCAGCATGGAGGCCATTCTTTGTACAAAATACTTGTACAAAACCCTCTAATTTTAGGGTGCCCCTTGAGGGAATCTCTTTTGAGGTGGTTTCCTGTTAGAAGGTATGCTGTTTAAATGATGCATGCATCCTAAGAGGCCGGAAGCTGTGCCAAAGCCACACTCCAGTCCTAAGGACTGAAGTGCAGCTTTGGCACAGCTTCTGGCCTCTTAGGATGCATGTGTCATTTAAACAGCATACCTCCAATGTGACCGGAAGCATCTTTATTTTGGTCTGTCTGTTCAGGCCCTTAGTTTCCCTAGATGCTGAGGATTCTGAGGGCATTCAGTGCTTGAGGGCATCCCACATGTCTGTGGGATCACTTAGAGCCACCTTCCTGAACCCCAAATCCCTCCAAGACATCAGCCATCTTTGTAGAGCAAACATGGTTTTGGGAGTGAGATGTGACCCCTCTCTGAGCTCGTCCCAAGATCCCTGCCCACTAAGAGCAGGTTTTAAGCCTATCACAGCATCCCTGTAGGTGTTCTTTTACTTTCACAATTGTTGGCCATATTTGTCATGCAAACTTGAGTTTGGGGGGTGTGGTGTAGCCCTTCTCAGCATTTGGTCCGAGACCAAAAACCACTAAGGTTTTATATCAATTGGATCTTTCCCGAGGATGTGGTATTGCTTTTAGTGTCACAATTGATAGCCATCTTTGCCACACAAACTTGTTTTTGGGGATGGGTTGTCATAAATTTTCAATCTATCATAGTTCTGATAGCATGTTTACATTTTTATATTTTTCTGAATTTTACCCTGGAAAAAAGATTGAGAAGATATCATAGGGTATACTTTCATTGCCTGTTAAGAGCAATGTTTATCTCTTTACTGGTAAAGTGTCTTTAATTCTATGAGCTTTCAATAGCAATATATCATTGGAAAAATCTTCCAGGCAGCCATCTGAATTTCTTCCTTTGTAAAGCAAATACTTGTATGGTATATAGGTGAACACTTTTGCCTCCTTTAAAGCTGCTTCACAGAAACAAATGCAATTTTAAAATATGGCATCTCTCTAGATCTCCCAGCATGGTGTAGTGGTTTGAGTGTTTCACTAGGACTCTGGAGATCAGGGTTTGAATCATTGCTCAGCCATGGAATTTCACTGGGTGACCTTGGGCAAGTTGCATTCTCTCGGTTTAACCTCCATCTGAACAAATCTTTCCATGAAAATCCTGTGATAGATTCACATTAGAGTCATTACAAGTCAGAAATGACTTGACAGCACACAACAACAACAATGAATTCTTTAGCTACTTGAGGAATACTATTTAAAGGCACACAGACAATTGAGCAGTACATGACATCGATACTTCAGTTTGCATTACTTCAGTATCTTTAATTTCCCCTATAAAATATGTGTTTACACCTAAGCAATGGTATAATGAAATAAGTATGTTTTTGTGTTCCAGGTTGTTGCATCAGAAGAAAACCTTACGCCACCCAGTTTGGTGGTTCCAGAGCCACACGAAGATGGGCTGGATCACGCGGTAGCATGTCATATTCTTTCAATTCTTCCTTCTCTTGCCCTTCCTGAGATTGGAAAAAGGGTTTGTATTGCCTACTGTAATTGTTTCTTTCATAATAAATTAATTTGCACTATTTAAAATGTTTATTTCCTTTCATTAACAGAACCTGTATAACTTTTTTTATCCTGAAAATGAAGAAAAAATGGCGACTCTCAGATGGCCCCTGCTACTGAATTATCATGATACTTTGTCTCAAAAGTTGCACTTCTTAAAGGTACAATGCAGTACAATTATGTTTAGATGCCCTTCCCATTACTAAGATACTACTAATTTATACCCACATTTTCCCCAGAACATGGTTTCAAGGTGGCTTTCAGCACTTTAACAAGTACTGTACAAATAAAAACAAAGGCATACAAAAATGAAAGTTAAAATGCAGTTAAGCTATCTGTAGAATCAATTTTACATAGAAATTTTGAATTACCAATCACAGAAAAATGGTAAGGAGGGTAGGGATATTTTCCTATAAATTTCTTTAGACCTAAAGATTTCACAGAGTGTAACTTACTTTAATCTTTTTGCAAATCTTAGAGATAGTAGGAACCTCAGGGGACAACCCCCTCTCATACAGGAGTACACAAATAAATCACTCCTGCAAGAGGCCCATCCAACCTCAAAGATGACCTCCCTTCCCTTTGACAGTTTGATTTTTTCTCTATTCCTTGTTAGCTTTTTACCATCTTCTCTCCATGGTGCCTCTAACATTTCTTTGTTCTTCTTCTTACTCCAAACAGCCAAAATCAAAACTTTCTTATTGCTTCTCGCTTCTTAGCAAGCCTGAGCTCATTTTGAGTTTTAGCTTTTCTGACTTTTCCCTGTACAAGCACAGGCTATTAGTTTGTATTCTTTTTTGGGTGGTTTCATCCTTCTCTTAAATCTCAGTTCATTTGAAAGTCTTTTTATAAACATCCTGTGTTTTATTTCTGGACACCTTCCACTGTTCTTCTTCATTAGAAATGTTTGCAGCTCTGCCATCAGTATCTGAAGCATTTTTGACCATTAGATCTCACCCAGTATTTGTCTGAGCCCTAATGAAATTAGCTTTCTTGAAGCCCAGAGAGCATTCATTTTGGCTTCCTCTTTCATCTGTATAAAAATATCCCAAGGAGAGATGATCACTCCCACCCAAGCATCACACTATTTCCATTGAATTCTGGATCTTGCTAAACATATCACTGTGTCCTTTGGTGGTTTTTCTCTCTCTAGCTGTTATCAGTTTATTCTAAAACCTTTGTCTATGTAACATCCAGGTCTCTTTCAAAATGCCAATATATTCAGCTAGTTTAGGCATAAGGTGTTGATAGTGATTTTCATTGGCTTCCTCTGTTGGTTAGGATCAAATCCAAAATAGTGGGCCCTTTTGTTGTATCCTCCATCTTTTGTACCATCCACCATATATACATATCTGCGATTCCCACCTATTTACCTTGGTTCCTTTCATCTGCTTCATGAGCAGCAACAAGGAACCTTTGGTAGCAATTGTCTCTCAGTGTTCAATTCTCCTTCAGTATTTTGACTTAGGTTTTCATCTGTGGTTTTCCTCTTCATCTCCACTTCAACTTAGATCTACCAGTGATTTAACAGCTTGACTCAGACTTCCTTCTTCCGATTCTTACTGGTTTTTCCATTGATAGCTTTGTGGCCTGTGTGTACATTTTGTGAATGCCCACTTTCTCCTTTAAGCACTGTGTTACTGGGGAACAAAACTCCCCGGTAGTGATGGCCATTGGCAAGGGTCACAGTGTTAACACTTGCATCCACTAAAAGGCTTTCATGCCTCAGGCCAGGCAAAACCAGGAATCACAGCTTAAAGCATTACTATATGAGAAAGCTGTAAAATTGCCTCATCCTCTTTCTGCCATGGTGTCTGTCCCACTGAGATCTTTGTCATCTGACACCTCAGCCAGAGGACTGACCAAATGACATGCTGAATCCAACAAGCATGCCCAGCCACTGAAGTACAAACTACCAGTATCAATCCACTGTACCAAGAGTCTTTTTAAAAAGAAGTTTATTAATTAAAACACCTATAAAACATACCACACATATAACACATATAACATTAAAACAATACAATTATCAGGTCACTCATTGAATCCAGCAAGCACCTTGAATCTGAGATGTGTGGATGACCTTAAACAGGTTAGACAACCACAGCTGATCCTGAGTGTCTGGTTTGAGAAGATTTTCTTCTTCCTTCCCAACCCATTGAGTGGCTGAACATAATGCTCCACCTTCTTCACTTCCTCAAGGTGACATCTCTCCAACCCTGGGTCATTCTACTAAGGCTTACACTTCCCTGCCCTGGCATGCTGAGTGTAAGAAGAAAAAGATACATTCACATAAATCTCCAGATCCGAAGGACACCCATGTCAGAGCCTCCATGACTCCAGTGACCAGTGACCTCGAAACTGGTAAACGATCTGAAGTCTGTCTCTTCACCACCTCATCACCAAATCTTGATGCAGGGCCCAACATCCCCATCCATATCTGTGCAGCTAGTTAGGGTAGAGATGGCATTAGCACCAGAGGGGGAGATCTTGGAATCTTCTCCCAAACTCAGTGTTACTCCAAAGAGCTCTCCTTCTGTACAAGTGGCAACATTGAACAGGGCAGTGCCCAGGAGTTCAGTGGTTCTCCAGCTCAAATTAATTTCCCTTCCCCTTTTACTCAGTGTGCTACATTTTGCTTTCTTCTCCAAGGCCTCGACTGACTTCTTTCCAGACGTAATCATGGAGCAGAGCACAGATTTCAAGAAATGTCTGTGGATAGCTGGTATGATGATACTTACCATGGACAACTTGCATACAACTCACCTCAATGTTACCATGATGTTTACTATGATTGAGCACTAAGCGATTATTATGCAAATGCTTGCAGCATACCTTACTGACATGTTGCCTGTGAGCATTTGTTTTGACCTGGGGATCTCCCACTAGCTCGCTAATTATGCAGTTGGCCCCTGTGTCTAGGGGCAAATGTTTTAAAGAACCAAGAGGACTTCAACTTCACTTCAAACCACAGCTTGAGTTTGACCCCAGTCACAGTCTCCATCTTGGATTCAGCCTTGTTCTTCACTTCATATTCCTGCTACAGGAATGGTGAATCAACCTGATGAGTGACTTCTTCCTGATCCTCCTGTTGTCCTGTACCAACATTAGTCTCTACAGGACAAACCACCTCCACCTCCCCCTCCCATACAGCCTTGGTCTCTGTCCCTACATTCTCCTAAGACAGGATCTGATGATGACTTGTCTGATATTGGCTTTGATAGCTCACCGTTAAGATGTGTAGTAGAACATGAGTTTGCTTTACCAACCAACATAAGTCCTCTGGTCTTAGGGGTAAAAGAGCAGAAGCTTTAACTTTTGGATCCTGTATGGTGTGGAATTCAGTCCAAAGTTCCTACACTAGCTTTTGTTGTTCTTCTCCCTTGACTGTTAAAGATCTCCCAGAAATCTTAGGTGACCCATTGACTATTCCTTCACGGTCAAGGAAAATAGATAACCTGTATCAAATGTCTGATGCTGAATCCACTTCGTTGCTCGAACATCCAAAGCCTAATCTGGCTGTTGTGAAGGCTTTTCAATCAAAGTCCATCAGGAAGTCCCGCTCATTTCTTTCAGACCAAAGAGGGACACAAACTTAATTTGATGGCTAAAAAAGCTTACCCCTTAATCTTCATGTTGCCAGTTATTCAGTCTGTATGGGCACTTACCAACAAAACCTGTGGGAAAGAGTCCAACTGTTACTTAACAAACTACCTGACAATGAGAAGTGACTGGCCTATGCCTTGAAGTCAGAGGTGCACTCATTTACAACAGACAAATTCTGTTTGCCACATGGCTGACTGCTGTGCCAAAATCCTTTCAGGTTCAATAGCTCTACAGAGATATGCCTGGCTCAGATCTTTGGGGCTTTTGGATCAAGCTAAGTCTGCTATTGAAGCTATGCCCTTTGACGAAACAGGGCTATTCAACAAGGACATAGATGGCAAACTAGAGTATGCACAGAAAATGAGGACTACAGCCAGGAAGTATGGTATGCCATCTTATATCAACCTCACACTCCTAGAACTCTCTGGTACCATCCTGTGTATTGCTCAAAGCGATCTTTCGGTCCTGCCTTTACTCATTGATGGTTTCCTTCCCAATTCTCTTCTTCTTTGTGGAAACACAAATTTGAGGTTTTCTAGATTTCAACCTCAGTATAAGCAAAAGATGCAAGTTCCCCCCAAGATGCGATTTTGAAAGGTATGTCTTTTCCTGCACTCTTTAGAAACAGACTACCTGGTTTCACCATGTATTGGGCTTCTATCGCTATTGACTCTTAGGTCCTCAATATTATCGGGGGGGGGGGGGGGAGAGATGCCATTGAATCATATGAATACTGCCTGATGGATTACATCCGATTTACTACTACTCCGTCAGCTCTCCGTGAGGAGGTGTTCACATTGTTGACCCAAGGGTGCTATTAAGCCTGTCCCAGCTCATTGTATCCATCAGGGATTCTTTTCCCGCTATTTTATCGTCAACAAAAAGGATGATGGACTATGTCCGGTCTTGGACTTCAGAGCCACCAGTTCCCACATCCCTCACAGACATTTATGGATGGTATCAATTTCTTCTATTCTCCCATTACTGCAGGAAGGAGGTTGCTTTGTCACATTTGTTCTCAAAGACAATTATTTTCACATTGGGATTTGAGAATCACATTGGTGATTCTTGTCATTTGCCACTGGCTTTTCAATTTTGAGTCCATCAGCCTCTCTACAGCTGTCTACAGAGTCTTCATGAAGTGCATGGCATTTGTGGTGGCATGAATGAGACAAAAGAGAATCGTCATTTTCCCTTATATAGAAGATTGGCTTTTTGTGGCAAATTCCCCTTGAGGGCTTTCTCATCACATGGACTACACATTGTCGCTTCTCACCTCCCTAGGTAGGACTGTCAGTCAGGAAAAAATCCAATCTCATTCCATCTCAAGAACTGAGATTTATAGGGGCGATGCTAGATTTCAAAGTAGCGAAGGCCTATCTTCCCATGGACCAGTTGGGAACCCTGGTCGATGCATTGCACCAGTGTCAATGCTCCCATTGTCTGCAAGCTCATCTAGTCCAGGTACTTTTGGGGTACACACCTTCCACAACCCCAAGCAGGGGAACTCACTATGAAGGGGAAATGGTCACATCAAAAACAGACTATATATATCAACACACTTGAAATATTGATGGTGGAAAAGGTCCTCAGAGCCTATGAAGTACTTCTTTGGGACCAGGTTGATCAGATTATCACAGACAACATAACGACTATGTTTTCCAGCAATGGAGGGGAGGAATCCTGGTCGGATTGGCTCCCTCCATTCACTCCAGTAGGCAGGGCTAAGAAGCTGCAGGAAACGTCACCAAGGGAGCCGCCCCCTGGAGTCTAGTCTAGTTCCTGCCTCGCTCCAGATAGGTTTCCTTTTCCTTTCCTCCGCTTCTCCTCCGCTCTTTTAAAAAAAAACCTTTCCCTGCCCTCCCTTCCCTTCCCTTCCTCCTGTTTGGGGCTAGGCAAAGGCAGGCAGGGTGACGACCATGTCCAGCAGGGAGCATCAGGAGGACAGCCCCGGCATGTCCGGTGAGTCCATCCCACCCGGGACGGGAGTGGCTCTCATCGAGGGCCAGAGATCCCGCAGGATGGCGCTGCCGGAGGGGGGAGAACCCCTTTCTCCACGCTTGGGAGCGCTCAGCCACGCACACTTGTCCCAAGAACGAAAGGAGGTGGCTCTGACCAAGGAGGGCACCGGGACCGTGAATACCTTCACTTCCCCCGCCGCGGCTCTCGCTCTGTCACAGGAGCTCACCGAGATCCTGAGCTCCATTGTCCAGGCAGTGATTTCTAGCCAGGACTCTTCCTCTCTCCCCAAGACCCAGGGCGCATCCCCCTCAGCAGCTCCTCACTCCTCAGCCTCCCGCTCTCATCCCCTGTCTAAAGCTTCCGAGGCCCTTCCCAGGGCTAGCCAGGCCCATACCAGTTCCTCTTCCCTCTCTCCCCCCTCCCCCGGTCCTCCCTAGATGCCATCCCTGGGACGGAGAGGGGCAATTTTGTGCCTAAATTGCATAGGCATACCAGGGCCGTTAATTTTGGCGGGAAGAAGCCGGCCTCTGTTTCTCCTTCCCGCCCAAAGGCCTCTCGCAGGAGGAGGGTGACATCTGCTGGCCACCACAAGCAATCAAAAAACCTTCTCCCCATTCCTCTGAAGAAGATCTGGGTTCTGCTACCCAATCTCAGTCTGTCTCTGAGTATGGTGAAGATGAGCTTTCTGTTGAAGACAGTGATGACCTCCCCCCCCCCCCGGCAAGACTCTTTTCATTGGAGGACATACTGTTAAAAAAGGCCATTAAGGCACTGGATTTGTCAGAGACATCCAAGCCACAACAAAACTTAGATCCTGACCTTCCTCAAGGCAAAGGGGATTCCTTCCCTAAGCCCGTCTCTTCCTGTCCTGAAGTGCCCTTTCCCGCTGATTTTATGCGAACAGTAAGGGAAGAATGGAACAAACCAGCCTTGCCAGGCCTAACCCAGCTGCTACCAAACAATTCTATACCTTGTCTCAAGCAGTCATGAACAAGCTTCAGGTGCCTCTGGGCGATGCACCTGTGTCTGCTCTTGTCTCGTCAGCTGTCTTCGCTAAAGATGGTGAGGACGCACTCAAGATACCCAAGGATAAGAAAGCAGATGCTGCTCTCAGGAAAAGTTTCGAAGCCTCCACTACAGCTATTAGGGCAGCTTCCTTTGTCTCCATCCTATCCAGAGCTGCCTTCGGCTGGGCCAAAGATCTCATCCAACTAGTTCCTAGAGGAGACACGCAACTGCGACAGGGAATCAACAAACTGGCCAAGGTTCTCGCTTTCACCTCAGACGCCTCATTGGACATCATCCAGTTTAGTGCTAGGGCTCATCTCTAGCAGCTACCATCTCTGTCAGATGTCAAATTTGGCTCAAAAACTGGTTAGTTGATGCCCCTTCCAAGCAAAATCTTACCTCAGCCCCCTTCGGGGGTACAAAGCTCTTCGGTGAGGCCTTAGAACCTGTCCTTGTTGAACCAAGGACAAAAAGAAGGCTCTTCCTACCTCCGCTCGCCGGGAGGACAAACGATTCCTTTGCCAAGGACTGTCTTCTTCCTGATCCTTCCGCAACAACTCCAATCTCTCCAGGCAGAGGGACAACAGGTATGGAAGACAGCAATGGTCCGACCGCCGCTACTACAAGAATCAGCCCCAGACACGGGGTCATGGAAAGCCATTCTCAGCCGTATCTTCCACTCCTACCAGCTCGGGAAAACAGCCTCCCAACCAGCGCTCTTGACTGGCCACCCCACAAGGTGGGAGGCAGGATGCAACACTTTTACGACTCTTGGCTGACCAGTACTTCAGACAAATGGGTCCTCTCAATCATCTTACACGGCTACTTAATATACTTTCACCAACGGCCTCACGAGCACTTCATTGTTTTTCCCAGATCAAGGAGGCCCCTAAAGCATTCTATAATGATGCGGGCCATCAATCACCTCCTGGAAATAGGGGCGATCGAACCTGTTCTCCCCACAGAAATCTCAAAGGGTTGTTACTCGATTCTGTTCTTGGTTCCCAAGAGGGATAAATCATGGAGAGCAGTCCTCAACCTCAAGAGGGTCAATTGATCTGTCAGGAAGCGTCACTTCAGAATGGAAACTCTCAAGACGATCCTGGATTCCATAAAACCCCAAGACCATCTCGCATCCCTCGATTTGACGGATGCTTACCTACACATTCCGATTCACCCTCTACATCAAAGGTTTCCACGTTTCTGCTACAACGGCCTCCACCTTCAATACAGAGCTCTGCCCTTCGGCCTCTCCTCGGCCCCGAGGGTTTTTACCAAAGTGATGGTCGCACTGGTAGCACATTGGAGACTGCAAGGCATTCATGTCCCCCATACCTCGACGACCTCCTGATTGCTGCTACCTCGGCCCAACAGGCGGCCACCTGTTCGAACCCCTCCGTCATATTGATTTAAAATACCTGACTTGGCAGGTTCTCTTTCTTGTTGCGATAACGTCGGCCAGAAGGGTCTCCGAACTGGCTGCCTTGTCTGTTAGACTAGAACTGTGTGACTTTAGGCAAGATTCTGTGGTACTACAACTGGACCCTTCCTTCATCACTAAAGTCAATTCAGTATTTCATAGAACTCAAGAGATTATTCTTCCGTCGTTCTGTCCTAATCCTAAAAAAGACTTGGAGAAGGTGTGGCATACCCTAGACGTCAGGAGGGCTCTCCTGATATACGTCAAGCACACCAGGCACTTCCGTCTCTCAGATTGCCTATTTGTCTCCTTCGGATCCTCTACTAAGGGCAGAAAAGTTTCCTCTACCACACTATCCAGATGGATTCGAGACTGCATATCAAAGTGATACGTTTTGAGCAGAGAGGCCTTGCCCAAGTTCATCACGGCGCATTCCACATGCAGCGCAGCCACTTTGGCAGCCTTATCTGTCAATGCTCCTATGCTAGAAATTTGTAGGGTGGCCACTTGGTCCTCTCAGTCCACCTTTGTCCGTCACTACCATATGGATGCCTTCCAGTCTGCGGAAGCCTCCTTTGGGAGACGGGTGCTTCAGGCCATCATATAGGCACGTCCTCAGTTTTCCCACCCTAGGTCAGGGAGCTGTGGCATGTCTCGATCAGGATTCCTCCCCTCCATCGCCGGAAAAAGTGACATTGGCTTACCTTGTGAGATGTTGCTTTTCGGCAATGGATGTAATGGATGAGTGGGTTCTGGATGAGTGTGTTTCAGTTGAAAATATGGTCCTGAACCAAAGGAAATGGCTGCACGTGTTACATTGCTGATGGAAGGATTTGGAGGCTAAGAATCAAGAAGTTCTGACTTGGCCAGGGAAGAGAGTTGCTACAAAACAAGAAGAATTTGCACAAACGGAACGTACCCTAAGCTGCAAGGACTATGGCAATCGCAGTGACATCAGCCGAGGTCTCATAACTGACAAGATGAACATCTTTCTAACTAACTCACGTCAGCATTAGAACAACATTCTCTGTGTTCCAATAACATAAAACATGGAACAATAACATGTCTTGCCCAAGAGATGAGAAGAAGAAAGTATAAAACAGGAGGATTTCCAGCCTCTCTTTGGTGATTCCTGCAGGTTTCATCCAACCCTTTGAGGGCGAATTGGCCACTCGTTCGGCAAAGGGACCGTGTGTGTGAGGCTCTCTCTCTCTCTCTCTCTCTCTCTCTCTCTCTCTCTCTGTGTTTATGTGTGTGTATGAAAGATATCTCTCTTGATACTTACTTCCTTGCCTTATATGCATAGTATTTAGATTATTTGCTTGTCTCATGTGCCTTAGTAAAAGTAGTTTAAATCCAGATCTGGTGTCTCAAGTGTCTCTTTCAGCCTGGGTTTGGGGTAGGTCTTTTGAAAGAGGGAATTTACATTTATACACTCTCAGGAAACAACGAACTGCCCTACAAAACCTGGACATAACATGGAGGTGGAGGAATCCTACCCTCCCAAAACTGAGGATGTTCTTCGGTTGAGGGATGGCTTGGTTGGATTAATTGTTTAAATGGTTAGTTAGTTAGTTACTGGCTTAGTTGGTTTTTCACTAGTTCTTAAGATGGTTCTAAGGTTGTCTGCAGTACTCGGCTGTAATATAGACTGGACTCCAGGGGGCGGCTCCCTTGGTGACATCACCTACAGCTTCTTAGCCCTGCCTACTGGAGCGAATGGAGGGAGCCAACCCAATCAGGATTCCTCCGCCCCCCATCGCCGAAAAGCAACATCTCACAAGGTAAGCCAATGTCACTTTCTACCTGAACAAACAGGGTGGAACAAAGTTGGTTATCCTATGCAATATCTCTGTTCAAATCTGGAACTGATGTGTTAAGAAAAAAACATCTCAATCCATGCAATCCACCTGTGAGGAGAGGACAATGTGTTAGCGGATCGATTGAGCTGGTCTTCAAATTTGTGCCACAAGTGGCGGCTTCATCCGAGTGTGGTTCAATCCATTTTTCACTGCTGGGGGACTCCAGAAGTGGATCTGTTCGCCACCTTTGCCAATCAAAATTGTAGCTGGTTTTGCTCCAGGACAATGGGGAAAGGTTCCCTTGGTGGTGCCCTTTTTTTTTAACTGGGGGTACAAGATATTATATGCTTTTCCTCCATTCCTGTTGATCACAAAAGTGGTAGCAAATTTGGGGGATGATTGTGCCAATGTCATTCTCATCTCCACAACAACCTTGGTTTACAACCCTACTTCGTCTGGTCTGAGATTTATGGATTTGGCCTCCTCTCTGTCCCAAACTTCTCACACTGCATGACAGTTTGGTTCGGCATCCAGATCTTGAAACTCCGACTGCTAACATGGAGGATTCAGTGTTAACTGAATTACTTTCTCCTGTTCATTGAATTACGTCAGCCACTCTGAAATCCTCCACATTGGTCCTACCAGTACAAATGATAAAGATTTTGACTGTTTCTTTCTGAATTAGATTTTCATGTTACTGGATTTGTCCTAAACACATATTGGATTTTCTTACTTCTTTATTGGTCTTGGGTCTTTCCCACTCATCCATCAAATGTTGTCTTGCACCTATAATCACTGAGTTACATCAACAGGGTCATCCATGCTATTTTTGTAATCCTAACATTAAAGCCTACTTGAATCTACATCCTCCTGCATCAGGACCCACACCATTGTGGTCCTAGTCCTGTCCAACTAGTCCTATCTCAACTTTCAAAACAGCCTTTAGAACCATTGGCCACATGTGACTTACATTTACTTACTAGAAGACTATTGGTGGCTATCATGACATCTTGTAGGGCAGGAGGACTGTTTGGTCCTCTGTGTCGATCCTTCTTACCTTAGTTTTCATCATGAAAAAGTGGTTCTGAGACCAGATATCTCATTTCTACCAAAGGTCTGCATTCCATCTTATTCATGACAGTGTGCTACCAGCACCTGATATCTGAATTTTAACAGATTCTGCATTTTTTGGATACTCATCAAATTTTGGTTTGCTATGTGGCTAGGACATTGACTTTAAGAAAGTCTAATAGACTTTTCATTTGTTATTAAGAATTGAAATGGGGCTTACCTGTTTCTTCCCAATGTTTCTCAAAGTGGGTGGTGTCCACCATACATCTGGCTTACGAACTGGCCAAGAAGGCACCTCCGGTCATGGCTTGAGCCCACTCCACCAAGGCTATGGCTTCCTCCTCAGCTTTTCTTGAAGGTACACCTTTAGAAACTATCTGCCAGTCTGCTGTTTGTTTTACCCTTCCATCTCATTATAGACTAGATGTTTGATCTCAGGAGGTTGCAGTTTTTAAGAGGGCTGTTCCCATGTCAGCCTTGAAGTGATGTAGCTCCTTTTATTCCATTATTTTGGTGTGATTGAGCTTTTGGTCTTTTTTTCTTGGCTGGTTAATAAAAAATTATGTTTCTACTATTTAAATGTGCATTTCTTCTAGCATGACCTCCCCTTCCCTCCTGATATGGTAGCTTTCTAATCTGTTTGATTCACAGAGACCACAAAGAAGGAGGTCAGGTTGCTGCAAGTGTAGTTTTTCAAGTGGTCATCTGTGAAATCACACAAACCTGACCATGGTTGTATCCTGCTTCTTTTAGTTAAGGGGATACAGCTGTGCAGCATCCTTTTTGGAACAGAGATAAATAGGTGCGGTATATAGGACAGGCAGAGCTACCACCAAAAACCTTACTCTAGTTATTCTAAAAGGTTCTGAACTTGCTGTGTGCAGGCGCAGTAAAATCCAGTTGTGTGACTTCACAGATGACCAATCAAAGAACTACAGTTATAGGTAAGTAACCTGTCCTTTCCTGGGTTGGCTCAACTGGCTTCTGGTTCTGGGTTGTTCATCTTCACTAGGTGTTCTGTTGTTTCTGGCAACTCTAAGGCAACCCTATTACAACTCTAAGGCAACCCTATTTTCTTGGCACGTTTCGGAAAAGGGGGTTTGCCATTGCCGTCCTCTTGAGGCTGAGAGAGTGTGACTTCAGTGGGTGGATGAGTTTTATGTGACTTCAAGTTGCTTCTGGCGATTCCATCACAGGCTTTTCTCAGCAAGTTTCATAGAGGGGGTTTGCCATTGCTGTCCTCTGAGGCTGAGAGAGTGTGACGTGGGTGGGTGTTGTGTGCCTTCAAGTCAATTCTGGCGACCCTATAACAGGGCAAGTTTCATCAGAGGGGATTTGTCATTGCTGTCCTCTGAGGCTGAGAGAGTATGACTTGGGGTTTTCTTGGCAAGATTTGTTCAGAGGAGATTTTTGCCATTGCCTTTCCCTAAGGCTGAGATAGTGTGGGTTTCATGGCAGAGCTGGGATTCAAGCCCTGGTCTCCAGAGTCATAGTCCAACACTCAAACTGTTTAACCATGCTGGTTCTCACTTTATTATGTACTCAGCTGTATTTTTCTGATGGACATTAAAATGGCTTGTTGGCTTGCAATATACTTATAGAAGTGAGCAAAACACGCACTTAAAATTGAACTTTACTATCCACAAATCCTTGACTAAGTCTACATTTAAATTATTCTTTCATTTGTCCATTGTGGTAAAATTAAAGTTTAAAAAACCATTCAACATTTACATTGTATCCTCAAGCAGCCCACTGCCCAACACAGTTGCTGTACTTCTCCCCTCTAAGAAACAAACATAGACACCCTGAGCCCTTGGTAAAAGGCTTATCTGCTGCTGCTCCTCCAAAGGAAACAAAAACTGTCCAGGAGGGATTCCAAGAAACATCCTCCATTTTGAGCATGTATGAAAAGCATAGATTTATATCTATATGGGTATTTTTAGCTCAAAGTGACCACTCTTGGTCCTCCTCCTTTTCAGGACCTGTCCCCCATTTCAACTTCCTCTCTGGGAGGGATTCCAAAATGTCCTCCATTTCGAGTAGGGCTGAGAAAGATGGATTTAATATTTATATGGGTGGTTTGTTTTGTTTTTGTTTTGAGTACTGAGCCAGGGCTTTTAAAGTGATCTCAAACTGGATTATTTCTGCAGTGTGTTTTGGACGTAATGTCTTCTTTTTAAATTGTTACTCCTCCTTCCATTCCTCTGATGAACTTTCATGCAGTTAGAGAGAGAAGAACTCACAAAATTACACAAGGAAACCTCCAGACAGCTTAGCCACATGATCGGTCTTAATTCTAAAAACACAAGCTCATTTTCTTCTGTCGCTTTCAGAGACTAAGCTCCAGAGGATGAAGTATCAGGTATAAGGAGTTAGGAGTTCCTACTTGGTCTCTGTAAGGAAATACAGTGCCTATGATGCTAAATCCATTCTACTCTTAAAACTTGTGCCAATGCATAATTGTTTAGCTAGGACATATTGGCGGTTCAGAACAAACACAGGGTTACAATAGTCTTCCAGTGATTTCACAATACAAGAACTAGGAACCTTACTTAAAAATTGTGCCCCTGCCCAAAAGTTCAGAAAACTGGTTTTGAGTTTTGACTCCTTTTCTAAACTTTTTTTTAAAACAAATATATAGCATAGTTTAAATAATACCATTGACATAAGCTTGTGTTTGATATACTTCTCTTCACTTCAGATACAAGATGGTTTAGACGCAGAAAAGGTTGAAGATGAAATGATGAACCAGCTGCCATTGATGAATCTTCTTAAATTTCCTCTTCCACCACCTGGAAACAATACAAAACGCCTTGCCAGGATTCATGAGCTAATGCACTATTGTACTAGTGGTAAAATAATTCACTTACTATCTTTCTTTGTAGGCAGTTTTCTGGAAGGTCTAAAAATGTTGTTGTAAGCAAGGAACAGGGAACAACTTGCAGGGTTGTTTTACTGCAGCCTCCACCATTCCTGCCTACTGGGTAGTTGGTATCCAATGGGAGGACCACAGTCTCCCCACCTGTTATAAGAGGTTATAAGAGGTTCATAGGACAACAGAGGATGTCTTTGTTCAGTACACAATATGCCCTTTTATTTATACAAGCTGTCTAGAATAGTATGAATCAGCTGTTAATTATAGTGGAGGGGTTTTCTGTCAAGTTTTTTAAAAAATCAGATAATTGATTTAGTTTCCAATCACAGGGAGAACTGTCTTGCTGCTTCATTGCCAAACCCATGAAATGGGTTGTAAAATGCAAATAAGTCTTAGTTGTCTTCTGGATGGCATTTCAGACCAATTATTGATGTTATCCATGGAAGAGGTATCCTGGTTTCTAAAAATGGTTCTACGTGGAATTGCAAAATTCAGAGAGAGATGAGTGGAGACATCCAAGGACATTTTTTAAAAGGAGATGTCAAGACAGTTCACAATGGGAACTGTTTTATTGTGGTGATCATTCAATATTACAGTCACAGAAATTCAGTTTTGTAGTGTAGGTGGACAAGAGTTTGTTAACACTGGCAGAGATATTGTGGGTCTTGAAAAATACGCATACATGACAGTTGTGCATGTTCTTTGACTGTGAAGGCTCAAAAGAAGAACCTGCATGTAGTTTGGTGTGAAGGAGGCAAAATGGCAGATTTCATATTTCTATCCCACTTGAATCTTGGGATCAGGTGTTACAGCCTAGCAGAATGGTCACACGTACTGTAATGTTCTCTGACTCAATGGACATACCTCATGGACAAAACCAGAAATCATTTATTGGAAAGAACAGCACATTGTTTTTGCAAATCCTTTTTGCTAGATCTACAAGCTAAGTTTCATTTCTTTACCACCTTCAGATTCACCTCCCTTCTCAAATTCCTTTCCCATGGAGTGTCAGACAGCTATATGACCATGGTTCACACACAACAATACCCCACAGCAACTCAACTCTCCTCACACACTCATGCTCCCAACATGGCTACAGCATTTTTAAGCAAGCCTACCTTTAACAAGGCAGAAGCAGCTATGAAGAGACTCTGACACATAGTCTCACTAGGAAGTTTCAAAAGATTCTGTTCTTTCAGGATGAGATTGCTGTCATTGTATAAAAGTGGATTGATCTCCACAAATCTAAGGGCAATGTGGACCACTGGGCCTGGTGGATAATCTTGTAAAGACAGGGGAATCAGTTTAGCAATAACAGACACAACTGCTATCACCCTGGTCAGAGCAAGAGGTACAGCTGAAAATTAACCAGTTGCAAGTCGCATCCATAGTGTTACTAGTAAAGGATTATCAGTCCCAGATACATCAGAGCTCTGTGTTCTTCATCACTGTCTCTGCGTGTCACAGATATAGGTTTACGCCTGTGCAGAAGCTACCAATGAATATATTCAATGCTGTGGTGGCTCCATCAGAAGAGAAGAAGAAGCCTCCATCTATGGTCCCTACTCCCCTGTCTGATGCTGGGGCTGACGTGGCAGCTTTAGCTTCTACTTCTCAGTATGCTCAGTTGCCTCCATCCACAATTTCTCCAGTACTTCTGGCAGTCACTCCTCCAACCTTGTCAACATGTGTCCTTGGTACTGATCCCTTCATAGACTTCATCTCTATAGCCCATTTCATTGACCATTTCATTCAATTCTGTTGGTCCGGACTTTACATACACCAGCAATCTCAGTCCCAATATTGAGAATTCTACTGGTCCAACCTAGCGCAGCCTTCAGTTTTGGCTACTGCACTCCCGGCTCAACCAACCAATTCTGGCTTTGATGTTTATGATTCAGACTCCTCTTCTCCAGCTTCACCCTTCTCCACTCATGTCTTCTCATTCAGTGACTGTTCAGGATGCTGGACCCACCCCCACCCCCACCCCACCTGAGGACATGGCACTTTTCTCCGATATAGGGCTCAGGATTTCTAAAGCCATCAGTATGGAGGTCAAGTCACGCCCCAACTCCCATGATCAACCCTGTCTTCAAGACTGTGGACTCTCCAGCTGCCACTTCTGTCTACACTGCATGAGGTCATGGCCAAAACTCTCCTCACTTCCAAGAAGTTGAAGAATCTACAACCTTTTTGTTCACCCACTCACCACTAAACACCATTGTGGTGAAGGCATCCCAATCAAAATCTTCAGGGAAGTACCACTCTTCACCGGTGGACAAAGAGGGCAGACACCTGGGTGCTTTTGTGTACAGGTTTTACTCTTCTGCTTCCCTCTCTATGAGAGGGAGTTCGGGATTCTGTTGCTCTAGAACCCATTCATTTGTCTTTTTAGCAGTCCACTGTATCCTCAGCAGTCATGTCCAGCATCACATCTCAAATGAATTCTCCTTCTGTCAGCTTTCTTCACTGACCAACTCTCTTCCCAGAGTTGAGTAGCTTCTCTTTTTTCGTCTTGTTTTCTAATTGGTCTTAATCATTCTTAGTACTTCTACTAAAATTAATGTTAGTGAACTTTTCCACTGCAGTTCTTCCCTTTCCCTCTGAACTTCAGTCAGAGGGCTGTATCCTTCTGTACAGTTTTAAAAGTACATTTAAGGCACTTACAAAGTTCAACATCCGGCATCCACACCCAGTGCCCTTTTGCTTGGGACACTTGGTTTGGTCATGCACTCTTTGTAGAGGTTTTACAGTGCAAAGCCTTAAAAACAGACTCTCCACCTTTAACCTTTATTTATGAGAGCAGTCTGTTAAAATGGCTGATACTGGTGCTCAGAATTGGACTCTCCACTTGGCTTCATTGTAACACTTGCTGCAATGAAGTGGTGGAGAACAAGAAGCTCCTCAAGCACAAGAGGCAATGCCTGTGGCAGCATCCCTACGTGCTGCTGAGCTTTTGCCTTTTCTCTGTTCTCTGTTAACATTTCACCATCTTCACCACAATAGTGCCCAGCCATTTCTTTGTTCTTCCTTTTGCTATAGACATAACCCCAAAAGTCCTTTTAAAATTTTAACTTCTCTAGAAAGCCTGAGCATTTTCTGTCCTTTAGATTTTCTGACTTTCTTCCTACATGATCTGGCTGTTTGTTTCAATTCTTTGGTGATTTCCCCCTTTTCATTTTTGTACATGTCCCTTTTGAGTCTTGGCTCATTTGAAAGTTCTTTAGTCATCCATCCTGGTTTCTTGAGATACCTCCCATTCTTCCTCCTAATTGGAACTGTTTGAAATTGTGACTTCAATATACTCCTTTTAAGAAACTCCCATCCCTCATGAATGAACCTCCTTCTGTAATAGTATTCCTGACCATAGCATCACTGCCAGTATTTCCGTAAGTTTACTGAAACCAGTTTTCCTAAAGTCTAGAATGCATATCTGACTATGCTCAGGTTCTTCTTTCTGCTCTATAACAAATTCCAGGAAAACAGGGTCACTTTCAGCTAAGAATCTTGTCACTTCTGCCCCTTTAACCAGATGATTACTGTTCATTAGGATCATATTTAAAATACATGATCACTTTGTTGCCTCTTCCACCTTCTGAGTAGTGAAATTGTCTGGCAGAAACAGAACAAAAAAATTGGAAAGCAAATATTTACAATATTTAATTAGGAGACAAATTCCTCAGCTGCCTTGCAGACATTTTCATTAGAACATTAGAAGGAGACAAAGTCCCACTTTCTGCGTTATGGTCCAAAAACTTTTATTTCTTAAAAAGCCCAATGCATTTCACCCTTGTCACCAACTGGCCTTCTTCAGGGGCTATTACCAGAAATTCCTGGAGTTTCAGTGTGCGCTCTCAGTCAGAGTGGACTCTCTTGCTTCCAATACTCAGAGAGTCCACTTTGATTGAGAGTACAGACTTCAACTCCAATTTCTGGTAATAGCCCCTGAAGAAGGCCAGTTGGTGGCAAGGCTGAAATGTGTTGGGCTTTTTAAGAAATAAAAAAAATTGGACCTTCACACAGCATGTGGGACATTGTTTCATAATCTAATGAATTTGTCTGCAAGGCAGTTGCAAAATTTGTTGGACATTAAATTTTTATCTGAGTATTACTTCCAACAAATATCAGGATAGTTGAAATCCCGCATTACTGCAACACCTCTTCTTTCATAAAGTATGGTAATCTGTTCCAAATCCTCAGTCTGTCTTGGGGATCTGTAGTAGACCCCAACTACCACCACCACATCTCTGTTGTTTCTCTCCCCCTTATGTTTTACCCCTTATGCTCTCAATTTGGCTTCCAAAATTTTAGGCATGGATCTCTTCACAGATGTTATAATCCTTAATGTATAATGCTATTCCACCTCCCTTCCTGTTTGGCATGTTCTTTGAAATTTCTCTGTATCTATATTCCAGTCATGAGACTCATCCCACCAGGTTTCAGTTATTTTTATTTTTATTCTTTAATCTTGGTTTATTTCCATTTTATATGAATTTGAATAATTCTTGACGACAATATTTAAACAATAAGTCATCCGTACTTATCGAGATGTTCTGAAATAAAAATAGCATCTTCAATATGACATTCAGTTTGATCGTTGATATTCTGCCTAAAAGAGACAAGTTCTAATAGGTTCATTTATTTGATTCCATTTTTTGTAATTATTTATAAATAATTCAGTATTCTTGTTATAGTTTTTCCTAACTAATTTACTTTTTTGTGTTTTAAATTTTTATTCTTTTTCCAATTCAGTTTCTTCTTTCCTAGATATATTCTTTGTAATTATGACAGTTGTTTTTTTCTTGACCTTGAAGCTTACTAGTTCTCCATATTAATCCAATATTTGTGGTAGTCTAATACTTGTAGTGGGGTCATCTAGACATATATAAGGGTCATCTGCAAATGTGCACTTGTATCCTTGTTTTGTTAATCCTTTTCTCTTAAACAGAAAACTAAGAAAGGATGGATTAATTAATAATTCTAGTATCAAAAATAACAATAGCAATAGAGGGCAACTTTGTCTGGCACGTTTTAAATCATACATAGGTTTTTTCTGTTTATCAAAATTTGCCCTAATTGGTATTATTCTTAAATACCAATTAGGGCAAATTTTGTTAAACAGAAGAAAAAACAATGTATGATTTAAAATGTACCAGACAAAGATGCCCTCTATTGCTATTGTTATTTGTCCGATTTATGTAATTTGTAATTATGAAATTATGTAATTTATGTAATTTGTTTGACGATTCATTTTATTAAGTACATCTATCATACATTTCCAATTTCCTACAGTGATATATAAATAAAGGATGATAATAATAATAATAATAATAACAATAATAATAATAATTTACTTTATCAAAGGCTTTTTTTAGTGTTCAGGAAAACCATAGCTAATTTTTGTTCATTATGTGTCTCATAATATCCAGTCACATCTAAAACTGTTGTAGCATTTTCCCCATCAGTCTTTTTGGAAGAAAACAGTCTGGACTTTCTGATTCCTGTTTTTTAGTAATGCCTTTAAACTTTCTGCCAGTAACAAAGAAAAAAAAATCTTATAATTGATGTTCAGGAGTGAAATCCGCCTATAATTGATGTTCAGGAGTGAAATCGGCATATAAAGTTTCTTAAACTTTACATTTCCAAAGCCAAAGAAGAAATTCCTTGGAAATACAAACAAAGAATGTCAACTCTTAATTAAATTTGGAAGAAGTTTAAAAACTGAGATCAGAAATAAGGATGGAATTAAAAGAGATGAGACAAGAAATAAAATCAGATCTGAGGAAAGTGTTAGAGATGTTTGGACAGAAATTAGAGTTGGTAAGAAAATAACTCAAGTGAAAACTAAGATTCAGGAATTATAAGATAAGACAGAAAACCTGGAGATTAATTTCAAAGAACCTAGAACAAATAGCAGAAAAAGGAACAACACAGAACATAACAATTGAAGTCAAAAACAGTTCAATGCATCAAAATCAGAGATTTGAAAGAGATGCATGATGAAGATTTATATACTGTAATTGAATAATCCCAGTTTTGCTGAATTAATGGGCTGGGCTCCTGAACAGATGAACTTAGAGATCGATAAATTATTCAGGATTAACTCTAAAATTCTGAGAAAAAGAAATCTATAGTGGCATAGTAATCTATTTAATCAGAGAACAAGTAAAAGAAATAATTTTGCTGTATAATTGAAGATATAAACTGGTGATAGAAACTTATCACATTGGTACTGAGAAAATGAAAAGATTATAATAATAACCTTCTACCCAGGTCCTGAAAAGAAAATGCATAATTTATAGATGGCCAAGTGTTGAGGAATTTTCTTTAACAATTCCTCAGTGTTTTACATTAAACTCAGTGCCAAAAGCAAAAGACTTTCCATTGAGCAGACAGACCAGGAAAGCACGGATCAGATTTCCTGACCCCAGTGGTTACCCAAGTAGGAGTCCCTGAGTTGGTGTAAATATGGGCAACTGTTCATACACCTGTACCGGTGCCAACCTGGGACCTGCGATCTGTGCACCCTCCTTGCCTTGCCACACCATTGCTTTCATAAGAAGTTAAGCAGATGCTGAAGCTGTCCATAGTGTGGAGAGGAAGAATTGCTTTGGGGTTCCAGTCCAACCTGCGGGCTCAGGGTAACCTTTCCACCAGAAGAGAATTAATATTATTGGGCCCTGCCTGTTACTGAAGGGAAGAAGCTAATAGGAAGGTGTGGAAGGCCCTTGAAAAGATAGCTAGAAGCAGAATGGCAAAAACAAAAACAAAACAAAAAAACCAACCTTTTTTTTAAAAAAAGGAATAATTAGCATATATAAAATTAGTGTGACAACTGAACAATATTCATTGTACATTTCCTTATCACATAAAACATTTTGCTTTTATTTTGACAGAAATGGCAAGAAAAGTTAATCATACAGAGAATTTTATTTTTGTGTCCTGATTTTCCTGCAGACCACATGAATTGGGCTGAAGTAGAACGAGCTTTTAAAGTGTTTACATTTGAAAGTCTGAAGCTGACAAGGGTAGACGATTCTGGACAATTAGAAGGCCCTGGCACAATGCTTGGTGGTGATTATGAAGTCTCCTATATCCCATGGGATAATCCTGCTAGATTTGCTATGCAACTGAGGCAAGAAATAACTGGAAAAAATATTTCTGAACAAAGTATCAACATATCAGGTAGTTTTATATGTGTTATCATTAATATATCAAAGCATGTTATTGTCTGAATTATTACTGAACATGTGCTGCACCCTATGATAAAATATGAACAGTGAAAGTACATGATCAAAAAGTCATTTTAAAGAATCATTAGTAAACTACATCTTGGCCTAGTTGTACTTTCCAGAATTTAAAACATGCCCTCCCTTACATTCTGTTCTTCCTCCCTCTCTATGAATGAGCTGTGTTCCTCCTTTCTGACCTCTGTTTTGCAATGGTGAAAGGTATTACCACCATGGTAGGTGTGATACCCAACGTACCTTGGCTGCAGAAGAATTAGATTTCTTGAAAGACTTCATTAAGGATAGGGAAAAAGAAACAGCTAAGCACTGTTGGCAAGAAGAAGAGCCACAACTGTATACAAGCATATATACAGATAAGTAGGAATCATGAGGTGTGGGAATACAAAGAGATTATTGAAGCAAGAACACTGAACAAAGGTGAATGGCTTGTAGGTATGTCTGGTTCTGGTCTAGATATTCAATAGAATGAGACAATAAGTGTCTGGGGAGATAAAATTGATTGATAATGTACTGGAACAGGGCATGTTGGTATTATAGTCAATTGGAATGCAAAAGTATGTGACAAAGCAAAATATTGTTGGTGAATTTGGCCTTGAGACCAAGGAAGGAAGCAGGACAGCAAATTAGCAGGGTTTTTTTGAGGAAACAGGTTTGTTACAGGCAACTAAAGAGACATCACTGGATGACCAATAAAGAAATCAGACAGACAATATAATTGGAAGCCGAAGAGGGAGAGGTGCCGTTCTCTCTGTAAAAATAAAACCAAGAGCAGTTTGTGGCAAAGACCATGGACTGCTAATATCTAAAATAAGAGTTCAGATAAAGAGATATGCTAAATCAATCATGATGCCAAAATACAACCTGAATACAAAATACAAGAACTGTGTAAAATGGCAGGTGAAACTCTTCAAATAGGTAAGCACAAGTGAGGGCCTGTATGGATGGACCAAAAGGCACACACTATCCCAGCCTCACATTATCTTGTCTGGATGATGCAAGACTTTATCCCCATGGTGAGGCCAGTTAGACCAGAAGCAGATCAGGTGGATCCAGCCCAATCTTGACCAAAATGGGCCTTAGCCCAGCCTTTGCTGTGACATTTCTAGGACATTCTATGGTGATAGCCAGTAAACTAGATGGCCTCATGTGCCTTGTATCTATCTCTCATCACTTCTGGTGAGAAGACCCCCCTGTTGCAGCCTCTGACATGGAAAGGGGGCACCTGGCCAGGTGCGTATGGACAAGAATTCCATTTCTGCTCTTGCTGGTGAGGATGGGTGTGGGTGTTTTCTCACCAGACATGATGTTGGACACAGGTATGGGGTGCATGGCAGTAGTAGGTCCATGGTGCAGTGGAGGGCAGGTGCCTAAACACCTGCCCATCACCTCACCAGCCTGGGGAATGATCCGTGCTATCCTCCTCATCTGCTTAGGGCTATATGCTTAGAAGCCAATTAAAAGTGATCGAAATATGACTGGCCTGTGTCTTAGCTGTGGCCAATAGAAAGGTTGCAGCTCTTCTAAGTATAATCAGCTCTTTATTATAAAGTAAAAATTTACTGGCCAAAAATCTTTAACTTGCAGGGATCCCAAAACGAATTTATTCCTAATTTCAGATGATAGTAGACAGCTGAATAGTGGGGAAGATCTTTGATTTCATTTTGACCGCAGTGACAGGGATACGGATGGTATGGTATTTTGGCAAATTTGCCCTCTACCACTGCTGAAGGCATTAGTTGAAATCTGGCTGGTCTATATTCCTTCCTTAAGTAACATTTGTCACTTTTAAGCAAATAGTCTTCTGGGCCATGGATTTTTTAAGAATAAACTATACCATGGTGCAATCTTGATGGTGCCCAGTGCCACATAATAATCTTGTAGACAGATGTCAAGCACCTGGAGTTTAAATTCCTTCTTTGCCTATATTTTATCATTTTGGTGAAATAATGCCTCTGAGAACTGAAATTTGCTAAGAAGGTGGGATATGCAACCATATTTTGTCTCTTAAGGGGAAAGTGGTCAGTTGTTTATTGTAACAAAATTTTACAAGACAATTTTCAGGGAGATGCTTCAATCTTGACCAAAAGTTGAAAATATATGAACAAACGGTTGAGGACCAAGGATGAGAATCCATCTCTAGCCTCAGTAACTGTGCTGGAGTCAACCTCAGAACCCCCAGGATAGTTATTAAATTTTGTTCTATAAACCTTCCAGATCATAAGCTGTCTAGAATCCCCGTATCTCTGATCCAAATAATACCTGCAACTGTAATTTTTTTCTTAATGCATTGCAAAACTGGCAGGTCCTGCCTTCCAGTTGAGGTGTACCAAAATTTAAGAATGGCTCCAATGAGCTGTTTTGGAGGCATTGATATGAGGGTGCCATGATCCAGAAGCAGCAAACAATATTCCTAAATAATGAGAGGATTTAACTTGTTCTATTTAATTTTTTTCCAATATGCCAAATATGCTTCTTGATTCATTCTCTAAATACTACTACTTTTGGTTTTCACATAGTTAATAGATAGGTTACTATCTTGACAGTAGGAATTCAGGTTAGCTAGAAGCTTCTGAAGACCAATTTGGTATAGGAAAGAAGAACTGTATCATCTGCATACATAGGCAAAGATACCTCTTTGGGGAAAATAATTTTTCGTCTCCCATATCTGGTGAGACTACATCACTCATGTCAAAACTGAAGAGTTATGGACAGAGTCTTGTTTGATACCTCTATTAGATGGTATAGACTTAGTATATGATCCTTCCATGGGAATACTCACCTTTAAGTCTCATCTAAAACAGCCTTCTGAGTCATGTGTGAGGCTCAGAAGGCAGCCACCTTCCCTTCGGCCTCCTGAATCCTATGTGGCTGTGGGCCATGAAGGACCCAGAAGGCAGCTGCCTGCTCCTTGTGGGATGTGTACTACCCCACTGGGTGTCAAACCCTGGTCTGCTTCATCACACGCACGTGCACACACACATACATACAAACACCAGTGACACCACTGGCTTTCCTCCATAGTAAAGTTGTTGTTATGTCCATTATTTCATCTGCTTGAATTAATGGCCAAGGATCTAATTAGTTTAGTTGATAATTTAGTGTTCTGTTCCTTTCTTTCATTCTTGGACATATTAAAGATAGTGTAGAAATGGTTGAGTCATGTGTCATGTAATGTAATTGGATCTGAAGTAATTCCACATGGTTGCAATTAGAATGAAATATTTTCAGTTGTTTTGCTAATTGATAGATAGTATTTTTATTTATGTTTTTAGCCTGGCTTTCCTTGTTGTACCACAAATTTAAATTTAGGGATTTTGGTCTTGTAGAAATTGGTGTCTCTGTTTCAGTTTGAATGACGTTTAGCAGAGAGCTGAGGATCTCTAGGATCTGTTGAGATTCTGGTGATAGAACCTTCTCCTTCCATTCTATGCATGGAATTGAATCTAGTAAGGAAGAAATCCTTTGAGAAGTACATGCACTCCACTGTGTTCTACTATATTTATATTTTTTGTTCTTGGGTAAAGTTTCAGATAGTATAGACTGCCACTATTTCTAGATGTAGGGTCCATGGTTGGACTGGTGCGTTGATGATCCTTGTATTCAAAAGGAAGGATTTGAAAAGCTACAACTTTATATAGATCAGTAACTGCAAGACAAGTATAGTAAATAGTGCTAGTGCCCATTGAGGAAAGAAAAATAAAATCTCCTGGGTATCTCCCATTGATGGTTCTGTAATTTAATTTATACAGCAGCCTAGTAAGGAGACAGCATTAGAATTGATGGCATGATCTCTGGAGTTTCTTGGGGGTAAGAAAAAATTCATCTTAAGGGTCAATGCCATTTGCCCCTAGCGATATGTTAATCATTGTCATTAAAATCTCCAAGAATAATTATAACAGCTTTTGGGTAAAACTTTTCAGGGTCTCAATAGACTGTAAAAGGATTCCCAAATTGATTCCAAATAATAGCTAGAGTTCTTAAGTGGAATGTATACAGTATATTTATCACAATAATGTTTAGTGTTTGTATCACTAATTTGACGAACTAGTGCTAGTAAAGATTTTGTGACATTTACTGTTTCATAGTGTACTTCTAACTCAAAGGAAGCAAAAATTGCTAATCCACCTCCTGGCTTTCCTCTGTTATGTGGATGGGAAGAAGGAAATGTCCATGTTTGGGATCCTGGGATAGGCAGATGATGTGTTTCTCTATTTGTACTCCATGTTTCTTGCAAACATACGATATCAAATGCCATCAAAAGTTCATAAAAAGCTTTGTCACCTCAATGACTGAAGCCAGGCTACCTTGCTTGTTAATGTGAGTAAATAGTCAGTATTCCCCTTGATGGCCCATACAAGAGCCATTCTAATGGTGAGATGTTTCTCCTTAGTAAACTCTCGCATAGGAATCCTTGCTCTAGAGTAGGCTGAGTCTGTTGCAGTATTATGAGATAAGAATTTCCTGTTTGTTCAGGGAGTTTAGTCATGTTCCTCTTGTAGAGTTGTATGAATACTATTTAAATTCAGGGACCCATTGCCTAATTTTATGATGTGATGGATATGGTTTATAATTAATGCTTTTTCCATGGAAATTATATAAATTCCTATCTTCTTCTTCAGAGTGCCATGTTTTATCTGAAAAGTTAATTTTGGTCCTTGTAGGATTGTGTGTGTGTTTGCCTGGTATTCTTAGGAAGTAAAGATTTGGTGGTTATAGGACCATCTTGGATTAATCATTTATGATTAATTGAGATCAATATATTATTCCTAATCTCCCTACTAGTTCTAACATTAAAACCAAGTTCACCTGTTCCTTTGAGCCATTTGAGACAAAGATGTTATGAAACTCAGTCTCCTACTACTGCAGTGATATCTGTGTTATTTCACACAGCTTTTGGAGTAAAAATTGTTTATTGAAGGGGAAAATCATGCTCATCTTTCACTTGCCAGTTACTCAAGATTACTAGAACAGCTGGGTGTACAGTGAGAAACAGGAGCTGGTAATTTAATACGAAGTCTTTTTCGGGCTGTTCCTCACTAACCTAGAGTCTTGCCCTGAAGTGGTGTGTTCTGTGTGAGGGCCAGTAAGAGTTACAAGTCTCCAAATATTAGTCTAATCTAAAGTGATCAGAGAGGACTCAGCTGGAGTGGAGAAAAGGTCCTCAAACTTCATTGCATATTCACTGGACAGTAGTTTTTGTTTTTCCCTTTCCCCAGATTCTTTACAGAGTAGTGACTTAGGAGAAGCAGTTTGATTTTCTAGTAGAGTTGCAGGGGAATAATCTAAGGCCTTATCAGCCCCCTCTAGAGGTAAGAGATTTGTACGTATTTGATCCAGTGTTACCATTGTGCGTATCAACCTTTGGATCTGTTGAGTCTGCTGGTATGAATTTGCTTTCTTTCTTATCCTTGTTCTCAATAGGAGAAGCAACAGTTAATATGTCCAGATGAATTAAATCACAGATTACAGATGGTGTAGATTAACATCCAGATATAGTTTGCTTTATTCAGCTTTCCAAACATCTTCTCTGTCAGTGTGCTAGTCATAAAGCAGTGATCTCTCAAGAGAAAGTAGTCAGTAGATTGCCCTCTAAAATGTTTCTCACAGAGAGGTGAATTCCGTTAGCTTCATCAGTGGCACTTACGAGTACTTCTTTAGTCAAATCTGAAGGAACAGATTTGGATGTTATATGGTTGCCTGGCTCCTGCAAATGTGAAGCTACAGACAGTGGTAAGTTCTGTGCAATAAATTGCACTGTTTCATCTTCTTGGTCGATATGATTGAGAAGTCTATCAGAGCTGGTTTCAGGTTCTTTGTTTAATATTTGGTCATCACCCTGGTTTTTCAAGATTCATCTCCTTAGGTGATGGGAAATAGTCCTTTAGTACTATAGTCCTTTAGCACTTTCCTGTAATTACTTTGTTTTCATATCTTAATCATGTCAGTACTGTATACGTTAAAGGACAGAGTAATGGGAAACAGAGCTTTTTCTATCTGATGAAGAAGGTGTATGGGTGGTATGTGCTCACACATGTGTTCATGTATATAAATATATATGTTTTTCAGATTGGATTCTTGATAAATGTGGAAGGGACCAAAGAAATTCTCTTGAAAACAAGGTAAGAAATAACTTGAAGTAATTTGAAAGTAATCTATGTCCAAATGAATTATGTTTGTGCAGCATATACCTATAGATTAGAAGCTGATCTTTAGGATTTTGTATCATAACAAAAGTGGGATAGGATCTTCTCCAGGGATGTTGTTTCACTATGAAATTAATATCCTGGTTTTGTTGCTTGAAGCAATATTTTCTTGCATCTTAGATAGAAAGATAGTAATATTCCTTGGTATTGCAATAGCCATGGCAGAGGTGGAACCTTGTGCAAATTTCAGAATGCATCCTTTACAAAATTGATTTCTGTGGCGCTTTGACCCACAATATCACTACCAGAACAAGCTTGTCACATCTCCCCACTGAGTGAGATAACAGAGATTTTATGCATTTTAAAACTTTTTCACATTTTGTGGATTTAGAACCATAGATTCATAGGAACCACAAGGATTCCCCTGCCATGCAGGACCACCATCAAAGTACTCCTGAGAGACAGACCTCCAAAGGAGGAGAATCCACCACCCTCTGAGGAATGAGTGAAGCAGCTCTTATTGTCAGGAAATTCTTCTTGATGTTTAGGCTGGTATCTCTTTTCTTGCAATTTGAATCCATTAGTTCATGTTCTATTCTTCGGAGCACCTGAAAATTAGCTTTGTTCATCTTCAACATGGTATGGCATCCTTTCAAATATTTAAATATGGCTAACATGTCACCTCACAGTTTTCTCTGAGTTAAACATTATCAGTTCCCTAGGATGTTAGTCATACAACATGGCTTCTAGACCCCTTTCCATCTTGATAGCCCTCCTCTGAATACAGTTTGTTTGCAAAAATTTATCTAAAGTGTGTACAAAATGAAATGGGTTTTGCCTGGAATTTGTTTTTGCTTTTCTCTAAGTATTTTTCATAAACATCAGTGTGCTTTGTTGTTTCTGTTAATGACACAAAAACAGTAGATTTTTTACTGTAATACAAGGGCAGAAAGTTTCATGATGGTTGAGATACCTTTCACACCCAGAAAAAATAAAATCAAATACTTTTTAACACACCTAATACTAGTCACTCCACAGTCAGTAGCAGCATTGAGTGCTTTTAGAAATAGATCCTACTTTATTGTTTTATGTCCTGGGTTTACTCTAGCATTATTGACTAGATGTCACCATTACAGCAGCCTGTTTTTCCTGAACTGGTGATGTAACTATTTGTGGGCTAAATAAAATCACTTTGTTTAATAACACAGCTGGAATTCTCCTTTGCCTCTTCCATAATGATGGATGTATGAACTTTTAGATCAAACTGTAGACACATTAATTGAAGTAGCCCCAAAAATCTGACTTCTGTATTAGAACTGTTAGCATACTTCCAACCAGTTCAATGTATTGGGCACAAAGAGCACAATTTTTCTCAACTAAATTATATGTTGTCATTTCTCAGAAATATAACATACTCACATTCTTACAAAGTCTAATGAAAATGTTCTTCCTGGAATTACTTTGCCCAGGGCCCAGTACTGAGAGTGCATCAGGATCTATATGATGAAATGCAGTGTGTGTCTGTTTCTGTTGGTCAATTTAAAATTAGTATTGTTACCTACCAAGCATTTTGTTGCCCCTTTCTTTGGCTTCTTCTAGTCTTCTGATCCAAATTTTAGTTAAATGTGACTAATGTTATATACCTCTAAATGTTTTATAAGGCAATTCTGGAGACAGATTTAGCAGCCATACAAAAGACACAGCAACGATGTTTGAAAGAATGGAGCTTTGCAGAACATTTTCAACCACATCTTCTCTTTCAGGTATTTTTGGTCTGCTTTCTGTATCATTGATTTGTACTTAGTTGCTGCTTTAAAGTCTTATTTTACTTCTAATCACACACACACACAGGAAAGGGATTGATGCTTCTGTTCATCTTTGGCATCACCAAAGATAAGTCTATTTGTTGGAAAGATTTTCCCACTGTCACTTTTACCATCACCATTTTGATGTGGAATGAGGGACATAGGAGATGAGGTAATTAAATAAAGAGAATGTTAAGAACTTCTGGTTTTCTTCTTGTAGAAAGAAGAAATCTAGTGTTCTGAGTCAGCAACTCTTCTTCATTTGGTTTTGGATCCTAAAGTGCATTTCAGGACAATACTGTCAGCAAGTCACTAGGTTACTGAGAGCCTGGACAGATCGGTGTTATACGTCAACATGGGGCATGGTGTACGCGCACAAGCTGCCCCCATGCAAGCATCACGCCACATGCCCACTTGCATGGCAGGGCCACGACAGCACTCCATTGGCACAGCATTTTAATGTGCTGTGCCAAAGGAGTGCTGAAAAGCTGCTTCCGTGTTGGTTAGGGTGCCATTTCTGCAGTGTGAACAGGAGCCACTTTTTGCAGCTTCTCTTTGCGCCACAGAAAGGCCAGATCAGGGCCGTGGTGTATGGTTGCCAAGGCCCCGATCTGGCAAGGAAAGGGGCAGCACCACCCTTAGCGGCAGTCTGTTGAGCCCCTGAGTTCACTCAACTAATTACTTAAAAAAAAATACTTAATTGCAGTTGGGAGGCACAAAGCTTATGGCTACAATTTCTAAGTTTTATATTAACAATGTAACCATTCAATTGGTTTCTATAGGCTAGATGTTTAACCAGTGTTCAGGGCCTCAGTATTAATCACAACTGCATTTTAATAAACTATTATTTTAGAGTTTGATTTTAAAAACAAGGGTAGTTTATTTCTTCATATGTTGCTGAAGTTCTCAAACCAGTGTTTAAATAGACGTGTTACATTGTGCAAATAGTAAAGATGCATTTGTGCCTTTTTATTCTCTTTTACTGTACATTAGTTTGCTTTATTCAACATGATTTATAGGCAATCTAGGCCAGAGAAAATAAAGGAAATAGGATAGTATAGTTACACAATGTACCTACACCATATCATTTAGGTTGTAAATATCCCCAATTTCTTCCCCCCAAAAGCTGAATTTATTAGTTTTTCTTCCATTTTCAGGTTCTTCACAATGCAACTCAGAATTACAGGTGCATTGATACTTACTATCACACTCAAGATAACTCTTTGTTGATAGTCCTTCATAATCCCATGAACCAACGTTATCAGTTTCAGGAATCCTGGAATATTGCTTTGCATTCTGATGTTGGGTTCAGGTAAAAGATTCTTCTTGAGATATCTGCAGGTTTCATGGAACTACAGATAGGAAATACCACATAAAAAGGAAGCTTATATTTTATGATGATGAAAAATGTTTAATAGTATTATTGGCAATAGGAAATGCTGAAGTACTAATGACAATTCCTGCAACAATATAGAATATATAGTAAGGTTCAACTGTAACATATAATTCTAACCATTATTTTCTAAAAGTATACAGGGGTGTCTGTGTTGGCCATTTAAGAAATACAAACAAAAATCAATCAGTGATAGTTTTGTTGGCCAACCGAAATGTACAAGCAAGATATTACAAACCAAACAGGAGAGAAAAAAAATGGAGATGTTATTTAGATGCCTGCATGTTGTTTGTTTCAGGATATCTTTTGCAGGCAGGCTTCTCCTCTTTCTGGCCATGCAGGAGATTTTCAAAGTCTAAGAAATTCAAATTCCATTTGTATCTCAACAGGGACCCCCCCTTTGGCAATCCAATATGTCTCCATTCCAGTGAGGTAACAGGCCTCTTTGTAGGCAAAGAACATGGATTCCTCAAGAAATCTCCATGTTTTTGCATCAGGAACATGTTGGTGATGTAGAGGTAAAACATGTGAATTCAGTCCAAATTTAAGAAATAAAAAATTGTTTTACCTTGGTTGAAGTCCCAGTCCACAGGCTACTCTTCATAGTTCCCCTGTTGCAGCTACAATGTGGTATCTCAAAATACAGAAAACATTCAGGACTTTAAATTTCCTGGACTTTGAAAATCTCCCTATTCCTGCATGGCCAGAAGGAGGAGGAGCCTTCCTGCAAAAGATCCCCTCCCCCATCATAACATCTTTTTTGCTGTTTTTCTTTGCAATAATAATCTCCCAGCGGAACTACAAGAATGGGATGTCCTTTACTTATCTGACTAATGTGAATATTAAAAACAAAATAAGAATTATGTTGAAACAGATCAGTGATTTATTTAAAGCAGTAGCCTTAAAAATGGAACCTTTTAAATATTATTATGAACTGCCTTGAATCCCATTTTTTGAGAAATGTGGGATATAAGTCCGTTAATACACACACGCACACACATACACACACATTCAGATCTGAGATCCATCTCTATCCAAAATGTGCATTTGGAGAGGTATTCCCTTCCTTCCTCATCTTTGAACTGTATGTTAAGTGGGTACAGGGGTGTCCCTTTTGTCAAGATGAGTAGCAGAACAAACATGCATAAACCCAAAATTTTGATTATATATTAGAATGGCACTTGTTCAACTAGTAATCCAAAATGAGGGAACCATTATGTACCCAATGACATCTACTACTGTGCCAGAGTTTAAGCATATATAATAAACATTGCCAAATCCACTGCAGATATTTGTGTGAAGTGATGGACCTGTGAGTCCTATTTAGAGTCTAAAAATGCAGCAGTGTAAAAATCCATTGAAAAAGCCTGCTGTAGTCCTAATTCCTGGTCACATTACTTTTACATGACTTTCTGTAGCTAGCAGGGTTGCCACCTCTCTGCATCTGCCCTCGAGTCTCTAGGCATTAACTTCTAATTCTAGAAATATTGAATTCATTCCTGGAGATATGATAACCTACTTTTATTATCTCATATTGATAGATGGTATTACTAGCTAGTCAAGCCATTACAAAAAGCGCAGTGACAGAGTTCAATGGAGAAAGAAGCCTAGGTAAAATGCTTAGAAGAGAGACAAGGTCTGAAGGGAAATGTAAGCAGAGTTAGGAAATTATAAGTTCTAACACAGAAGCAGAAGGAGCTGGATTTTCACAAACATTATCATGGCTTGTGCAGAGTGAAGAATACAGATCTGCTGAAAACATTCATAAACCAGCACAAATACAATCAGGCCAGCTGTAGGAAAGATATAATACAATAGAAACTCTTTGTAACCAGGACAGGAGCTCTGCCTTAAGCTCACTCATGGGAAATTCAATATTGACTGGACTACTCAGCCCTGGGATCATCCCTATGTATGCCACTGAGAGTGGGGGCCATTTTTGCTGTATGTCACAGCTTGTATCAGTTCCCCCTCCTTGTCTCCCTTCCTGTGGGACTGCCTAGGTGGTTTGCTCGGTGGAGCTGTGGTTTGAGTCGTAGTCTGTGCCTACTCTGATGCCTCTCACCTAAATCATTGTGCACCTTGCTTTATACAGACTACAGACTACCAGGGGGTAGTGGTGAAGCCCATGAGACCTAGGTTTCTCTTGATTTGTGAGGAGAGTCCCTTGTAATTTGTCCACTTTAACTTAGGATCGTGGAAGTTAAGGTCTCCCAGGAGATTCGATAGCACTTGGTCTGCCAGTATTGCTAACAATCGCTTCCTGGATTAATAAGTGTCAGGGCTCTCATTGGGGGACTGTTTCTCATTTATGTAGCAGCTATCCATGGTTTTCCCTGGCCACAGGATTTCTGTCATGTGCCCCATCCAGTACTGCATGTCCTGAGGTCATAGAATCATAGAGTTGGAAGAGACCACAAGGGCCATCCAGTCCAAACCCTTGCCATGCAGGAACTCTCAATCAAAGCATACTCAACAGATGGCCATCCAGTCTCTGTTTAAAGACTTCCAAGGAGGAAGACTCCACCACACTCTGAGGGAGTGGTTCCACTGTTAAACAGCCCTTACTGTCAGGAAGTTCCTCCTAATGTTGAGGTGGAATCTCTTTTCCTGGAGCTTGCATCCATTGTTCCTGGTCCTGTTGTCTGGAGCAGCAGAAAACAAACTTGCTTCCTCCTCAATATGACATCCCTTCAAATATTAAAACAGGGCTATCATATCACCTCTTAACCTTCTCTTCTCCAGGCTAAGCATTCCAAGCTCCCTAAGACATTCCTCATAGGGCATGGTTTCCAGACCCTTCACCATTTTAGTCGCCTTTCTTCGGACACGCTCCTGTTTCTCAACATCCTTTTTGAATTGAGGTGCCCAGAACTGGACACAGTTTTCCATGTGCAGCCTGACCAAAGCAGAATCCAGTGGCACTATTACTGGACACAGTATTCCACATGGAGCCTGACCAAAGCAAAATCCAGTGGCACTATTACTTCCCTTGACCTAGACACTATACTTCTATTGATGCAGCCTAAAATCACATTGGCCTTTTTAGCTGCCACATCGCACTGTTGACTCATGTTCAACTTGTGGTCTACTTGGACTCCTATATCCCTTTCACACGTAGTCTCATTCAGCCAGGTGTCCCCCATCCTAAATCTGTGCATTACATTTTCTTGCTCTAAGGCCAGTACCTTACATTTCTCTGTGTTGAGTTTCATTTTGTTAGTTTTGGCCCAGCTTTCTAGTCTATTCAGGTCATTTTGAATTTTGATCCTGTCGTCTGGGGTATTAGCTACTCCTCCCTAATTTGGTGTAATCAGCAAATTTGATAAGTATGCCCTCAATTCTGTGATCCAAGTCATTGATAAAGGTGTTGAGTAGCACTGGGCCCGGGACAGAACACTGTGGGAACCCACTGATCATTTCTTTCCAGGATGAAAAGGAGCCATTATTGAGCATCTGTTGGGTTCATCCGCTCAACCAATTACAAAATCCATGTAACAGTTGCCTTGTCTAGCCCACATTTTACCAGCTTGTTTGCAAGAATGCTATGGGGAACCTTGTCAAAGGCCTTACTAAAATCAAGATATAGGCCTGATCTAGATTGGCAAAAAGAAGTGTGTTCATGGCTGCATGAAAGTCTAGCCTTTAGATGAGAAAAAGGGAAAGTGTGCCATGAAAATGCTTTTTTTGTGTTTTAGGGGAGAAAAAGTGCCTTTTAAAAGGTGCTGGTTTTCCCAGCTTCTTTTTTAAAAACTGCAGAACAGCACAGCTCCATCTAAAGGCTGCGGTGCAGCTGCTAAGTATAAAGGAAAAGGCAACTTCATGTCACACTTTCCTGCCAATCTAGAAAGCCCTATACTATACTATATGTACAGCATTCCCTTTGTCTACCAAGATGGTAATTTTATCAAAAAAAGAGATCCGATTTGTCTGGCATGAGGAGTCGAAGGCTTTCATGGCCGGCATCCATAGTTTTTTGTGGAGCTTTCGGGCTCTGTGGCCATGTTCTGGCAGAGTTCCTTTCTGATGTTTCGCCAGCATCTGTGTCTGCCATGACTTGTTTCTCTGAAACCCATGGAAGATACCAGCAATAGCATTGCCATCAGCATAGGATCGTGTGTCATAGGATGTCATGTACAGAATTACTTCAATTCAGAAATTAACTGAAACACACAATCCCATGACCTCAGAAAGAAAGTTCCATTGGTGAATGATGTGTCACAGTCTGGATCATGGTCCTGTCATGCTTAACTGTTGTGCTCAAGCATATGTGTGTTATCATATTGGTGATCCTGGGAGAGGAAAAGATTGTGTATGAGTTGCTGTCTGGGATAATGAGCAAATGTTTGGTCATTCTTGGGGGAAGTGGTAGCTTGTTGTCTTGTGAGGGGAGGGGAATGGGAAGGGTAAGGCCTAGGAAGACCATATGAGTTGCAGATAAATGGCTTAAAAGCTTTTGTAGCAGGTGAATTATTTGAATTGGACAAATTATTCAGTCTCGAGAACAATTATGTACAGTACTAACAACTGCTTACTGAATACAGCTTGCCTCAATCTGAAATGGCTTGTGTTCCTGGAGTTAGCCAGTACCTCGCAATCTCCTTACTTAAAAATAAATCCTATCCCATCTTGCTAGTTCCTGCCATACAGAATGAGGTAACTGATAGGAGAATTCATCTAGCAATGTAACAAGTTCCAGATACATTATTAGGCAGTACATGACCAGAAAAGAGTGCAGAATTTTATGGTTCATTCCATTTCACGCTTTTAGATTTTGGCCTAAAAAGCCAATGCAAAAAATGAATGTACTGAAGGTAAAATTTTAAGCAAAAACAATGTATTATTATTATCATTAACCTTTATTTATATAGCGCTGTAAATTTATTGTACATACAATCTGTACATACAATCATGTACAAGCTGTACATACAATCTTTTTAATTATGCGGTTCAGGTTTACAATCTGCACACCATCCTTCCTTATAACAGGACATGTAATTGAAGGTTTTAGTTTACTTTCTAGTTTGTGGAGCTTGAGCCAACATGAAATAGTCATATAGTGACAGCCCTTTTATATCACTGAATTACAGAAGTGGCTTGAATACACTTTTGGATTTTTCCAGAAATTGGTTAGCTGAAGACCAATTATCTAATCCAGAATCCCATTTCAGACACTAGCTAACCAGATGGTTTTAAGAGGTTCACAAGTGAGGAATGACAGTATTAGTTATCCTTTGTATCCCCACCCCAGCAGTTGATATTCAGATGAATATCAAGTCATACAAACCCTAACAAGTTGGCTTAATAATTTGATATGTCGTGGGGGGGGGGGGGGGAACACATGTTGACCAATATGTGTTTATTACTATGTGATAAAAATGTAAAACTTGATTTTCCAGGAATTACCTTGAATTGGTGGCCAGCTCCATTGATCAATGGATATTAAGAGAAGAAGCCAAATATCAGGAAGAAAAAATGGCTAAGGAACTGGAAGCACTTAGGTTAGCTAAAGAGATGGCAGAAAAACCACCTGTTGAAGTCAAGCCCCCACCTACTGGAAAAAAAGGTGCTGCCTCAAAGAAATCCAAAAGTAAGTTTGCTCTAATGCAGTCCTTTATGTGTTCACTCTGACTTACCACTGTGAGAAGATTGTTCAGTCTACCTGTTATCTCCAGATATTTCATAGAATCATAGATTTGGAAGAGACCTTAAGGGCTACCCAGTCCCCTTCTGCCATGCAGGAAGACACAGTCAAAGCACCTCCAACAGATGGCTATCTAGATTCTGTTTAAAAACCTCCAACGATGGAGACTCCACCATTCTCCAAGGCAACAGCATCTTCCACTGTCAAATAGCTCTTACTGTCAGGAAGTTCTTCCAAATGTTTATGTGGAATCTCAGTTCTTGTAGTTTGAATCCATTCATCTGTGTCCCAGTCTCTGGAGCAGCAGAAAACAAGCTTGCTCTAACTCTGGTATGACATCCCTTCAAATATTTAAACATCGTTTATTCTAACCTTCTCTTCCCCAGGTGAGATGTACCCTGCTCCCTAAGCTGCTTTTCATGGGATATCATTTCCAAATCTTTTATAATTTTGGTTGCCCTCCTCTAGACACATTCCAGCTTGTCAATTTCCTTCTTGAATTATGCTGCATAGAACAGGACACAGTTTTCCAGGTATGGTCTGACCAAAGCAAAATAGAATAATACTATTACTTTCTTCAGTCTGGACACTATACTTGCATTTATACAGCTTAGAATCACTATCTTTTTAGCTGCTACATCACACTGTAGGGATGCAGTGCCTTAGCAGTTAAGATGCTGATTCTGACAATCACAAGGTTGGCAGGTTGGCAGTTTGAGGCTCAAGCACCACATGATGGAATGAGCTGCCATCACTAGTCCCAGCTTCTGCCAAACAAGCAGTTCGGAAGCATGTAAAAGTGCAAGTAAATAAATAGGTACCACTTTGGTGGGAAAATAAAAGTGTTCCATGAAGTCATGCTGGCCACCGCCCCCTACAGTCAGACTCGATTAGACATCAAGTCAAATGGAAAACCTTTACCTTTTACATCATACTGTGGTCTACTAAAACTCCTAGAGCAAGCAAGGTTTAAGCATACGATTAGAGCTCTGGAGATCAGAGTTTGATTCCCCACTCAGCCATGGAAACCTGCTGGATGACTTCTGCCAAGTGACATACACCTTCATAAAATCCCATCAATTGGAAATGACTTGAAAGCACACAACAATAAAGGGTCCTAGATCCCTTTCACATTTGCTCTTGTTAAGCTAGGTGTTGCTAATCCTCTATCCAAGTGTAGTATCCATGTATATTACCCTATATTTCCATGTTGAAAATCATTTTGTTAGCTTTGGTCCAGCTTTCTAATCTATTAAAGTAGTTTTGAATTCTGAACCTGTCCTCCTAATTAGATTTCATCTGCAAATTTGAGAAGCATGCCCTCTATTCCTTCGTCCAAGTCATTGATAAAGATGTTGAATAGCACTGGGCCTGGGACAGAACCTGTGACACCCACTGGTCACTTTTCTTCAGGATGAAGAAGAGGAGATCTTTGGGTTTTGCCTGTCAACAGATATTAATCCACCTAACAGTTGCATCATCTAGCCCTCATTTTACTAGCTTGTTTGCAATGATATCATGGAGGACCTTGTCAAAGGTCTTACTGAAATCAAGATATGCTACATCCACTGCATTCCCTTCATCTACCAAGATGGTAATTTTATAAAAAGAAAAGAAAAGAAGAAGATAAGACTTCTTAGGCATGACCCATGTTGACGTTTTGCGTTCATGGCATTCCTTTCTAAATGCTTACAGGCTCTCTGTTTAATGATCTGCTGTAGAATCTTTCATGATGTATTGCTATGAGACTAACTGATGATTGCTGGGATCCTCTTTTTCCCCTTTTTTGGAGATGGGGAACATTTGCCGTCCTCCATTCTGCTCGGACTTCTTCTGTTTTCCAGGAGTTTTCAAAGACTGTTGTCAATGCCAGTTCTTTTAATACTTGTGGATGTAATTCATCTGCCCCTACAGACTTAAATTCTTTAAGATTAACCAGTTATTCCTGTACTACATCATTATTTATTCTGTGCTGCACTTCCCCATTGAGTCATCCGCCCGATTTTCCTCAGGGGTGCACTCTTTTCTTTTTGTGATAAGACTGTGACAAAGAAGGTGTTGAGTAATTCTGTCTTTTCTCTATCCCCTGTTAGCATTTTGCCATCTTCTCCACGCAGTGGCCCTACCATTTCCTTCTTGTTCCTAACCAAAATAAAAGCCCCTTTTGTTTTCTTAACCAAAACAAACAAACAAGCTGCTTCATTTATATACTGCTTCATACAGCACTAAACAGTCCCTAAGTGGTTTACAGGTGTAAACTAATTGCCCCCAACAATCTGGGTACTCATTTTAGTGACCTCGGAAGAATGCAGGCCTGAGTCAAGCTTGAGCCCCTTTGCTGGTATTGAACTCGCAACCTTATGGTTTGTGTGAGTGTCTGCAGTACATGCATTTTACCACTGTGTCACCAGGGCTCCTGCCAACCAATCTAGCAAGCCCGAGTTCATTCTGCGCTTTTGCTTTTCTGACTTTACCCCTACAGGTGCTAGCTATTTGTTTTAATTCCTCTTTGGTGATCTCCCCATTTTTCCATTCCTTATATGTGTTCCATTTAAAACTTAGCTCAGTTGAAAGTTCTTAGTCATCCCTCCTGGTTTCTTGAGACACCTGCCATTTTTCTTCCTCATTGGAACAGTTTGAAATTGTGCCTTCAGTATCTCCCTTTTGAGAAACTCCCATCCACCCTGAACTCCCTTCTCTTTTACTATGCCTGACCATGGGACCACCCCCAGCATTTCCCTAAGTTTACTGAAATCAGCTTTTCTAAAGTCCACAATGGTTACTTTTCATCAATTCTTTTTTTTCCAACTGGAACAGGAAAGGAAATTGCTTTTGAAATTTATTTCTGTTGAATAGTTTTTTCCCCATTTTTTTTACTCTACGTAGTTAAAAATAGGAAAACACAGAGAAGAATGAATCATCTCTCTCTCTCTCTCTCTCTCTCTTTTGTTCTTCTTTTTTTCTTTTCTAAATATTACATTCACAATCTTTTTGTTGTCGTCTTATAGGTCCTCCTAAAAGCAAAACAGATGTTTCTCCAGAACCCCAAGTTGAGAAGGAAAAAGATATTTTTGTTCGAGATGACTCTCTCAAGGTAAAATAATAATAAAATCTCCAGCTCTCAGATAATTTCATGTGTTACCAGTATTTCTGTACCAAAAAAAGGTGTGTTTGCACAACACAATTAGCCATAGGGATATGGCAAAAATTCATTGTGGTTTTGAAAGCACATGGTATCTTTGTTTTTCAATATCTTGAACACTCAAGTCTTTTGGAGCTTTCAGGTTGCGAGCTGCTCACTCTGGTGTCAGAATGTGTAGATGCTTCATATGCTCAAGGTAATGGGTCACTTCAGTGGGAAATTGGATGTTGAGAACCTTTTTATTGTTTAAATACTTTACATAAACAGTACCTCAGGCATTCAGACAAGTTCAAGCACTTAAAACAGCAGGGGGTGCCATTTATTCTGCTTCTATATAAACTACAACAAGATCTCTTGGGTTTAAAGTTTATCATCTAGCCCGTTTTCTTTGTCTTAGAAATTCACCAATAGGAAGATGTTTTACCATTTACAGTAAATGTTTCTTCTTCAAACACATGTGTGGAGTGTCCTGTCTGTGCATTCAGATAGGACTGAAATCCTATGTATAGTAGCTAGAGAAATCAGTCCCATTGTGCTTAAAGGGATTTACTTGAGATTAGATCCCCTTGGGCTTCTCCCCCGAGAGATGTGTACTGCAAGCCAAGCAGCTGATCTACTCAGAGTAAAGCCTTTGTATTTTGCCTTGTGCCTTTAGGCACCAATTCTAAATTTGAGATTCCACAGATTTATAAGACTTACTTCTGAGTAGACCTATTTAGGATTATATTGTTAGGGACAAATTCATGGCATGTAATTCTAAAGTTAAAAACCCAATTCCACCATAAAATTTATAATTATAATTATAATTATTATTATTTGTATTTTCCCGCCTCTCCCTGCAGATCGAGGCGGGATTACATCAATAAAATAACATAGTACAGATATAAAATACAATCAATAAAACACTGACATTATTATTAGTTCAATAAAATAGCTACAACATCTAGAACATGTAAAACATCCAAACATACATCATAACCAGAAGTGACGTATTTTGTCTTAAAGATCTCCTATAAGAGATCGGATGGATAAGCCCACCAGAAGAGATCTGTCTTAAGTGCCTTCTTAAAGGCATCTAAAGTGATGATAAGATGGATCTCTTCAGGTAGGCTGTTCCATAGTTTGGGGGCTGTGTCTGTAAACTATCTATGGGAAGTTGTCGTTAACCTGGGCTTATGATAGTCTAATAAATTCTTCCCAGATGTTCTGAAAGTGTGGGACAGATTGTGTAGGGAGAGGTGTTCCATCAGGTAACTTGGGCCCAAGCCATGTAGGGCTTTAAAAGTAATAACCAACACTTTGTACTGTGGCCGGAAGCCAATTGGTAGCCACTGAAGAGATTTTAGGACCGGTGCTATGTGGTCCGATCCAGATGTTCTAGTGATCAATCTGGCTGCCGCATTTTGGACCAAGTGTAGCTTCCGAACTTGGTACAAAGGTAGCCCCCATGTAGAGCGCATTACAGAAATCTATATGAGAGATTACCAGTGCATGTACCACTGCTTCAAGGTCCTTTTGGTCCAGGTAGGGACACAGTTGACATATCGACCATAGTTGGTACCAAGCACTCCTGGCCATCGCATCTACTTGAGTTGACAACTGTAGAGATGGATCCAAGAGTACTCCCAAACAGCGAACTTCGTCCGTTGAGGAAGTGTGATCCCATCCAGGACTGGTTGATAAATCTACGTCCTTGGACTTGGGTACCTATCATGAATACCTTTGTTTTCTCTGGATTCAGCTTGAGTTTGTTTTCCCTCATCCAGCCCATTACTGACCTGAGGCAGACATCCAGAGGAGAGATGCCATCCTTAGTCACTGCAACAGTTGGAGACAGAGAGAAATAGATTTGGGTGTCATCAGCATACTGATAACACCGCACCCCATGTTTCCAGATGATCTCTCCCAGAGGCTTCGTGTAAATGTTAAACAGCATGGGGGACACATTGGCGCCCTGAAGGATGCCAGATGTCAGCTGTCTCTTAGAGGAGCAGCTGTCCCCCCAGCATCACCATCTGGAATCTACCTGAGAGGTAGGAGCAGAGCCAATGGAACGCAGTGCCCCCAATACCTAACTCCCTTCGGCGTTCTAGAAGGATACCGTGGTCTAAGGTATCGAATGCCGCTGAGATGTCTAAGAAACTCTACTTTCTGTTTTGACTATTATCCTGATACTTATGATATTATGCCACTGATACTGTGATATTATGTCTTAGTCTTCTAAGATGCCACAGGAACCTTTGCTTTTGCTGTAAGATATTTAATCTATGGAATTTCTCTTGATTGAAACCACAATTTTTTATTATTATTATTTTGCAAGAGCAACTTTGGGGTGATGGCAATTCTTTGGTCAATATTCTTCCTCCCCCAGAACTGCTAAGACTTAATACAAATTGCTTGTTTGTCACAGCTTTCTGTAAAAGAAAATATATTGGAATATACAGTCATAATTGTAATGAATTATATTAAGTTTGGCCTTTCATTTCATTTTTTTTAAAAAAAACAAAAAAAACACAGGCTTGGAAGGAAGAGCAGGAGAGGCTATTAGAGGAAGAACGTTTGAAAGAATTAAAAAAAGCTGAGAAGAAAGAAAAGTCTGGTGGCAAAAAAAAGGGCCAGGGTAAGGAGACATCAGCATCTGATGAAGGAAAGACATCTAAAAAAAAAACTTCCAAGGATAAATCTAAATCACCATCTAAATCACCAGAGTCAGCTAAATCACCAGAAATGGAAGATCACGCAAAGCTACAAAAACAAAGTAAACAGAATATTCCTCCCCTGCCTCCAGAGAGAGACTATGAGGTGAGACAATTTTAATTACTACTTGAATCCTGTTTTGTCCCATGTAGTGGCTGAAGCCCAAGTTTTCCAAAGGAATAAAACGAATTGTTCTACCATGCTCTTCTTTGTGGCCTCTCCGCAGTCCCTGTATGGGTTCTGCATCTCGCAGAGCCTTGTTTTTTGAGAGGTAGGCTTCCATTACAGTCAGCAGTCCATCACACCCTCATTGCACTCCATTAAGGGACCATAACTCATGAGTTCCTGGTCGAGTCACCTTGATGGTCACAATAGTAGTAGCATCAGGGACTTTGTACTTTGTCTTCTTTTGACAAAGAGAGAGCTCAAGCTAGCCCTACCCTTTCCCTGAGGTAGAAGTGCCATAACTCAATGTATGAGGTGGGTTCCAGGTCTCCCTTTTTCCGGAGGATATGCACATTGGAGTTAATTTTTTTCTTTAAATAAAAGCATTCCCCTTTTCAACTGAACTACAGAGAGTTTATTTGTTCAGCTTTAATAGTAATTTAAAAATCTTACCTCATCCTGAGAGCCTTCAAAAACTGGACATCACCATCTCACTGTCTTGTAGGTGTATCAAAAAATAAAATCTGTGAAGTCTATTTAGTCATTCTTTTCACTCATTTGGCTGCTACTATAGGCTGCTACTATAGGTTATATCTCCCTTATCAGAAATGCTTGGGACCAGAAGTGTTTTGAACTTAAAGGTTTTTTTGGATTTGGGAATATTTGTGTATACATAATGAGATATCTTGGAGATAAGAACCAAGTCTAAACATAAAATTCATTTATGTTTCGTTTACCAGTTATAAGGGATGTGAGGGCCTAGTGATTAAGACACCAATTCTGACTATGGTAAGTTCGGAAGCTTGGCAGTTCAAGGCCCATGTGTCACATGATAGGGTGAACTCCTATCACGAGTCCCAGGTTCTGCCAACCTCGCACTTTCAAAGCATGTAAAAGTTCAAGTAGATAAATAGGTACCACTTTGGAGGGAAGGTAACAGTGTTCTGTGTGGTCATGCTGGCCATATGACCACCAGAGTTGTCTTTGACAGTGCTAACTTTCTTGGCTTAGGAACAGAGATGAGCACCGCCCCCTGCAGTTCATTCCGACTAGATATTCATGTCAAGTGAAAACCTTTACCTTTTACTTTATACCTCTTCTACAAATAGCCTGAAGGAATTTTATACACACTATTTTAAATAAAACCATCAGAAAGCAAAGGTATAAGTATCTTAGCCATCTATGTGGATAATTTTGTATTTATGAATATTTTGGATTTCAGAATGCCCAGATGTAAAAGGAAAGTCTGAAACTATGCAACACATATAATAGGAATATGGAATGTGAGAAACTTAGAATCATAGAGTCAGAAAGGCATAGACCACAGAAACCAACTCCCAGCTCAGTGCAGGGGCTGCAGCAGATAGCTGTCCATCCTCTTTTTGAAGGCATACATCGAGAGAGACCCCACCACTTTTCAAGATATTTGGTTCCATTGCTAAACCATCAAGATGTTGCTTTTAATGCTCGATCAAAATCTTTTCCCCTGCAACATAAAACCATTAAACCTGATCTTACCCCCTGGAGCTTCAAGGAGAAAATCTGCACCTTCTTCTCTGTGATAAACCTTTAGATTTTTAAAGAGCACAGTCATGTGCCCTCACCATCCTTTCTTCACTAGGTTGAATAGTGCCCTTCAACCTTTCTTTATACAGTTTGTTTTCTTATCAAACTTCTTGCTCTGTTTCATTTTGTTTTTATCTTTCTTAAAATGAGCTGCCCAAAACTAAACACAATACTCCAGATGAGGCTTAACCTAGTGCAGACTATAGTAGAACTATTACATACCTTGCCTTGGAAACTAATGCAGGCTAAAATATTGTTTGCCTTTTTGCTTAGCTTAGTTATGTTCAACTTATTATCAACAATCCCAAGTTCCTGTTCACATGTACTACCACAAAGCCAGGTATCCCCCATCCTATATTTGTACATTTTATTTTCATTGCCCAAGTGTAGAATTTTACATTTGTCTCTGATGAAATTCATTCTATTTGTTTCAGCCCAAATTTCTTGTTGATCAAGATTGAATTCTCTACCTGTCTTCCACTATCTTAGCTATCCTTCCCAGCCTTGATAAGGATATCCTCTAGTCATCATCTAAGTCATTGATGAAAATGTTGAACAATGACAGGTTCAGGACAGAACCTTTCATCACTCTGTTTAACACTTCCCCTTAGTTTGAAACAACCATTGATGATGATTCTTTGAACACACCTTTCTTCTCCTGTAAGATTTTTTAAACATAATTTGCCTAATGAAGTACCTAGTGCAGCTTTCAAAGTTTTGTGTTATTTTGCATTTTGTGTTGTTCGAGTTGATCTCGACTCATGGCGCCCCTATGGATGAGACATCTCCAAGACCCTCTGTCCTGCACTGTGCTCCTTAATTCCTGCAACCCCATACCCGTGACCTCCTTAATAGAGTCCATCCATGTAACATATGGCCTTCCTCTCTTTTTACTTCCCTCCACATTTCCCAGCTTTATTGCCTTTTCCAATGAGTCCTTCCTTCTCATGATATATCCAAAGTACAACAGCCTCAGTTTGGCCATCTTTGTCAGGGCACGATGCACCCTGGTCTAGAAAATGACATGGATGTGGCCACTAGAGGAACTGCGGCAAATATGGCTGGGTTACTACAGTTCAAGTGGCAGGCTGCATGAGTCAGCATTTGGTGAGCTATGAATCATGGGAAGGCTAATGCAACATGCACTGGGGATGAAACCAGCCAGATTTCAGTAGTGAAAGTCATAGCTGTCACATGACCTGAAGGGGACAACCTATATAAGGGGGAGGGACAAAATTGGTTGTTGTTGGCTGTGGTGGTTGGCAGAGCACTTTGATAGTCTGTATAGCAGTTGTGAGTTTCAAGACGGAGCAACTCTTTATGAGAGTTTCAACTCTTTATAAGAGTTTTCAGCAGTGGGAAAAATGTTTCTGATATGAGCTCTGCCTTGTTACTTATCTCTTAACTATGAAGGGAACAACATGAAAACTGATAGCAGATTAACCAAGTGTACCTTAGGTTCACTCGCTAAAAATAATCTAATGCACATCAAACAAATGTGTTTTATTACTGATGAGAAAACTATCTTGCTGTTCTGAACTACTTTTTTTTTAAAAAAAGAGTTATAACCAAGTTCACATACTTGAAGGGGAGCAGGTTTACAAAACATTGTGAGCCTGGAGGGTTGCCAATTTAAGTTATTTGAATCTTCTCTGTCTGCTTACACTCTTTTCTGTAACTCTTCCCTTTCAGTTTCTTGGATACAATATGGGTGAGAACCCCATTCAGGTTGCTGGCACTATTCGATATTTCTTCCCTACTGATGGAGGGCAGATCCAGGCAGAAACAATAACATTTGAAAAAGGTGGTTTTTCTCCAATGTTCTGTTTTCCCAAATTGAGTTAGAATGTATACTGAATGATACATGTGTTACCTAACATAAGATGTAGTTGTTCTCATTAACCTGGATAGCTTAATAATAATAATAATAATAATAATAATAATAATGATGATGATGATGTTTATTTCTTACCCGCCCCTCTGTAAAAACACTCAAGGCAGGGTACAGCAAGATTAAAAAACAATTACAATTAAAATAATTCAATGATCCCATTCCAAACCTCCCACCCCTTAAAACAGAATTAAAATAGCTGAGTTTAAAATTACATTTCAAACAATAAAACAACCAACATGTATACGCATAACACCACAATGCTGGCCACAGCATGGGTAACAACAAAATATGGGCGGGGGGGGGGGGGGGGACACAGAGAATTGGCTGGTAGAAGCCGGGTAGATTATACAGTTTCTGGGAAGGCCTGCCGGAAGAGATACATCTTTAAAGCTGTTTTGAAACAGTCTAACGTTGTAATAAGACATATCTCATCTGGCAGGCCATTCCATAGCCTGGGAGCAGAAGCTGAGAAGGCCCTCTGGGAGGTCTGTTCTAACCTGGTCTTCATGGGCTGCAATAGGTTCCTCTCAGAGGACTAGAGTGTGCGGGGGGGGGGGGGGGTTCATATGGGGATAGGCGGTCCCTGAGATAAGATGGACCCAAGCCATGCAGGGCTTTAAAGGTTAAAACCAACACCTTGTACTGAGCCCAGAAACTAATCGGAAGCCAGTGGAGAGCTTTAAGCACAGGTGTAATGTGCTCTCTCCTGGATGTTCCACTGACAAGCCTGGCTGCCATGTTTTGGACTAATTGAAGTTTCCGAGTTAGGCACAAGGGTAGCCCCATGTACAGCGCGTTGCAGAAATCCAAACGTGAGGTTACCAAAGCGTGCACCACTGTTTCCAGGTCCAGGTCTAATCCAGATAGGGATTAGACTAATCAATGGAGAGTTAGTCTGTAAAGTGTTACTAGAGTGGGCCCTCAGATACCAAATCGGCAGATGCTCCCATGGTGCCATTAAATACAATTAGGTAATAAAATGGTGTCCCGTATATAAAATGGCAAAATCAAGATTTACTTTTTGGAATTTATATATTTATAAAATATTTTCAAGCCATGGGTGGTTGAATCTGTGGATAAAGAATCCATAGATAAAAAGTACAGACTGCACTTGTGATGGCTTTACACTGCCCAGATTCCTCTTATTCCTAGTTGCTAAGTAACAAAAACGATATGTTACCGGTATGTGTTATTGTAGTCCACTTGTGTCCAGCTTGTTGGTGATCCCTGTGGGCAACATGCAGGTCTAGATTATATCTTTTATACAAAATCAGGACTAACCAGTGCTCTTTACATTGTTACAGGGCGAATAGTTTTTTGTGTTTTTTTGGGCTATGAAGCTGTAATCTAGAAGAAGTTTTCCTGACTGGCATCTTCAGATGTGGCTGACATCTTTCTTTGAAGATGACCAGCCACAGCTGCTGGCAAAACATCAGGAAAAAACTCTTCTAGAACACATCCTCATAGCTCAGAAAACCCACAAAAAACTATGGATGCCAGCTGTGAAAGCCTTTGACATCACATTACAGGAGGGAATTGCTTAGGTATTATAGCGTGGTAGCTAACAGTGCAATCTTATTCAATGTTTACTCAAATGTAAGCCCCACTGGGTTCAGTAGAATTTATTATGGGGAGACTATGAATAAAAAATTAAGATAGGCTCCTTCAGTCTCAGCTTCACCCCATAAACACACACATACTACTATTTTGGTGGTGGTGTGTGTATGTATTTGCCTTCAAATTGCCTGTTAACGTATGAATTTTTCATAGGGTTTGCTGAGGCAAGGAATCCTCAAAGGTGGTTTTGCCAGTTCCTTCCTCTGAAATTAAAGCACCTGGAATTCATTGATGGTCTCCCATTGAAGTACTAACCAGAGATAACCTTCTTTAGTTTCCAGGATCAAATGGGATGTGGTACCTTTACTATAAAGGCATTACTGTAATAAAATAATAATATAACATAAAATGGGAAGTGCTTTGAGCTTTGAAGACAAGAATAATGCTAATTATTTATTACCATGTTCTAGGCAGATTGGATAACTGTGTTTAAGTAGTAGAATTCTCAAGGATATATTTATCAATAAGTATATTAGATTAAATATAATATTTTAAGACAATTCTACTTGGACTATATCTCTGTAAAACTATATTCTGGACATTTTTGTATCATGTTTTGGAAATGAGTTGATGAACTTTATTTAACCATGACAAACAATAAAATTTAAGTGCTTCCTCACATGTGCTAGCACTACATATTTTTGCTGTATGCACTCTTTAACAGCAGAAGCATTAGTCTTTGGAGGGCATTCTGACTTACACTTTATTTTTCCAGGTTCAACCTTGGTCAAAGTGAAAGTTATAAAGGACAACCACAGTTTCTTTGTTCACCTCATAGACCCCAAGAAAAGCTCCAGAGAAAATAATAATAAAGAAAAACGTTCTGGCTCTCTAGAAGAACAAGAGACAGAAACAGGTCAGTGAATGACTACAATGTGTGTATATATTCTCTTCTTCTTCATGGTCTCTGTAACTCACACATATGTCCAGTGTATCTTTCAGAACTTTCTTTAGCATTAAATAAGCATTTTGGCAGTAGCCCTGCCCACTTCCAGCAGCCATATGTAGGGCACTTCCTTCCAAAACCACCAGTTTATTTTTATACTCCACTGCAGCAGCATTGTTAGGAACTAAGTTTTATCCTCAGTCTCATCAACGCCTTTAGCTGATTGAGCCAAATATTTAAATTTTTAAAGGTATATCATATTGATGGATTGAGCTTGTTTTCTGCTGCTCCAGAGAATAAGACATTTAGAAATAGATGCAAACTACAGGATAAGAGATTCCAGTTCTACATTAGGAGGAACTTCCTGATAGTAAAAACTGCTTGACAATGAAATACACTCCCCTTGGAGAGTGGTGGAATCTCCTTCTTTGGAGGTCTTTAAACAGAGGCTGGATGGCCATCCCTCAGGGATGCTTTGATTGTGAGTTGCCTTGCTCCCTGATCAATCTAAAACAGAAGATCCTGATTTTCCAAAAGACAAGGGTAACTATTTTCCTAGGCCAGGGCCTTCAACACTAGATATACCATTCACATCTGTCTTCATGAAAGTAGTTAGGGAAGAGTGGGCTAAACATGCCACAGTATGCCCAAATCCTATGACTATTAAGAAGCTTTATAACTACACAGGTAATGGCAAAACTACAAAACCCAATAGTAGATGCCTCAGTATCAGTTTTATATGCTGAAGATGGGGAAAACGCTTTTAAAAATCCTGAGGAGACAAGAGTAGATGCATCACTTAAAATGGCAAATGAGGCATCCTTCTTCTCCGAGGTTTTATTCTATTTAAAACGGATAAAAAATACTAAAGAGAGAGGAAAAGAGTCATGGAAGCAGCCGATTGCAGCACCAACAGAAACAATGAATTTACAAACTAGAAAAGGAAAGCAGCCCTCTGAGATGACTGATGATATTTCACCTCACCAGATGAGCGTAAATAAACATCTCTCTGCTAATGAGGCTTTAAAACAAATATTTGTATTCTCTAGTCAAACTGAAATGGAATTAACCATGGCTGTTGTGGAGGAGATGAGTCCAAGCAATCACCTGGCTCTCTCCCCAAAACAAATACTGGAGATAAAGTAATGGGAGTTTAAAAAGTGAAAAAATGCTCTTACATACTAAGAAAGTAATGAAAATACAGGCAGGGACTTTAAAACAGTCTCTTATGTGAAATCTCCAGCAAGGGATTTTAGCCATTCTAAGACTACAAACAGTTCAAATAGGCCTTGCTGTCCACAGTCGTAGACAGCAAAGGAGGCCGAGACTGTTTGGGAGAGAAGGAGGAGACACAGGCGACAGTGATCGCAGATCCTCCTCTAAAAAAATAATAATGTGAAAATAAACTCTGGTAATACTAAGTTCACAAAATCTAAAAATGTGGCAGAAAATAATGATCTGTTGCCAGTGAAATCATTGGAGACATTCAATGCTGAAAATAAAGTGCGGAAATAAATAATTTACTCATTAATAAATGTAATAAGAGACATACCAGGACGAGCTGTACCTAAGCAATCCATATATTCTGCATATAATCAGCCAGAGAAATTTGATATTAACATGGCTTGTTCAGAACCTGGCACTTCTGAAATAAATCAATCCATTACTAATAATTCAGAAATATTAATTATTATAAAAAATACTAGCACATCTGAATTAAATAGTGTTAGACAAGGTAATGATAATGGTAAGGAACAACATATACAAACAATAAATAGTAAATCTGTAGAGCCACACATAACAGTTGATGTGAATAATATTCAGAATAGAAAAAGACAAGTAAGTGACACTCATGATGATAGAATTGAAGAACATATTTCAGCAAAACACACAAAAAAGACAAAGCATGTTGAAGACACTATAAATGATTCAAATGACGATAACAGTGAAGAGGAAGAACATCAAGATAACATGAACGATTACAGTTCATCAGATTTAGAACAGGAAGACATAGTGGTGACTGACAGATTATTTCAATCAGACAAATTTTTAAATTTGTTAAAAAGAGTCTTAATAACATGAGGATTATACGAAGACCATACCAAAGAAACTAAAGATAATAAATCAAAATTAGCATCAGTAATTAAAAAGCAGACTTACAAAATGAAATTAAACCAATGCCAGAAATATTCAAAGATTTAATTGAATTGGAAGGGAGATCATCAATACACACCAAAAATCTTTTGGGTCTTGCTCATAAGCTGTATACATTTGATAGAGACGCAATGGAAAGGTTTAAGATACCCTTAGTTGATGGACCCATTGCTGCCCTTGATTCGGAAGCCATAGCACCATGGGAAGGGGATACCACACTGAAAGAAATAGATGAAAAAAGGGTGGATTGAGACATGCACATGATAGTGCAGCAATGATAATGAGAGCATCATTTGCTGCTTCAGTGTTCTCCAGAGCAGCTGTGGTCTGGCTGCAAGAAATTAATTGTGTTGAAGAATTAGATGTCAATTCATTACTTAAAACATTAGAAAGGATAACCACTGTTCTTCAATATATATCAAAGGCAGGAAAGGATTCTGGGGCATTTTCAGCAAGAACAATAAATGCATGTCGGCCAGAGAGAGGAGAAGGAGAGGAGCTGCTTGGCAGCCATTTTGGGACCGTGTGCTTGAGACCGTGTGCTCGTTGCTGAAGGGGAGGAGATTCTGTGAGTCACATCTGTGAGTCACAAGGGGGCGGAGCTAGCAGACTAGCTTTATATACCACCTTCCAGAGCCTTCCAGAACAGTCCGGCCAGAGAGAGGAGAAGGAGAGGAGCTGCTTGGCAGCCATTTTGGGACCGTGTGCTTGAGACCGTGTGCTCGTTGCTGAAGGGGAGGAGATTCTGTGAGTCACATCTGTGAGTCACAAGGGGGCGGAGCTAGCAGACTAGCTTTATATACCACCTTCCAGAGCCTTCCAGAACAGTCCGGCCAGAGAGAGGAGAAGGAGAGGAGCTGCTTGGCAGCCATTTTGGGACCGTGTGCTTGAGACCGTGTGCTCGTTGCTGAAGGGGAGGAGATTCTGTGAGTCACATCTGTGAGTCACAAGGGGGAGGAGCTAGCAGACTAGCTTTATATACCACCTTCCAGAGCCGCACGCCTAACGGCGCCCGAATTTTAGTTTTCTTTAACTGAACAACTCTGCTCAAGTGGCATTAGGTTAGAATCAGATATTGAAACAGAACCTTCCCTTTAAGTGTAAGATAGCAGCCAGTACTTACCTTTAAAGAAGTATTCCCAGTAGATTGACTGTTATATTTATTACTAAAGACTTTGCAGTATGGACAACAAGGGATCTGCCACAGTCACCTGCAACTCTTGTGGGATGTTTCTCTTCTTGCCTACAGTAGTGGAGAACTTCACATGCACCAAGTGCAAGTTGGTAGCACTCTTGGAGGAGAAAGTGCAGCAGCTGGAGTCCAGAGTAGCTACACTTCAGCAGATTAGGGAACAAGAGGATTTCCTGGACACAATAGAACTAACCATCTTGGATGAGTACCATGCAGAGGAAGATGCTAGGGTGGAAGAGGTCACTTGCCAAACAGAGGAGGCAGACAGCTGGAGGAATGTCACAAAGAGTAGTAAACCAAGAAGGAATTGTTCGGGGAGCTTGCAGCTAGAGAATCGATTCGAAGCTCTTTCCCTTATCAAGGAGGATGAAGAAGAGCAACATGGACAGACTTCAGGGACAGAGCAAGGGAGCCTGAGAGTCCCACCCGAGGGAACAGTCGCTGCTAAGCCTCGGAGGAGGCGTGTGGTCGTAGTGGGGGACTCCTTGCTGAGGGGTACAGAAGCAGTGATTTGTAGGCCTGACAAGATGTCTCGAGAGGTGTGCTGTCTTCCAGGTGCAAAGATCCAGGATGTGACAGAGAGGCTGACAAGACTGGTCAAGCCTACTGACCAATACCCCTTCCTTTTGGTCCACGTGGGAACTAATGATACTGCAAGACACAGCATTCAGAACATCAAAAGGGACTATGAGGCGCTTGGTAGGAAGCTGAAAGGAATGGATGTACAGGTTGTCATCTCGTCTCTTCTGCCAGTTGAAGGGCATGGTCCAGGAAGGGAGAGGAAAATAGCAGAGGTGAACAACTGGCTTCGCAGATGGTGCCGCCGAGAAGGATTTGGATTCTTGGATCATGGGCTGCGGTTCCATGAGGAGGGACTTCTTGCAACAGACGGGTTGCATCTCACGCCAGTTGGAAGAAATGTTTTTGCCAACAGTCTCAAGAACTTGATCAGGAGAGCTTTAAACTGAGTTCCGAGGGGAAGGGAGACAATATTAAGGAACGCAAAAGGGATGGCGTAAATAGTCAAACTGACATAGAGGAAACAAGGCAAACAGTGCAAGGACCCAACAGTGGGAGGCAAAAAAACTTGCACAGGCAGCAAGTAAAAGGGAACCATGGTCTGCGATGTCTCTACACTAATGCACAGAGCATGGGAAATAAGCAAGATGAACTCGAACTCCTAGTACAACAAGGCAAATATGATATAATAGGCATCACTGAAACCTGGTGGGATGAGTCTCATGATTGGAATGTGGAAATAGAGGGGTATAACCTTATTAAGAGAAATAGGCCAAACAGGAAAGGAGGAGGAATAGCACTATATGTCAGAGATATTTACACCAGTGAAGAGATCCTGGACATCAATCATGGAAGCCAGGTGGAGAGCATCTGGATAAGAATCAAAGGGGAGGGAAACAACAAGGGTGTTACGGTGGGAGTCTACTACAGACCCCCAAGTCAGACTGAGGAATTGGATGATATCTTTCTAGAACAGATGACCACACAGTCAGAAAAGAGAGATGTAGTAGTGATAGGCGACTTCAACTATCCTGATATTTGCTGGAAGTCAAACTCAGCCAAATCCTCAAGGTCTAGCAAATTCCTCACTTGCCTGGAAGACAATTTCATGGTCCAAAAGGTGGAAGAGGCAACAAGGGGGTCAGCTATTTTAGATCTGATCCTAACCAACAAGGAGGACTTGGTTAATGGGGTGCAAGTGGTGGGATCATTAGGTGGAAGTGACCATGTTCTCCTGGAGTTTGTAATACAGTGGAAAGGAGAAGCCAGGCAGAGTCAGACACGCATCCTAGACTTTAGGAGAGCGGATTTCAGTAAACTTAGAGAAGTATTGAGGGCGATTCCATGGTCAGAAATACTAAAAGATAAAGGAGTTCAGGACGGATGGGACTTTCTCAAAAGGGAGATACTGAAGGCACAATTTCAAACAGTTCCAGTGAGAAAGAAAAACGGGAGGTGTCTCAAGAAACCAGGATGGATGACTAAGGAACTTTCAACCGAGCTAAGTTTGAAACGGAACATGTATAAGAAATGGAAAAAGGGGGAAATCACGAAAAAGGAATTCAAAGAAATAGCAGGCATGTGTAGGGGTAAAGTCAGAAAAGCTAAAGCGCAGAATGAACTCAGGCTTGCTAGAGAGGTTAAGAACAATAAAAAGGGCTTTTTTGGATATGTCCGCAGCAAGAGGAAGAAGAAGGAAACGGTAGGGCCACTGCGTGGAGAAGTTGGCAAAATGCTAACAGGAGATAGAGAACAGGCAGAATTACTCAACACCTTCTTTGCCTCAGTCTTCTCAGAAAAGGCAAAGGGTGCTCAACCTGAGGATAATGGAGCAGAGAACAGAATAGGGGAATTTCAGCACAGAATAAGTAAAGAGATAGTAGAGGAACACCTTGTTAATCTAAATGAATTTAAGTCTCCGGGACCAGATGAACTCCATCCAAGAGTATTAAAAGAACTGGCAAAAGTAATATCAGAGCCATTGGCAATAATCTTTGAGAACTCCTGGAGAACAGGAGAGATCCCAGCAGACTGGCGAAGGGCAAACGTTGTCCCCATCTTCAAAAAGGGGAAAAAAGAGGATCCCAACAATTATCGTCCAGTTAGTCTGACATCAGTTCTAGGAAAGATTCTGGAGCAGATCATTAAACAGAGAGTCTGTGAACATCTAGATGGCAATGCCATAATCACAAAAACTCAACATGGGTTTCAGAGAAACAAGTCATGCCAGACAAATCTAATCTCTTTCTTTGATAAAATTACCAGCTTGGTAGATGAAGGGAATGCTGTGGATATAGTATATCTTGATTTCAGTAAGGCCTTTGACAAGGTTTCCCATGACATTCTTGCAAACAAGCTTGTAAAATGTGGGCTAGACAAAGGAACTGTTAAATGGATCTGTAATTGGTTGACTGGCCGAACCCAAAGGGTGCTCAACAATGGCTCCTTTTCATCCTGGAGAGAAGTGACCAGTGGGGTCCCACAGGGCTCTGTCCTCGGCCCAGTGCTATTCAACATCTTTATCAATGACCTGGATGACAGAATTGGGAGCATACTTATCAAATTTGCAGATGACACCAAATTAGGGGGAATAGCTAATACCCCAGAGGACAGGATCAAGATTCAAAATGACCTGAATAGACTAGAAAGCTGGGCCAAAGCTAACAAAATGAAATTCAATACAGAGAAATGTAAGGTATTGCACTTAGGGCGGAAAAATAAAATGCACAGATATAGGATGGGTGACACCTGGCTGAATGAAACTACGTGTGAAAGGGATCTAGGAGTCCAAGTAGACCACAAGTTGAACATGAGTGAACAGTGTGATGCGGCAGCTAAAAAGGCCAATGCTATTTTGGGCTGCATTAATAGAAGTATAGTGTCTAGATCAAGAGAAGTAATAGTGCCACTGTATTCTGCTTTGGTCAGGCCCCACCTAGAATATTGTGTCCAGTTCTGGGCGCCACAATTCAGAAAGGACATTGAGAAACTGGAGCGGGTCCAAAGGAGGGCAACTAAGATGGTGAAGGGTCTGGAAACCATGCCCTATGAGGAACGACTTAGGGAGCTGGGGATGTTTAGCCTGGAGAAAAGAAGGTTAAGAGGTGATATGATAGCCCTGTTTAAATATTTGAAGGGATGTCATATTGAGGAGGGAGCAAGCTTGTTTTCTGCTGCTCCAGAGAACAGGACCCGGAACAATGGATGCAAGATACAGGAAAAGAGATTCCACCTGAACATTAGGAAGAACTTCCTGACAGTAAGGGCTGTTCGACAGTGGAACGCACTTCCTCGGAAGGTGATAGAGTCTCCTTCCTTGGAGGTCTTTAAACAGAGGCTGGATGGCCATCTGTCAGGGGTGCTTTGATTTGGATTTCCTGCATAGCAGGGGGTTGGACTGGATGGCCCTAGTGGTCTCTTCCAACTCTACGATTCTATGATTCTGTATGATTCTATGATTCTATGTCCCATTCACGGGCTCATAATTATTTGGGGATAAGGCACTACAAAAGGTGTTGGCCAAGACTACAGACAAAAAATAATAATAAACAGGTTATGCCCACATTGCAAAGAAAATGTAGAGAGAAAAAACAATACAAAGTTATGGAACAAGGAAACAAAGGTTGGGCCAACAAAATGACTTCAGACAACATAGACAAGAATGGTTAAGATTTTGACAGCCATACAAAAGACAAAATGAACAAAATAAACAAAACCAACAAGTATCAAATACTTCTGCAAAGCCTGGAAGATGACAATACTGACATGAAAAGTATGGTGATGGAGGAAGGTTAATACATTATGGAAATATTTGGCCACAAGTAACAATGGACTTATGGGTCTTACAAAAGGTTACAAAATAATATTTCAAAAATTGCCAAAGTGCAGATATCTTCCTTCACCAGAGCCAAAAACACAAAGAAAAATCACAAATAATTCAAATGGAAATAAATCATCTGTTGACTATTCAGGCAATAGAAAAACCATGTCATCAAAGATTTCTAGGTGTGTATTCAATGTTTTTCACAGTACCCAAGGGCAAAAGAGGCCAGCCCTGAACTTGAATAGCTAAACAAGTTCATCAAATATTACAAGTTCAAAATGGAAACTCTACAGACAATAAAAGAGAATTTAAGAAAACAAAATCTGATGGTTTCTATCGATGCTACATCCAGAGGAATTCAACAGGTTAACGAAAGTGTTCGGTCCATTCAAAATAGATGTACTTTCCTCCAGGAAAAAATCACAGGGTTCAGAAGTATTTTTCGATAGAAAAAGATAACAATGCGGAGGGAACAGATGAATTGAACAGTCACTGGTGAACAGATCTACTGTATACTTTCCCTCCAATGAAGATAATACAAAAAGTACTCAACAAAATACAAATGAGAAAGCTCATGTACTTCTTATAGCACCAAATTGGCCCAGAAGGCCATGGTACCAATTACTAAAGAGATTGTTAATAAATCGACCAATGAAACTAACAGAGAGGCCAGATTTACTGACACAAGGTCCAGTATGGCACTCAAACCCAGCATGGTTAAATCTGACTGCATGGGCATTGAGAGGATGAAATCATAGAAATGTCAGTAGGCAACTCAACTGATTGATACCATTTTGGTTTCAAGAAGGATAACAACTCACAGTATATATAACCATACATGAAAAGTGTTTATTAAATGGTGCAATACTGAAAAAGTGGATTTTAAAAATATATAGTTAGAATATGTTCTACGTTGCCTTCAAGGAGGTATAAATAAGGGTTTAAGACCAAAGACACTGAAAAGGCAAATTGCAGCATTATCAGTGGTCTTGAAATTTGGAAATGGTACTTTAGTGTCAAATGAGCATATTGAAAGATTCATAAGGGATGCAACTATAACAGCGTTCCCAACTGTTCATAGATTTCCATCTTGGGACTTGAATACAGTCAGCCCTCTTTATACATGGATTTTTTATTCACAGATTCAAGCATCCATGGCTTGAAAATACTTTAAAAACATACAAATTTCCATAGGCAAACCTTGATTTCGCCCTTTTAAGGGACACCATTTTACTGTCCCATTATATTTAATGGGACTTGAGCATCCATGGATTTTGGTATTCACAGGGGATCCTGGAACCAAACTCCAGCAGATACCAAGGACCCATTGTATAATATTAAAGAGATTAAAGAAAGCTCTTTTTGAACCAATGCAGACTTCTTTTTAAAAACATTTATCTTTTAAAGAATGTTTCTTGGTGGCAATAACATCAGCCAGAAGAGTATCAGAATTGGCAGCCTTGTCAGTACAACCTAATTTTTGTAAGCTTGAAGAGGACTCTTTTTTTACCTAAGCATATCAGAAAGCACAATTATAGTGAGAATATTTACTTACCTACTTTTTGTCCTAATCATACACATCAAAAGGAAAAGAAATGGCGCACATTAGATCTCAAAAGGGCTGTGATAATCTATAAGAAAAGAACAGAATTAATCAGAAAAACTCTATCATTATTTATATAATTTAATCCACGTACATTAGGTCATAAAGCATCTACGACAACATTTGGAGAGTGGATAAAAGCATGTATCTTAAAAAAACAAAACAAACAGCTTCATTTATATACCGCTTCATACCCTTAAGGAGTGTCTAAGCGGTTTACAATTGTAAGCTATTTGCCCCCCCCCAACAATTTGGGTACTCATTTTAGCGACCTCAGAAGGATGCAAGCCTGAGTTGAGCTTCAGCCCTTTGCTGGTCTTGAACTCGCCACCTTATGGTTTTGAGTGAGTGGCTGCAGTACAGGCATTTAACCACTACGCCACCAGGGCTTAATGTGCTATGCTTTGGAGAGAGAACTAAGGCCACAGAATGTATGGCTACATGCTACTAGATCTATGGCCACTACGAAAGCATATTCACTACATGATATCTGTGAAGCAACAGGGTGGAAAGAACCAAGTACATTCATTAAGCATTATAAAATAGATACATTCAAATCGGCTTAAGCAGTATTTGGATGCAGAGTACTGCAGACAGTGGTACATATATAATTAAATGGAAACCCACCCAAAATAGAAGGGCTTGGGGAAATTCCAAGATATCAGTGGATTACTTATGCTGCCATCCTGAAAATGAGAAGTTATACTTACCATGAAGAGTCATTCTGGGATGACAGGATTAGCAATCCACACACTCCCTAATTTGGAATACTACTTTGTTGCAAGAAGGGGATGGAAATAGCATTTAGAATAGGGACTCTTTCAGACGTGGGAAATTGGAAGTATAATCCAAGGGCAATCCAAACGCAGTCATGGGGTTTCACATTATTGCAAATTAAAGTTTCTCATGCAATTTCGGGCAAAAGGGAAATCATTCCGAATGCAATCATGGGTTTCACGTTATTGCTAATTAAAGCTTCTCACACAATTTTGGGCAAGGGGAGATCATTTTCTGGTAATGGGAAGTCAGTCTGAACGCATTCCGAACACAATGGGGATTCATGTGAATTCGCTAAACTAGCGAATTCACCTGAATTTGCATTGGCTGCATTTGAAGTTGGGAGAAATTCCTACCTTGTGAAAGAGTCCTAGGTCAATCATATATCAAACTGATATACAGGATACAGCATTCGGTAAATAAGATGTCTATAGACAGCATGATAAGGTGGCTAGTTAAAGAAACTGTCGGAGAAGACGATTAGGAGTCTTTTTTAAAAAAGAAATGTTGACTCCTTCCTCATGGATGGCACATGGGGTAAAACCCAAGATATCAGTGGATTACTTGCCATCCCCTGCCATCACAGTAAGTATAACTTCTCAACAAACCCCCCTCCCTGAAAGTCAGGATGGGAAAACTGTGGCAGTTGTACTTTGACCACATCATGAGATGGCATTAGAAAAGACAGTCATGCTAGATAAAGTATAGGGAAGTGGAAAGAGAGGGAGAACACATACTAGATAGATGGACTCAATCATGGCCTGAACCTGCAAGATCTGAGCAGAACATTGGGGGAGAGCGGGTCTTGGAGGGGTCTCATCCACAGGGTCTCCATGAGTCACAATCGGCAACAAACCGTACTTGAGATCTACATGGACTCTTTTCAACTCAGACTAAAAATCCTTTTGAAACAGTGCAGGAAGTTTCATCAGGATTGCAATTTGCCTCTACATTCGTACATACTGTACTGTCAATTCAGCTTTTCACAGGACTCAAGAAATGACCTTGCTTTTCTTTTGTCCTCATCCTGTAAAGGAATTAGAGAAGTTATGGTACAGTCTGAACATACAAAGAACATTAACAATCTGTGTCAAACACATTCAATACTCTTGTGTCTCTGACCCACTAGTTGTATCATTCCTGAACCAGAAATAGTTAAGGATTTCCCATACCTTGGTTCAAACATTGATCAGAATGGGGATTGCAGTCAAAAAGTCAGAAGAAACTAGGATTGTGACGGTCAGCTATGAAAGAACTAGACAAGATATTGAAGTGCAAAGATATAACACTGAACACCAAATTTGGAATCATCCAAACCGTCATATTCCCCATCACCATGTAGCAAGAGCTAGACAGTGAAGAAAACTGATAGAAAGAAAATCATTTCATTTGCAATGTGCTGCTGGAGAAGAGTCATAAGGTTATCATGGAGAGCCCAAAAGACAAACAAACGGATCTTAGAAAAGATCAAACCTGAACCCTCCCTGGAAGCAAGGAGGACTAACTAGGATTTTCACTTCATGAAAAGGCACTGCTCACTAGAAAAGACAGTGATACTAGGCAAGGTGGTGGGTAGTAGAAAGAGAGAAAGACAGTACACCAGATGGATAGACTCAATCAAGGTGAGATCGATAAGTTCCCATATTACTACATGCTACAAAATGCCTGGGGCACTGCTGCCAGTGGTCCTTTTTACTCGTTCCACACATAGTGCTTCGGCCTTTGCAGCTTTAGCCATAAATGCATCTGCTTGGCTGCAGCCTAAGCTTCTCCTTCTACTTTTAGAAGCCTTCAAATCTATGAAGGCCTTATTGGGAAAATGCACACTGCAATCTGTGGTGCCTGCTTAATTAACATGCCCCAGTTCACCACCCAGAGACCTTTGGTACATCCTATGACAGGATGTTCCCCCCTCCACCACTATAAAAAAGGAACATTTGTCTTACCTGCGAGATGCTTATTTTCAGTGGTGAAGCTGGAAACATTCTTCTCACCCAGAACTGAGGGAACCTTTTGCCCTCGGAGATGAGGGAGATAATGAATCTTTGTTTAGCTTTTTAGTTCAGTGGGGATTCTTTCTCTGTAATTTTCTCTGTGTCTATTGGGAGTGGCATGTTGGTTACTATATATACTCAACTACAAGTTGACCTCATGTGTAAGTTGAGGGCAGGTTTTGGGGCCAAAATTATGGATTTTGATATGACCTGTGGATAAGTTGAGAGTAAAACCTAGGGGCATGTAACAAACAATCTAAGGGATGAACAAAGGCAAACAGTACCAAAAAACTTACACACTGTGCTCACACTAAAAGCTGGATGGATGAGAGTACGGATGGGGTTCAGTGCTTCCATGATAGATTATGCTCTTGCCTTTCACCAGGGGATGAGTCTTTTTTAAAAAAAATAAAAGTTAAGAGTACAGTACTTACTTTGAGCTGTGGATAAGTGAACTCAGGTCTCTAGACCTACATATGAGTATATGCAGTACTCTTTTCTCCTGGGCTGTGAAATGGATTGAAGGCTGTTGGAGGTTGTTCCCCCTCATGATAACTCTTTTGACGTCTACTTCCTGCCCACAAGAGCTATGAGGAAGAGCAGCCCATGGCAGATGTTTTTCTGCCACCTCTGAAAATAAACATCTCACAGGTAGGATGGAGGTTCCTGCTTGGTTTGTTTCACAGATGGTGAACTGTGATTTAGGATTATCTCACATGGTCTGCCAGGGTAGACATCAGTTGTCAAAGCTTCTTTTGAGGATGTGGGTAGTTCTAACCCTTTTTATCCAATAAAAAAAGGTTTTCCTCAGTGTTACTGTACTTCTTTCCTTTGTTTCTGGGACCTAAAGAAAGTATAGCCGTTTTTGCAAGATCACTGTTCCACTTTAAAATTGCATGGAGCAAAATGACTGGCTCACTACTTTGCATGCCCAGCTAAGGAAAATGCAATAATTTCTACATGCACACACTTTGTATCTGCCGTATCTCAGATGGGCATGGCTTCATATTTTGTCTAATTTCGGTGACTCTAAAATGTTATCTCATTGAGGGAGAAGTCAAAGCTCAATCTACATGTATAGATCATATTTACTTGTGAATGAAGGAACAGTTTAAATAACCATTTCATAATATTTAAGTAAAAAACATACCATACATTTTTTTATCTTTAGAAAAACCAGTAAATCAAGAGAAGAATGTGAGCAAATTTGGATCATTTTCTGCAACCTTAGAAAATAACATTCATCTTTCCATTAGTTACTATGGAGCTTCTGGGAAAGCAGCAGGTAAAGCAAGCAAACAGGGTGGGAGGATGATAAAAATCTTATTGTAAGATCCTTGTTATGATGGGTCAGTTCTATTCAATGTTATGCTAACTTGGATTATGAAAATAGGATTTACCTCATGGTGAAAAATTTTCAACAACGTAGATTATTTTCTTAACATGATGTAGAAATCAAATATCAGAATGCATATACGAGGGGGTATCATAAATTTTTAATGATTACCTTTTTAAAAAATTGACAGAAAGTTTGTTTTGATTTGTAGTTGTTAACTTATTTCTATGTAGTCACTATCTAGATTTATACATTTTTCTCAGCATATCATGACCCTCCGAATACCTGATATTGTAGAAATCTGCAGATTGTGCCTTATAAGGGGGTATCGTAAAGTAATAATTATCACCTGGAAGTTATTATGGTATATTGATGAAATTTTGTCAGTTTCATTATTGGTCCTAATTGCACATTGCTGAGAAAATCAGCTCATTGCCTCCTTTATTTTTGTGACTGGCTCTGCCAGAAGTGACTAAAGTGTAAAATCCTTTGAGAAATCCTGGAGAACAGGAGAAGTCCCAGCAGACTAGAGGAGGGCAAATGTTGTCCCCATCTTCAAAAAGGGGAAAAAAGAGGATCCCAAATTCAACATGGAGAAATGTAAGGTACTGCACTTAGGGTGGAAAAAGGAAATGCATAGATATAGGATGGGGACACCTGGATGAATGAGACTACATGTGAAAGGGATCTAGGAGTCCAAGTAGACGACAAGTTGAACATGAGTCAACAGTGCAATGTGGCAGTTAAAAAGGCCAATGCAAGTTTAGGCTGCATCAATAGAAGTACAGTTGTCCCGCTGAATTTGTAAGAGATCCGTTTGGGAAAACCCTGCAAATTCGAAATTTCATGAATATCACCATTGGGAACAATGGGAACTTGAATATTCCTCCTCCATCCTTAGCTTATCAAGGCAAGGCCTCGGCAAAAACTGGCTTCTTCATGCCAGCGCAGCCTTGCCTCAGCAGAAGCAAGGCCGCGCTAGCCGGGAGAATGGCTGTGCTGGTTGTAGGAAGGCCATACTGTCCTAAGGAAGACCTTGCCTCGGCTGTAGCAGTCTTCCTCCAGTCAGCGCGGCCTTTCTCCTCCTGGCACAGCCGTTTTTCCAGCTGGCGTAGCCTTGATCCTGCCAAGGCCCACGCTGGCCAAAGCAAGGCCTTCCTTAGGTTGGAGCGGACTTCCATCTGGCTGGCACATGTTTCCCTGTCCTATTCGGCGTTGCTCTTGCCGAGGCAAGGCTGTGCCACCCAGAAGAAGCTTTACACCGGCCAGCATGGCCTTCTTCCAGCCAGAGCAGCCTTCAATTGGCCACAGCGGCCTTGCCTCGGCAGAATCAAGGCTGCGCCGGCTGGTGCACACATCCGCTTCTCTTTTCCCTGGGACCAGCTGGTCTAAGGTAAAGGAGAAAGTGGGCAGAGCCAGCATGTGCACTCAGTCTCCTTCTCCCATGCTTGGGACTCAGCTGAGCTCTTTCTTTCGTGCTTGGGAATCAGCTAAGTCCCAAGGAGAGGAGGAGAATGAGCAGTGTACCTGCCTGCTCCACCTACTTTCTCCCGTGCTTGAAACTCAGCTGATTTTTTTCTTGACAGTCCATGGTCCCAGGCCTTGCCACAGTTGTGCATCCCTGCCATGAACCTTTGGTATCTGATTTCAGTTTGGATGGTATGCTTTGAACAATTTTTTACAAAAACTTAGAAGTTTTTAAAGTTTTCCCCAAGATTCAACAAATTTACTAGCATGTATTTGAACTACTTTAATTAAACTGTGTAAACCATTTTCCCCTTACAGAGGAAAAAGATCCTGATTTAGCAGCAATTTTGTCTATTCCTTCCATAAATATTCCTACTTCCACCCTTGTTGCTTCGGCTGTCTCTGCTGCTACAGTTTCTACTTCAGGAAAAACCAAGCCTGGTAAAGAAAAATCAATCAAATCATTACAGTCTGGCAAAATGAGCTCTCGTCTCACAATGACTGGATCACCAGAAGAAGCTCCAAAACAAGAAGAGAGAAAGGTAGAGGAATATTGTTACCCGTCTCGATCCAACACAGGGAGAGGCGGGATAAAGATAAATAAAATTATTATTATTATTATTATTATTACACACTAGCAATAGCAATACCAAGTACATTTCTATACTGTTTATCAGTGCACTTAAGCACTCCTTAAGCAGTTTACAATGTGAGTAAGCTAATTGCCCCCAACAATCTGGGTAATAATTTTAGCAACCTCAGAAGGATGCACACCTGAGCCAAGCCTGAGCCCCTGGCTGGTATTGAACTCACAACCTTATCCATCTAATCCTGCCATTCAGGAATACAAAATTATCCCTGAAACATGCCCATTCAATTTCTGTTCAAAGGCTGCCCAAAGAAAGAGAGTCCATAACTCTCCAAGTCAGTCTCTTCTGCTGACAAACAGCTGTTAGCGTTAACAAAGTTCTTCCTAATGCTTAGGTGGAATCTCCTTTTTTGTTCATGTCCTCATCTCTGTAGCCTCAGAAAATAAGATCACCATCTTTTACATGACTTCACTTCAAATGCTTAAGCATTTGTGCTTGAGACTCATGACTCATGTTTACTTTTGTTCTACTAAGATCTCTATATCTTTTTATATGCATGGCTTTCAAGCTAGGTTTCATCCATCCTATATTTGTGCATTTCACTTTTCATACCTAGATGCATTACAATACAATTCTTTGTTACGGCCATTTAGCCAGCATAAAAAATAAAATAATACCTAGATGCAATATCGTACATTTATCATGGTCTTTGTAATCATAGCTTTCCTTTCTAAAATCTAATCTGCACTGCAGAAATAATAGAGACTGACAACGCTTTAACTGTCATGGCTCTACCTTATAGAATCCTGGGATTTGCATTTTTGTGTGGCACCAGATAGCTTTGATAGCTCTCAGGAACTACAGATCCAAGAATTCCATAGCAGTGAACCAAGGGAATTAAAATGGTGCTAAACTATTATTTCTGCAGTGCAGATTAGACCTAAGTGAATACAGACTGACTGTTTTTGAACTATCTATTCAATATTTTTATCAATAACTTAGATGACAGGGTGGAGGGAATCCTTATAAAGTTTTTATGTAATACAAAACTGGGAAGGGTGGCATTGGAAGACAGGAACAACATAAGGATCTTGATAATTTATTAAAATAAACAGAAATTAATACATGAAATTCACCAAAGAGAAATACAAAATTCTATATTTAAGCCACATAAATATTTAGGGAACACTTGGCTCAGAAGTACTACATGTGCAAAGGACCTTGTGATTAATTTTTTTATCATATGAATATGAGCCAACAGTGTGATTCTCTGCATTGTATCCCTTGACACCTCTCATCTTACTATTAAATGTCACCTCCATGTCTTCTTAGATTTTCATTTCCTGAGTGAAACACTGTGTAATTATCTGACTTTACATTTCCCATTTCTGTCCACTTTAGCTTGCCCATCCTAAGTATTGCAATGTTTATGCATTGCATTTCTTGCTTTACTATGGACATTACTGCATGAGTTCCATTATTGCCACAATTGAAGGGATGTCATATTGAGGAGGGAGCAAGCTTGTTTTCTGCTGCTGCAGAGACTAGGACGCGGAATAATGGATATAAATTGCAGGAAAAGAGATTCCACCTCAACATTAGGAGGAACTTCCTGACAGTAAGGGCTGTTCGACAGTGGAACACACTCCCTCGGAGCGTAGTGGAGTCTCCTTCCTTGGAGGTCTTTAAACAGAGGCTGGATGGCCATCTGTCAGGGATGCTTTGATTTGGAGGTCCTGCATGGCAGGGGGTTGGACTAGATGGCCCTTGTGGTCTCTTCCATAGAATCTATGATTCTATGATTCTATGAACTTATTAATGAAAATAGAATTACACCTGTTTGTATAATACTCATGGAGTTGGAAGAAAACAAAAGGTCCATCCATTCCAACCCCCTTCTGCCATGCAGGAAGACACAATCCAAGCACTCCCAACAGATGGCCATACAGCCTCTGTTTAAAGACCTCCATCCAAAGAAGGAGACTCACCACCCTCCAAGGAGTATATTATTTCACTGTTGAACAGCTCTTATTGCCCTGAAGATCTTTCCTAATGTTGAGGTGGGATCTCTTTTCCTATAGTTGCATCCAGTCTCTGGAATGCATCCATTCTCTGGAATGCTCTGAATCCCCTGATTCATGCTTCTTATATTCCATGTTCCTATTCTCTGGAGCAGCAGAAAACAAGCTTGCTCCATCCTCAGTATGATATCCCTTCAGATATTTAAACATTGGCTATCACATTAACTCTTAACCTTCTCTTCTTAAGGCTAAACGTACCCAGATCCCTAAGTCTCTCCTTGTAGGGCTTGGTGGTTTCAAGACCTAGGCGTTATTGTATGTCTTCAAATTTGCATGCATGACCACCAATGTACTCTCTTCCTCTTCCCTTAACCCCAGCTCCCTGCCCTATGCCCTACCCATGCCTTTCAGTTGTTGTTTTTTTTAAAAAAAATTCTTCATTCAATTCCAGAGAACTGCTTCTGCAACTGAAGTTTTTAAAAAGTAAAGAAAAAGGAAAAAATAAAGGCAATGCGCCTGCTTGGGAATAGTGAGGAGGACAGGGAGAAAGGAAGAGACAATGACACCATGTGACAACCAGTATTGCAACTGCCCTAGCAGTGACATTTAGCACCTGGGACTTGCAGGTTTGCAAGCTCATTGATGGGTTTCCCCATCAGTGAAAAGGGACACCCTAACCACATTTGAGGAACACTGCAGTTATAAGTTAGAGGTGACATCATGCAACAAGTATCACCAGAACAGCTTTTGCTGCGGAGAGGGATCTAATAGCGATTTTAAAGCCACCTGTGTAGTTTTCTATGTCTATTTTCCCCTGATTCATGCTTCTCATATTCCATGTTGCTACAATATGTGTTGTGAAGCTTCATGCTTTCCTTTCACCTCTGAGCACATCAATAGCTGAATATCCTTCTGGTATGAGTCCAGTTGTAGCCACAACACTGCTCATAGGCCCTATCCATACTAGCCCATTTGCCCTGGTTAGATCTGGATGAGATCGTGCATGGAATTACCGAATCTCTCCGGAAAGAAGTTCATACTACTCTTTACCCCCATCGAAGTGATTTGCCCCTCTGGAGTTCAGACTTGCAAAAGTAGCAGTTGAAGGAGGAGCCTCTTTGTTGTCAATCAAATGATGTGGCATGCTGCCATTTGTCAATATTCTTCCTCTCTTTTTTTTTTTTTAAATCAAGCAGCAAAAGAGCCAGCGCTGGGCTCCCTTTCCTCCCGGCTTTTTGACAGCATATGCGAATGCATCAGGGGCCAGGCTGAATGAGGGGGACGTGAAAGTGCTTTGTTTCCTCCTCCTTTTTCTCCCTCTCCTTCTCCTCTTGCCCTTCCCTGGCCCTGCAAGAGTGTGCCACGGAGATGCCTTTCCTCCTCCTCCTCCTCCCTCTCCTTCCTCTGGGGAAGGTTTTCAAAAAAACCTCCTCCTCCTCCTCTTGCTGCTGCTGGCCCCTCTGTTCTTTCCTTCACATCACACATTCTCTTCTCTCCTCCTCCTCTCCTTCTCTGGCTGTCAGCTGAAGAGCTCTTGGAGGGAATATAAGGAGGGAACCCTAATCATCACCACCATCCCCCAAGGACCCACACCGTGGGGAAAAGTCCAAGGCTGGGGGTGAGAAGAGAAGAGAGGAGCCTTTGAGTCCTGGGGAACCAGGGCTGCATCCAGACTGGAGAGAAAGAAACCAGTCTGGCCCAGGTTTCAGACTTTTTTTTCTGGCTCAGGGCTCTGGAATTCTGGGAGCTGGAGTTGTTTGTTTGTTGTGCTCCTGTGAGTGTGCATTACTGTCTCCAGTTCCTGATCCAAAAGGAGGCTTCTGGATCAGGAGGAGGATGGAACAACAAGGGGAGGGAGGAGGACCCAAAGCCTCTTCTATAGGGTCCTTCCTTGGCCTTTGCTGTTTTTTTTTTCCACCCAAAGGAGGAGCCCCACCACTAGAGAGAGAGAGAGAGAGAGAATGAGAGAGAGAGAGAGAGGCACACACACACCTGTCTGATCCCAGAAGTGAAACTGATGTTTGCTGCAGCCTGTGCAAGGCAAGGAGGGCCAGGTCCTGGGATATCCCCAAGGAAAACCTTCCCCAGAGGAAGGAGGAGGAGGAGGAGGAAAGGCATCTCCGTGGCACACTCTTGCAGGGCCAGGGAAGGGCAAGAGGAGAAGGAGAGGGAGAAAAAGGAGGAGGAAAGGGAGCCCCCAACAGTAAACAGAGCACTTTCACATCCCCCTCACTCAGCCTGGCCCCTGATGCATTCGTATATGCTGTCAAAAAGCCGCAACTCCCGATCAGAGAGGGGAGGAAAGGGAGCCCAGCACTGGCTCTTTTGTCACTGGCTTGATCCCTCCCCCTGGATGACCCGAAGATGACCAGGGCCAAGTTCATATTAGCCTGGCCCCGGTTTTTTCCAAAAGAAACGGGGAAAACCCCAGTTTCAAATACACCGGGCCAAGGGGCATTTGCGCCTCCTCTCTTGTGCAAGCTCCAGTTCTGCTTGTGCAAAACCCGAATCCAGTGAGAACTTCTCAGTTTTAATCCGGCTTGCAATTCAGTTCAAAAGGTAGTCTGAATGGCCCCATAGTTGCCCATAGTTGCTCATAGCTCACTAAAGTGTAATCCAACCTGGGAGTATTATCTTCTGACACTATCTCTTACTTCATTTTTTATTTTCACATTGTAGGGTTTTCATGGTAAAAGATGTTTAAAGGGAGTTAACTCTGATTCTTTCTGTGCAGTACTATCAGTAGTTAGCAATGGTGCCACTGCTGTTGTCACTGAGAGATCCTCCACCAGTGTTGCGTTCCACCACTGTTGCCCCCAGTCCCTGTTTGGGACATTTAGTCTAGCTCCTCAGCAAAAGTCAGCCTGGCAAGCACTGCTCCCATCAGCAGAGCATCTTAACTCACAGTGTAATCCCTTCACTGTGGAAAGGTAACGCCATGGTGAGAGTAGTGGTAATACTACCATCAAATAGAGGTTCCATAAAAAACAAAGTTGAATATTTGTACAAATAATTTTTAAAGGTTTTTAATTTCTAATTTCTTGTATCTCTTTCATTCTGTAGGTTGAAGCAGATGAGCCTGTCCAAATCCAACATGTCCCAGAGGCCCATATTTTCAACACTTTGAATGTGTCCTGTCCCAATGGATTGGTACTAACTTTTTTTGGTCAAAGGTTCACAGGTTAGTTGTGTGCATTATTTCACAGCAGTTGAAACTTTCTCTAATATATAATACAGTGGGCCTGTCATATTGGTGGGCTGGTAATCTGTGGGTTCAACCACCCAGGGATTGCCACTCCGCACATTATTCCTTGGTGCCATATGCACATCGACATGCTGACATGAACACACACACACATTGCTGCCCCATTTAATTATATGTGCATGACCGTCCACATTTTTCCTAATGAGGGCAGACCTGGAAGTGAACCCCCATGAATGGGAAGGGTCCACTGTATGATATGATAATTATAATACAATAAGTGGGGTTGATTGATATTATATGTTTGGCAGAGGTTTCAGGCCAGAATGAAGGAGAAAATTCCTCACTTCCATTTCATGGTGGATTCTTCAACCTACCAATTTTGTAGCGTAGAAGTGAAAGTGCTCATACTATCTGCCAGTGCCACTAAGCCATTCAGGTCTAAGAGACCAGAGGGTGGGGTACTCTTGCTCCAGTGGGATCACTCATGCCAAATGCCTCCCCCCTTCTCAGAGAGGATGGGCACAGTTATCAAGTGAGGGGGAAAAAGAACTTTTTGCTAATAGAATACAGATATTGATGCCCGTTAGATGTTCCAGGAGATGCTGTAGCAATCATTCTTTTGTGGTTAATCCAACAACGCCCCATGATGTTTGTAGAGAGATCTTGTAGCACCTTTAAGACCAACTAAAGAAAGAAGTTGGTGGCATGAACTTTCATAGGCTTAAATCTAATTCCTCAGATGCATCTGTGCAGTTGGCTGTTGCCCAAGGATCATCAGATCTGACCTCAGAATCAATACTGAAATGCATCCTCAATGAAGCAGTAATGAATTTGTATTTGAATTTGTATTTGAATTTTTATTTGAATAAGGAGTTAAAGGCTTACCATGGCAGTTAACTCAAAGAAACCAGGGTGGATTAGTCGCAAGGAATTGGAATGCCAGTTCAGGCCACAATATATTTTTTCATTTTTTTAAACATCTATTTTATTTTTTTGTAATAATACAGTTGACCCTCCTTATACACGGATTTTTTATACATGGATTCAAGCATACACGGCTTGAAAATATTTTTTAAAAGTATACATTCTAAATAGCAAACCTTGATTTTGCCATTTTATATAAGGGACACCATTGTACTATGCCATTGTATTAAATGGAACTTGAGCATCCATGGATTTTGTTATCCACGGGGGGTCCTGGAACCAAACCCCAGCAGATAACAAGGGCCCACTGTAGTTTACATGATCAAAAATTAAATTATTCCCTACCCACCCCACTACAGACAACATTCGATAATTCAAAGTATAATTGGACAATAAGGTCAGGGACAAAGTCCAGAAATTGCTCATTGTGATGGATGCCATTCTATCATGTGGCTCAGTGGCAGGCCATGTCAAGAATGTACATGTGTCATGTATATTCTAAACAGATGCCATGTAGTTTCAAAGGAGTCTTCACCTCTAGCAAAGCAGTATTTTATGTCAGTTTCTCTAACAATGCAAGAGTCCAAACTCTGTGTACCAAAGATAAGACCAGTAAATTACTTTGAAGATGTATATTTTGATTAGTTATTCTATTAATCCACTCAAGAATGCCCAGCCAGAATGGAATTATTTTAGGGCAACCAACCTACATGTGTTCCAGTGTAACGATATTCTTACAGCCTCTCCAGCATCTATGAGAGAGAAGAAGAATTTATTGCAGTACAAGCAAACAACCAGTTTAAGGCAGATGTAAGAATACATGAGTTTACAAAAAAAAGTTATCAAGCTATGTAGAGACACTACCCATCATTGTCTTATGTAATGTAACTCATATCCAGCATCTATCTGACAAATTGTTATTGATCCCATGTAGTCTTAAGGGACACAGATACCAACAGTGTCTCACTTTAATAATAACTAGTTGCATGGGATTAAGGTGTTTCAAGAATTGGTGAATAACACCACATCTCAAATGAGTTGATTTTCTCATCTGTTTTCTTCACTGTACAGCTCTCACATCTGTATGTGGTGATGGGAAATACCGTGGCTTGTATGATTCTGACTTTATTGCTCCATTGTATATCTTTGCTCTTTAAGGTTATATCTAGTTCTTTCATAGTTGCTCTTCTCATTCCTAGTCTTCTTCTGATTTCTTTACTGAAATCTCTATTCTGATATTGTTTGATCCAAGGTATAGAAACTCTTAACTATTTCACGTTTCCCATTATCTAGGTTGAACTTATGTAGAACCTCCATGGTCATTATTTTTGTTTTCTATATGTTCAGCAACATGCTTTCCTTTGCACTTTCTTCCTTGACTTTCCTTAATTGTTGTCATCATTTATTTATATAGCACCATCCATGTACATGGTGCTTTACAAACAGTTACAAAGCAGAGTTCAGTCCTCTTCAGCCTCCCAGCAGATTAAACACCAGCACAAGGCCCAGCCAGCCAACCAGCCTTTACCTTGGTTCTTGAAGTGGCTTGCGTGGCCGCTTCACTGTTGCTCAGCTTCCTCCCTGAGATGGGATGGCCACATCACAGAAGCCAAGGCAATGGCTGCCTGGATGGATGGATGGGCCTGCATCTTGCCATACAATGTACTCTAGCCACAAACTGGAGGTAAGAGACTGGAGAAAAGTCTTCGTTCCTTCTCCCACATTTCCAAGGGAAGGTTCAATGGATGGTGTACTTATTAATGATTCAGTGTTAAGGTTGTTGTTTTTGTTTTTGTTTTAAATCTCAAGTTAAGCCTTGGAGGTCCCACAGCACACAAAATGTATTTAAAGGGGGTCCCTAGTAAATAAAAGGTAGAAATAGGAGTAGGAGAAGGTGCAGGTGGCCAGCAGGGCCCCCACATTCTTATGTCCTTGTTGTCTCGAACATGAATAAATTGATGCAAATATCTTCCCAGTCATATTCACATACTGGTGCCTGCCTTTTTGATACTTCACTTACTGTTATGGACTATTTATTGATACTTAGTAAACTCTGTACAATTGTATATATGATTGTTGTTTGAATAATTATACCCTGTTAATGAAGGTCATGTTTTGGTATATGAAAGGTGAAGAAAAGGGAGACAAGGACAAGAATGATAATGAAGAAAACAAAATAGATGAGGCTAATTTGGACAAAGCCAAGAAAGATGAAATCAGGATGCAAGAAGCCAAAGAAGAACAGGATAAGGGCATTGAAGCCATAGCAAGCAAGGTCAAAGCAAATATTAACAAGGCAGATGAAACTAAATCCACTGAGGAATTTGCAGCAGATGGGGTCATAAGAAATGAGGCCACTGAAGACAAAGCAGAAGCAGAAGGAGACAACGTGGACAAGACCAAAGAATCTGCTTTAGAAATACTTATTAGGCAAAGCTATCCACAAAGAGTGAAACATTCACAGCTGCACAAAACAGTGAAGAAACCAGTAGAGCAGGAAATATCCAGAGTCATTACCAGACAAGGGACTGTTATAAAGACCATGTTGGATGGATCCACCCAGGTTGGCATTAGTTTAAATTCAAGTTTATTATAGTTTACTAGAGGTGCTGATTACCTGCAGCATGAAACCCTGTTAACCTTGTTCCCTTGTTAACCTTGCATATCCTTGGTTAATAACACTGCTTCCTAAATATCTTAACTATTATTTTGCTAAGGGGAATACCCACCAAATAGAGGAGAATAGGCCAAGAGAGCATGTGTTATCCTGCAGCCCACTACCACTTTCACGTGTGGTGTCACAGGTGTACCAAAAGGCAAACCGCTGTATGATCTTTCTCCTCCGCGTCCCCTGCCACTATTCCACCACCCTGCTGCCTGACCTCCCTTCCCCATGCCCCATGCCTGCCCCACAACCTGATCTGTCTTCCTGTTCCCTTTGGTGCACCCACCACCTGACCTCCCTTTCCCACATACCCTGCCACTCCCCTCTGCCTGATCTGGCTCCCCCCCCCCATCCCATTTTGACATGCCCCAAGTAGAGCAATAATGGGAAGAAAGTGGGGCTGCTCAGGGGCCAGAGCCACTTACAGTGTGGCGCCATACTGGTGCTGAAGCGGAAGTGTGGTAAAGGTTGCTTCAATACCAGATTGTTTCTATATGCTCCAAAAATGTAGTTGCTGAACTAGAGAAGTCTCATATAGTAATCTCCTTGCCCTATGTGAAAAATCCATCAACATGTGGCTGTAATTCTGTTTTAATATTTTATTCTTACAAAACAATGAAAAATTAAGAACTGTATCTCGCATTTTTGAAATCAAAATTGAAATTATTTTTTCCTTGGTTTTGTCACATTTTAGCTATATTTTCTGAAATCTACTTGTTACTGTTTTAAGAATTTTAACACAATGTATTTGTTTTGCTCTTCCAAAGATACTTTTTGCTGACGGCACGGTGATTAGGAGTCCTGATTCTGGCCCAGTAATACCTCCTCCACCAGCACCTAGTACACCACACACAGAAGTCCTGCCCACTCCTGAAATAAGCACCAAGAAAAATAGTAGGTATCCCTCCAGTCCAGGGACTCATCATAGAAGTTGTGAGCAAAAAATATTCTAAAGCCTAGCAATACCATCAGGCCTGACCTAGATTAAGAAGCAGAGCCCTTCTTCCATGCCTCTGCCTTGGTCCGGGCATCAGAGGGAGAGAAGAACTGCTGGACCTAATCTGATCTAATTAAAAATAATAATTGTAAGCCACTCTGAGAGCCTTTAGGGCTGAAGAGCGGGGTATAAATTATTATTATTATTATTATTATTATTATTATTAAAGCTTCCTCAGCTCCCAATTCATATTTCATGGCCCCCATAAGCTCAGGAAAATGATGTTATGGATTTACCATTACCCTGCTTTCAAGATGGGCACTCCAAATCAAAAGGACAGAGGAAATGTTCCCTTATTTCTGGACCAAGAATCTCATGATATAACGGTGACAGAGTCTTAGGGGAAAACTTCGTTGGTCCATAGATCTGTGATTTTTGTGGCAGTGAAGCAGGATACCTAGTTGCCAGATAGAAGGACTTTACTTTTACCAGATATTTTTCTAGTAAATGATTTGAGTAACTGCTTTTTACCATTTTACTACACCTGTCTTACGTGGTTTCTACATTAAATATTTGTTGTTCTATTTGGCATAGTGAGCATAAGTTTGTTTCAGAAGATTCCTAAACATATGATGAAATTGTTACTTTAGGTAAAGTCATATTATCTAACTTCAGATTTGAAATTCAAATGACAATGCCAGTCAGTAAACCATGATTTGTAAAAAGAAAGAAATACACTTGCTCAAATAATGTCTGAGGTATTTCTAATCCAAGTAATATATCAAATAAAATGTATCAGGATTATTCAAATGACATAGCCATAGCAGAAGGTGAATACTGTAGTCTCAGTTGTTACCTGTCACAACTAAAGAAAACAACGCATGAAATAGACAACACAGCTTCACACGGTGGACTCATCTGAGCAATTAACAATACAGGTTGAGTATCCCTTATCTGGAAATACAAAATACAAAATATTCCAAAAGCCAAAATCATCCATATGGGAGGCAGAGATAGTGACACCTTTTCTTTCTGATGGCTGATATGTACACAAACTGTTTCATGCACAAAATTATTTAAAATATTGTGTAGAAAAATTACTTTCAGGTTATGTCTGTAAGGTAAATTATATGAAACATAAAATAATTTTGTGTTTAGACTTGGCACCCATTTCCAAGTTATGTCATTATGTATATGGTAATATTCCAAACCCCAAAATGCAAAATACTACTGGACTATACAAGCATAAGTTAGTTAATAGGATTCTTTTTGTTGTTTGCATGTACTAGGATATAGGCTGCAGGCATTGCAGGAAAAATCCACTTTGACACCACTTTAACTGCCATGGCTCGGTGCTGTGGAATTCTGGAATTTGTAGTTTGTTGTGGCACGAGAGCTCTCTGACACAGAAGGCTAAATCTCTCACAAAACTACAAATCCTGGAATTCCATAGCATTGAACCGTGGCAGTTAAAGTGGTGTCACACGGGATTTTTTCTGTAGTGTGGATGCAGCCATAGTGAATAAAAGAATGAGGTAATGATGCTTCTAAGGAATGTAACAACCAATCTGATAGCACCAAATACTGCTTTTCAGCATAGTTCACACTGAAAGCTTGGCAGCTGGATCATCAGAGCTGGCTCTTGGGACTGCAAGTTACAAGGCTCCAGATCAGCTGCCTGTGAGAGATGGTTGTGGTGCAGCTTTAGTAGCTGAGTAAGACGAATCCAATAGCAAAAGCAAGTACATTTTTATACCACTTATCAGTGCACTTAAGCACTAAGTGGTTTACAAAATGTAACCTAATTGCCCCCAACAATCTGGGTACTCATTTTAGTGACCTCGGAAAGATGCAAGCCTGAATTGAACTTGAGCTGGGATTGAACTCGCAACCATATGGTTTGTGAGTCAGTGGCTGCAGTGCATGCATTTAACCACTGTGCCACCAGGGCTTAGTGGTGGCAACTAGCAAGGAACAAAAATAAAGACTTCCAGTTAGCTGCTGATCTGTGTAGGTTGTGCAAGGTGAAGAACAATTGATGGAGGGAAAAATCAGATGAGATGATGATGATGGTGATAGTATAAGTAATAGTACTTAGAATACTGCCATTGCACATAAGAATGACATTTTTTTTCTGCTTCTCTAGGGAAAAATACCAAGGGTGCTCTTGTAGCAAAAGTTGAAGCATCTGAAGCAGTTGTTCAAGACCATTTGTCTGATACAGAGCAACCATCTGATGCCCTAGCAGGCACCTGGATTACTACTACCCCTTTGGGCACTCAAATAGGCACCAAGGGATCAGAAAGACTTGACTTGAAGCCTCTGTTGGCCTACCAGGCCACTGATCCTGTTAATGGAACGGTAATGCTACTTTACCATCTGTCATGACATAATGATTCCATAGAATTCTCTTTCCCAGTTAGTCCTGTTACAGCACTGGAGACTTTTTGCAAGCTTCGTATGTGTCTGTCTCTGTGTGTGTACACATGATGACCATGCTCAAAAGTAATCCATCCATGAAACTTTGATTATTATTATTCTGCTGTTCCAGGTAATGACTATGAGAGAAGACAGGGTTGTTGTGGTGGAGAAAACAGATAATTCCAAAATAGTAGATCATGCTGATGGTACCAGAATAACTACATTCTTCCAAGAGTGTATTGAAATTATGGTAGCTAATGACAATGAAGAAACAGGTATAAGTTTAATTTCAATATAATAGTTTTTCAAAGTATTTCATTGAGAAACAGTGTGGTTTGAGTGTTGGATTAGGATTCTGGAAGCCAAATGTTTGAATCCATACTCAGCCATGGAAACCCCTGGAGTGACCTTGGGGAAGGGACACACTCACTTAGAGGAAGGCTATAACAAACCTCCTCTGAATAAACCTTCTCAGGAAAGCCCTATGATGTTGGATGTTGTTGTTGACTTGAAGGCACATAACACAATCACCTTTAGTTACCATCTTGCTTGGGGAGTGTGTGTGTGTGTGTGTGTGTGTGTATTTGTCATAATTTGGGGGCATATTTAAGATATTAAAAATTACAGCTGCTTTTTGCTACAAGAAGGTACTTGTTGAACAACACATCTCCATTCAGATTATAGCAGGGAAGCTCTTTCCCCAGCCCCCAGTTTACAATTACTAGCCTCAAAGTCCTTGCCTTGCCTATATAAAATGCTGAGAGAGGCTGTAGGAGTTACCCCTGTTCAAATAACAACAGCAAGGAAAAAGGGACCACTTTCTTTTCCTCCACTTCCTTCTCTGTTTTGCAAGCCTCATCTTGCCTTGTAGACTCCTCTACTGGTCTCTTCAATGAACTCAATAGCATTCCAGGCATGAGGGGTCCCACTGAGGAAGGTGGAAAGATGAAGCTACAAAGTAGGCATTTTATGACATTGACACCCCAAGAGTTTTAAATAATGTCCACATAGTTTCAACAACTTGTCACGAAAACAACAGCTGAGATAAAAATTGTCCTAACAAATCTCTTGCACAATTGTATACATTTTTGTTCCACATAATGTAATGTGCCATGCCATCTTCTTTGTGAGATGTGATGCAGAGATGTTGGTGAGCATGTTCAATTGAGAGGCAGCTCCATGTTTGCAAGGTTAACCTACCTGTTGAGAGGTAGCATGACAGCAAGTACATGTTTACCTTAACCTTTCCATTAAAAACAGACAGAAGCACTAATGTCATGAGAGGCATAGATGACCCTGGTGCAACAGAAATCCACCGTTTATCATAAAGCAGACATAGACATTGGTCTCAAGCTTCCAGTTTGTTTCTGAGCTCAACTCATAATTCTGGAAGTTTTCTTCAAAGCCTAAACTTTGAGGCCAGAACTGCCTTTTCCAGAATAGTTTCACCTTGTCCAAATCCAACATATTCCAGAGGAGGTCCATATCCAACCAATATGAGAAATTTAGTTGACTGGGACATGGGGTGTGTTTTTTTTTTCTGTTTCCAAGATGTAGAATGCCCTGCCCTAGGAATCCTAACTGCTTTGAAACCAGTCTTATTCCATTTTGTATTAGTTCTTAACACTTAAATCTGTTTGTCTTATTTGAAGTTACTATGGGTCTGCTTGTTTTGTTTTATTTTCTGATTGTAAGCCACCTTAAAAGTTCCAAACCTAGGATACAAAGTGAGGAATATAAACAATTTTATAAATATTTTGTCTTGCAAGTGTTTCATCAAGCTTCTGAAGTACAGTATATGTATTTATCCATGTCATGCATCCTTTCTTAGCCTAACGACTTCCAGAAGTTTTCGACTGCAACACCCATTATCTGTGACAGTTGCCATATTGGCTTGGGCCAATGTGAGTTGTAGTCCAAAACATCTGGAGGGCATCCAGTTGGAGACTACTTATGAGAAATAATGTTGCACTCTTCCAAATATACTTTCTCACATTCAGTATAAATGCTCTTCTGAGGTTCTGCTTTCCTTCTTAGAAGGTAACGCCCAGACCATCACAAGGAAGGTGAAGTGTATGCGTATAGAAAATCCAGATTTTGCAACTGTCATAACAAACTGTGAGGACAGCACCTGCTGTGCTATTTTTGCTGATGGCACCTCAATTATATCAAAGCCACAAGGAACGTACCAAGTGAGTCTTAATATAAGTACAGATGTCCCAGCTTCTTCAATCACAGTGTCCTGTTTGCTTCATTGCTTTCCAAATCCAATAGTTCCATTATTTGAAGTTTGATATAAAAGCAGCAAATGTCATTATTTCACATGCTGAAAGGTGCTGCAAGAGCTGTTGTTCTAAAATCAGGTGGACAACTTCTGTAGGGTGGACTCGTTTACTCCACATCAAAACCATTAAAGTTACACCCTACTTCACAACCATTGCTTTAAACTCTGCTGCTTTGGTTAGTGCACCACCAAATTTAATTGGTGTAGTGAATAAAAGCCACAGGTTACCTTAAACAAAGTATGTGGGGTGGATGTGCATTCCTTTTCAGTTGAATTTTGCTTTTAGGGAGGCTCCCAGAAGCATATATTTTTTAAAATTGGTTTTTCCTCTTGTAGCACACTAAAATTCTGCAGTGCCAAAAAATATTCAACAGTAGTGGGACACACAAAATGAAGACACAGGTAGCTCACTTCTCCTCTAGAAAATGGAATGGAGATTACTAGATAGCATAAACAACTACACAAAAATAATCACTTACACTAAGAATAAAGGGATGCCTTTTATAGTATAACTCATCCTTTTTTCCATATCTTTTATAAACAAACAAACAAAAACAAACAGCTTCATTTATATACCGCTTCATATCCTTAAGGAGTGTCTAAGCGGTTTACAATTGTAAGCTATTTGCCCCCCAACATTCTGGGTACTCATTTTAGCGACCTCGGAAGGATGCAAGCCTGAGTCAAGCTTCAGCCCTTTGCTGGTCTTGAACTCGCCACCTTATGGTTTTGAGTGAGTGGCTGCAGTACAGGCATTTAACCACTGCGCCACCAGGGCTGCTCTGAATCTCTCCCCCTTTTTTTGTCATGGTAGATATTACCCATGAACAAAGGCTGCCTCTTCATTGATGAAGATTGTTCTGCAGTTTATTCTCCTGAGGCATTTGAAAAAGATGAAAATGAATTTATATCCAGTGTTGAGGACCAGCAAATAGGAAAATACTTTATGAAACACAACTCTGACACTGTCTGTGAAGTGATGGATCCTGCTGGAAACATTTTTAAGGTAAAATAATAAACTTTATTTTTAAAATAAGTTTGCAACTTTGTTTTATGTGGTTTGTTTGCTCTTTGTGGTCTCTCGGACTCACACACAAAGATTCTGTGCCTATAGTGCCTTGTTCAGGACATTTCACAGCCAAACCAAATTTTGGTGGATCTGTGCCTCCCCTATTTAACTCTACTGTGCCTGCAATGTCAAGTATTCTCACTTCCTTCTTGGAGTGTATCTCTGGATTGGTCTGTTGCTCTATGGACTTCTCAGCCATTCCTTAAACTAGTGCTATTGGAAACCAGCAAGGAGAGATCCCCTCTCAGAGCCAACAGTTTATATGAGAGAGATGGTGCCTAGGCTGATTAAATTGCCTTCCAGCTTGCTTCCATCCATGATGGTCTGTGCTGTTCAGATAATGGATATGACTAGGATCAACCTCGGTACAATTATCACTCTACCCAGTCACCCTCCATGTAGTTTGATTTCCACAACTATCAGTTGTATCAACCGTATCAAAGTCACCTGCAAGCAAAGAGTGTCCTGACTCTGACTTTGACTTTATCACTGTCATGTTGTTACAAAATTGATTCCAAAACAGATGCGGGCAGTGGTGGATCTGTTGAGATCACTTTTGAGGAAATCTGTACAAGGCAAATAAGTAACTCAAATGATAAATGGTCTCTTTTGGACCATCCTGTGTACAAGATACTAATGGTCACTTCATTCTGTTCTTAAAGCTATAGCTGGAGAAGAGAAGGTTAAGAGGTGATATGATAGCCCTGTTTAAATATTTGAAGAAATGTCATATTGAGGATGGAGCAAGCTTGTTTGCTGCTGCTCCAGAGACTAGGACCTGGAACAGTGGATTCAGATTATAGGTAAAGAGATTTCACCACAACATAAGGAGGAACTTTCTGACAGTAAGAGCTGTTCAACAGTAGAAGACTTTCCCTCAAAGATTGCTGAAATCACCTTTGCAGGTCTTTCAACAGAGGCTGAATGACCATCTGTCGGGGGTACTTTGATTGTGAGTTCCTGCATGGCAGAATGCCATTGGATTGGGTGGCCCTTGAGGTCTCTTCCAACTCTATGATTCTATGAAATATCAGTTACCTTTTTGGAAAAATATTTTAGTTGCTCCTATGGCTGAAAAAGCAGAATGAGGAAATGAACATAATATATGTGAACCCTAAGGCATGTTAATTGTACTATCTATTATGAATGGTATTGGTTCCTAATTCTTTTCTCTTTCTTTGGCTGCAGCCTTACTGCAGAAGTAATCCAGTCTGACACTGCTTTAACTGTCATGGCTCTATCAGACGAATCTTGGGATTTGTCGTTTGTTGTTGCACCAGAGCTCCCTGACAGAGAAGGATAAACATCTCACAAAACATTGAGCCATGGCAGTTAAAGTGGTCTCAAAATGGGTTATTTCTGTAGTATGGATGCAGCCTTAGTGATACAGAGTATTGATTCTGAATATGAAGTGAGTTTTGAGTTTGTCATTGTTGATTTATTTCATTGGCCACCCTTATCCACCACATTTGGAACACACAGTCCATGTGGTAACATTTCTGGTTGTGATGGATTTGTGCGAGACCATTAACCCAATTGAAACCTTCCATAAAATATTATAAAAGGAAGACTAATTGGATTGCCTGTTTGTGAAAAATGCCACTCTTCACCAGCCCAACCTTCTTTAAGTTAAAAGATCCTTGCACTTTGACTTTATATCTGATTAAAACCAGTGCGCCTTGAAGAGAAATGGGCTGCTTGCAAACCACTGGCCCTGCCAACTCCTCTCAGCAGTTACACTTAGAACTGGCATTTTCATAAATGCTGCCAGAAATGTCCAAGTTTTAGAAGAGACCAGGAGAACTAGTTACAGAAATGCAACTCTGTTTTTATTTCAGGTCATGGCTGATGGCAGCACATCTGAATACATTGCTACCATTGATGATGATGAAAAGGAATCAGAGCCCATAGACACACAGATGCCAGTCATATATGGGGAGCATGCACCCAGGTGAATAACCAGTAACTATTTTTTCCTCTAAATAAATTGTTTCATAAGCCCAATACTGACCCTTCAGTATTTCTTCTTATGATAAAATGGAAGTTCTGTGGCTTTTTGGTTGCCATGTCCAGGAATTAGGTGAACAACTTTCCCTGAATTGGTTTGTGCTGCCTCTTAAAGGAGCATATTCACACTCTGGAGTTCCTCCTGGATTGGTGTCCTTCACAAGGGTGTCCATGTGAGCTCAGTACTTGGTGCAGTCACAGCCTCTCCTGCACTGACCACTACTGATCACAATAGTTCATTCATTAGTAACTTCCCAGTTACACTACTGCAATGTGCTCTACATTGGAATAGCCTTGAAGACAACTCCAAAGGTGCAGTGATGGAAAGAAAAAGAAAAAATATATAACTGCTATAGGACTGCTGCTGCTAAGAATATCTTACCATATAAATCCATATTTAAAAGAATAGCAAAGGCTGCCACTATGCTTCCAGTCTGAATTCAAGGTGCTCTGATATGGCATTTAAATCCCTAAATAGCTAGGCATGCATCTCAGTACCTGAAAAGAACACATTTCCCTCTAAAGTGCTGCCAGAGGGCCCTGCCTGTATCACTCCACCAGCAGCAGTATGGACCATGTGCAGATGGATGCAAGAGAGACCTTCTCTGCCAGTGCGCCCTAGTTGCAGGATGCCATCTGCTTGCAGGTCCAGTTGGCGCAAGCACTGGCTTCTTTCAGGCACCAGGCTTTTAATCAAAGCCTTTGAGAGCCTAAACATTCTGCCCAGATTTGTACAGATTTTAAACTGTTTCAATATGTTGTAACTGTTAAAATGTATAACATCTTTAATTATTGAATTGTCAAGTATGATTTAGAATAAAGGTGGAGTCTCCCTTATCTAGAATTCAGAAATCCAAAATACTCCGGAATCCAAAACATTATTCAAGGGTGACCAAGATAGCGACACCTTTGCTTTCTGATGGTACAGTGCACACAAACTTTGTTTCTTGTACAAAATTATTGAAAATATTTTATAAAATTACCTTCAGGCTATGTGTATAAAGTGTATACGATCATAAATGAATCTTGTGTTCAGACTTAAGTCTATAGATGCAAATATGGGTGTAATAAAGCAGCTGTAAAAGCCAATATGATCCTAGGATGCATCAGTGGAAATACAGTGGTTAGATCAATGGTCCCCAAACTGTGCCCTTTAAGGGATTTTGGACCTCAGCTCCCAGAATCCCAGACTATTGGCCAACATGGCTGAGGCTTCTGGGAGCTGAAGTCCCAAATCTCTTAAAGGGCACAGTTTGGGTACCACTGATCTAGATGGAGTGAAATAGTACCTCTCTACCACTGCTTTGTTCAGGCTTCACCTGGAATAACTGTGTCCAATCCTGGGCATGACATAAGATGAAATGGATGGCCATTGGACTGGAGGGTTGGTACTGCCCCGATTCTAGGACTCTATAAACTCTTCTGGTCCCAAGCATTTTGGACAAGGGAAAGTCAACCTCTATGTAAATTTTAAAAATTAAATTTAAGATAAAAATTATTTTACATTTCAGTTGTTCTAAATGGTTTTAAATTGAAGTATCTGTGTTCAACAGGCTATCTGAGACACAGGGCAAGATGAATATTTATTAGTTATTTAAATTGATATAATTAATTAATTTAAATGAATGTGCTGTACTGTGCTGATTAGATCTGTGTGGCTGACTGTTTAGGTTCTTCATCGTCTACGCTGACGGGTCAGGCACTGAGCTGCTCCGTACAAGGGACGCAGAGGAGTACCTGGCCATGGCCTACGGAGACCCAGTTACAGTTGTTCTGCAAGAACCAATACAAGAATGCCCAGGCAGGAATGGGTCATATCATTCATTTTACACTTGATTCTTGGGGGCCTTTCTGCTTTTAGATTTTTTGTACATTTTGTATATTAGATGTATACTTCATATATTACATTCTTTGTTTCTAATAGAGATGCAAATCCTGTCCTTGTACATCAGTTCCCTAAATGAGAACATGCATTAAAATCTTCCTTGTCATAGAATAAGATTTTAATTTTTTTTTCATCTCAGAGAGATTTCATACATTTTCAAGACTGATTCTTGCACATTTCTGCCCAATGTGAAAATTGGGAAAAATTATAGATGTTGCTTTTACTTTATTTTATTTTATTTTTGCAATCACTCATATAATTAGCAGCACTGAATTAGTTGTTGTAAGTCACTGCCTTTTTCTACTTACTTTGTGCATATGTGCTTAAGGTAAGAAAGGCAGCAAATGATGCTTAAAAATAGGGATTTTATGCAAAAGTACTGTATATACTCAACTGCAAGTTTATACCCCAAAATCGACCCTAAAATCCTGGATTGACTTATACAAAGGTCCGTACACTAATACTGCTTAGAAAGGTCCTGAAACAAGCAAGCCTGATGCCCCACTCTTCATGCCTTGAGGCAGGTGTGTGTGTGTGTGTGTGTAAGAGGTTGCCAATCTGAATGGCTTTTCTTCCTATCAAAGAAACACCCCATTTGACACCACTTCTTTCCCTTCCCAGTCCAATCTGAAAGCCTTCCCTTTGGGACACTCTGGCTCCTGCCCTCCAGACAGCTGGAAAAGGGGGCAGAAGCCCCACCCCCCTGGAAGGCAGAAGCCTTGCCCTCTGGAGGGTGGAAACCCTGCCCCGAAAAGGGCAGAAGTCCCAACCTCCAGAGGCTGGAAGCCCCAGGTAGAGCCTTGGTGTCATTAAAAAAAATCTGTTGGGGCACGTGGCCCCAAAAAGATTCGCCATCAATGTCTCTCCAGCTCCCTTTATTCTTGTTTCCTTTTCTTTCCTCCTCTTATTTTTCCCTGAATTGTTAATGTGTCCTTGTGATGTTGTTGTTGTGTCTATGAAAAAAGCTATAGTTTTGTAGGTCTATAAGTCTTTTTCTGTCTTCTTTTTTCTTCCTTTATTGTTGTTTTCTGCGTTCTCTACAATTTATATAGTTCATATAGCCCATACAATTTATATCAATTTATATCAGTTGAATCCAACCATCCAGTTCAAGTTTAGGTAATTTATGCAATTTTCAAAGTTTATTTATAATTTGTCTCATTTATGTCCAAGCCAAGTTCTTAAATCAAGTCTCTTTGTTTAATGTTTAATGTTTGTTTAATGTCCACAATTCAATTTTCAGCACAACTGCTCCAATAATAAAAATTTTATTTCTCCTTAAAGTTTCAAAAAAAGTCAAGTTTTTCCCTTTATTCTTAGTCTCTGTGTCCAATATATCCGCTTTAGTTTAGTTAGATCAGTCATAATCTGATTCCTTTATTCATCTCCACTATTCCCCTTCAGTCTCATCAGGAATCTGTCTTAGTTTAAAATTTTAAAGTCTGTTTTCTTTTTATCTTTCAAACTTTCCTGTTTTTTATTATTTAGTTCACCATCTCCATTTTCCCCTTGCTTCTACACTTTCCTCCTCTTTCCCTTTCATCCACTCCAGTCTCATTCAAGTCCAGCAAGCTCGCTTTTTGTTATACATTTATTATTTGCAATTTTAATCAATGAAAATTTTCTCACTGTTAGTCCAAAGAGATTGGCTTACTTGGTACTTTGATTCTCAGATTAAAATTAAACAGCAGCAGCACTTTTGCTTTCTCAAACAGCTGTTTTACTGCAAACATGGCTTGCTCTTACAACCTTGCCTCCTTCGCAACCCACTTTGATGTTTCTCCATTTTCCTTCTCCTTCCTTTTCTGCAGGTGCCTGGGGGTCTTGGGTGCTTCTAGTGGGCTCCTCTGCTTCCTCTCTCTCAAGGGAACACTGTATATTGAGTTGATTGTCTCACCACTCATTCTAATCCCTGCAATAAGTGATCGCCCTCGGTAACTACTCAGAGGTGCGCTCTTCATACCATCATACATGGCTTTTTTTTTTTAACAAACTCCCTGCAACTGCCTCCTTTAGGCAAGATGGAACTCTTCCTTGTTATAAGGAGGCATTGCTTACCTCCTTCACTCACTCAGCCAGTCCTCCTCTGGCCTGTTTAATCAGCCAAGAAGGACAAGGGTCTGAGACACATGTGGTGGCTTTCACCTCTCCAAGGAACCTGTCCACATCATCAGACTGCACAAATTGAAAAGTATCCATTAACATGTACCAAGGTTACATCCACTGGCACTGTATCAACTACAGCATCCACGTCGGAGTGGATCTGAGTGATTTTAACTGCAAAGTGCTGTGCAAATTCTTTGCAGTGGACCACCAAGAGGTATGCAGTTTCTACTTGGGGGGGAGTGTGTACAAGACCCCTGACCCTCTCAGCACAGCTCTGCTGGACGTCTCTGTGTAGATGAAGTGCTAGCAGCAAAAAATATTTTTTCTGCCCACATTGCCACATAGTAGGCCTTCACAGGCTCTAGCCCATGTTTGCTCAGGTTTGCTTCAACTCCTGCCAATGTCACTCTAGTCTCTGTCTCACTCACTTCCTCACCATCAACTCCCTGGTAAACCAGAGGGCTGGTTTGGCCCCATTTTGTAAGAGGAGAAGCTCAGGAGTGATTATGTCCACTGCCCTGGCCATTTGCTCATTCCAAAGATTGGCCAGAGCTTCAAAAGAATAACCTGCCGAAGTGACAGAAAACTCCCCAAGAGCCCTCAGGAATCCATCCGGATTCATTAGTCTCCTGGGGTGGACCATCCTAATTGGTCCCCGCCCCTGCAGAGGTCCCAAGTCGCAATGAGTTTAAACCTCACTGAATAATGATCTGTCCATGACAACAGAACTGTGAAGAGGTCCTCCACACCAGGATAATAATCTCCCCACCTAGCACAGAAAACAATGTCCACAGTGTGCTCAGCAGCATGAGTAGGGCCAGATATTACTTGGGACAGACCCATAGTTGTCATCAAAGTCATGAACTCCTGACCCACTCCTGACAAGGCAGTTGTATGGATGTTGAAGTCCCCCAACAGTAATAGGGGTGGGGACTCCAACACCAACCCTGAAACCACCCCAGCTAGCTCAGAGAGGGAGACTATTGAGCAGAATCACCAACAGAATCCCTGTTCTGTCCCAGTAATTTGTAGACTGCGTAAGCGCCCCCCCCCCCCCCGGTCTCTCCTGCTGTTGCACAGAAGATCTCAGTGGGGAAAGTTGAGAGAGATTAACACCCCCCTCATCTCATCCAACCAGGTCTCTGTAATAAAGGTCAGGTCAGCTTGTTTCTCCAGGACCAGCTCCTCAATGGCAGCTGTTTTGCCATTCACTGACCTGGCATTCAGCAACAATATTTTCAACCCCGGGGCGGGGGGGGGGGGCTGGGTCTCCAAGGCTATCCATACTGTTTGGGCTGGGAGATAGTTTGGGGACAACAATCATCGTTTTGTGTTCCCTCTTCCATGGTATTTTGTCTCCTCCCTTCATATCTCCCTTTTCCCTGAATGACTCCAATGGCTGCCCTCCTGAACCTGTGTATCCCCTCCCCACTCTGGATAGATAGAGGTTAAAATATTCATATAATTTCCCTCTAGTAATAAGATGGGAACAGCAGCAGAGCTTTATTCCACACTACAAGCAACCCCAGATATGTACATTTGGATTATTGGATGTGTGTCTCCCAAAAGTGTAAATGCTTTTAGAATCAACTTTGCTTGTTCAAAAAGCCCTTGTGAAATTTATTCTAAAATGCTCAGGCTTCTCAATGACTGATGATATGTTTTTCTCTCTCTATTTCAAATTAGGAGTCCTAAGTATTACTGTCCTCCATCCTTTGTCTGAGGCATCTCAGTGGATAATGAAGAGAGATCTTGCCACTATTGTTCCTTATAATCTCCAATCAAGGGCCTGGGAAAATTTTCCTACAGTTGAGGTATGCAGCTTAAAAGAAAAAAGAAAAAAAATCCCTTCAATGTTTAATTGTGACATCATAACACATAACACTCCATGAACACTTCCACGATGGAAGGATAGCAGGAAGCCTCTATGACATTTCAGAAGCGCGACGGATGATCCCACCTTCAGTGCTTCTAAAATATTTGGGCAACACTTCAGGAACGTTTAGTCAGAGGTAAATGCCCCATGTGATAAACTCTTTAGATGTCATCATTTTGGCAAAAGTTGACAATTGGACGTCCAGCAACCATGTAAACATTGTACATAGGGACATGATGGCTCAGCAGTTAAGATGCTGATTCTGACAATTTCAAGGTTGCCAGGTCGACAGTTTGAGGCCCAAGTGCTGCATGATGGTGTGAGGTCCCATCACTAGTCCCAGATTCTGCCAACCTAGTAGTTTGAAAACATATAAAAGTGCAAGTACTTCGGTGGGAAGATAACAACATTCTGTGCAGTTATGCTGGCCCCATGCCACCAAGTTGTCTTTGACAATGCTGGCTCTTCTATTTAGCAAGTGAGTGGAGATGAGCACTAGCTCCAACAGTCAGTCATGACTAAACAACCCTGTCAAAGGAGAAACCTTTACCATTTTTTAAATATGTTATGTTCTGTGAATTGTGTATCTTCTACAATTTGAAGCCAATGCAACTCTTTGAAGGGAAAGATTTTAGCTGCCTATACTTTTCTTAGAAGTACATTTTGTATTCATAATGAAAATGAAAAGAAAAGGAATGATCTGTGTCCTATTGGGAGCAGGAACTCCTCTACTGAAGCCATTAGTCTTCTCTTTTCTTGTCAATGGTTTGTTTGCCTTTTAAGTTAGACCAGTAATTCCCAAAGTGAGTGGAAGCAGGTGGTGGTATCTTTCTTGACATGCAAAAAATACAAGGGGAACCAGCAGCCTTTAGGCCCATGTTGGGAATCCAATAACACTCCACCAGGAAAACAGCGAATTCCCTCCGCATGACTATCAAGACCCCAGGGTGGGAGGAAGACTCCACCATTTCACCCACAAGTGGAATTGAATCATAGAATCATAGAATTGTAGAGTTGGAAGAGAACACAAGAGCCATCCAGTCCAACCCCACTGCCATGCAGGAACTTTCAATCAAAACATCCCCAAAAGATGGACATCTAGCCTCTGTTTAAAAACTTCCAAGGAGGGAGACTCCACCACACTCGGAGGGAGTGTGTTCCATTGTCAAACAGCCCTTACTGTTAGGAAAGTTCCTCCTAATGTTGAGCTGGAATCGCTTTTCCTGTAGCTTGCATCCATGATTCCGGGTCCTGTTCTCTGGAGCAGCAGAAAACAAGCTTGCTCCCTCCTTAATATGGCATTCCTTCAAATATTTAAACAGGGCTGTCATATCACCTATAGAATCATATATATCATCTATAGAATCATGGAGTTCAACAACTTCAGACAAGTGGGTCTTCTCCACTTTATCCTCTGGTTACGTGCATGGCAAGAGACCACTTCATTGCTTCACCCAGGTCACTAAGACCACTCAAGCATTGGCTGATGCAGGAAACCATCGACCACCTGATTCAGATTGGGGTGGTCAAACCCTTTCCTTGTTCAGAAGTCTTGAGCAGCTCTTATTTTATTTTGTTCATTGTCCGGAAAAGAGACAATACTTGGAGACAATACATGTAGAGCAGTCCTCGATCTGAAAAGGGTGAACAGATGTGTGACAAAGCATTGTTTCCAGATGGAGACACACAAGATCATTATAAGGGCTCTCTGGCCAGGGGACTACCTAGCTTTCTTCGACTTGACCAAAGCGTATTTACACTTTCCAGCACACCAGTATCATCGAAGGTTCCTCCGCTTTGCTTACCACAACAGACACCTCCAATACAACATCCTCTCATTTGGCCTTTCATCCACCCCAAGAGTGTTCACCAAGATCATGGTGGCTCTGGTGGCACACTGAAGACTCCAGGGCCTTTGGGTTTTTCCATATTTAGACAATTTGTTGATCGCCTCTACTTCCCTGGGGATGAGGGATGTCCAACTCATTATCTCATCTCTAGCACACCATGGGTTTCAGGTAAATCGTGGGAAGAGCCACCTCGCCCCTCTCAACGCATCAAGTATTTAGGGATAATCATAGATATCGACAATGGCTTGATTTCCCTTCCTCCAGAGAGAATCAAGACTATTCAGGACACGATCGCATCAGTAACCAAAAAACCATCAGCAGATCTTCTTCTACTGGCAAAACGTCAAGGACGCATGATAGCAGCATCACAGTATGTTCCTTGGGCATGATTCCACTCTCGAAAATTACAGTGATTAATTCTTCCACACCAAAAGCTGATTACACATCAAATACACAAACAAATTCCAATCCCTCGCAAGATCAAGGAATCCTTCCAATGGTAGCTATCTCACCATATCAAAATCAGACACCCAATTCAGCTGGTACCCCTGACCCAAGTCGCAACAAACACTAGTCTGGGGGGCTGGGGTGCCACCCTGGACGAACTTTGCACCCAGGGCAAATGGGACACACAGGAAAGGACTCACAGCATCAACTGGCTGGAATTCAGGGCAGTAAGATTCTCTCTACTGGCATTCTTTCAGCTGATCAAGGACGAAGCCATCCTAATACAAACCGACATTACCACAAAGGCACACATAAACAGGGAAGAAGGAACCAGATGAACTTCTCTGATGCAGGAGGCAACACTACTCTTGCAGTGGGCAGAAACCAATCTACTCTCCCTAAGAGCAGAACACATAAAGGGAGAACTAAACACAAGGGCAGACTGATCAGGTGGAGTGGTGTTTACATCTGGAGATATTTTATCTAATTGCCAGCAGTTTTGGAACACTACTAATAGATCTGTTCGCCTCTCCAAAAAACAACTAACTTCCCAGGTTCTTCTCCTGCTTCAGGGCACAGGGAGTGGAACAGATAGCCGCCCTCCACACTCCATGGCTACCAGGGATACTCTACACCTTTCCCCCAACGGCAATGATATCTTGGTGCCCCCAAAAGCTAAGAAATGAAAGGTCAACTGTCATTTTAATAGCTTCACACTGGCCAAGTAGGGCATGGTTTTCTGAGATAATTCAACTGGCACAAGATCACTTCCACCTTCCAATTCGCAGAAACCTGCTGATACAGGGACAAATAATATATAATATATTCAGATCTGGAATGGTTAAACCTTGACACTTGGAAACTGAATGCTGGTTATTGTTAAAGGATGGTCTACTTCCACAGGTGGCCAAGATGATCATACAATCAAAGAGAGAATCCACTTGAAGGATTTCTGAATATCCGTACATATTCTTTGTCAATTGGTGGGAGTCTAAGAAAATCTCATCACTTACAGTTTCAGTAAATACCCTGCTTTTATACTTGCAAGAAGGTCTCGACAAAGGTCTGAGGCCTAATACTTTAAAGAGACAGGTTTCAGCCATCACTTCAGCTTTGCCATCAAAACTAATATTGAAGCTCTCTAGACCATCTAGTCTAAAAATATTGAGGAAAAATTACAGAGTTTGGGCTTGCCAAACAACTTTCTCATTACACATGATTGGCCCAGGGCACAGCAGATTCTGCCACACCAGAATGTTATCCTTAAGGGAACTCCTTATAATGAACATGTCTGCATTTGTGGTGAAGTTTCTGTTGAGTCTCTAAATCATGTTCTATTTTCCTGTAGGAGTATGTTACGAATCTTTGTTTTATAGTGCTATTTTAACATGTCTTATATATATGCTGTTGCCTAATGTCCTGTTGGATGAAATAAAGGTATGATATGTTGGTACAAGAAATTCATCATTTATTCCAAATTGATGCAATAGAGAAGGTACCACAAATACAACGTGGTTCAGGTATTTATTCAACTTTCTTCACGGTGCCAAAACAAATGGAAAATACCACCCTGTCCTCAACCTGAAATACCCAAACATATATGTACAATACTGCAGATTCAAGATGGCGACATTAAAAATGATGCGAGAAGGTTTACAAATAGGAGATTGGGTGGCATCGAAGCATATATCAAAAAAAAAAAAAAATATCTGAGATTTCAGTACCAGGGACACCATTATCAATTCAAAGCTCTTCTGTTCAGATTGGCCTCAGCTCCCAGAGTTTTTACGAAGATACTAATAACAATAATAGTTTACTTAAATAATAAATTTTTATTTATAATCTGCCCCTCTGAACGAGCAATCGGGGCGGGGTACAACAAGTAAAAGACAAATACAATTAAAACTAACGACCCAATCCCTACCTTCCACCCCTTAAAATGAAATTGAACAAGCACAGAGTTAAAACAATATCAATACGACAATACAATATATTAAAATCATACATGTTTTAACAGAGTTAAAACAATATCAATACGCCAATATATTAAAATCATCATTCTTGGGCAGTATGAGGATGACATCTGATATATGGCCAGGAAAGCTAGGAAAGTACCATTGGAGACTGGGAGGATTAACCACTATCCGGAAAGGCCTGCCAGAAGAGGTGCGTCTTTGAGGCTTTTTTAAAGCTGTCCAGAGTCGTAATAAGACACATCTCATCCAGCAGGTTGTTCCACAGCCTGGGAGTGATAGCTGAAAAGGTCCTCTGAGAGGTCTGCGACAGCCTGGTCTTCATGGGCTGTAGCAGGTTCCTCCCAGAGGACTGGAGTGTACAAGAGGGATCATATGGGGAGAGGCAGTCCCTAAAATAGGATGGACCTGAGCCATGTAGGGCTTTAAAGGTTAAAACCAACACCTTGTACTGTGCCCGGAAACTGATCAGCAGCCAGTGGAAGAGATTTAAGCACAGGTGTTGTGTGCTCTTTCCTGGAAACTCTGGAAATGAGCCTGGCTGCCATGTTTTGGACCAGTTGAAGTTTCTGGGTTAAGAACAAGTGTAGCCCCATGTAGAGCATATTGCAGTAATCCAAGCATGAGGTTACCAGAGCATGTACCACAGTTTCCAGGTCCCTCATGTCCAGGAAAGGGTGCAGCTGGCATATCAGCCGAAGCTGATAACAGGCACTCCTGACCGTCGCATTCACCTGACTAGTCATGTGGAGCGACGAGTCAAGGAGTACCCCCAGACTGTGAACAGAGTCCTTTGAGGAGAGTGTGACTCCATCTAGGACTGGGAATTATATTCCCAAACCTGGTTTCAGGCCTGAGACTGTCAGTACCTCTGTTTACATTTATTTCCATATTTAGACAACATATTAGTGAAGGCAAAAATAGAGAATCAGCTGCAGCAGGATCTGAAATATACAATACACATACCGGTATTAGAAAAATATGGATTTCTGATAAATTTCAAGAAAAGCCAATTAACACTGACTATGATGCATCTGGGAGCAGTAATATATACAAAGACGGGTTACATAGTGCTATCGGAAGAACGGAAGCAAACGTTGAGACAAGCAATAATGACATGCCTGACTGCTTTCAGTTCTAAATAATTGATGCGGTGTTTGTTGTCTTTCAGTGTCCGTTTTCCTTGTGCTGTTACAGGTTCTAAATAGGCTTCCCATCGTGAAAGAATTGCATCTGTGGTTATCTGTGTGTATTCTGGTGTTTTCAAAAGTATACCTTCTTTTATCTTTGCTGTTGTGATCCACCATGCCATCTGTTGTTTTACCTCAAACAAAAACAAAAATCACACGAGCCTTTAAAATAGTTGAGGATGAACACACACACACACACACACACACAGAGCTCACCTTTTCCTCTCTCTCCAGAGATGAGAATCAGGGTGACTTCCACTCTGCAGTGAGACAAATATGAATTCCAGCGCCCAGAACCCAACTGGGCAACTCCCCAGACCCAGCCAGAGTTGTCCAGGAGTATTCTCTGAGTCAGAAAAACAGTTGTTTTCCAGGGGTGCAACGAGGGTGGTGGTGCAGGGGGTGCGGGCCCCATCAGGTGACACCCTAAATGGGGGTAACCCCACTGCTCTCCAAACATCTGCCTTTGGGCAAAAACAAGTTGTGCCATTTGCCCGTGTCCCTTTAAAATGCTGAAGAGATGGGATGAGTGGGGTGAGGCTCAGTAGAAGGAGAAAAGAGAAACCTTACAGGTTTTTTAAAAAATTAAATTTAAACTATTGTTTTTTTAATTTAAAAAAGCACTAATTTTAAATTATTATTTTAAACATTCCTTTAAAAACATCAAATCTTACCAAATTTTCACTTTAATCACATTAAACCACAGGAAAAGCATGAAGGTACTTGTAAATACATTAGACTGTGCATATGATACTGTAATTTAAAGGTATAATTTTAATTTTGCTTGTTGTTTATGTCACAACTATTGCCATTACATAGAGTGACATAGGAGAATTACAATTTATGAGTAACATCACTCATAACTAAGGATTCTGTATGGTCTGGTCTGGGAGGTGGTCAAAGGGATGATAGTGACACAATGACTTATTGCCATCGGATGGGTCCAACCCAAGTGATGCTGCTGTTCTTGTGGAGCCCTCCATATTTTTATGATTTTAAAGCTACAAATAGTCTGCAAACCTAGAGCAGCACAGAAGTGTGCTGCTAAAGATCAGCCATCTTGGCCAGAGTCTCCTAATTTTGCATTTAATAATCTTTTCTATATTCCATCCTGATAGCTATAAACATTGACAATGTTTATTGTGCTCATGGCAAATAACATAATAACAGATTTAGAAGCAATTGTCATTCAGGCTTTTTACAGTTGCTTATCCCAATATATGTTTCCTGTTTTGCAAGCAGCAATATTTCTTCTTTCTGGCTAAAAGCAGATCAGTGGAACTGGCTGATCCTGAAAACTGTTGCTAAGATGAAAGTTCTGCTGAAATGCTTAATAACGAATAACTGATCCTTCTTTTCATTATTTGGGTTCAGAGAAGGACTCCAGGCCCTCCCTTCGGAATGCATGCTTGGAAAGGACTCTGCATAGAATTCAAAGAGCTGGCAAATTCTCCCGCACCTATACAGAAATGTCCAAATGTACTTCAGATTCGACGGCTGATCCAGTATGAACCAATCACTGATGAACTGAGGCACAAATTGCAGCTTTCTGTCAAGGTAAGTCAAGCCCTGTGAAGGCCTAGCTGGGTAAAGTCATAGGTAACCTGTGCATCCCTCATCAGTATGTATGAATAAATAAATAAGTTGAATAATAAAACTCAGTGACTAGGACAAAGTCTACTGGCTTTTTCGTGGAATTGGTGGAAGTGAGAGGACATGGTAAACATGAATCCTTGGGATTAGGGTTGATTTTTGAACACCTGTTTGTGTGTTTTTGTGTGTTTTGGGCTCTATGCTTTCCCTGAGAAAGTGGTCTAAGGACCAGGGCTTCTTCAGAGATAAAGCTGATCACTGACTTGATAGGGACAGAACCAGCAACCAACTCCTCCCTCCATCGCTGAACCTCAGCAAACAGGAGCTGAGCCTATCTGTACAAGGACAACAGGCATTTGGGTGTTTGTGTCTGTGGCATTTCATCAGGGGTTTGAAACCCAGAGTGCTGTTCCTCTGCCTGTATGGGACAGCCTAACAAAGCCTAACATAGTTGGCAAGAGTGTGCTGCAGTGATTTGCAATGTCTGTCCTTTGTTTTTCTGCCTGTGAGCTGCTACATCTGCAGCAAATGAAAGCCAATTGCCCTGTTGGAGCTGTAGGTGCAACAGCTTGAGGCTTTTGTTCTTCTATGATACTTCATTTATCAGGGAGGATGAGGCTTTTTTGGACAGAGCAACTCTTGTGGAAGAGCCACACCAGATACCTCTACAAAAGGCAGGCTCCCCAAAGAATGTATAAACCAAAAAAGACCATCACAAAAGACAAAGAACATTGAAGGCTATGATAACAAAATAAATGAAAATAATGTTTATAGTTGATATGGATAACAAATGACTAAGAATATATACAGAACTAAATAGAATGCCACAATTTACAACACACACAAAGCACTGCAAAAAGTCATGTTACAAATATAGCAGGTAAAGGTTTTCCCTTTGATATGATTTTTCTAGTCATGTCTGACTGTAGGGGCAGTGTTCATCTCCGTTACCAAGCCGAGGGAGTCAGCATTATCCAAAAACGACTCCAGATGATCATGTGGCTAGCGTGACTGCACCGAACACTGTTACCTCCCCACAGAAATGGTTCTTATTTATCTGCTTGCGCTTTTATATGCTTTCGGACTACTCAGTTGGCAGAAGCTGGGAATAGTGATCAGAGCTCACTCTGTCACATGGCACTTGGGCCTTGAACTGCTGATTTGCTGACCTTGTGGTTGACAGAGTCAGTGTCTTAACTGCTAAACCACCTTTAGAAAAAAAAGGGGGGGTTGTGTGTGTGTGTGGTTTATGTCTCTGTGGTTAAGAGCCTGCCCTTCTGTATTTTCTTGGATGAATGTGTCACACCTAAGCAGAACTATCAGGAGCTATGCTGAGAGTCTGGAGCAATGCAACCAATTCCAGGCTCTCTCCTTGGTCAACAAACATGAGACACGGGAACAGCAACAGCAGCCTCAGCCCTCACAGGTGGCTTTGGGGGGTTCTGTGGATGGAAGAGGTTGTGCCAGATCCTAGAAGAAGAAAATATGTGGTGCCATAGCAGACAATTCCTTGCTGAGAGCAACAGATACAGTAGCAATATCCAAAGAGGTATGCCATCGCTCGGGGCAAAGAGCCATGAAGTAGCAGAAAGACTGGCAAGAGTCATCAAGCTCATCCACTCTCTTGTCCAGAAATGATGCTTCGAGATATAGCCTTTAAAATGTTGCAAGAAACTGGTGAAGCTCTAGGTAGGACTTTGAGCCGCAAGTTGTTATTTCATCAGACCTTCCTGTTAAAGGAGGTGGATCAGGAAAAGAAGAGCAGGGAGTTTATCACGCAAAGGGAATTGGAAGTATAGTCCAATGGCAATCTGAATGCAATTATGGGGTTTCGCGTGATTGCGTGAAAGCTGATCACACACATTTTCGGGCAAAGGGAAGTCCTTCTAAATGCAATCATGGGGTTTCGCATGATTCCGTGAGAAACTATCACACACAATTTTGGGCACTGGGAGGCAATTTCGGGCAGTTCTGAATGCAATGCAGTGTCAATACGCAATCACGTATATTCGCTGAACTAGCGAATTTACTCAGTTCCGAACTAGCCTCACTTCCATTTCTTTCGAAATTGAGAGAAATTCCTCCCATGTGATAAACTCCAAAGAAGAACACTAGGAAATAGCAAAAAGTACAAGCTCCATTGGGAAAGATTTGGCTTCTGGCATCATGGTCTGCACTTTTATGGAGAGATGTTCCTCTTGAGACCCAAGTTGCTCCATCTAAAAAAGTTGTCTCAGAATAGACTCTCCGTTAATGAAAGCAGAGCTTATTGCTCCATTATTAGACTTTATTAAACATCCACCACGGATGCTTCAGCTCTGATTTTCTACATTGGCAGTGTGTTGGCCCTGTGTGCTCCTTTCCAATACTGTATGTTCCACTTGGCAGATATTCACCAGATTCTCAGGCAGAGGTTTTCCCCATTGATGAACTCCTACCTCATTAACCCCAAGAGCTTCAGCATGTAAACCACATGCTCAGTAAGAGGGGACATGATTCTGGTATTTGGTGAGTTCAACAATCAAGTAACTTTGAATCAATCCAAAAAGCATTTCAGTTACATGGAAAGTTTAAAAAAATAATTAAAGATTGATCCCAGATGGGATTCATGAAAGGAGAAATCGATGGAATCAGCAGGCTTTATCAAGATTGTTCTCAGATGAAATCAAACAAAATATCATACAGAGGAGTGTAGGTGTAACTACACAGTTCACACCAGTAATAATTTCAGTGCAGTAAAAAAGGGAGCACATTGCTTTTTATTCCAATTAATCTATGTGTGTATTATACAAAATAGAATTCTTCTGTCTTACCTCCCCTAAACTCATCATGTGGGAGATGTAAAATTTTAAGTCAGTGCTGAAAGAGATTGGACATCTTCGCAGATGTGTTTCAGACAATACAGAGATGTGAGAGAGCTGCTATAATTTTACAAAAGGTATTAAAATAAAAATGCACAGTCAGTTATGAGTTTTCATATACACTGTGATAAACATTTATTTCTGGTAAATAGGATTTGTTTAGGATTGCACCCTAAGAAAATTTATTCTTTATATTGCTTTCCACTGCTCTGTTAGGAGTACATTGACAAAATAATGAAGCAAGAAGAAGAAATTAATGAAATGATTGTTAAGGATCCAAGAATGGAAGAGGAGAAAGAAAATGCTGCAGATCTTCTCAAACTAGTTATGGTGAGCAATATACCCATCTTCAAGGGCTAAAACACACAAACAGTATTATCACTAGTAGCAACAATGGCTCGGTTCACACATTGTTATTGCTTTGTATTTTCTCCTCTGTTGTAAGTCGCCCAGATTCCCAGTGACTGGGTGGCATATAAATAAATCCTATTATTATTATTATTATTATCCAAAATTTTGTTTCCCTTCCATCTTCCCCTAATGCATTTATTTATTTAATTTGTATGCCACCTTTCTCCTGGTAGCTCACAGATAAAATCAGTTAAAAACTTTACAATAAAAAATTTAAAACAATTAAAATAATCTCATTATGTTTGTTAGTTCCTTGTCTTTTGCAGGAAGCCATTTTCTTTTGTTTTCAAAGGAGAAGCAAACCATAACAGACCATTGAACCAATGAATTTTATTGTGATTTTGAATTCTGGCTTAGTGGGCAAACCTTAGTTTGCCCATTTGGAGACAACCCCAATCGATAGCAGAAGAGCAGAAAGCAAGGAAATATGCCTCTTTGAAGCAGAAATTGAGGTGTCAAAAATATTGATTTACAAACATCCCCATCCGTAGAACTGATTGTGATAGAAGTCTTGACAAAGTGCACACCCCACACCCCAATCCATTCACCCCAGGGCCCCCCGGGATCAAAATGAAATTTTAAAAGTATTATTATTATTATTATTATTTGCCTCAAAATGCTCCCTAGAAGACCAGGAAGGCCTAAAATCATGTCTCCGTGTCCCCTAAAGAACATTTGGGATCAGGTGCCATGGAGGTGCAAGTCCTCCAAGTCTCCTAGACTTCTACAGTTGCCCACCCTGGACTTAGACAGATTATCAAAGCTATCATAATTGGGAGGGAAATGGCTAGAGGAGGAGAGCAAAGTAGCCTTTTGCTTGTTACTTCCATATCCTGGGCAACTCACACCAGGCACTGTTAAGGAAAGTGACTTTTTCAACATAGTGCGCTTTCAAACTTCCTCCTTTCTCTTGAAATGCTGGGACCCAATCAGGATGAATGGAAAACTGGTTTAAAATGGAAACGAGAGGTTTTTTTAAAAAAGAGTTTATATTTGTTAAAGGTTCACTTCTAAAGGAAAAACAAAATTATTGATTATGTATTTATTTATTCAAATATTTACCAGTATATCCCACCCTATATCCAAAGATCTCAGGGCAGCATACAATAAAATAAATTTAGTACAATCTATATTTAAAAATGTACATATACAAAAAAGTAACTGAACAAATAAAACAACAATACAAAACAAACATTAAAAATAAAAAAAACCCAAAATAACAAATATACGTACATATATATGCGGAGAGATGGCACTGCCCGCATGTAGTAGGGCTGGTGCATGCTCCCAAGCCCTACTTTTGCTGCTAGGACACCTCATCCTGGCAGTTTGTACTGGCCTCTAGATTACTCTAATCTAATCTAATCTAACTAGGAGGTTACCAGTACATGGACTATGATGGCTAAATTATTTCCTAAATTTAGGAAATGCTATAGCCCCAATATGAGCCACAGCATCTACCTGGGTCTCTATTGACAAAGAGGGATCCAAGTGGCTTACACAGGTCCCAGATCTGAGAACTACCACTCCGCAGAACCTCTGCCTTAGCAAAATTCAGCTTCAGTTTATTTGCATTCATTTGGCCCATTAGAGCATCCAGACACTTCTCCAGCAGCTTTACAGCCCCAGATGTCTCCAACGAGAAGGAAAAGTAGAGCTGGATGTTACCTAAATTGCATGGGATCCCAAGAGGGCACCCACAAATTGAATTTGATGGGGAAATTAATTTAACCCAATGAGAAACAACAAGAGGGCTTTGGTAATATTGATTCCAAAAAACATTTCCAGAGTACTAACTCAGTTTTATTATTTGAACAGCAAGAGAGATGCCAACATTCACACAAAGCACTTGCACATACACATACACACAAACTAAAGTATATAAAAAGGTGATAGTGGATAGCAAATTAAAGGATTGCAGTGGGCAATGCTTACCAGTTCCAGAAACCAGGATCCAATCTGGGGAATGGATGCAGAGTGGGTTGGACTCAGATCACTGGGTTCAGCTAGCAATCTGGGGAGTTGCAGCTGGAATCTGACAGCATGTCTTCCTGACTCCAACTGAGACTGAAATAGCAGTGCTCCACCAGGGGTATTTATGGGTCAACCTTGACTTGAGGCAGTTGGAACTAATTTTCAAGGAATCTCAGAAACAATGGGTTTCCACCTGGTTGATGGGTCCAGCTTCAGAGTTTCAAAAGGAATATTTTTCGTTGATGGCAGTGACATTGATTTAATCCAGCACGAGTAAGATCAGGATAAATCCAGGGAGTTTGGGATAGGATGGGGTGTGGGAAAATGCCATGGGAGCTAGCAGAGAGATTGGCATAATGCTATAGGCTGAAAGACTTCTTTGTCTGTGACCTTCAAGAGGAAATGTACGTGGCAGGGGACTGGGAAGCAGCAATATTCACAGCCATAAAGTTACACGGTCCTTTCCACATGCCCTCAGGTCTGTGACCATTCACACGTTCACTTAAAGGTCATCTTACCTTTCAAAGTTAATGCCTTTGGCCTCTCTGTGACTTCTGTTATAATAAAATATAACAAAATATTTGTACCCCTAAATAATGCAGGGTATGCAGGGTGTCACCAGCATGCTGATGGCTCCACACTGAAAAGTTCTCATGGCCTTCCCTAGCAGCCTTATATATATGGGAGACACGATGGAACCCTGTTACACCACAGCACAGTGACCATGAAGATGAACTGGAGGCCTCCAATGCCATTCTCACAGATTGGAGTGGAATTACCCTTATACCACAATGCCTTCTGCTTCCATCCAATGGAGTGAGTCCAGCAGGATCCCATGACCAATGGAATCCAAAGCCACTGAGAAATCCAAGAAGGCCAACAGGGTTGCACTTCCCCATCTTCCACCCAGGGGAGGTTGTCGGATCCAGGTTGTCAAACCAGGGCTCTCTCAATTCTGCATTCTGGCCAGAAACCAGATTCAAAAGGGTCCAGATAATCTGTATCCTCCATGAACATCTGGATCTGTATAGCCAAATTATTTCCCCTTAAGGGAAAAAATGTTTCCAGTGGGATTTTTTTAATTAATAAGGATAAGCTGTTGAACTCCTGCAGGGGAAAAAAGTAAAACATGGTTCCATCAAAAAAAAAATCCGTATGTAGTTTATTTATTTTTATGCTGCACTAATCCAGTGAAAATGTCTTTACTATTTCTATTCTGAGAGCTCAGAAACATGTGCATCTGTGATGTAGGCATGTGAGGTACATATATTCTATATCTCTAAACTCCTGGATCTTCGGTGAATGTCTTTTCACAAACAAAGCCTCACAACCTTGATTATTCACAAAACCTGTGTATAAATGGCTGAAATATCTGTTTATTTGTCTGTCTGCTAGTACTGGGGGATGGAATACAGCTGTGATGACTGAAATACCTCAAAAAATGTGTTTAGAAGTGACACAGCTCAATCTCTTTGTGTGTCTTGCAGTCTTTCCCCACCCTTGAGGAATCTTCAGATCACTGCACTAGAGGTAAGAACTTTATGTTCTATTTAAAAAATATTGTTTTATTTTGTATGATATTAGTAATAATTGCCTTCATCTACCTTTCCAGTTTTGCTAGCCTCTTCTTCTCTTTTCACCTTCCTCAAGGCATTTTAGTCTCTGGTGTCATATTTTGTTACAGAATTTACACAGAACTACAAGATAGATATTTTACACCCTCATCTTCTGAACAGTCATGAACAATGAACATCCTACTGAGCAGTTGTGAATGTGTAAACTAGGCTTGTGCCTTTGTAACTGTTCAGTATTCATGTTTATGATCATGGCACTATCGTTCCAATCACAAATGCCCCCCCCCACAAAAAAAGACCAAAACCCGTACCTGAAAATACCATCATGCCATGCCCTGATTGGCGGCAAAAGAGGCCTCTGTCACTCAGTGTGGCTGCTGGCTCTTAAGGAAGATTTGGGGCATTGAGTCAGGAGGCCATGTGTAGTTACACATTCGTAACTATGCCTGTGATGTAGGATAGAATCTTTGGAGCAATACAGACTGCCCAAAAGGGGCAGTCTGTAGCTGCCCCAAGAAGCGGTGAGATGAGGCCAAGGCTGCCGCATCGGCAGCCTCAGAACTTCCCCGCGGCCTCAAAGCGGGGTGCAGCAGGTGTCCTCGGCGCCTGCTGCACCCCACTTCCCTTGGCGGAGAAAGGGGTTGCTGCTGCACTACACCCCTTTCTCCCCTGGTCTTTGGCGTGGCTGTTTGAAAGCCACGCCAAAGACCTGGTGCAAAAAAGGAGCTCAGTTTCTCAGTTTCTCAGCTCCTTTTTTGCACTGCAGGAAGGGCATGCTTGGCACCCTCCCCTGGGGCGAAGTCGTGATGGCGCGTACAGCATTTCTAACCACTGCGTGTGCCATGACAACATCATGGTGCGCCCGTATGGACGCCGCTATTTTAAAATGTCAGCGCCCATACACTTTAGGGTTGGGAGAGTGTAAATGCTGCACCCTCTCGAACCCTAAAGGTGCCCTTTCCAGCCCTTATCGCGCCTCTTCAGGCACGTGTAGATTGGGCCATAGAATCATAGAGCTGGAAGAGACCACCTCAGCCATAATCCTCAAATTTTGTGATATAATTTAAATTTCCTGATGATTCAGCCTTTGCTAAGGAAACAAAAATATTGAATATCAAAAAATTTGAAAGCCAAGCCTTTTAAGATCTAGCTTTAAATTGCAGAGTACAGTAGCAGGAATGTGCTCTTGTCTAACTATGCTTTCCTAAGAACTGAGACTGACTCCAAAAAAAACAACAAACACATAGTTAGTAGTTTAAAACAAGTATACTAAAGGCTTTAATCTATATTTACATAGAAGTTATATCCTAATCTAGCTAGTGAATAGCTCAGGTAAAAGAAATATTTATCTCACCATCTTTCCAAAGAAAGTTGAGACAGCAGGAAGATGGAAACACAACAGCTCAGTTGAAAGGGGGAGTTAGCTTAGTCACATTGTTAGTTTGAATTGTGGTGCAGTGGTTAAATGCCTGTACGGCAGCCACTCACTCAAAACCATAAGGTTGTGAGTTCAAGACCAGCAAAAGGACTCAAGCTTGACTCAGGCTTGCATCCTTCCGAGGTCGCTAAAATGAGTACCCAGATTGTTGGGGGCAAGTAGCTTACAGTTGTAAACCGCTTAGACACTCCTTAGGCATATGAAGCGGTATATAAATGAAGCTGTTTGTTTGTTTTGTTTGTGTGTGTGAGAGAGAGAGTCTGTGTGTTTTCATCCCAGAATTCCCAATCTATCTAAGGAGGGGGAAGAGAATGCAAAACTCTTCCAACAAATTTCAACTTCCCGCTATTTATAGGGGTGGTGGTTGTTTTTACAGACAAAAACCAGTCAGGATCAATAATCACAACAAATTACAGCATTTGTGTTGGTTATATTTCCTTCCTAACAAGGCCCTATGAGAGCAACTGAAACCCTATCTGTGATTTCTGGTGCTGGGTATTTGGGTGCTATGAAACACCCCTGATTTTGCACTCACAGAGACTAGAAATTCAGTGCTCTCTGCCTAACAAAGGAGCTTGTCACTGCACAAAGGATGAAGGCAGTTTGGATCCCAAGACAAGAGAAGCTTCTCTTTTCATCTTGCTAATGGACTTAAATTTTATTTCCTGGGGAGTCCCCACATGGCCAGGAGGAGGAAGGGCTAGCCTGCACGAATGTCCCTCCAATAGCACCTGAACCGAGAACAGACACATCTTGTCAAAATGCATGTTTGTGACTAATCCTTAAATTTTTTCCCTGTATAATTTTTAACACCTTTGCTTGATGAAGAAGCCAGTGGAGATTTGAAAGCCCGCAACATGTATTTTGTGCATTTTGGTAATTCGATAAAAGTATTGTTGTTTTTACAGTACTTTGGATTTTTATCCTAAGTTGTTGTTTGTATAAAAAATAACCTTGTTTTAGTTGTACTTTGGATGTTATTGTACTTTGCTCTGTAGCCAAGACAGCTTCCCCTAGATATGTAAACATTCCTATGGACATGAGCATTTTTATACCCCATAATAGAGTAGGATTCTCTAAGAATTAAATAAAATATCACAGATAAGGCATTCACAGGGATTTTTACATCTCCCTGGATGACAGGATGACCTGACATTTTGATAATAATCTGTTAACCTGGAATTTTAAAAATGCATTCTCCCATATGCAGCCCATATGCAACCCATCCTTGAAAAGCCTCAGGACAAGGCCAGGTTACATACGGGTTGCATACAGGAGAATGTGATAAGACCTGTCTTTGAAGTTAAATGCATGTGTATCCCATCAGAAAACAACACGATGAAGCACATGTGATAGTCTTCATTGACTCAATAACCTTGAAATATTTTGGAACATAAACATGGCTCTCTTCTCAGACTAGCATTATCTCATTTTCTCTGCACCTGGCTATTCTATAAACAGTGAAGCAGACGTATAGATTAGAATTTCAGCTTTTAACCTTAACTGTTAACACAAAATCTTTAATAACTAAAGCAATTGGACATACACCATTATCCACTTATAAGATTCAACAACTGCTTATTAACCCTCTTTAAAACATTTACTTTTAACAACTCGAGTCATATGCTTTCACATATATAAATGTTGGCATATATTGATTTTTCCAATACATTCAAATGTAATTTTTATTAAAACATGCATCAGCTTTCTCTCTAGTACATTTGGAAATACATTCATGGAACTCATCTTAGACATCTAATACCATATATCAATCTTTAACACAATATTCTCCTTTTAATCTATTACATAGAGAGTATTTAATCAGATTCCCTTTAATGTATAGTTATCTTTGGATTTATAACAATCAAACAATACAAACAAAACTTATAACATTTCTAAAACATCAACTATAACAGTCTTATATTTATCTTAACCATTCTATAACTGTAACTCATAACCTTAACCTTACAACTAAATATCTTAAACTATTAAAGAGCTCATGTCAATAAACCATCACCCCCTTATAATCCATATCCAATGGCATAGCATGATAACATATCTGACTAGTCCAGCTATCCCAGAACTGTATCATTACCATCCAATATCCACCAGCCATTTTAAGCACTTGTATAATCTTTGGACTGTGATGCCCATTACTATAGTATGATCTCAACCTTTAGCTACTTAATATTTTAAACATAATACAGGGTTCTAGAACCAAGAACTCAAACTGAAGTACCAAGTTTGTTAACATTTGATTTTTAAGAGAATTGTACTACCGATACGTTTAGGGTGCTACCAAACTTACTCCAAACTGGAAGGAAAGAGGAGCACAAACCTTTATTTATTACTTCAGTTTTAGGAGGTGAAAGCATCAATTGATATTATTTCACATTGATGATGGTGAGCTGTGATCACTGAATTGACCTTCCTACTGGACCTTTGCAGCCCTTACAGAGAACTACCGTATTCTTCCCAGTGATCATTCTCTTTCTTCTAGCCCTTCTGGGGTAGGGAGAAAAAGTGGATTTCTGTATGTTTGTCATTGCCTTAACCAAGCAGAGGGGAAGGTCTAAAGCTTCCAAGGCTGCTGGTGGTCTAGATCTCATTGTTACTGTCAGAGGCATGAGTATGTATCAACATCTGTATCTCCAAAACATTCTCCACCAAACATGGGAAGGGATAATGCTCTAAAACACCAAATCAACAGCTTCCTTCATTTATAGTCAGACTACACACCATGGAAACTTCAAGACCAATAGATTCAATAAAGGAAACCTTCAAAATTCTGTTTTAAAAGGCAAAAGCTCAAGATAATTTTATCTGCCTTTCCCACCAGCTTCTGATCCATTTCCAGCCTGTTTCCTTTGAAAGGAAAGGAAGGTGTCTGAAAACAGCTTTAGTCAATGATTCTGCAACAGCTTTTACTATCTTACCTGAAAACACAATGCTGCCCTCACTCACTCCTAAGATGAGTGTTCCTGTCACTGCCAGGTTGTCCAATGCATTTCTGCCAAAGAAGTGAGAAGAGGCATCTGCCAGAAGAAGGCACATCTACAAGAGGAATCAGAAACAGAGGAAGGATAATATTTTTGCTGAAGCTATCCTTCGCTGGAGTTGTGATGAATTAGGGGATATACATACTGCCCTAAAGGGGCAGCCTGCAGCAAACTCCTTTACTGGCTGGATTGGGGCCGTGACAAACTCACGCCACAGCCCTGATTCAGCCTCTGGAGAGCGCAAAAAGGAGAAGCAAAAAGCAGCTCCTTTTTGTGCCCTCCAAGGGGCACCATAGCTTCTGCAGCACAGCTTTATAATGCTCCTGCAGCACCAGAAGGGCATTTTCATGGTGCATGTCCTGTGGACTGGAGCGTGCCAAAGTGATGTCCTGGGGGCAGGGTTGGGGTGTCCAGCGCATGGACGCTGCTCTCTAACTCCACCTGCAGGCCAGCACAAAGTGCCTGTTTGTATCATGCCATAGTAATCAAGGCTTTTTCTGCTCCATAAGGATTTTCTATATCTGCTTCCCTTGTATCCATAAAGTCTTGGACAGCACTTAGTAAAGTCCAACAACATCCCATATCCACCAAACAATGTGGAGTCAAAGGCTTTCATGGCCGGCATCCATAGTTTTTTGTGGAGCTCTTGGGCTATGTGGCCATGTTCTAGAAGAGTTCCTTTCTGACGTTACGCCAACATCTGTGGCTGGCATCTTTGGAGATGCTGGCAAAACGTCAGAAAGGAACTCTTCTAGAACATGGCCACATAGCCCAAAAGCTCCACAGAAAACCACCGAACAATGTTACCTTTATTGAGCCAACCAAAATACATAAAATACATGTTGTAGGCTTTTGAAGCTCCACTAGCTTCTTCATCAAACAAACATGTACAGGAAGAAAAAAAATTATGAAGACATTAGTCACTAGCCTGCATTTTGTCAATTAAGGTGGTATTGGAGAGACATTTTATGCAGGCAGGCTCTTCCTCCTTTGGGCCATCTGAGTACTCCAGGAAATAAAATTTTAAGGTCAATTAGCAAGCCAAAAAGAGATACTCCTCTTGAGATCCTCATTGCCTCAGTCTTTTGTGAAGCTACAATCTCTTTTGTTGGGCAGAGATCGCTGAATTTCTTTTTTTAAAAAAAAAACACATGCTTTTGCATTAGGAAGCATTTTTAGGTGCTGTTTTGGTAAAATATACCATATGTAGTCCAAGCATTTTAGAAAAAATGTTTTATTTTTATTTATTTTTTGGATCCCAGGAGTTGGTGTCTTCTTCTCGGGAGTATCTTTATAGCTATTGACTAGGGATGCTTTAGCCAGGGATTTTGTGCTGAGTAGGGACTGGACTCTACAATTATAGTGTTGGATATGGCTGATTTCTCAGTGGGTGGGAGCAGTCAAGACTATGTAAAAATATTATCCATTCAACAGGGAAAATATATTTTCACAGAAAATACCAGCCTTCTGTTCTTTGTAATAGGCATGCCATTTTTCAAACTGGGCTTACAATTACATGTGGGACATCCTAGTCCTAGGCATGATATAAGGTATATGAAGACCAACCACTTACCTACAGTGACGGGATGCTCCCACGTATCACATGATATACCTTACAAGGCGGCTATATTAGTTTTTCATGACCACTGACAAAGACGCTCTAGTCGAAATGCGTTTGGTTTCTGTTTTCTATTTTTTACTGTAATGGGCATACTGTGTTATCCCTTTTAATTTGGCCTCTGTTATGCACTTTCCAACTGTATGGATACATTGTGTCCACTCTTTTAATTCCATGCTGAAAGGCACAGAGGAATTGTTATTTGTGTGTTTGATATCTCCTTAATGGATTTGCGGTTCCCTAGCCCAGTACTGACTGGTTTAACTAGCCTTGTGCATGTTTGGGCATGGCTCACAGGCCAGAACAAGCTTTTTTGTGTTTAGGATAGCATATATTCTAAGCTCTGTAATTTCTTTCAAAAAATTTTAGCATTCTAGTGCAACATATTGTTTTAACAAAACTGTGGTGTTTTCCATTTTAATTCCCCCTAAACTTTTTGTCTACTCACTAATCATTTTAATTGCCTGTTCTTGTTTTTTCAAAAAAAGCAGCTCAGGTTGCTGAAATATATGAGCAGGCTGTGACTTCTCAGTTGCAGAATCCATCAGGAGAGACACTCACAAAGAAAACTGAGGAATATTGGCAGAAATTCCGGTAAGAGTTCAGTGTGGTAAGAGGTTGTCATAAATCATGCCACTGACTTAGTAATTCTATGTGTGATAGAGGGAAGGGGGGCAAAAATAACACAGTTCTGTCTTCCAGATAGTTTATTTCAATGTTAACTTAAATCCAACATTTGGTGTAACCAGTGAGAGGTCCAGCAGTCTTTCTTGCTGACTGGGCACACCGACTATTTGGTGCTTGTGGTGACTGCAGAGAAATTAAAATTCCACTGGTCTGACACCTGTATTTATAAGAAAGATTTTCAGACCATTGAACTGCTGGGATACCAAACAACAACAGTTAACCAGTTGTAAATGGACAGAAAGGCCCCTCTTATTTTACTTCTGTTTGCAATTTCTCCAAATGTCTGGACCTCAGTTCGTTTTGCTGTTGTGATAATTGTTATCAGATAATTGCAGCTATTGAGCCACGCTAAAAAACAACTCATCATTTTTAACAAAAACTATCCCATCTCTGTTGTTGTTGTTGTTGTTTTCTGCCTTCAAGTCATTTCTGGCTTATGGCAACCCTAAGGCCATAAACCCATCACGGCGTTTTCTTGGCAGAGTTGCTTCAAAGGGGTTTGCCTTTGTCTTTGCCTTCCTCTGAGAGAGTGTGAACTTGCCCAAGGTCACCCAGTGGGTTTCCATGGCTGAGTGGAGATTTGAACCCTAGTCTCCAGAGTCCTGGGAAAGCACACCATCCCATCTCTAAGAAAGGCAAATTTGTTTGGCTTTTTTGATTAAACTTATTTTAGGATGGATTTTTTTCTTTTTTGGCATGTTAAAAATGACGAAGTGTTATTTAGTGTGGCTCAATAGCTGCAATTATCTGGTAACAATTATCACAATGAACAATAGGTTAAGAAAAGTAATCACAGTTTTGTTTTTTTGTTTTGTTTTTGTTAATACAGGCATTACATTTATTTAACATTAGAGGCAAGGCTGATTTAGACTTGCACAAACACTCAGCAGCATCTAATTTGAGGAATGGCAGCTGGCAGTCATATAAACCATCTGCCTCCAGCGTTTGAGCGTTCATGGTTGTACATATGCACATCATGAGTATTGTACTCATTGTGTGAGCTTTCCTTGAGCCTCAGCTTACATAAGACAAAGTAAAAGGAGAAGAAAAGAACAGATCAAGGCCTATAAAGGATCTTGGCAGAAGATTAAAAGACACAGTAGCTGCAGAAGGAATGCTGTATCTGCGGGATCTTGTGATGGCTCCAGTTTGCAGCCATTGTGAGACCTCACAGAGAGTGTAATTTTACTAAAGCAATTAGTTTTGCAACATTGGATAGAGGCCACTTCATGGGAGATTTGCACAGACTATGCCCAGCTTCATTAGGCTGCTGGCTTCCTACTACCCATCCGCTGTCCCTGTTCAGTTATCCCTGGGCTATTGCTGGTCAAGAAAGAATGTTTTCTTATCATTGTGGCATATTTTCTCACTTTCCCCGGGGACTACTCACAGGGTGTGTGGAGAGGTGGGGTAATGTCAGAGCATCTCTGAATATGTTGAACTGTAAATATTGTTGGGAAACTTTCCGGATCTTATGTCATGAGTGGCAAGGATTAAGGTAAATAGGGGGAGACTAGAATAATGAAAGGTTTAGGAATATGGGCACAGAAAGAGTAGGGGAAGTCCTTTGAAGCTGATTTATGGATTTGTGGGCAACATGGGGTGGCCTCTTGGGTCTAGCCCCTTTCTTTCTCCCATTAAGATGGAAAGAGATGACTTAGGTTTGAGTGTGGGGCAAGCTGGTTCTGCAAATGTAGTTAACCTGAAAGGGTGGCTGGGCCAGCTTCAGGCGCAGGTCTGCCCTCTTCACCTTCATACTAGGCAATGCTTCTTGCAAATAAGTCAGGGTATCCAGCTCTTATGCTGATGCAATGGCCACTGTAGAAATCATTAGACATAAATGTATAAAATTGTTAATTGTTTTATGTTTTGATTGTCATTTCATTGCTAATATTAATAGCTATTTATTTCATAGTAATAAATAATTTCAATAATGCAACAGGAATATGGTTTAAAATCTTTAATTTCAAAAACAATATCATGTTTTCTGATATATAGCATTTTGTGATTTATTTCCCCCACCCCTTTTTTTCTTCATGCAGCCAGGAAGGGGCAGTGCAGGTATCTCTCTGGCAGATCAAGTTAGAACAAACCAGGTAACAGTGTTGTTAACCAAGAACATTGTTAGTTTTAGAGTGTGATTCAGAAGCCCCTAACTGAAAACTGTTGCAGCGACTGGATGTTTTTCTGATGTCTCTATGTCCTGAATAAGGCTCTGATTTCTAGGGTTGTATTTATAGAGCTGTTCCTGAAACCCCCATGTCCCTGGGACCTCTAGGCATCTGGAGGTCCTCCATTGCTACTCTGTGGTCAACTTCTGCCAGAAATATAGCATGCACCGTTTCACTTATCAATGATAACCATAGAAATGGATCTCCTGCAGATACAAGAATCATACTGTACATATGCTAAGGTAGTTAAAGCCTCACAAATTCATTAATAGTATCTTTTCTTCAGCAAAGGCCTCACTTCCCTCCTTTATTTTTACTGAGTATGTAAAGGGATCTTATAGCACCCTTGGGACTAACTAAAAGAAAGAAGCTGGTAGCATAAGCTTTCATAGACGTAAGCGGACTTCCTTCTGATGCATGGGGTCTTTACTGAATATGCAACTTGTGCAAAAGCAGCAGAAGTGACTAACTGCTGTAAATCTTGAAAAAATATTGGAAAAGGACAGAGTAGGGGCTTGTTTTGTTTTTCCCAATGACTGTGACAGGGTGCCCTTGAGGGCCCCTGCCATAGGTTATTGATTAGGATAGTTTGGGTTATAGAAGGTGTAGTGATGCTGTAACTGGAGAATTTGTTGTTATTGTTGTTGAAACAGTTTCTAGTTAGTTGCTGGGAAGGCAAGAGACATGGGATGTTATCAGACCCTCAAGGTCACTCTCCTGGAAAGAAATGAGAAGGAGAGGGGATGGAATGCAAAGGGGGATTAAGTGTGAGAGGAGTAGGTCTTTGAAACCAGTTCTGGCAAATACTTGGCTACCGTGCTGAGCCGATCAATAAATTGTTTTGGTTCATCCATGAAGCCTCGTTATTAAGTTAATTAGGGTCATCACAGACTGCCTGGAAAGGTATTCTTGATATATTTTTGCAGCCTTAGTTTTTTTGTTTTGTTTTGCCATCTTTCATTTTATAGAGAATATCAATGACAGTTTTTCTCCTGGAGGTGAGAAAAGCACCAGCTGTGATAACTGTTCAGGTTGTTTTGATTATCTTTATTCCATCCTGAGATCTGTAAAGAATGGGAAGAATATAACCATTTAAATAAATAAACTGCCTTTCAGAAGGTCAGTATTTCAGAACTAAATCCACACGTTTCCTAATAAATAGTGGTTCAATCTGTCTTAGATGGAGAAGTCTGTGGAAGTCCTCAGAAGGGGTTTTTGCTCCAGCCTGTCAGAACTTTGCTTTGCTTCTTGGCTCTGTCTTTTGTGTAGAGGAAATGGCACCAATGAGGTTGGTGTCACCCAAAGTGGGTCCCATAAAAGGTTGCTGGGGGGTTAAAGACTGACCTGCCTTCCCTCCCTGCAGCTGCCTCCCTCAGCTGTCCCTCCTGCCAGCCACTCACCACTTGGCCAGCAATGCCAGTCTTCAAACAGAAGGCATCACCCCTTGGCCCCTGCTAAGAGGGGCGACACTGTGGCCTCCAGAAGTCCTGTTCAGGGTCTCATACCTCAGTTTGCCCAGCAACTGTGCCAGACTCCAAACGGAAGGCAGCCCTTTCAGCAGCGACTGCTACTGGGGAGGTGGTAGGATAGTGGTGCAGCTTCTAGAGGGCATATTTGGGGTCTGGTATAGGTGTTCATCTAGAAGGGAAGTCATACACAACCCCAGCAGTGGACACTGCTCAGAGGACACTGCAGGGGCCTGTTCAGGGTCTAATATGGCTGCTGGGCAAGTGAGAAGAGAGGCTATGCTGTGCCAGTCCCTCTGGGTGTACTACCCCGCAGGTGTACCAGTTCGCCTGAGTATACCCCCCTCCAAGGGTGATCCAGTGTGATCCACACCCCTAAATACCCCAGTGGCACTTCTGTGTAGAAGACCCAGAAGAGAGACCCTTACAAGGTAGCTAGGTGTGTTTAGCCTGGAGAAGAGAAGGTTAACAGGTGATATGATAGCCCTGTTTAAATATTTGAAGGGATGTCATACTAAGGAGGGAGCAGGCTTGTTTTCTGCTTCTCCAGAGAACAGGACACAAAACAAACTACAGGAAAAGAGATTCCACCTCAACTTTAGGAGGAACTTTCTGACAATAAGAGTTGTTGGGCAGTGGAAGAAGCTGCCCCAGAGAGTGGTGGAATCTCCTTCTTTGGAGGCTGTTTTTAAGCATAGGCTGGATAGTCATTGGTCACAGGGAGTGTTTTAATTGTGTGTTCCTGCATGACAGAAGGAGTTGGTCTGGTTGGTCCTTGAGTTCTCTTCCAATTCTATGATTCTATGATTCTACTCCAGTGCTAATGTCTGCTTACGAAAGCCTTGTGCTGTCTAGCTGATACTGCTATTAGGATCTGTTTCCCTACTAAAGGAGAAAGGATTGTTCAATTTACCATGAAATGCTCTTCTCATCAGTGAAAAGAAGGTATCCAGGATTCAATTAAGGTGTGTCAGGAGCAGTAGCCTTTCATGTTCCCTTTTCCCCCACTTGTATTATCATTCAATCTCACTAAAGGAAGAAAAGTCACCCTAGTTTACGGCCCATATCCACTGTGGGAAGAAGGGGTAATAAAATCACCAGTCTTTCTCACTGCTGGCCATTTGCCTCCCCTTTTTTCCTAGACTTAGATTCTACCATGATCAATATCCCCTCTCAATAAGCCAGCATATTGTTACAGCGCTATATCTTCATATCATCATTATAGAACCACGCATGTGGGTCTGACAAGATGCAGGAGTTACGTTCAGAGTTGGCTCCTGCTACAATCAGTACAAAACAGTTTGACAGCTCAGATTAGAAAAATCAAATTAGAAAGCTGGGCCAAAACTAACAAAATGAACTTCAGCAGGAGAAATGTGCATTACTACACTTGTGCAGTAAAAATGAAATGCACAGATATAAGATGGGTGACACTTGGCTTGATGCCAGTGCACCTAGATGTCCCATTAGACCACAAGCTGAACATGAGTCAAGAGTGTGATGCAGCAGCAAAAAAACCCCAATGGCTGCATTAATAGAAGTATAGAGTCTAGAGCAAGGAAAATAGTAGTGCCTCTCTATTCTACTTTGGTCAAACATCATCTGGAATACTGTGTCCAGTTCTGGACACCATAATTCAAAAAGGATATTGAGAAGCTGGTGGATGTCCAAAATAATGAAAGGTCTGGAAACCATAAAGCCCTATGAGGAGCGGCTTAGGGAGCTGGGTATATTTAGCCTGTGAAAGAGAAAATTAAGGGGTAACATGATTGCCTGTTTAAATATGTTTAGTAAACTGAAATGAATGATCATCACATAATCATGAGCATGTCAGAATTCCTGAATAAATTACTGGGAAATAATGTCAAATTTTCAGTATATCATATTTTTCCTATCTATAAACATTTTTAGGCAGGAAGTCGAGGACGGAAAGAAGTGTCTTGTGAGGATGAGGGAGAAAATCATCTCCCCTTACTTCAAATCAGAATTTGGCATGAAATTTCTGCAAAAAGAGGTAACAATTTGGTGGTTGGAGCTATGAAAATATGATCCTGTACCAGTATCTCATTTTGACCATCAAGGGCTGTTTTTAAGTAGGGATGCAAAATCACTTTTCTAAGTTTTATAACATTTCTCTGGATTCCTCCTGCATTTTCTTCTCATGCTCATTTCATGACTTTTTTTCTCTCCATAAGGAAAATAGTAAATTATTAGGCACATTTTAAAAATACACACTTCTATCCATTTTCCCATTAATACAACTGGGACGGGACTTCTGGCAGGAGGCCGAATATCCAGGGAGGGTAGGACTTCTGGTTAAAATAGGACTTCTGGGGTGGGGCACTTGTCAGTAGGTGGGGCTTATGAGTTTGACAAGAGGTGTCACCATGACAGCCTCAGTCAATCAGGAGAGCTGCTAAAACCGCCTTTCGATTGGCTCTTTCAAACCATCCCATGGGAAAATGGGATTTAAACAAGAGTCAAATTAGAGATAACTCAGGAATGCCTGAGGTTTATTTAACTCTTGTTTAAATCTCTTTTTCCAGTGGGATCTCACTAGTATGATAAAGCTCATAGTGAGTAAATGCTTCAAAATGTGACCATAAAACTTCCATAAACATAATTTTAGAGTTTCTCTCCTTTTGCTAAGAAGTGCCATATGTCTTTTTTAAAAAGTAGCCTTTAAATACTCTTTGTATAGTTCTATCTACTATTTAAAATACAATGCATCGTTGTTAAATAATATTGTGCCCCATTGCAGCTAATTTCCATATGGGGAGGTTAGAGAGCTTACTGTACTTCTGATAATAGAGCCTTCATACCTGTCTGCTCAGAACTTGTATGATATTGTATGAACTTTGTAAAGGTTTCTTCTCAGGAGTCTATATGAAGATATTTCAGGTAAAGATAAAGTTTTAGACGATAGCTGCAACTGAAAAAAAAGAAAAGAAAGAAGAGTATTTGTAAATAGGAGCATCACTAGGGAGTGGGGTCGGGGAAAAATTAAAATGTAATTTTTTAAAAAAATATATTTGCTTAAAATTTTATCTAAAAGCATCATATCTTACCAAATTTTCACTTTAACCGCATGAAGCTATGTCCATATGAATACATTTAGTCTGTGTGTATGATAGTGTAATTTAAATGTATAATTTTGAATTGAAACTAATAGAATGAAATTTAACAGAGACAAATACAAAATTCTGTGCTTAGACCATAAAAACCAAATGCACACAAAATGGAGGATACTTGGCTTAGCAGTAGTACATGCAAAAAGGACCTTGATATTATTGTAAATTGATTATTAAATTATATTATAAACTGAAGGACCTAACAGTGTGATGCTGCAGCAATTTAGGCAAATAATATTTTAATCTGCATTAACAGAACCATAGTTTCCAAGTCAAAGGAAGTAATATATTCTGCATTGATTAGGCATCATCCAAAACCCTGTATTCATTTCTTGATGCCTCCTCAAGTAAGATATAGATATATAAGTTGGAGCAGGTTCATAGAAAGGTAACAAGGATGATAACAGGGCTGGAGAACAAAACATACAAGGAAAGGATAAAGGAATTGTGCATACTCAGTCTGGTGAAGAGAAGAGGCCTAGTGGTTTTAGGTTGCTGGAGGGTAGATTGTGATTGAACATTAAAATAAACTTCTTGACATTAAGAGTAGTTTGGCAATGGAACCAATTGCCTTACAGCAAACGGGGTCTCTTTCTCTGGACGATTTCCAAAAGACAGTGGGGATGCTCCAGCTGGAGTTCCTGCATTAAGCTAAGGGTTGGATTCAGTGGTTTATGAAGCCCCTTCCAACTCTATGATTCCATGATTCCATGGACTGGAAGAACTTGGATTATCTGAGTATCCTGTATTTCAAGTAAGAAAATATTTTATCGTGATTTGACCGTTATGTTTTCATCCTACAGCCACCCACAGGTATGTAGTTCCCATTGAGCTAAGCCATCTTCTTTCTTTCTTTTTTTTTTCTCCACATCAAGAATCAGTCTACTCAGAACATCATACCAAACCCATGTAGACTTGTTTTAGAGAGGACTTTATTTTCACATTTTTGTAAGAAATGACATTTTCTTGCTTTTTGTTTCTTTTTTTAAAGCTTCCTGACATTGAACATCTTTCAAAAATGCTCCCTCCATTTCCAAGAAAAGAAGAGAAGGAACCAATTTTAAACACAATTATAGACTCTACCGAAAGGAGAAACATTCAGTGTAACAATATTTCAGGTAACACGGACTCTTTATTGGATTTAGGGGGTGCTGCCTGGTGATGCTAAGAGTGGAATTTCACTCTTACCATCATTGCTTGTGGCATTGTTTGCAAGTCCACTACATTTCCTCGCACTACTGGAGTGCCCACAGACAATATCACAGGAGGATAGTTCCTCCCCACCCTGGAATCAGGTAAAGTTAAATGGAACTCAAGGATCAATTTTCCTTTCTTCTCTCCTGTGCTAACATGCTCACTGTTTCTTCACTTTGTGTTACCATACTTCCCTTTGTCATCTAATAAAACAACTGACCTGATCTTATCATAATTTTCCTTCTGGATTGAAATCTTAGGTTCATTGTCCTGGCTTCTCACAACCAAAATGATCGAAATACATAGTGTTAGAGACTGACTGAATTCATCCTATCTTCTGTCTTGACAACGAATATCTGGGAGATCAGTGTCCCTGGTGTCTAGTAATATTTGTTATCTAGAAGGAGATCTTTTATTAGCTTCTTACTAGTCTTTTCAATAAACCTAGACGTTCTGGATGCAAATTTAATGATTAAGAATATACTTTAGAATGCCAAGTAGTCGTGGGTCTGTACAAAAATAACAGGAATTATTGGTGAGCCATGCTGTGTGCATAGCTCCAATAAATTCAGATTGCATGTACACACAGAGTTTGCCATATAAACTATTTTATTTTCTAGAAGATCAAGACCATTCAACCAGAGACGGCCATGCAGATGATCTCTGCCATAACTCATTGCTTTGTTCTTCAATCTGTGCTGCAACCTACCCAGATCTTTCTGCAACAGGTAAAAAGCATATAGCTTGTAAATAAATTGTCATGAGTTCCTGTTTATTAATTCCTTTTCCAGTAGTCAAAGTATAATGAAGTTACATTATGGAATATACCTTTACTCTTTTTTCAGTGTAATTGTAACATTTGAAGTTACCGGTACTTAAATTTGGATCCATGCATGATTTACTTTCTAATGTGGCTTGTTGCTGGAAATAGTGTGAGGTGTTAGGGGAGTTGCCCCTCTCCTTCCATTATTTTGCACTCACAGTCCTACTGCTTTATCACACGAGGGGGCAAACAGGATTTAAACAAGAGTTAAACAAGAGTTAAACAGGAACTGTACTGAGATAAACGTAGGGCATTTCCTGTTTAACTTTCATTTAACTCTCGCTTAAATCCTGTTTGCCCCCTAGTATGATATGAATCTAATTCTCCCTATGAGTATGGGGCTGGAACAGCACAATACGGTTTAAAATAAGTGATTTTGTATTGCTGTGTGGATGATGAGAATTCAACGGGGTAGATTTTGGATGCTCTTAGAATTTCTATAGCATAGAATCAGAGTAGGAAGAGACCACAAGGGTGATGCAGTCCAATCCCAGTGAATCGTGAAGGAAGACACAATCACAGCACTCCTGACAGATGGCCATCCAGCCTCTGTTTAAAAACCTCCAAAGAAGGAGACTCCACCACTCTCTGAGAGAGCATATTCCACTGTCAAACAGCTCTTACTGTCAGGGAGTTCTTCCTAAGGTTGAGGTTGAATATCTTCCTGTAGTTTGAATCAATTGCTCTGTGTCCTTGTCTCTGGAGCAGCAGAAAACAAGCTTGCTCCTTCTTTCACATGACATCATTTCAAATATTTAAATACTAGCTATCATGTCACATCTTCTTCCTCAGGCTTCTTCCTCCCTAAGCCACTCCTCAGAGGGCTTGATGGATTCCTTCACCTTTTTGATTGCTTTCCTCTGGACATGCTCCAGTTTGTCCACATCCTTCTTGAATTGTGATGCTCAATATTCCAGGTGAGGTCTGGCAAGCAGAATAAATAGACACCTTTACTTACAGACACTATACTTCTATTGATGCAGCCTAGAGTTACATTTGGCTTTTTTAGCTGCCACATCACACTGTTGACTCATGTCCAGCTTGTGGTCCACTAGACCCCCTTTGGCTTGTATTGTTGTTGAGTCAGGTGTCCCGCATCCTATATCTATGCATTTAATTTTTCTGCCTGTGTAATACCTTACATTTCTTCCTCTTGAAATTTGTTTTGTTCTGGCCCAGCTCTCTAATCTGTTACGGTCATTTTGAATTCTGATGTCCTCTGAGGTATTACCTACACCTTCTAATTTGGTTTCATCAGCAGATATGATAAGTATGTCAAGCAACTGTAAATCCACCTGCACTGTCTAGCCCACATTTCACTAGCTTTTCTATAAGGGTTGCATATGTCCAGATCAAGGGATATAGTAGTACCACTTTGCTTTGGTCAGGCCTCTTCTGGAACCCTGTGTCCAATTCTAAGTAACATGAATTAAAACATGTCCTGAGAAGGGTGACCAAGATGATAAAACATCTGGAAACAACTCTTATGAAGAACAGCTTAGTGAGTTGGGTATATTTTAAAAAAGAAAGCTGAGATGTAGCATTATAGTCATATTTAAATATCTGAAGGAGATGGAGCCAGCTTGATTTCTGCTGTCACAGCAACTAGGACATGGATTCCAGAAACAGAGATTCTACCTAAACATCACTCCACAACAATAGGACCAGGTTTACTCTCTCTCCTAAAGGTCTCCTTGGACAAAGAGACCCTCTTTCTCTCCAATCACGCCCCTTCTTTTTATTTCTTTCCCTCCCTCTCTGCAATCACAAAACCCAGCTCAGACCCCCTCAAACCACCAAACGTAACCCCCATGGACACATGAGTTCCCTACCACAGAAAGCAGTGGGGTTGGACGGGATGTTGGGTAATAAGCTGCCTCGGCATCACCTCCTTCCTCCAAGACTCTGGCCCACACCCCTCCAAAAGACACCCTAGTAAGCAACACCCTCATGGCCCCCATCCCAGCTACTGAAAGACTGGCTGCGAATACAAGGAACCCTAATACTCATTCAATTACTTCAGTTACCTTGCATCCCCATCCACTTTCTCTGCTCTTTCACATGGGCATAATAATATGATGCCATCTTTATATTGAAATAGTCTTATAGTTTCATGTGGGCCAGAAATTTGTTTTTATACTTTTCTTTCCAAGCCCTCGATCTGAATTTGAGATAAAATTACATTCCCTAGATATTCAAAGAGCTTCTGAATTTTATATTGACCAGAGCCAAGTACATGATGTCATCTGTGATGCTGGCCTGAAATGGGTTTGCCAGGGATCCCTAAAGTATTCCAAATGGCTGGCTGGAACTATTGGGCTTTTCTTGCAGAAAGCTCACAAATCTGGGAGAAAGCTCACACATTTTTATTAGAAACCATTCCATCAGAGTAGTGTCTTCATGTCAGAACCATGCATGCATGCATGCATGGATTCTATCAAAATTATGAATACGGGGAATGGTTTGGGTTTGTTTTTTTCAAATAATGAACTATGTCATATGCTAGCTTGCTTGGGACTGATGGGTAGGCTAATACTGTAGTTGCTGTAGCCTATGGGTAAGCAGATAGCTAGTTGGCATAGGGGATATGTGCAGCTAGTTAGGATAGTTTTGGGAACAGTAGGTTTGGAATATGTAAAATGTGGGCTGCATCGGGTTGGTATCTGGTAGTGACGAAAAGGGGGTGGATGGTGGAAATGCCTGATTCTGAAAGTCAAAGTTGGTGAGAAGGTTGAGAAGGGAGGCTGGCTAGTAGGGGGGAAGAACCTATGGCAATTGGAGGTGGGTGCTAGTTTTGGCATTGAGCAGAGTTGGGGTGGAGGTTGGATTTTTGGGCTTTTAATGTATTGCTTGACTTTTAGTTTTTTGTGGGGCTTTCAGGCTATGTGGCCCTGTTCTAGAAGAGTTCCTTTCTGATGTTTCGCCAGCATCTGTAGCTGGCATCTGAAGATACCAGCCACAGATGCTGGCGAAACGTCAGAAAGGAACTCTTCTAGAACAGGGCCACATAGCCCGAAAACCCCACAAAAAAATATATGGATGTCGGCCATGAAAGCCTTCAACTCCATATTGCTTGGCTTTTGGGGGCAGTTCTGGCTTAAACTCTGACTGCTTCAATAAAGTTATCTGCAGTTTCACACACTGGACTCTTTGATGCACATCAGTTCTGAGTTTGCTCAAGTCTGACACTTCCTCAGCAACCTTTCTGGTGTGCTTCTGCTTGACGTCTCTAAAGCAGTAACTTCAGTGTTTTTCAGCACTGAATAGATTTGAGAGAGCCATAAGGTGCATACTTTAGCCTTCTAATTGCTCATATGTTTGGGTCACAGAGATGATAAAGAATGAGTTTCTTTTTTTGTAATTGTGGTTCTTTGAGTGGTCACATCTGAGGTCACACATCCCGCCCAACTCCACCAACAAAAATATACCTGAAGGTACCAAAATAGGTTTTTGCAAGTTCAGAACCCAGTTAAAATGTTCCCAGGTGATCCCTCAAAGGAATCACCATTATCCTTAGGCAATGGGTTCATCTACGGTCTTCAGATCCCACAATACTCACTTCAAAGGCTGGTACAAAGTCTGCATTCAGCACAGGGAATCTTCTCTTTTCAACAGAAGCAGAAATAAATGAAAATAGAATAGAGATCCTTTTCCAGCCCAAACTCCAGTCTCTTCTAGTAGATGCTGCAGGATCTCCAAGGAAAGAGAAGGTGAAACTGCCGTCATTCATACAGACAGGCAAGACACAGTCCATACCCAAGAAAAAAGTAAGTAGAATTATCTACACACTTCTACCCTGAACCATTAATTAAAACTGTAGAAGAATATATTAATTTCCTAATCTCAGGCCAAAAATTCTGTTTTTCACCCCACGTTGTAAAGCTATTTCAGATTGCTGTGTTGTGATATAACACTTGACTAGTTTAGCACATGTCTCTCCACATTAATAATTCAATCTGTATGTATTTCTATCCACACAAAATGTTGTATTCCATGGAGAACATAGCCTGCAAGGGGATGTTTTCTTGATAACGGAGCACCTACATATTGAATAAGTGAATTATACCCCTATCAGGTTGTCTTCAAAGTTGTCTTTAAAAAGATTTTCATCTTGTCACCTTACTTTATAACCTGTGTTTGTCCTTTCTAATCAGTCCTTCTTGTTCATGAAGGTTGAAGATCCTGTTTCAGGCAAAGTACGTTCGTGCTGTGTTGCAGCAGCTTCCCAGCAACTGTCAGGTTTCCTTCTCATCCCACCTAGAGTCACGTTTGGGGTTCTCAAGGAAGGCTGCACTTACGTAGCCACAGTTGTCTTGAAGAACATTGGAATGGACTTCTGCAGGTATGCGTGCACTATCAATAAGTTGCAAACTTCTTTCAATCTTAGCATATTCTGTATTTACATAAGAATAACACACCAAAAAAATTTTATGCATGCCCATTGGAGATTTCCATATCTACCACATGCTTACAGACATCTCCATTCACTTCAGTAAAAACAGAAAACAAAAGCTGAGAAGAGTATTTCACTGATTAATGACATTTAATGAATGTCCATATTTAACCTACACGATATCTGGGAAATATTAGGCAGGCAAAAAGAAAAAGGAGGATAGAGGAGAAGCAGTTGCATGCTTGTTGAACAATTGGCTGGGGAGTCACACAGTCTTTGTGAGCGTGGTGCAAGCGGCACACTAGAGAGGAACTGTCACCTCACCAATCATCTTGGTAACATCTCAAGGTTAATACCTTGGCAAATGATGACACAGCCATCTATCATGACATCACCTTCAGGAAATGAGCCTCCCAGAATGACAGAACCAGGTAGGATCTTTATAATGATAAGCTCTGGCTCATACCTGTCAGCCAAAACATCAAAGGGAAGGGGGAGGGCCTCAAACCTTTTCATTGGGAAGACAGAAGAGATGCTTGGCAGCTCGTTTGTTGCGAATTCAACTTGGATAAATGTTAATGCATCCATTGTAGGTTTGAGCATGGCTGTGAATTTTGTCCTCAGCCCCACTCCGGCCATCCTGCTCTCATCCCCACAATGGGCAGCATATATACTACAGATTTAATTATGTCTGTGGCAAGGGAATTCACAATCCCAACAAAGGAATCATCCATAGAGGACAAAACAATAAACCAATTTGTTTGCCTCTGTGAGTTTGAAATCTCTCTGGTCCATATCAGAAAATGAGTACTGCAGTTTTTGCAAATGATCACTTAAATCTTTTCCTCTCTGCAAATGCTTTCTATATAGCCTTCTTGCTAAAACTGCCACTGTTGCAGCTGAGTCTGAAAGATGTACCTCTTTTAGTAACTCTCAAATGGTATTAGCTGTAGTCAAACTGCTTATATGTTCCAGTTGATCATCATCCACACCAAGTATAAGACTTGCCTTGGCTTTTCCTCTGCTCGGCGTTGTTCTGTTGTTGCATCTGCAGGAAATGGTTTTTTAGTGCATTCCCACAAGGCTTTTCGCCTCAAATAATTCTCCATTTTCATCTTCCATACTGAACGGTTCTTTCCATTAAGTATGGCTATTGGAAAAGCTGCCAGATTAACTCCAGGGTCCATGTTTCTGCAATCCTGATAGTCTTAACACTTTCCTTAAAAACCAGTAGGAAGAAAAACTCAAAAAATATTCTTGCCACAGACTGGGCATCTAAATCCTTCTGGATTCATTCTGGAGTCTGGGCTTTCACTGGAATCTGGGCACATAACCTGTTAAGGTTACTGCTGGTTTTACTTGCTTCAGCAGTAAACCTTATAGTCTCACCCCTGTCTATTCCCTGGTAAGAAATAAAATCCAGGAAGACAGAGGTTCACAAAAGAATTTTCTTTAAGCAGCAGAAAACATAACAGCATTAGCAGTCTTTTACCAAACAGAGAGTTCTAGCAGAGAGTGAGAGCAAAGAGTGAGAGGAGATGCCAGCATACTCCATGCCGCCTGTCTTTACCCCTCGTTGCTGCCGTGCCAACTGAACCCACACAGCAACGGCGCACTCTCTAAAAAAGCCTAATTTTATTAGATAATATGTATTGTGGAATTCTTTTATAAAGAATGAGTTGTATGTTATGATGTTTTAATTAATAAAATTTATACAATTTTGTAAAAAAGGAATTCTAAATCTGTAACTGTAAATTTGCCAAGCTCTTCCTAGCATTTAAAATGGGTTGGTGGTGATGCTTGTTTTGGCTTAGCTGGCTATCCATACATGGTAGTTGCTGCTCCAAATCTCTTCCACCTCCGTCCATTCTCTGCGCCATTTTCAGTCTTTAATCTTCTTATCTTGAAGAACTAGAAGTGAGCACCTAATCTTTGTGGAGCCCTTTGACTGACCTGTACCTGAGTTAAAATTTCAAGCAGCTAAAAAGCTTTCTTGGCTGCTCTTTACTGTATACTGTAAGTCCCTCTTCATACCACTATTGCCAACACTGGGAGTCCCTCTCAGTCCATATTTTTTCCATGGAATTGCTGCCTCCTATATCAATTTTTTTGTTAAAGAATTAATGTCCCTTAATTGAGGTAGCCCTGTACTACAGAGCTTCAGGAACAGGGGAGTATGTGATGATTGGGGAAATGATCAGAATAGATGTGGTCCTCCAGTATGTTTTTTCTCCTTTCCTCCTTCCTACATGTTACATTAAAAAGCCAGAAAGTGCTACCATATGATAAAGGGATGTTTAAAACTTCTTGGCAATGAGGAAAGCAGGTGATATTATGACTGTGATATTTTCATATCTCCCTGGCCCAGTCATTCATAAAGAGAAATCTAATTCTGTCTGTTTCTTGGCAGGTTTCGAGTGAAACAACCACCCCCCTGCACTGGATTGCGAGTGAGCTACATCCCAGGGCCCGTAAGTGACCGGGAGAGGGGAGTTGTTTTTCGCTTGGCAAATCAACATAGTCCTCACATGCCTATGATGGGTTCCCAGCATTGAAGAGCAGGAAGAGAAGAATGTCTAAACTTAGAGTCATGAAATACTGTGATAAAATCACTCTCAGAAGTTATTTCATTTCTTATGCTCCCTTACACTGAGTTGTAGGGACATTCATGTGATTAGTTTGATTGAGGAGCAACCTATATACTATTTGCTAGCATAATAACTGGTCTTGTGAATAATGAGAAAGTGGCTCCCCCATCAGCCAGTATATTAAATTGAGATGAAGGCCAACTCCCGGCACAGTCTGAGTAAAAATCACCCCGCTACAGCTCACAATGTACACAGCAGAGTATAATAACAAACAACAACAAAAACCAGCTATTGGTATTGACAGTGCACTGACCACTTTTCACACTTAAAAGAAACAATCACAGACCGTGATTCCTCCAAAGTCCTGGAGGTTTTTATCTTCATATAATGTACAATATAATACAGATTTGTGTACACACACACACACACACTCACTCACACACATAAACACACACTCCTTTCTGGTTTTCAGTCAACTTCAACATCTGTTTCACAGCTACAAACTAAAACACAGTAGCTCACAGCAATAATCTGTTGCTCCAACAATAGCTCACAACCAACCAAATATTCTGTCAACTGTCATCTGACATATGACCAGTCTCCTGGTCCACTAAATATAGAATGGCTGTGAGTCATCATTCAGTCAATCAAAATATTTTTCTGTTGTTTAAATGTCTCTTGTTCCGTTGTTTAAACATCCCCAGGTCTGGAAAATAATTTTAAAATATTTGCAATCTTGATTATTTGTTGTGGTCTTTTTATAGCAAAAGAACTGGTGAACCAGAAAACCAAATCTAGGACAAACTAGCTGCAATAAAAGAATTTTTATTGGCCATTACTACCAGGAGTCCTGGTAGCACAGTTATCAATGCCAGTGCTGTAGCCACAAGGTTGTGAGTTTGATCCCAGTGCTCCAAAGTTGACTCGGCCTTCCATAGGTCGGTAAAATGAATACCTAGCTTGTTGGGGGCAATTGGCTAAACATTGTAAACCACTTAGAGAGTGCTGAGCTCACTATTAAGTGGTATAAAAATGTACATGCTGTTGCTATTGCTATTTTCTATGGAAAAAGGATAAATACCATAGTGTATTTGTAATGTCTCTCAGAAACCTTATAGTGAGGAAATCTAATCAAACATATTGCAAACAACTAGAGCTGTACATTTTCTGGCCTGAAGCTACAAGAGAAAATATTTTTCCAGTTTTAATCAGGGCAGATAGAAATTTTCAGAAAACAAATAAATTAGCATCCTTTACAGATTGAAAGTTACTTTGTTGCTGTAGGAGAAGAAAAGCCTGGATCCTGTCACTCTTAACTAGAATAGACCCAATGAATCCATGGTTTAATAGTGAGTCAACTTGTAGATAAATCCTGTTGGTCAAAGGAATTGCCAGTAGAATTTAGGCTAAAATGCATTATGTTTAAACATGGTTTCACATAAAATAATCATGTTTTGTATATTAGAAGTATGATTTATTCAAACAGTAATTGCCAATTTAAAACACTTTTAATTTGTTCACATTTTATTACAAATTAGTTACAAAATTCCTTTTTAATTTTGCCTGTTAAAAAAAGTAAAAAAAACCTATAAAAATACTATCAACATTAATTTAGTTTGTCTTTCAGGAAACTGTTTTGTTTCTCCTAGTCCTCCATAGTATCAAGCAGACATAAAACATCCATTCCCATAAAAAGAACTGAGAAAAGTAAACTAAGACAAGAAATTTTAATAATCTGATTACTGCTCATCTTACATACGAGCGTTCTTCTTATATTGTTTTCAGAAATAATAGAGATGTTAGTAGTAAATATACAGATACTTTGTCCTAAATCTCTTTCTTTAAAAAAAAATTAAACAATTACAGTTACAAGTTTCAAAGGTGTTTTTTAAAGATCAGTCATAATCTAAATGGCTTTGAATAATCTAGCAATAAATCTTTCAACACATTAGAATGACTATTTTTTACTATTGTTGTTTGAAAGAGAAATAAATTGAATAAAAACTTGTGGTTGCCTTATTATCTCTTATTTTGCATTTGTGATGTGGATTTTTCTGACAGAACTGTTGGCCAAATGTAACTGCCACAGAGACAGCAAAAGTTGTTCAGCAGATTCCCAGCGCAGTGTGATTTCCAATTATACTGCATGGCACAGAAAACTGATTAAAACTCCACATGTCAGGTGCAAGAACTAATTCTCTTAAACTAAAGTGTTTCCCAGATGATGATCGTCTTTTAAACCTCAGCTAGTGTGAGTCATAGCAAAAATGGGATGCCTACTAGAAGAAAAATGCAAAAGTAAAAAAGGAAAATGCAAAAGAAAATGAAAATATTGATCACAGAAGATTTAAATAATTTTAAAGTAGGTAGTTAAAAGAAATCAAAACAAAACCTTTTCTCAGTCATTAATAAAAATAGGGAATGTAGGCAAGAAATCAGTAAAAGAGATTGGCAGTTATGAAGAAAATTAGACAAGATCCTCAATTATAAAAATATACAGCTGAATACCAAAGTCAAGAATACCATAGCATTTCTGACGTGCATGTACGTATGTCATATATACAGATCCAGAGCACTTCATGCTGTAAATATAAAAGATGAAGATAGTCTCTTGACATTAATGTCTAGTCGTAACTGACTGTAGGGGGTGTTGCTCATCTCTGTTTCTAAGCCAAAGAGCCAGCATTGTCCAAGGACTGCTCTGGTGGTCATGTGGCCAGCATGACTGCACCAAACTCTGTTACCTTCCCACTGAGAAGTAGTACCTATCTATCTACTTACATTTGTGTGCTTTCGAACTGCCAGGTTGGTAGAAGCTGGGACTAGTGATGGGAGCTCACCCCATCATGCAGCACTCAGGCCTCAAACTGCCAACCAGCTGATCTTTGGAAAATCAGAACTGGCATCTTAGCCACTAAGCCAGTGCTAAAAATGCTAGATTTGCTCCTGCTTATCCTAATTTTCATAATAAGAGAAGAAAAGATGTCTCCCTTGGTTCCAGTCAACAGCAGGCAGATGGAAACTATTGGCCAACATATTTGAAGAGTGTCTGGCTGGAAAAGCTAGTGTAGAAAAATTTAACAAAATCCAACATTAAATGAAAAATAGTGGATGGTGTAAATCTCAAGGTGCTGTTGACCTCAAGATTCTTCAGCAATATTTTTTTTCCTGTTGCTTTGAGTACTAAGTATTAGATTGTGGGGGGTATCTAAGATCTTTCCTTATCTGTCTTTTCTAGGTAGCTGCTGGACTACAAACTGAGCTAGAAATTGAGATTTATGCTATGGCTATCGGAGTGGAAGGAGATGAGGGCTGCGGGGAAGTTTTTCATAGAATTGAAATTTACACAGAAAATGAAACTCTCCTCCTTCCTGTAGAAGCAAATATCCTTTACTGCTTTTCTCTTTAATTATTTGTAGACAACAAAGTGTAATACTCAATTCCCATGATGCCTGTAAAAGAACCCCACCCCTCTCTAGCCCAGTTATTTCAAAAACTCTTATTCTGCCTTTCTAAAAATATAATATTTACCATAATTTACCATAAATACCATAAATATTTACCACTAAATTATATCAAAACATACCATTAAAAGCACAGCAGTTAAATTACAGGGGACCAATATGACATAGTAGACTGGAATTAACATTTTGGGGTTCATTTAAAAGCCTGTAACATTGAGGCCATACCTAGCTCCCATCCCTTTATTGAGTATATATAATAACTTCACATTGTTTTAAGTCTGTCATATTCCCAAATATCAAAGCAACATTTGAAAAGAGTTTTATCACCAAGGCTATACAGGACCATAATGTCCTAGTACTAGCACAATATAATCGCTACACCTATATTCCCAACAGCATATTATTATTATTATTATTATTATTATTATCCTTTAATATTATTATTAACCATCTAAATATAAGATTGTATGTACAGCACTGTGTAAATTTACAGCGCTATATAAATAACGGTTAATAATAATAATACTATAGTGCTGTAAATTTACACAGTCCTGTACATACAGTCTTATAATGAGATGGTTCCCTACCCTCAGGCTTACAATCTAAAAGAGACAACACAAAAGGAGAAGGGAAAGGTGGTGGGAAAGGGGATGAGGTCCAGTGGTTCTTCTCTCCCTCTGGGTCCAAGGCAGATGGTCTGGAGGGAGGGCACGGCTTCTTAATACATAGTTAAAATGAACCATCCTGGGGCAGATGGCATAATCCTGGGAACGCTTCCCTAAACAATATAGTCTTTAACTTACTTTTGAACCTAGATAGAGAAGGCACACATGTGGGGGAATAAGGTTCCAGGAGTGAGGGGCAGCAAGTGAGAAGGGACAAATCTGGGACAGGGCAGTGGAAATCCTCGCCTGGGACAGGAGACCTTGACTACCAGAGCGGAGGGTACGAGAAGGAGTGTGAGGAGAAAGAAGTTCAGACAAGTAAGGAGGGGCCAGTCCGTGGAGGGCTTTGAAAGTCAATAACAAAAGCTTGTACTGGATGCGGAAGAGGAAAGGGAGCCAGTGAAGGGAGGAGAAGAGAGGAGAAACATTGTCAAAGCGGCGAGCGGATGTGATAATACGGGCAGCTGAGTTCTGGACAGAGATTAAAGGATGGAGGTGAGAGAGAGGAAGCCCTGTCAGAAGGAGGTTACAATAATCTAATCGTGGGACCACTAGGGCATGGACCAGAGTCTTGGCAGTAGAGGCTGAGAGGAATGGACGGATTTTAGCAATGTTGTAGAGAGAGAATCTACAGGTCTTGGAGGTGGCCTGAATCTGGGGAATAAACGACAGAGAGGAATCAAAGATGAAGCCAAGACTGCGGGCTTGCTGAACCGGTTGAATAGAAGTGCCATCAACAGAAACAGAGAAGGAGTATTGAAGGGTGGACTTAGGTGGAAAGATGAGAAGCTCTGTCTTAGACATGTTGAGCTTCAAGTGCCGATGCCGCATCCACTGAGAGATGGCAGCCAGACAAGATGAGACTTGCTGTTCAGCCCCGGCGAAAGGTCAGGGGTGGAAAGATGAGTGTCATTGGCATACAGATGATAGGAGAAACCAAAAGAACTGATGAGTTTACCAAGGGACAATGTGTATAGAGAGAACAAAAAGGGAACCAGGACAGAGCCCTGAGGAACTCCAACAGATAAGGGAACAGAGGAGGAAGTCTGACCACCTATGACCACTGCAAGAGATCTGTCTGACAAGTAAGATTTAAACCAGTTGAGAACAGAGTAGGAGAACCCGAGGTCAGAAAGTAAGTCAAGCAAGTGGTCCACAGTGTCAAAGGCCACAGACAAATCTGGTGTCTAGAGGGGAGCATCAGACTTAACTACAGAACACTACTTAACACACGGCAACACCACTGACACTTAACATAATTATCCTCCTGCGGTGCTGCTCGTATATCAGGGAGATAAATTACCTGTTCTTGCGCCACAATAGTAGAGTCAATGTATGGCAAGAACTCACATGGGTGGTTGCAAGAAAGAGCATGGAAACAGCCACCCCCTTGGGAGGAGAACATGTGGACACCCAGCAAAAAACTGGCATTCCTAACATAGCTGCTCACTAGCCCTGCAACGGAAAAGAAGGCATGTGTGGAGACTGTGTGGAGTGTGTGTGGACACACTGCTCTGCAAAAGTTCAAACCCCCCTGAAGAATAATTCTTGTTATTTTATTTATATGCTGCCTTTCTCCCAGGCTTTCTCCCAAGGTGGTTTCCATAAATCTGTGATTATGGAGAAAGGGAAATAATAAGACAAATGTCATTGAAACTGCATGCAATACAATAATACTGTTATTACACTTTTTATGTTATTTTTTATTACCTCCTTTTCTCCCTGCCCTCCTGAGCCTTTAGCTGTCTTTGGAGAAGTCACGCCCCCAGAAGGCAGAAGTTCCACCACTTGTTCCCACATTTTTGTGCCAGGGAAATCTGCTTCTTTTTGCACTAGGGAAAGGCTGGATCGGGGTGCGGCATGTAGTTGCCACAGCCCCGATCCAGTGAGGAAAAGGGCAGTCTATTTCATTCCTGAGTCTTTATTATACTAACTCCATTCTCAGGTAGGAAAGTTACTGAGGGAGCTATTCTAATCTAGCTACATCTACAGCATGGTCTAGAGGAGAATGAGGTTTCCCTGAGAGTATGAGTTTACATCACAGAGGGATTAAGATGGATAGAGGGGGAAGTCAATGTAGGTCACTCAAACTATCTAACCCTATCATCACTCCCCACCCCACTCTGAGGCTTTAATGCTTTCAGTGCAGAGCATTGTTGCATTTCCAACACCCCTTCTCAATGACGCGTGCACAAGTCCACAAGATTCATCTTCTCTTGTAGAGCTTGGTAACAGTCTCTGGTCAATGGCTTGGTAAGGGCATGTCTTCTGTTGGGCAATATTCCAGTTTGATAAGCCCTTGTCCATGTGCATCTTAGTTTCAACATGCTTAATCTGAGGATTTATCTTTTCTGTCTGAGAAATCTTTTTTGCATACCAGTACTTGGTTGTCTTTGTATATCTCTATTGGAGTTGGCACTTTTATTCCAAAATATAACAGCAAGATTTTGTAGCCACTTCAGTTGTTTACACACTTCTGAGGCTGAGATAGATTTGGCTTATGTAGAGGAAGTTGCGACTGTCTTCTGCTTCTGTGTTGTCCAGTCAATCATTCCATTTCCATAGAAGAATAAGTATCCACTTGTAGATTTTCAATCCATGACATCATTGGCCCAATATACATCTACATATCCAGTCAGTTTAGGATTGCTGGTTGCTTGCAGTTGAAGTCTTAAATGTGCATTTCCTTTCAAGTATTTGGCTACTCTCTTTATTGCATTCCAGTCACACTCAGTTGGTGAGTGAGGGGCTGTGCAGACCACCCCTGAAAGGGTGGCCTGCAGCCGCCTCCATGTTCGCCAGATCAGGGCTGTGGCAACTACACTGCAGCCCTGATCTGGCCTTTCCATGGCACAAAAAGAAGCTGCAAAAAGTGGCTCCTTTTTTCATCCTGGAAAGGGTGTGATAGCCACCAACACACAGCTTTTCCGTACTCCTTTGGCACTGCGTCATATGGATATAGCACCTAAGGAACGCCGTGTGGCATCACACCAGCCTGGGGGCAGAATTGGGGCATGTGTCATGTGGATGCCATATCCTGACTCCACCCCCAGGCTGGCCTTAATGGCCTGTATGCACAGCCTGTTAGTTCTTCCGTACAAAATTCTGGAGATATTCCTCTAAAAATGCATGCAATTTTGAGCCTTTCACTCGCAGTTTCAAAATATTTTAGCTCATCAGAAAGGTGTGCCAGATACTCTTGAAATGTTTTATCTGTGCCAGATACTCTTGAAATGTTTGATTAGAGTGCATTTGAGCATAAAGCAGTTGTTCTAAAAGTAAGAGATGCTGGGTAGCAATTGATTTCTTATGCATCTTTTCAAGATAATTTAACATTTCCTTAGCACTTTGTTCATGCCAGACATACCTGTAAGTTTTCTTAGTCAGGGAGGAAATGATTATACATCGGGCTTTTAAATCCTTCTCTTCCCACATCAAAGCTGCCTCAGGATCACTTGGTTTTTCTCCTTTACAGATATGTAAATAACCACAGCTAGCTAGTTCAAGTTCCACTCTACATATCCATGTGGAATAATTAATCTCATTCAGTTTTGGAATTGTTAGTTCAGTTCCTTGGATGGCTGCCATTACTCTTTCTGTTCTCTACATGCAGCTTGGCTTTTTGTTCTACCTTAATCCTTTAACAATCACTTAAAACAACAACCTGTTAGAAATCAGTGCAGTTCAGTGGCACATAAGATCTGACTAAGGAGCAAAGACACCAATGCCTCAGAGAACAAACTGTGGCCTAGTACCGTACAGATGGGCACAAAGTGCTGGCCTGTGGATGGAGTCATGGCGGAGCATCTGCACACTTGATGCCATGACTCGGCCCCCTCACACCGTGATGCCGTGCACCATTCTAGATGGCGTACAGCATCATAGTGCGACATCTATATGATTCACCACCAAAAGGGCATCACAAAGCTGCATCGCCATGGCTGTCGTGGCTCCTTTTTCCACCCTCCAGAGGCCGGACCAGGGCAGGGCCACGGCGTGCTGTGGCCATGGCCCCGATCAGGCCAGTAAAGGGACGGCTGCATGCTGCCCCTTAGGGGCTGTTTGTACAGCCCCTAAGTCTATTATATGAACTCCATGGATAGGAAAGTTACTGAGGGAGTTATTTTAATCTAGCTACATCTATCCAACTTCTTGGATAGGAAAGTTACTGAGGGAGCTATTTTAATCTAGCTACATCTCTAGCGTGGTTGTTGCATTTCCAACAGGGGTGACCCTCAGCGCAGAAAGTCCTTGGAAAAGACAGCTCACAGCATAAACTGAGTAAATATCTAGATTTACATTACAGCCTTTATTACAGGCTAAGTTGGTCCTAATAAGGACTCGATTGAGGAGGTCACTGGTATGAATTTGCAAGAGCAGTTGAGGAACAGGGAGTCTTGGAGATGTCTCATCCACAGGGTTGTCATGAGTGAGGATCGACTCGAAGGCAGTTAACAACAACAAAGGGAATCCCAGTATGAATAGACAAATTAAATATAAATTAAATAATATTTATTTGTATCCCGCCTCTCCCTATATTAGGATGTCAACAGTTGAAATGGGACCTTCACACTAAATACCAATTGTTTTTTTCTGCACGCACTGTGGTAGACGGCTTATACTTGTCCATGTGTTCAGTGCTGACCCTAGATGCTGATTCAGTCATAAAAACTGAAGTCTAGAAGTCCAAATAAATAGGTATGTACCAATAAGAAATAGTATGTCAAATACTCCGACATTTTAATATTTATATTTTCAGTTTCAATACCCTCCCCTGTTAACAGGGAGTCAGAAAGCTGTTTGTCAAAAAAGCTAGTTTGATGGCTGTGAGTTTGAACTCTGAGGGGTATCCAGTTTTGTATAACACTGATCAGGACTTTCTTTCTTGAAAAAAACTATACTGAAAAATTGTTGCCACTTCTGCTGAGAAACTTTTTCATCCACCCCTACCCCCATTATTCAGTTTACCTAATGCTTGTATCACCAAAAGTGGAAGTGTCAAATATAATCTAGTGGCCAAAGTAATCCCCACCGTTCAAAGTAGATTTTATTTACCTTTAGTAGCAACAAAGCATACTCAAGGCACTGAAAGTTCTTCTTGAAATATTATAGAATCATAGAGTTGGAAAAGATCACAAGGGCCATCCAGTTCAACCCCCTGCCATGCAGGAACTCAGAATCAAAGCATCTCCGACAGATGGCCATCCAGTCTCTTTTTAAAGACCTCCAAAGAAAGAGACTCCATCAGACTCCGAGGTAGTGTGTTTCACTGTCAAACACTGTCAGGAAGTTCCTCCTAATGTTGAGGTGGAATCTCTTTTCCTGCAGTTTTCCAGCAGCAGAAAACAAGCTTGCTCCACCCTCGGTATGACATCCCTTCAAATACCTCAACATGGCTATCATATCACCTCTTAACCATCTCTTCTCCAGGCTAAATATACCCAGCTCACTAATTCTTTCCTCAAAAGGCATGGTTTCCAGGCCCTTCACCATTTTGTCACCCTCCTTTGGACATGCTCCAGCTTCTCAACATCCTTTCTGAACTGTGGTGGTCAGCACTGGACACAGTATTCCAGGTGAGGCCTGACTAAAGCAGAATAGAGTGGCACTATTACTTCCCTTGATCTAGACACTATACTTCTGTTGATGCAGCCTAGAACCATATTGGCTTTTTAAGCTGCTGCATCACACTGTTGACTCATGTACAACTTGTGATCTATTAGGACTCTTAGATCTCTTTCACATGCAGTCTTATTAAGCAAGGTGCCCCCCGCCCCCCAGTCCTATATCTATGAATTTTTTTCTACCTAAATGCAGTACCTTACATTTCTCTATGTTGAAATTCATTTTGTTAGCTTTACCCATCTTTCTAATCTATTAAGGTCATTTTGAATTTTCATCCTGTCCTCTGGGGTATTAGCCATTCCTCCTAAAACTAGTTTAGCTGTTCCTCCTAATTTAATGTCATCTTTTATGTCGTTTGGTGTCATTTATCCTTAACATGCCTTTACCAGTTTTAACAGGCAACATCTATGAAGACAGGCCACCAAACTACCCTCAGGGGGGAAAGGCCTCTACCATCCGGCTGGTTTCAACAAGTCCAATATCTCATTTTCGGGTTATACTACCTCATAAGATTCCTGGTTAAAGTAAGTAAATACACTGAATAATAAATATATTGAAGCATGGAAGCTCTATATTCTCATTTTCTACATTCTATAAAAATCAGTATAGAACATAATCCTCTACTCTCCTTAAACCTGTTCTAAAAAAGTATACAGGCACGGTCTCAGGCTCTGGATCTTGGCCAGTAGACTTGGAAAACAGGGGTGTTTTGTGTGGGTGTTTAGTTGGGGAGTTTGTGGGGGAAGACCAGAGTCCTCTTTCACTTTCTATTTAAGACGACTGTACATAGGCAGTGAAGGAGGTGCTGCAGTCACCTCTAACAGCTGTGGTATGTTTGTGTTCTTGCCAATGGATGTGGGTAACTTCACCTACACCAAGTGCAAGTTCATAGCCCTATTCAAAGAGAAGGTTCAGAGGCTGGAGGCCCAAGTATTTATACTTCAGTGTATTACGGAACAAGAGGTTTTCCTGGATAGAGCGGAACAGATGTCTTGTGAGACATGACAAGATGTCTTGTGAGGCATGTTGTTTCCCTGGGGCAAAAATCTGATGTGACAGTGAGGCTGACCATTACCCCTTCCTTTTGGTCCACATGGGAACTAATGGTACTGCAAGGCACAGCCTTTGGAATATCATAAGGAATTATGAGGCTCTGGGTAGGAAGCTGAAAGAGCTGGATGCACAAGTTGTCATCTCATCTCCTAGTTGAAGGGCATGGTACAGGAAGAGAAAGGAAAATAGCGGATGTGAACAACTGGCTCTGCAAAATATCTAAATCGATAATAACATTTATAGTTGTTTTTTTGCAACTTCAAGATTTTCCAATTATATTTTAGTGAAATATTTAAAGAAAAAAAGTTTCTAGGGAGGATATCAATTTCATCTCCCAACCCACCCTGTGGCTAATACCTGTACCTTAGACATCCTCAGTAATCCATTTGTAAATTGTCGCTGATCGACTTTTGAGCATTGGGTCCTTTGATACACACAGTTCTCAAATAATGTGAGGGAACGTGGTGTTTCTCTTTTAGGAAGCCAAAATTATGCCAAAAAAGAGGAGATTTGGTGTAGCTGTAGGCAGATAAGTTAGTGCTATAGCTAAGGTAAATTCCTCTTCAGTTTTGGGTTTGCCCTGATTAAACAGATCTTGTATTGTATATATATCTTTGTTTTCCCACGACCCATATTGTCTAACTTTATCTGAATCTTTGTAAAGCAGCTGTAGAAGGTCTGATAGGGGATGGGCAAGGTGCAAACACTTGGTTCCTTTGTCTTCAACAAGACATTGTTGTTTGAAGGAAAGGGTTTGAATTTGAACTGTTTGGGAGTAATATTTGTGAAGATTAAGCTCATTTCTTCAGCAATCTTACTTTTCATTTCTAAATTAATCCAATTGTTTAAGGTATCCTTTCTTATTATCTGAATAGGTTGGTTTCTTTGGAAGGCTGTGAAGTAAAAATCAATATTTGGAATAGCTAACTCACTGTTTTGAGAATTCTGTACCTGACAGTTTTAGAAAACCTGGATCCCTTGCCCTTAAATATGAAATGGCTAATTATTGTGTGCCACGATCTGAAAAATTAGATGGGATGGGTGAGAGGAATAGAGTGGAATAAGAATAACAATTTGGGGAGTAAGAACATCTTAATTAAGGTGATCCTACTAAGAAGGGACAGTTTGAACATTTTCCATTTCTCTGTTTTTATTTTCATCAAATTGGTAAGTGGTTTATAGTTACATGGGAGTAATTGGGTTAGGTCTTCTGCTATAAGAATCCCAAGATAATTAAAAGCAGAGGGTTTCAACTGCAATTTAAACAACTTCTGCCATTTCTTTTGAAGAGCTGCGGGAGTATTTAAGCAGAGCATTTTGGACTTCTGTAGACTGACACGAAAGCCAGCTGTTCTGTCAAATATTTGTAGTGTGTTCTCTAGTTCTTTAAATGAAGCTTCTGGATCCCTAAGGAATAATAATATATCATCTGCATAAAGACTGATCTTCTGCTTCTGATGTTCGATCACCAGTCCCCTGATGTTTGAGTTTTTCCTAGTAGATTCTACTATCGATTCTATCACAGTGGCAAATAATAGCGATGAAAGGGGACATCCTTGCTTCGTGCCTCTATTTAGATTAATTTGTGAGGAGTCTCTCCTGTTTACATGTATGACGACTTTTGAATCATATTCATACAGGTTTCTTAGGAGGTTGACAAATCCGTCTCCGAAATTCATTCCCTTTAATATGCCAAATAAATATTTCCATTCCAACCTATCAAAGGCCTTTAATGCATCAAGTGATATTAGTGCAGTTGGGGAGTCTGTGAGATTTGTATGGTATATTACATTTAATGTCCTTCTAATTGCATCTGCCAGTTTGCGAACTGATATGAAGCCTACCTGGTTCAACTGTATGTAATCCATCTGGATCAGGGGAGTGGCCTGCTCTTAAATTTTGTATTGCAAAATTAATTTCCTTCTCCATTATGGGTCCATTTAAGATGGCTGTGCTGAGGGTTTTTTTTTCAATTTTATTAAATTAAAATCATTCACACATACATCAACATCAACCATTTTCGCTTAATAATATCTATAGTTTACATACATAATGTATTCCAACTAATATTCCTGTGCTGAGTTTTTTTTAAGATTTAGAGAGGTGGCAAAATCATTGATATCTATATCTTCAGGGGACTTTGAAGAATATAGCTTGGAATATAAGGCTTCTTTGGAGGTTTTTAAACAGGGGCTGGATGACTATTGTTTTGCTTTGATTGTGTATTCCTGCATGCCAGGGGGTTGGATTTGATGTCCTTTGAGGTCTCTCCCAACTCTATGATTCTATGATGCCTTCTAAGTGATTTTAAGTGGGCAAAACATCACAGTGCTTTCTCAGTGTTTGGATTCTTTTAAGTTAAGATCTTTTGTATACCTATTAATTCATGTGATCCACTGGTGATCAAATTGCTGTATTTCTCTCTAAACAGAGATAAAAACACCAGTAAAAATTCTTGGCCTAGATTTCTTCATAATTTTTCTGGTTCAGACTCTTTATTTCAGTCTATTAGAAATGTGGCATTTTCATTATTATTCTCTTGCATGTTTGCCACAAGCTAAACACAAATTTAGTTCATATATTTTATTTTATCCCTTTACCTATTTTGTTTTGCAGAACAGATAACCCAGCAAGCCTGGAGCAGTGCCTTCAATATTATGACAGCCATACAATGCAAGCTTATCATCTCGCACAAATGATAAAATCACATTTTTCCATTTTAATTAAAGATATAATTTGATTTTTTTCCTAGTATTTATGTAGCATTTACTAGTATTCAGACTAGGGCTCTAGGGAACTTTATGCAAATGCCCACTCAGCCATGGAAAACCACTGGGCGACCAATAGGCAAGTCTGTCAGTGTAAAAGGAAGCCAGAGGCAAACCACCAGAGTTGGCATTGACTTGAAGGAAAACAACAACAAGCAATTCACCTGTTGCAAGCATGCAAAATGTAACACAGGAGTAAGCACCTTTTGAAGGTCCAATGGCTATGTCTGGCACATCCTCTGGAACTCCCTGGGTCATATACTCCCATGTAACAGGCTGCACTGCTTTTTTATTTCTGTTTGTGTCATTTAAGTTTTTTGAACTGTAGAGATGTATGTTATGAAAATAAATGCATGTTTGCTCTGGGAAGGGAACCATAAGGGAGAGGATAAGATCATATAAAGATAAGATGAAGATAACAGCCATCTTATGATAATTATAATAATAACAAAAATAATCTCGATAGTATAAGGTTACTGGCCTAATGCCAGCAAACCACTTTCACACCTGTAAGCAAGAAAATGAAACACCAATAGGTTGGGAAAGAAAATAAACCTCAATAAGCACTGGCTGAAGCAGGTAGAGCAGTACCTTGCCTCAGACACTCTCTTGAATGGATGAGAGAGCAAAGGAGGAGAGGCTGAAAAGTGTATAAAATATAAACCTTTTGCGCAGCAAAGCACTAGATTTTGCTCATGGCAAAACTGGTCCATCTCTACTGCTGCTGCTAAATAATTGCTGACAACCTGAGCTCCCGTGTGTGATAAGATATTCCTTTCTGGATGAAGCTTGTTATTTAATTAATACTCAGCCAAATGCCTGTTCATAGATAAGGTTAAACAGACACACTAGGGGAGGAGGTGAAATAACAGAGGTGTTAGATTGTACCTAGACCGATCCAAGAGCTATGTAAGCTGTGTTATTGCAAACTGCATATCCATCTGTGCTATTTGTGTTATTAGAATAAACCTTAGTACAAAAGATTCAACTTGTTCTTCTGTTAATTTCTGGAGAACCCAATGCTTACTTAATAGTTAAGTGGAATATTGATGTTGATCTGACTTTTGGCTAGAAATGGATTTTGCAAACTTGGGAGCTTAGATAATCAACACAACAACGCCTGGAAAATCTGAACAGATTCAGGCCAACAGATATAAGGTAAAGATACTTTGATCTGGTGCAAGATATAGGGTGGCACCTGTGGCACCCATCCTTGAAAACAAATTAAATCAGCACCATTTGCCTTTTGTAATTAAACAAACAAAGGCCTTTTAAAGAAACAGGTGTGACTAGTTGATCAATTATCATTTCTTTAAAAATGGCCTTATTTTGACCAAACAAAACAAAACAAACATATAAAAAAACCCATAACCTGGGGGGGACACTTTGCTAAAAGGACAAATCATGCCTTCCCAGAGGTTTCTGGGGGCACAATTTGCTGATTTTTGAAATCAAATCAATTTTCAGGCAGGGGAAAATGGAAGGGAGTATGATAGCCTGGAGGGTAGCACTCAAAACCAAAACCAAAATATAAAGAAGTGCCTGAAAGCATAGGGTGTCAATCTGAGCCAACCAAGATGTAAACCCCATGATAATGTTAAAAGTGCTAGTATATGGGATGAATCTCAAGGCTGGAACATAGTAACAAAAGAGTATAACTTAGTCCAAAGAAGTAAACCAAACATGAAAGGAGGAGGAGAAGTACACAGTGTGTCAAGAATGTGTACATCTGTGAGGAGATCTATGACTTAGAGTATGGAGAACAAATTGAGATTCTTTAGGTAAAAATTAAAGGGGAGAGAAACAACACACTATATCTACTATAGTACCTTCAGTCAGACTGAAGAATTGGACAATGACATCCTTAAAAAAATACCAAATATTAAAAAAGGAGAGAGTGAGTTGTAATGGGAAACATCAACCACCCCGATATTGGTTGGGATAACTGAAATGCTTCAGTTTTGTCAATAATGCCATGCTGTGAACACCTTTAGTTTCTGGAATAAAGCTTTCTGTTTTACTGAAGCTTGCATCTCTGAGCTGAAAGAATCTAAATAACGACGACCACAAATAATTAATTTGCCACTTTTAATTCAGGTAACCTCAAAGGAAATGAGCCAAAGCATTTTGGATGAGGTACTAAGCCACTTCCATCATTGTAAAATTTCAAAAGGTCTATAAATAAGCATCAGGCTCAAATTACAAATATGTCTGTCAGAGTGCAAAGATGTTCAACGCTATGGCTGAGGCAAATGTTTAATTCTGTGAAAGAGTTCACTTACAGATCCACACAGTTTTTGACAATTTGTTAGGAAGCACTGCCTTCTTTAATAAGCAAATATTGCAAAAATGTCTGTCAGAGTGTTTTGTTGAATGAAAATGATGGTGAACACCCACTGCCTATACAGTTCCTGGGCAGGGCCTTTTTTAGCTGCAGGTAAGTCTTGAACCCCTCCACTCCCTTCATTTTGACATGAAAACACCTGAGTGAAAATCCAGCTCAACTCAACAGAATTTCCCACATAGCTTCTTACTTCCATCCCACAGCCATGATGGGTCCACCACCATCTCAGCATGCTGGAAAGAGCAGCCCAGCCTCCTTCTTCAAGCAACAAATCCCACCCACAGTCTGTCCCAGTTAAACCATCACAAGAATCATCTTCTGTTTCTTCTTTCTCTTTCGCTTTCTCTCTTCAAACTGGGCAGTGGCATCAGCAAAAAAAGTCACTTCATCTTTTGCCTCTATTTCTCTCTTTAGGACTTGGAGACCAGCCATATTAAATCCCAGCATATCCTGTAGATGGAGAATATATAAGAAGGAAGCAGGAAAGTGCAGTGTGCCCCCCTTCTGATTTTACCACATTTTGTTATGTTATAACCTGGAAATTATTTCACTTCCATGGCTACCACTTGATGTACCTAGGATACAGTGTCTGAAGACAAAAAAATATTTTATATGGCACAAAAATCAACAAAAGCAAAGTGGCATTTGTTATTATGATGGCCTATCAAAGACATTTTAACATCACTTGTTGATTTTTGTGCAACTTCCCTCGACCCCATTCCAACTGATGATCGGAAGCCATAGGCTTGAATTTACAGGACCTGAGCAGAGGTCTCAAACACAGGGTCACTAAGAAGCAAGGTTAACTCGAGGGCAGTTTACAAGAACAAACTTATTATGAATGTTCATTCTTGGATGACCTGGAAGATGAATCCACATACTGTTGCATGAAGAAGAAGAAGAAGAAGAAGAAGAAGAAGAAGAAGAAGAAGAAGAAGAAGTAGTAGTAGTAGTAGTAGTAGTTTTATTTGTATTTCCAGCCTCTCCCATTGGATCGAAGCGGGATTCCAACATTAATCCCCAGGTGCCAGTAGAGGAAGCAGAAGTCCTAAGTTCTTTTCTGTTATAACCACTGACTCCTTCTCCCTTTTCAACAGATTCATTATGAAGCCTGCCATACATGGCCCTACCTACAATGCTGTGTTGTTTTGTTGTTTTATGTTATTATGCAGCCACAGTTTGGGGGGAGTGTGAATTGCTACTCTGGACCACCCAAGAATGAACATCGACATACCAATCCTTTATCCTATGGACTGTCTTGCAGGACCATTTGCCTGAAACCCACCTGTGCTGACCTAAATGTATCTATTTATAATGCCATATAAAGTTGGATGGTTCCTTCCAACTTGTCATATTACATACATCTTCCAGTGACGCTGACACTAAGTAGGCCATGCCAATTGACACAGATTGTGTAGAATGTGACCATTGTCATGCCTTGTCTCCATGACCCCTGAGAATCACTCTGAGCCTGAGAATGAAGGCTCTGATATAGAAGCTGAGATCCAACAGGAAATGCCAGGCCTGCAGTCACAGGAGCAGAGCCTTCAGCAACCACAGAAGCAGAGTTCCCAGAAGCCACCATCCTCAGAGGAAGAGCCTGGCTTACCAATACCTACTCCCGCAAAGAGTCATCAGGACAAAGAAAGACACAAATACAGCATTTATATAGGAATCATGCTGCAATTAGGGAGCACCTGTGATACTCAGGTGGACTATAAATAACCCAGTACCTCTCTCCGACAAGCCTTGCTGGCAACCAATCTTTACCCTGGGAGAAAAAGCAGTGATGCCATGTTCTGTGGCTGATTGCCTGTTTACTGATTGTCTGAATTTTCTGACTAATTGCCTGTTTGAATTTTTTATTCCTGACTAACCACCTGATTTACTCAGCTGATTTTGGATTTGTTTGCTGTGTGTCTTCAAGCTGTTTCCAACTTACTGCAACCCCAGGATGAACCTATCATGGGGGTGAACCTATTACACGGTTTTCTTAGCAAGATTTGTCCAGAGACGGTTTGCCTTTGTTTCCCTCTGAGGCTGGGAGAGTGGTGTTTGCCTAGGGTGGGTTTCCATGGCTGAGTTAACCAACTGAAATGCAGACGTCTTCAATTCACTGGAATTTCTTTCTTGTCAATATTACTAGCAGCCATCCCTACTGGCCTGGCTCACCTCTCTTCTAATTTGTTCAGACGCTTGGCTCCTGTGCTGAAAGTGTGATCTGTTCTACTGTGGTATTCTAAATCTACTATAATCTTGTTTTTCATAACTCCTCGAAACGAATAAGTTATTTCTACATTGCTTCCTTTTTAGGTTTTTTTCCCCTGAACTGTAGACATAATTTGTTTCTTAGCCCTACTCTGCAGTGACATCTTTTCTAGGGTCTCTCTCCAAAAGTAGTTTGAAAGACATATACACTACATTTGAACTACATTTATCAGCCTCCCAGTCATGGAACCTTTTGTAGCAGTAATATTCCTAGCTGCAAATGCCTCACATCTGCTACAAACTGCAGGGCCTTCTGTATTCTTTCGACTGCCCTGTGTAAAAATCTCAAACTAATGTCCTAGGACAGTGATGGCAAAACTTTTAGAGACCGAGTGCCCAAACTCAGTGGTGTTCCCACATTATGTGTCACCAGGTGCCAGCGTGGTGTAGTGGTTTGAGTGTGTGAATCTGGAGACTAGAGCTCGAATCGCAGCTCGGCCATGAAACCCACTTGGGCAAGTCACACTCTCTCAGCCTTAAGGAAAGGCAAAAGCAAATCAAGGCACTATCTCTCAACCTCAGGTCATGAAACCCACTTGGGCAAGTCACACTCTCTCAGCTTTAGGAGAAGGCACAGATGGGAATCTGAGACAGCTGAGGTAAGATTTCCAAGGTCATTCTCTTAAAAGTGCTATCAAAAGTAATTGATATATCTGTTAGACGTTACAACATATGTATTACTGCACAATGAATATGTTCCCATAACAACCTTCACAGCCAGTGAACTTTTTCCTGGCTTTAACATGCTAAATTATTGTTCACAAGTGTGATGTAAATTGTCCAATCCTACTCCATTTTGCTGGCAGGGGAGGAATCGGGAGGAATGGATGATGATGGGAACACATTCTAAAGTATAACATGATGCCTCTATATCAATATTGAGTTTCCATGCTTCTCATTGTCCCAGTGGACTATGGATGCAGTGGTCATAACTCTGTCTCATAACCATGGAAGATGTTTGTAAATGTTTTATAATCAAAAGAGAGATTGCATGTTATGAATTCATTTTTTAGTGACAAACCTCTCACCACTGTATCTTCTGAACCTGTAATGCAGCTTTGTCACATAATGTATTATAGCTAACACAGCTGAATATAGTTTTCAATACACGAATGCAAGATAAATACCACTGTCTGAGATAATCAGAATTTACTTATTAACTCACCTTGCACTGCTCATTTCCCCCTCTACAAGAGTAAGCAAGATGCTGTGGAGTTAGGGAGAACTGGACTGGCACCCAAACTGTGTACTCTGTACACTAAACAACACCTCACAGATGCACACTTACCCTCACTTCACTGACTTTAGAGTTGGTAGTTTTCTTCAGGTTTTCCATCACCTTAACAAGCAGCTGGTTGCTTGTGATCTGCCCAAAATGTATCCTGAGATGGCACAGTGAACAAAAAAGAAATTGTATTAGAGCTCAAATTGTGAAGCACTGTTAAAATGCTGGTTCTGTTTTCCTAATGGCTTTCTGAATGGAGGAATAAAAAAGCTTCAAAAATGTCAAGAGGTACGCCAGTCTCATAAGTTAAGTGTGTGCCCTTAGAGTCAAAAAAGACAGAAAAGACAAAATAGAAAAAGCAATGGAAACTGGGTGGCAGGAGGGAGGCAACGGACAATCTCAATGCTATTCTAGGCTGTACCAATAGAAGTACAGCGTCTAGATCAAGGGGAGTAATAGTGCCACTCTATTCTGCTTTGGTCAGGCCCCACCTGGAATACTGTGTTCAGTTCTGGGCACCACAATTCAAAAAGGATGTGCAGAAACTGGAGTGTGTCCAAAGGAAGGCAACTAAGATGGCCATCCAGCAGAGGCTGGATGGCCATCTGTCGGGTATGCATTGATTGGGAGTTCCTGCATGGCAGGGGGTTGGACTGGATGGCCCTTGTGGTCTCTTCCAACTCTATGATTCTATGATTCAAGTGAGCCACATAACAATACTGTAGTCCAAAAAGAGGTGCCTGTTTTTAAACTAGCTACACATGCTGGTTAGCAGGGCCTATAAAAGAGTAATAACCTGAGCTCCATTAGACTAAAGGATGAGAGAAAGGTGAACGGTGATTGAATTATGTTTACAACTGATGAGCTAAATTCTGAAATGGACTGGAGTTTTAAGTCCAACACCATTCTACCTAGAGAAGTGCAGATACACCTCAACAAAATCTCTATGCTATGCAAAAGGATTTGAAACAACAGCCAGATATACCTTTAGCATGCCAGACCTCTCTGGAGCCCTTTCAGTGGGTATACGTCAGAAAGGCTAGTTTTAAGAAATTACTGAGATGTTGGTTCTCACTATGAAGTCATTCTTTAGATGGGCAGAAGGCCAATCCACAATCATACTGATCATGTCCTCTTATGCCAGTGCCAGGAGTACTGAGTTCTATTTTAATTTTAACCACTGACTCCTCTTTCTCCCTCTTTAATTTTATTGCACATTCTCTATTACCTTTCAAGTCAGTGGCATGCAATTATATCCCATATGAATATTACAGGAAGAAATGGGAGAAAAATGACAAGTGCAAGGTGGAAGAACCAGTAGCTGTCTGAAGTTGGACATGAAATAGTTGTCTTCTTGACAGAAAAACTTTCAGTAACCAGTAACACTTTCCCCACTGGACGGTCCATCAGTCTTGATGTGGTGGTATTATTATTATTATTAACCTTTATTTATATAGCACTGTAAATTTACACAGTGCTGTACATACAATCTTATAAATTAGACAGTTCCCTGTCCTCAGGCTTACAATCTAAGAGGTAAGAACAGAAGACTTCTATTGCTTACAACAGGGAACGGAAGTCATCAGTAAATTGGTTTAAAAAAAAAAAGCCTCAAAAGTACAATGGCCCTTACCCAGGCATGAGAGTAAGGTGAGCAGCCATGAAACAGGTTCTCCTCAGGAAAAAGAGCAGCTCTAGCCAAGCAAGGAAGCAAGGCCAGTGGCCATTTTAAATCTTTTCCTCAGAGATAAGAGGTGCAAGCAAGCCAGTTGAAGTGAGCAGCTGTTTTATTAAAAAAAAGTTTCCTTAGAAAAGAAAGGGCCTTGCCAAATGCAAAGGCAAGGCAAGCTACCATTACGACAATTTTTCCTCAGAACCGAAATTTACCTTTAAGTACGCGATTCTCTAAGAAATTGCGGAGGTTCTTTTAAATAAGAACAACGATGTTAAAAATTACCACCAAAACGCAGATTGATACTGTCAAATAGAATTTTAAAGTTTAACAGGAAAATGAATCTCTAAAGAGTTCCTAGATGCTGATGATGCAGTGGAAAAAAGGGACTGAGGGTTTAGGAGAGAAACCAGCTAATAAGGCAGTTGGGGAGTGAGCAGGGTTACCATCAAATGCCTCTAATAGCTCTAAGAAGGTTCCAAAGCTTATTGCGCAGGCGCAAAATAACCCATTTGTGTGATTTGCAGACACCACTAAGAAGTGCCATATAAGACTGCCTGAGGGCCAATCAGTCTGATAAGTCCGTAGGGTCGAGACCGAAGAGGATCAAGGTAGTGCAGGGAACAAAAAGATGATAATCTGACCAAAGCAGATCATTTCCCAACTGCCCGCCCGGCTGGCACACTGTGCACCTCTTATCTCTGAGGGAAAATTTTAAATAGGATAGGTTGAGCTCATATAGTAGTGCTATAAGCCTCACCTCATTAATAAGATGGGCCTTTGCCAAACACAAACAGTGAGGCGAGAAGCCATTGGAGTCTGTTATTTCATCAGAAATCATGATGCTCCTCTTAAAATATGAAGAATGAAGAAATAACCACCAAAATGGATACTGATCTTGTAATCAGGTGAATTTAAAGTCTGTCAGGAAAATGAAGCTCTGAGGAGTTCCTCAGATGCTGCTACTATAGTGGACAAAAATGAACTGAGGTTTTAGGCAGGAAGAGAACCAATAAGGCAGTTGGAGAGTGGGTGAGACTACCACCAAAACACTAATAGCTAAAGAATGTTTCAGCACCCTTCATAATAACAACGATAATAATGATAATAGGGACTGAACTAGCCATGAGGCTAATCACCTCTGAACTATGAAGGTTCCCTGCATTCTTTCTATCCATGAGGTTTACCTGAGTAGAAACAGAAGAGCCCGGCAAAGCAGTTCTATCTCTGAACCCAACTGGAGATACTGATTGAAGAGCACAAGCAGGTCAGGTACATATGAAAATGGCAGTACCAACAGAGATTCTTCCAATTCACTGTAGAAAAGAGAAAAGTGTATGACTCCAACATCCCTCCCACTCCAGTCATCAAGTCATAACAACACTCCATTATCACTTAGGTGTCACTGGCACAAATACAGCAATCACTACAGATAGGCATCTAAACCAAGGATGACACTGAACAACCATTTGTCACTGGCAGCTCTCTGAGAAAAGAAATTCATGTAATTACCAAACAAAAAAGGGATTGCCTGGATTTAATGAGAGATTGGTACCTACTGTGAATGTTCATTCTTTAATGGCAGGAGGAGCAATTCACACACACTTGGGTTACTCCTCACACACCAGCTAACTAGGCAGGAGTCCAAGGTCCTGTTTCTCTTGACTCCCTCCCTTTCTCTATCAGTTTCATTTTAAAGCCTTCTCTGACAACGTAATCTCTTTTTTGGTGTGAAGCCACAAATTCGGAGGAGCAGATTACTGCTTCTGCCATTCAAGAAGACGGGGGTTCTTGGAGATGTCTCATCAGTAGGGTCACCATGGGTCGAGATTGACATGAAGGCAGTTAACAACAAAGCAAATGGAATCTCAGAGCCACTGTCACTAATCTCTGAGAATTCCTGAAGAACAGATGAAGTCTCAGTGGACTAGAGGAAAATAAATGTTGTCCCCGTTTTCAAAAAGTGGGGGAGTTCTGTAATTGAAGAGAATGCTGTGGATGTAGTGTATCTTGATTTCAGACAAGGTGCTCCATGATTTTCTTGTAAGTCAGTAAAATGTGGGATAGACAAGGCTACTGTTAGGTTGAGCTGTAACTGGTTGACTGGGACGAAGGAATAGGGGGCATGCTTATCAAATTTGTAGATGTCACTAAATCAGGAGGAGTAGCTAATACCCCAGAGAACAGGATCAAAATTCAACATGGTCTTAATAGATTATAAATCTGGGCCAAAAGTAACAAAATGAATGCCAACGGGGAGAAATGTAAGGTACTGTACTTAGGGTGGAAAAATGAAATGCACAGATATATGATGGGGGACACCTGGCTGAACAAGATTACATGTGAAAGGGATCTAGGAGTCCCAAGTCGACCACAAGTTGAACATGAGTCAACAGTGAGATGCAGCAGCTAAAAAGGCCAATGCAATTTTAGGTTGCATCAAGAGAAGTATAGTGTCTAGATCAAGGGAAATAATAGTGCCATTCTATTCTGCTTTGGTCAGACCCATCTGGAATACTGTGTCCAGTTCTGGGCACTACAATTCAAAAAGGATGTGGAGAAACTGGAGCGTGTCCAAAAGGGGCAACTAAAAAGGTGAAGGACCTGGAAACCATGCCCTATGAGGAACGACTTAGGGAGCTTGGTATGTTTACCCTGGAGAAGAGAAGGTTAAGAGGTGATATGATAGCCCTGTTTAAATAGCTTAAGGGATGTCATACTGAGGAGGGTGCACGCTTGTTTTCTGCTCCTCCAGAGAACAGGACCAGGAACAATGGATGCAAGCTATAGAAAAAGAGATTCCACTTCAACATTAGGAGGAACTTCCTTACAGTAAGAGCTGTTCGACAGTGGAACACACTCCCTTGGACAGTGGTGAAGTCTCCCTCCTTGGGGGTCTTTAAGCAGAGGCTGGACAGCCATCTGTCGGGGATGCTTTGACTGTGAATTCCTGCATGGCAGGGTGTTGGACTGGATGGTCCTTGTGGTCTCTTCCAACTCTATGATTCTATGAATATATGGAGAATGACAAACTAACACTGCTACTCAGAGGGGCTTCAAGAGAAAAAATTGAAAGAGAATGGGGAATGGTGAGAGATTACTTTAAACATTCAGCATTATAACCTATGTTAAAATATCAATAATAGATGTTCCCTTCTCCTTTTGTGTCGTGTCTTTTTAGATTGTAAGCCTGAGGGCAGGGAACCGTCTAATTATAAATAATAATTGTAAGCCACTCTGATAGCCTTTAGGGCTGAAGAGCAGGGTATAAATACCATAAATAAATAAAAATAATAAAATACTTGTGTGTCATATTTAGGGATGTATTCCATATCTAAGATAACATGATTTCTTTAATTCGGACAGCCTACATAGAAAAGGAAAAATTTATATAACAGAGTTACCTTAAATATAATTTGAAACTTTTAAACTAAGATGATTATTTGTAAAGTAAAGTAATGCATGAGAACCTGTAAAAGGAGGAATTTTATGGTAAAAATACTAGATTAATCAAGCCAGGAGAGGAAATACTAAGTGTATGCTTTTGTCATTTTATATTTAGGTTTGTCGAAATATTTGTCCTTGACGTTTGTTGTTGGAATTTCACATTATTTAAATAAATAAATAAATAAATAAATAAAGGAAATGATCTCACCAATTATCAATTGCTTAATTACAGTAATTTTGTTGCACGTTTGATGACCACAGGATAGGGCCTGGATCATTCTGTACAAAACTATACAAGGCTTGTTGCAGCCATCCTAGCTTACCCTCAACCAGGCTCATACAACTATTCAAAGGCCTCTGACAGCAAGAGGCTCCCTGGCACTCACCTTGACTTCACCTTCTTCAGAACTTCTAGCACATAAGCAGAAGGCTACAAGAGAAAGATGAGTGGATTTCATGGTTAGCTCTGATGTGTCAAGTTCCTTATGGAAATATCTACACAGGAAAAGCTTTTTGCTTATGAGTTCATATTTCTCTAAACAAGCAAACCAAAAGGCTTATAGCCACAAAGGAAGCTCATCCAAGAGCTTCATCACATGGTTAACATTGTCTGGGCTTGGCCTCAAAGAACATGCCCACGTTTTGTTCACATTATTTCACTTAATTGCCAGTTCAATTAAGAAGCAGTTAACAACAACAAATTTCCCTTAACAGATAGGCTTGATTATCATTACCTATAAATTAGGCCTACTTCGCAATGAAGTAACAAATTTCCGTCACATCAGAATACACATGACTGAGTGCTCTCAACAACAATATGTATATAATAATAATAATAATAATAATAATAATAATAAAAAATCCTGTTTCCCACAAAAGAAAAGAAATTGAGGCAAAAGGGGGGATTTGAGAAAGGGAGAATGAAAGTGGATGGTACTATTTTTAAAAAATAAATGAATTCACCAGAATAAGAGAGATAACAAAAGACTAACACTTCAGACGTAACTGCACTAGAATTTAAAGAAGAGATACAAATTACAGCAATAGTGACCAAACTGTGGCCCTACAGATGTTGCCAGAATGCATCTCCCATCATTCTTCCTAACAATACAGGCTAAGGCTATCTGGAGAGTCCCATTTTGCCCAACCCTCAAGTATAGCAAAGTTATGCTGTCTGCAAAATGTAAAAGTTACAAAAACATATGTTCATCTTCTTAACCCCAGGATCATCAATATCACATACAGTCCTCAACTCCTGTGGCTTTAATATCACTCCATCAGGGCATCTAAAAGAGGAAACTGAAATCCACTGATACTCAGACTGAAATAAACTACTTAGTCTTAAAAATTCTGCTAGATTCTGTTTTCATCAACCTGTTTTCATCTTCATGGTGTAACAGAGCAACACAGTTATTTCTTTGAAATCTGAAATCCAAGCTCCCATGCCAAGAAAAAGCAGATTGACATCACTCATGTCTCAAAGCCAGAAAGTAAATCACACTTACTGAAATATTGCCAAAAGCCTGGAGAACTGGGTTTACTGGAAGAGGAACCTGTAAACAGTAAAAAAGATTACAATTCAGAGACATTTCTGTCTCTCAGGATAAGTATTATTATTTGCTGTTGTTGTTGTGTGCTTGAAGTTGTTTCTAACTTACGGCAACTCTAAGGCAAGCCTATCACAGGATTTTCTTTGCAACATTGTTCAGAGGGGGTTTTGCCTTTTGAGGGTGAGAGCGTGATTTGCCCAAGTCACCCAATGTGTTTCCAGGACCAAGCAGGGATTTCAATCTGTTTCCAGAGTCATAGTCCAATGCTCAAACCTTTACACCATGCTTCCTGAATTTCCCAAAATGATTTTCCATAGTTTACCATCTGCCAGTAGAACTTTTTTCCACGTATTGTTCTCCTGGTTGATAAATGCACTGACAGGATACCATTTTTCATAAATGCTTCTATTTTGACACATAGCCAGTCTCATCTCCTGAATCATTTTTTTCCCCAGAAAGTTCTATCTCCTGTATCCTATTTTATTTTCTGGTTTTTTTAAAAACTAACTTATTTCCCTGCCAGTTGATTGGCTAAATATGTTATGTTACTAAACAACATAAAATGTGGCTTTTTAGTAGGGAACTTAGATCTCCAGAAAATCATTGCATAAGAAAGGGGCAGATCTTACTTTTCACAGTTGACAAAGTTCATGCAGTGTGCTGAAAGCTTACAAGGCAGAAAGTACAGCTTAATTAATATATATGTATAGAATTATTTGGATATGTCTCCATTTATAGTGCACTGCAAAACCACATTAGAAAAAAAATGTAAAAATGGAGCAGTGGTATTCACAAAGAAATAGCCTCAGCATAATTTTGCTCAGAACTGTCTACATTCAGTCTTTAACTTAGAACTGAAGTTTTCTCAGGGGAAACTGTATTTTCCAGATCCACTTACAGGCTTCCCACTTTACACTTATGAAAATAAGTGGTGTTTAAACAGAGTAGAGAAGAGAACCAGAAGAAAAACTATGAGATGTAGATGTCGCCCAGATTGCCTGGATAATCCTGCCAGGCCTCAACTACCCTCTCTCTGGCTTTTTCATCATTTTCTCTGAAAAGGAGATGGTTGCACTCTGACGACTCTGGCATAATGCAGAATAGTCCCTTCCTTACTTCTTTGGCAGCAGCTCTGCAGATAGCTTTGTGTTCTTCCATCTTGACAGTCTCCTCTCTGTATAGCTCAATGGCTTCCATAATCCGTTCAGCCTACAGATACAAAAACAGAATGTTAATAGTGGAAAAAGAAAATATTATTTTGTCAATGTGGAACAAAAATCTACCATGTCAGGGTGATTACACACAATGCTGAAAGAATCAAACACCTTTTGCCCCTAAGGGGTGTGTGTGTGTGTCATTTTGGTGGGGTATACGCAGCAATAGCACTACTTCATCATCCTCTGATAAATGCTGTTCCAGCAGGAACGCAAGCCCTGGCGCAAGAAAAGTATAATTTGGTTTTCAAACATGCTTTTTCCCCTTTAGCTACAGAACTGCTAGAAAATAGAGGTAGAGAATCTTCAATCTGATTGCTGCCAATGTTAACAAAGGATTTTAGCTGTAGAAGAGAAGTTTCATTTATTATGGAGAATTCTATCTCTTGCTGAACGAGACACACAGACGAATTCAATGTGTTTCCATAAGAGAGATTTCTAAGCACTAACAGATACTGTGTAATTTAAAGAAAATACACCCAGAAAGTTTGTGATTTGTATTTTTTTTTAAAAGGAGTAAATTATCTAAATCCTGTCCCTCCCGCTACCCATCTGAAAGCCAATCAAGAAGGATTCCAGGAGGGGCCAACTCACTGCCTTGATAGTCTCAATAGTCTTTTTCCCTGCTAATCCAGACTCTCCTTGAATGTCTCCGGCAACCTAAAAAAAAAAAAAATACAAATTTAAGTCAAATCCTGAGAAGCACAACATACAGAAACATGTGGCCTTTCAGATGTTGCTAGAGCTATCAGTCCCAGATAGCCTGTCCCAGATAGCAGCTCAATACAAGCATGACATTGGCTAGCCTAAAATCATTTGTATATATAAACATTTTTACTACTCACAACACATCCAATTTATGCACTGTTTTATCTTCTCCATTTTGGAATGAAGACAGAATGACAGCAAAATTAAATACAATGGGAATGAAACAGACAAGATTCCCAAGTTCTGAAGCTTCTCTTACTATGTTATGGTGAATAAAATAGAAATTTCCAAGACAAGAATATTAAACGCCTTAATTCAGGCTTCTAAAAACATATGCTGTTCCCAACACAGTAAATAGTGCACATTTGGGAGCTTTAAGGGTCAAACTATGGTTTATATTTTATTTATTCTGTTTGTATTCTATGTGTACAATGTATAATATGTATACTTGTGAAAGGTGGAGAGTAGAGAAAGCTGATGGAGGGGGGTGTGGGGAATCAACGTGTAAAATATGGTGTTGGAGAAAGTTTTAAGAAGACCCCTAAAAGACCAATGGATCCTACAGCAGATCAAGTCAGAACCCTCCATGGAATAAGAAATGATTAAACTGAGGTTCTGGCCCTATCATGAGAAGAAAGGACTCATTAGGAAAGACTAATGTGGAGGGCAGTTGGAAAAGAGGAAGTCCACATTCCAAGTGGACAGATTCAATCAGAGAAGCCATGGCCATGAATCTGCAAGAACTGAGGAGGGTGGTTCAGGAGAGTGTGAATTGCAGGTCTCTCCTCCACAAAGTCACCAAGAGTGGAGTTGACTCGAGGGCAGTTAACAAGAACAAAAGGGTCAAAGTATTCTTCATTGTTGTTGTGTGCCTTCAAGTCATTTCCAGCTCATGGTGACCCTGAGTACAGGGTCACAATCCATGTATAGTTGGCCCCCATATTCATGGAGGTTAGGGGCGCAGAACCCCCGCAAGCCCCACACACAGTGAAGAGAGGGCCAAGGCTTCCTGGAGGGCTCCTCAGGCTTGCAAAGCAGGCAGCTGGGGGACTCACTGGAAGGTGGGAGTATGAAGACCGTTCCTCTTGAAGCTTGGAGTCACCATCGGCCATCCCCACAGCAGCCCTGCACTTTAGGAGGACTGGGATGGGGGGACAGATGAGCGATTGCTGGTGCTCACTAGCACCCAGCTTTGGGAGGGTGTTAATAGCAGCCATGGTTGGCTCTGTCCTCCCCTCTCTAAGCCCAATGCTCCTCTCTGCGTGTTCACATGAACGTGTTGGGATTGTGGAGGGTGGAGCATCAGTGTCAACCACTTCCCAAAGCCAGTGGCTCTGTGGGCTATATACAGTGGTACACCATTTTCATTAGCCTGGTCTCTCAACTTCATTCTCCCTCCAGCCAGCCAGCCAGCCAGGCAAAAAGGCAGGGTGGTTTCTGTGTGCAAGCAGATGGAATGGGGTTGCAAGGCTGCTTTTTGGTGATTTTTCCCCATGCTCCCCCTCGTCACCCACTCTGTGACGATGGCTCTTGATAGTTTCCCAGGAAGCCTGAGCAGCTGGCAGAAGAACGTGAAAGCAGATCCTCAAAAAGCAATCCCACCCCGGATTCCGGCACGCAGAGGCCACTCGGCCCAGCTGTCGAGGAAGGGAGGACAAAAAGACCAGGTTCCTGAAAAGGGGGTACAGCTGATGAGACTTAGAATCATAGAATCATAGAATCACAGAGTTGGAAGAGACCAGGGCAGCTGGTTTCAGGAGAAAGTTGGCAGTTTTGTTCTACGTGACTGACTACAAGCAAGGTACAGTGGGCCCTCGGTATCTGCTGGGGATCAATTCTAGGACCTCCTGGGATTACCAAAATTCATAGATGCTCAGGTCCCATTAAATATAATGGTACAGTAAAATGATGCCCTTTACATAAAATGGCAAAATCAGGGTTTGATTTTTGGAATTTAGATCTCTTTTTTTGAATATTTTCAAGCCATGAATGGTTGAATCTGTGGGTACAAGGGGCTCACCAAAAGTGAAGGACAAGCATACTCATTAAGTTCACTCCATGCATCTGAGAAAGTAGCTCTAGTCTATGCTACAACTTCTTATGATACAACTTCTTTTGCACAGTTAGTCTCAAAGCTGTTACAAGATCCCTTTGCATACTAATATTCCAGACTAACACAGCTATGAATACTATGCACAAGAAGTGTCAGTCATCGTGTCTAACATCCTCCAATGCACAAAAACATCCCAACTTTCCATTCTAATTAGAGAACTGCATCTTGAGGATTCTAGAAAATTTCCAGCTCAGTAAGAGCCTTAGAAACAAGAGATGTTCAAGGAGATATTACTTACCATAGGCTGATCCTCCTTAGCTATACTGTCTTCATACTCCATTTCTCTTTGCTGTAGATACAATTGTTTTGGTGCATTAGCAAGTGAAAAAAAATTATTCTAGACCTACAATACCCAAAGAAGCACATTTCACACTATTTGTTTAATAAATTAATTTATTAAGTGCACCTTTGTAATGCCCTTATTCCACAACTTTCCTATGGTTCTCTCCTGTGCACATAATCAAGAATATTTTTTAAAAGCTAAAACAAATAAAAACATAGCAAACTGTTTCAACAATATGAAATCACTATACTGATAAAACTGATAAGGCCACAAATATTTAAGAGCCAAACATGGGACACCTGAAAGCAAAATATGGACTTAAATGATTTATTTTTTTAAATAAGTGACACACAAAAAGCTGAATCTGAATTTCTCAGAAAATTGACAATAGATGCAAATTTAACTTCTTTACACAATTGTACTTACCATCTCCCTCTCCTCCTCCAGAATAAGAGGCTCTCTTGTTCTCTCCCAGAGACGCAATGATTTATCATGAGAGGAAGACACAAGATAGTCACCATTGGGACTAAGTGCCAGGCACCATACTTCCTGGTGGTGTCCCTACAAATTAAATAGATAAGACAATGAGCAGAGAAAAGAAGTCAATCCTGCAGCCCACCCACCATCTGCAGGAGAAATCAACAAGCCCAAAGAATACAACCTCAATGTTTTACCTCCAGGGTCTGGATGTGCTCAAACTTATCTGCATCCCATTGTTTAATCTTATGATCCTTCCCTGCTGTAAAGAAGAGGTGGGACTTGGGCACAAACTGGAGATACATTATGCTAAAGAAGAGAAAAAGATTGTTAAAGATGAGTAAGCATCAAAAATAACACTTCAAAAGCACCAACTCTTCTTGGGGTTATTTTGGAAGGGAGAAGATGCAGACTTCTTATACAGTAAAAGTTTCAATTGGCACTTCCTTCCATTCACCCCTGTATAGTCTTCCCTCATGAGTCTCTGGTTCTACGTGGAAGAGTACCATGCTCATACAATATGCCATATACAGCTATATAGCAGCACTTAAGAGGAGTCAAGAAGGCAGTACCATTTGTGATGAGCAGCGTTTGCTGCTGTCATCACAAGCTCCTATCAAGAGAAGGAGAGTACAAAGGGGTGCTTGGACCATAAGGGCCATCCAGTCCAATCCCTTGCCATGGAGGAACTCACAATCAAAGCATCTCCAACAGATGGTCATCCAGCCTCTGTTTAAAAACCTCCCAAAAAGGAGACTCCTCCACCCTCCGAGGGAGTGTGTTCCACTGCTGAACAGCTCTTACTGTCAGGAAGTTTTTTCCTGATATCAAAGTGGAATCACTTTTCCTGTAGCTTGCATCCATTGTTCTGTGTCCTATTCTCTGGAGCAGCAGAAAACAAGCTCACTCCATCTTCAGTATGATACCCCTTCAAATATGTCACCCCTTAACCATCTCTTCTCGGGGATAAACATACCCAGCTCCCTAAGTTGCTCCTCATAGAGCATGGTTTTCAGACCCTTTACATCATCTGAATCTAGATGTTCTTTATCTACCTACCTGTCATCATGAGCAAAAAGCGATCTATGACAATCCCCAAAGTCCAAGCCCCAAATTTTCACATTCCTGTCAGCAGAGCCAGTAACAATTAATGCCCCATCCTAGAATAAAGCAGAAAAAGCAAGGGGAACTCAGTCCCTGATCTGATACAGTTATTTTCCCAGGCTTCTATTTATGATTAGCAAAGTAAAAAGCTAAACATACCCCCACTATTTTCCTGGGCATTATGCCCAAAGGCAGACAAAGGGAACCAACTCTATATCTTATTTTTGCATATCCAATTTGTATATTTTCCAGTGTCACCAGTGCACTAGTGAAGCACTAGTGAAACACCTGGGTTTGCCTAGGCTTTAAGAAGTTCAGAAGTCACTCCCTGCTTTTCATTACACCAGCCAATCATATCTCAGAGAACATACATTGATGGGCACCTACGGAAATTCACTAAAAACAAAAATGTTAATTAACAAAAGAGCAAATTTGCTAATAAACAAAAAAGGTTTCCTGGATTTGCTGTGGAGTAGAGCTGACATTTATCAACCTAACACTGAGAAATACTAAGATTTCCAGTACAAAACATACTTACATGAGAGATATCCATGCACAGTACTGGCAATTTGTGTCCATAGAGAGAAAGAAAAAACTAGAAAGCAAGAGAAATGTATAAGTAACATTAAGTGTGTAGAATACTTTAATCTTTCCTGTACCCTCCCACAACCTCAGTAGCAGGGTACATGCCTTTCCAAAATAACAGAGCTGATTTATTTGTGGAGAAAGAATATTCATCCAAACAATATCACATGCTGCATTACATTTTTGTCATATCTATTAAAGAAGATATGTAGTTCCTTCCTGTCAGATCAGACTATTTATCCATCTGTAGCTGTACCATCTACTTTAACCTGCAGCAACTTTCAAGGGGTTCTGGAATGAATGTTTCACATCGCCCCCTATATGGTCTTTTTAAAACAGAAATGCCAAGGATTGAACTTGGGACCTTTTGTGTGCAAGGAATGTACCCTGCTACTGAGCTACATTCCCTTTCCCTTTTGAGGATCTAATATTAAGTTCTGCTCAGTACAATATTGAAAAAGGATGAATTTCTTAAAAGCTCTTGATAACAACAGCTCATGAGGAAGTGAACGGACCACCATCAGAGAGATCTGCAGATGTATCTGCAGAGTCAATTCATATATGTATGAACAGTATCCAGTGAGAGGCATCAACAGCAGATAAGGACAGGTTGCATATCTGTAGTTCTTCAAGTGGTCACCTGTGCACTCATTCAAATGAATTATCCTGCACTGTTTGAAACCTTCTAGAATGTTATGTAAATGTTCTGGCAGTCCTGTGAACCTCCAGCAAGCCTTTGACTGGCAAATACTAGATGGTAAAGACAAAATAAACATGGCGAAGCCAGCATTCAAAGGATGAGAAAAACTGAAAGCAAAAGATCAGGAATGTTCCTCATGATGCAGCTGCAGAGGCCAACAAAAAGGAACTGGTAGTTGCAGCTACTACCAAAACACTTACATAGCCTTCTAGAAGGTTCCAGATGGTGCACTGCACTGGACAACCCATTTGTGTGAGGCACAGAGACCACAGAGAAGAAATTGCATGCATGAAATTGTCATCATACTAAACACACCTTTACCTTAACAGGCATTTCCCACTTTCAGCTGAGGATTTTGCACTGAAGAAAGAGCTCTGTTTATAAATATATATGAATGATGACCTGAGTAAGAAATTCTGATGTGGTACAGATAGGAAGAAGTACGTCAGTATTTGATTTACTGCTCCCTTGTCTTGGTGTTTAAGCAGTTCTGCTACTTTAGACTGACGCCCTGTATACACTGGCCATTAAGGTTGGCATGGGGGCGGAGTTGGGGTGTACCATCCTCATGACACATGCCTAACTCTGCCCTCCAGGGTGCCCTGACGCCATGCACCACTCCACACGGCGCGCAGCATCATGGTGCTCCTCTGGCACTGCATCCATACGACACAGAGCCAAAGGAGCACTGTATAGCTGCAGCAATGCAGCTATGGCACCCTTTCGAGGGAGCAGAAAGGAGCCACTTTTTGTAACTCCTTTTTGTGCTCTCAGAAGGCCAAATTGGGGCCGCAGCATGAGGTTGCCACGGCCCCAATCCAGCTAGTAAAGGGGCAGCATCTCAATGCCCCTGAGGGGCTGTATGTACAGCCCCCGAGTTACAATTTTGAATTTTAAATTGAGTTACAATTTTATTATTCTTTTCAACTATTCCACACCAATTTAATGAATCTGTTCAAAATTTAGCTAGATTTTGATCCTACGGATCCGTCATCCGTATTACAAATTGCATTTGCATAAAGAGGTCTTACAATTTTATGCCTGAAATAAATTTCTTTAGAAACTGCTCCTCTGAATTCTTTACCAAAATGCCAAAAGTCATGTTTATTACCTTAAGTGTATCAGTGTAGAATATTTTCACTGTGCAGTCCAGTAAGGCAACAGCCAGCAGCTTTTGGCAAGGGCTGTACCGGACACAGAGGACATCTTCATCCAGCTGCAAAACACGTGTTTGCTTCACAGAGAGCCTAAAACAGGATGAGCAAAACACCAATGGCACTAACATACATCAGGTTCAGACAGCTTTGAAGGATGTTACTAATTCTTACACAAGGAACTTCCCTCATTTAGATATTTACTTTTTATTCATAGATTCAAACACATTCTATTGTCTTGGCCATAGAATCGTCGAATTGGAAGAGACCCAAGGGCCATCCAATCCAATACCATTCTGCCATGCAGGAAGACACAATCCAAGCCCTCCCTGTGACAGATGAACACCGAGCTGCTGTTTCAAACAGCCTCCAAAGGAGACCTCATTCTCCCTATTTGTGCCTAATAAGAAGCACAAAAGTCAATATGCTCTGTGGCACTAAATTTGCTCGAGCCCAAAGGACCCTTAAGGATCTTTGACTTTCACCTCTACATTGTCCCTGTCTGATCTACTTAAGAGGGCTTTCAGTCAGACTTGTGGCGTTACAGGAAGGTCAAGATTATGTAGTTTCCCTTCTACTGTTCACACTTCTAATAGCCACTCATGAAGTTTCTTGTGCCACACTATGGGCTGGTTAATGAAATGTAGAAAACTGTTGTTTAGGGCTATCAAAGTAAAATGACACTCAAAAGATAAGCAAACTAGGAATCATAGAAGAGGTTTCAACAGACCAATAACAGTGTTAAACAGATATGAGGTGTATTTTGTACCACAACGATGTTCCCTTGCATACCTACACAACCAATGACATGACAAAGAGAAGTCTTATGTGCCCAGCATATTATGCTGTATTTTTAAGAAGCTTCACCCTCTAATACGCCAAGCAGTGAAAATAAAAGGAAGCTCTGATGTAATTTATTTCCAGGAAAAGACATCCTCACCATTTTTGGATACTGTTCTCATCTTTCACCAGCTGAAATTCCCAGAACTTGACACATTTATCTGCGCCTCCTGTTACAAAGCCACACTGAGGGAGAACAATGCTTAGATTAAAAGTACGTATGTCACTTCCTCTGCATATAAAAATTATTTCCTTTCAAAGAAACATAAATGTAATCACATGTAAAACTTTTATCTCATGCAAGATCTATCAGCTTAGTCTGTTAAGAGAAGCTACTTTATAGCAAGGCTTGGATTCAGAGGTGTCAGTGTATGAGCTGAAGACATCTACAGGGTGAAAGATTCCCTGACCCCAAGGAAGTTACACAGCAGAATCTCCCTGTACGTTAAGTCCACAATATTCCTATCATTTATTGATAATTTATGCCCTGCCTTTTTCCCAGCAAAGGAACCAATACTACAGTCTGCAACAAAATCCTGTACTGTAAATGTGGTGATGAATGCCCTCCCTTCACTTCATTATGAATGTGGGGACTACATAAATCTAAGTCAGGTCTGGTATCTTCTCCTTTTCCTCTGTCTGTTGGGGTTCCACAGGGCTCTATTTTGGGCCTGTTGTTATTTTATTTATAAACCTTAGCTCTTGGTAATCTTATCAGTTTGTATGGTTTTCAATATCATCTTTATGCCGATAATACGCAGGTATATTTCTCTACCCCAGAACTGTCTTCAGATATTGAACAACAGGTTACATCATGTCTCTCAGCTATCTCATCATGGTAGCTTCATTGGTGTCTAAAACTTAACATGGCTAAGACAGAACTACTCATCTTTCCTCCAAAACCTACTTTACATTTTCTATCACAGTAAATAATGTTCCCATTCATTTTGTAAAGGAAGCACATTGCCTTGGCTTTATTTTTAATTCTTCTTTCTCCTTCACTCCTCAGATTCAGGCTTTAGCCAGGTCATGCCATTTTTTCTTTATAATATTGCTAAAATTAGATCTTTTCTATCGGCTTCCTCTGCTAAGACCTTAGTTCATGTCCTAATTATCTCATGTCTACAATCCTCTTTTGACAGGGCACCCACTGTCCCCACCTTAGTCCTCTGATTTCCATTCAACAGTCTGCTCCTAAGAGCAGACCCCACTTCTAGCATCTCTTCACTGGCTACCCATCCCTTTTAAGATTTGGTACAAGCTTCTTCTCTTAACATTTAAAGCTTTACACAGCCTAGTTTTCCCTTATGTGTCAGTCCTTATTTTATCTCACCATCCTGCCTGAGCTTTGCGATCCAGGAGCTCAGAGCTTCTTAACCAGCCAAAGATGTCTTCTTCCTTGGCTCAACTTTATCCTTTTTCACTTGATGCACCGTACTCCTGAAACTGCCTCCCTTAACATCTGCAAACTGTCTCTTCTCTTGCTAGTTTTAAATCTGAATTAAAGACTTTCTTGTTCTCTAAAGCATTTGGAACTGTATTTTAATACTGTTTGATAATTTTATATTTGCTTATATGTATTAGTTCTTCTTACAGTTTGTATTCTAACTGCATAACTCCCTAAATTTTGTATGGTTCCTATTTTATGACTTTTAGATTGTGTGCCGTTGGCAGGTTATATGCTGTTTTGACAATGCCTGTAAACTGCCATGCAAATTTGTGGCACCATATAAACAAACATTAATAATATTAATCATCATCATCATCATCATCATCATATTCCACTTTGACATTTAAAAAGTAATCTGATAATTTCAGTAAGTATGATTCTTCCATCAAACACAATGTTCACAAAATATCATGGGAAGAGGCTATAAAAGTTTCAACAGCAGAAATAAACCAGCTGTTTGGTCAGTTAAGCATAGCGTACGAAACTCCTGACCTCATACAGTAAGATGTTATTATATCAGCACTCATTGATGAAAGGCATCGCCAAAAGCTACAACTTTTCCTATGTGATTTGCTATAATCCACTGAGAATTCTTTTGAGAAACATTTGACCAAAAGACAGATAGACATTTTTCTAATTGCTCAATGAGAAATTCAAATACAATAGAGAGAAAGTGGGCATGAAGTACCTGATCCGATGAAAGAGAGATGGACCAGAGAGCTCCATTGTGAGCATCAATGCTCTCCAGTAGATTCCCAGAAGCCAGATCAAACAGTTGGAGCTTCCCAGTCTAAAGCAAATTATAAAGTTGTTCAGTTAGCTACAGAGAGCACAAAATTTAATAAACAAGCCATACAATTCAATGCTTGAAATGCAAGGGAAAAGGAAGTGGAATGGTTCAAGTGTGCTGGAGAAGAATAAAAGCTCCTACCAAAGATATCCAAATAACGGCCTTCCTTGTTGACTGGGGCTAAATGTGTTTTACCTGAAGATTTTAATGTAGATTTCACTACCAAAGAATTAGATGCTGCGTGAGTGAAAAGATAAGGGGGCATATCAGGTTGGACCCTGTATAAAGTCTCTAGGCATTTAGAAGCAGGTGGTACAGAGGAAGGCTTAGTCCAGGAAAAGTGCATGGAGTTTGAAAGTGATGCCAAAATGGTAGCACAGCTGGGGCAACAAGTCTGTCATCAGCAATTTGGAAGACAGGATCTCTTGGCGGTTTAGGTGGGGTACCCACATGAAGACCAAGGGCCCTGGCCATCCTGGTTACCACATCCGAAAATAACTGGACATCCTCTGATGGAGAGTGAGGACCAGTGTCTTTTACCTCCTCACTTAGAGATTCAATTAGTGGGGATAGAGATGCCAATCCAGATGTCTCATCTTCGTAGATGGTTGGGGGAAGGGTGGAGTTTGAAAGGAAACTACTTCTGTAGAAGGTGTGGTAGGTTGTACAGCTGTCATAGTGATAGACGGGTATTGACAATAGTATCAAGGAAGCTGTCTGTGTCAGCAGTGAGGATAGAGGAGCCAGAGTGGAGACTGGTAGTATCACAGCCAGGATAGAAGATAACACAGGAGTGACTATAGAAGGGGTTAGTACCATAACGGTTCCCAGGACTGAAAAACCATAGCCATTGTACATGAAGGAGAGGGCACACTCATGACTTCAGGGTCTTGCCAGGAAAAAGGCGACGAAGGAGTAATTGGTCTGTAGAAATGGTTGGATTGAAAAGATCTGTGCCGATAAGGAGACCCAAGATCAGGATTGAGAGCAATCTCAACATTGAGTTGGGGAGCATTCTCAGTACTGAGAAGGAGTGGTAGGAGAACTCTCTACGATGGTATCAATCCTGATATGATGGAGAGTAGGACCTGTAGGAAGATGGCCATTCCCTCCAGAAATCTACTGCTCTATATCGCTGATTGCAAGAGGCAGAGGTATAAGGAGAATCCTCTCCATAATAAAGCCCTGATGAGGAGTGAGAAAGAACCAGGCGGTCCACATAGGGAAGCAGAGAGAGGTGAGATCTAGCCAGAGACAGGTGTCTGGATGGAGGATGCAGAAGAAAAAGAAAGCCTATAAGCCCTTTTTGGAGAAGCCAAGATCTGTGATGGTACAAAGGAGGGAACAGGAGGGAACTGAAAGAGCAGTGTAATTGTTGTCGATAGCAGCAGTGGAGCAGGGTCGGTAGATGGTAACAAGACCGGGCTTGATATCGAAGGCAGTGGAGCTCCCAGTATCAAGTCAATGGGGACTGAAGAGGGGGGCAGGAACAACTGGCTCTGAAGAGGTTGATATCGAAGCAGCTACAGTAGTCAGATCCGTACTTGAGGGCGTAGGATGTTTATGCTTCTTCTTAGGTTTAGTAGGGTTGGTATCAGATCCACCCTCTGAAGTTGCTGGCCACTTTTTGCCTTTGGAGGCTGAGGCTTTTCTGGCCGTGAAATCGAAGTCAACTCTTGTACTGATAGAGATCCAGCAAAGGTTGCTGTCGAAGAGGTAGGATATATGGGAACTTGAGAAGGTTCTTTGGAAATCTTTGGAATCCTCGGTAATGTTGATATGGAAACCAACTTTAGGGGGTCCTTAACCTACTCTGCCACCAACAAAGACTTCTCCCAACAAAAAACATTAAGGCATTGGGCCCTGTTACGGAGCACAGCGCTCAACAATCTGTTTGCCCAAACAAAAAAGACACTGGGAATGGCCATCAGAAAGAGCTACCTTGTGGTGGCAAGAAATACAAAGCTTGAAGAGAGAGGTAGAGGGTATAAGAGGCAGGGAAGGACACCCAGCCAGGGAGTGACCAAAAAAAAAAAGCTACCATTTGGGCATGCTCAGTACACTGGAGTGGGTGGGACTACCCACCAACCTACTCAGCTTTTGAATTTACAAATGGAGTCTTGGTGCAAGTGCAAAGCCCTAATGTGTGAGACACAGAGACCACGAAGAAAAAGTATAAAGAGCCAGCATTGTGTAGTTGTTTGACCATTAAACTGTGACTATGGGGACCAGGGTTTGAATTCTGTTTTGGCCCTGTAAACCCATTGGATAACCCTGAGCAAGTCACACATTCTCAGCCTCAGAGAATAGCAATGGCAGACCCCCCTTTGAACAAACTTGCCAAGAAAACACCATGATAAGTCAAAAACTACTTGAAGGCACATGACCACAACTATTCTATCACAATGAATCTGTTCTCTGAAAATAAAAATGTCACAAGATCTCAAAGAGAGCCAAGAACTGATGTCACACCACTTTGAAGGCTTGCTGAAGTAACAGCAAGTGGACATTGCACACATAGAATGAAATATGAGTTAAATAGATACAATTTTCCTTGACACTGGAAAGGGCATTGAAAAGATGTACAGCATCGTCCCTAGTGCTTAAAGAAGGGATGAGAACTTGCCTTAGTTCCTACAATAACTTGTCGGTCTCCTGGGACAAAGAGCGAACAAAGTGCGTACTCACACACCATGGTCCGGATACACTGCAAGGTAGACCTGGGAATAAAATAGAACATATATATACTTATTTTAGATGAAGGCAATGGCAAACCACTAAATAAATCTTGTCAAGGAAACCCTATGACAAGCTTGCCATAAATGAGGATTGACTTGAAGATACATCACAGTAACAACAACAAATTCCTAGTTTACATATTAGAAGAGAAAGGACAAAGACTTTGGGAAGTATATCACTCCCCTTAAAATAGTAGAAATTCCATAAAAGAGGTGCCAAAGAAGAGCCCAAGAAGAGAAACAGCCCCAATTCTATGCTGATTTTTTTTCTGGTCTAGCATTTGTCATCTAAAATTTGGTAGGGTTTTTCTCCCACACTAGGTATGGAACATTTGTTAGTTACCATACATTTTTAGCATAAAAGGAAGTGTCTTACTCTGAGTTAACTTTTCCCATTCACCAAGAGGCATGACCTTTGCAAATGAGTTAGATCCCCTACCTAGTGTGGGAGAAAAACCCTATCCAATTTTAGATGACAAATGCTAGACCAGAAAAAAATCAAAGCAAAAAGGGGTAGGGAAAAAAACACTTTATCAGTAAGATTAAAACACTGGATACCCTCCATCTGCTGCTGAAAAATAATTTCTATGGTAAATAACCGACAGTCCATTTTCTAGTAGCAGTCTCCTTTTCTAGGGCACACCAAAAGCAGTCATCCCAGGTGGGCTTCATGTTGAATGTAAAAATCCTCCTCCCAAAGCACATTGCCACTAAAGCAAACTTATCCAAACCAAACAAAGGAAAAAAACAAAGACCACATGCTGCTTAAAAAGAATGTCCACTAATGGAGTAAACATGTGGGCCACAAATGGCACAGCTAAACTCCTAGTGGCAAGGGATGTCACTTGCCTAAACTGACATTTATTGTGCCACAGGGTTCTACCTTTGTACAGTAGAATCCCGATTATCTGACATTTGGTAATCCGACATTCCAGATTATCCGACGTCGGCTGAATTAGGACACGCCCCCAAAATGGCACCTGAGATGGGCAAGGAGCCTGAACAGGCCCAAGAACAAGCCCCAAGCACGTACATCAAAATGTTTACTGTATACAGTGCTGTATATCAAAATGTTGATCAGTGAGTTGAAGGCTTTTCAAAATGATTGCAAGGCTTTTATCCGACACTGATTATCCGACATTTTCGGTTATCAGCCGGTCCCGTTTATATCGGATAATCAAGACTCTACTGTATTAAGAATTTGTAACTTCCTTATTTGCCCAAGCATCCATTTGCTAGGTCAAAGAGATTCTCGGCTGAAGCCCTTGTCTCTGCCTAGAAAATTCTCTATCTTATCTGTTTGTGAGGGAAAGGTTAAATAACCACTGCTCAGGAAAAAAGAATCACAAAATTCTTATTAGGTGCAATTTAGTCCTCTTTCCCTAATGGTCTCCTCAACATTCAAGTAATGGATCTCCGTGGACTCCTTAACACTGCCAGGCCGCTTGCTGCCTCTTCTGCTTCTAAAGTTGAAAAAGTTTGGATTGGTACAACTAATCTTTGGATATATCAACCAGCATTGTTCCTATCAACATGCGTAATCTTAGACTTACTGCGAAGTTTTCAAAAGTTCTTATGATGCAGAGAAGTCAGATATGACACCGGTGATACATGCCTTGGTCACATCCCGTTTGGATTTCTGTAATGCGCTCTACACAGGGTTGCCTTTCAAAAGTGATCAGAAACTTCAGCTGGCTCAAAGAGTTGCAGCCAGGCTGTTAACTGGAGCTGGCTACAGGGAACATACAATTCCCTTGTTGCGACAGCTCATTTGGCTGCTGGTCCATTTCCAGGCACAATTCAAAGTGCTGGTCTTGACCTATAAAACCCTATACGGCTTGGGCTCAGGTTATTTGAAGGACTGTATCTCCCTGTATGAGACCACTAGAGTATTGATCATCTGGAGAGGCCCTTGTCTCAGGCTCATTTGGTGGTACCAAGGGAGAGGGCCTTCTCAGTGGCTGCTCCTAAACTCTGGAACTCCCTCCCTAAAGAGGCCAGGATGGCTCCATCTTTGCCTTCTTTTCAATAGCAGATAAAAACAGTTTTATGTCGCCAGGTTTTCGCATATTGACATGGGTGCTGTTTTGTTTTTGTTTTAAAGATTTTTAAATAATGTAATACTGTATTTTAATTGTTTAAATTGTTTTTTAAACTTTGTATTTTTAATGTTTCATACTGTTTTAACTTAGATTGTTTTAAATTTTGTTAACCATTTTGAGTCCTATACTGGGAGGAAGGAAGGACATAATTAAATATAACAACACTAACAACAATAACAACAAGAAAAACTTTTAATCTTTCTTACAGTAAGAGCCTGAAACTGCACAGGGTTTTCCTCCCTGATTTGCACTAGTCCTGTCTCTTGGTGAGTGAAAGGACCTAATTCAGAGTAAGACATACTAAGCTACTTTGCATCTTAATCAATTTAGGATGGAAAAGATTTAACTACACAGTCCCTCTTCTATAGGAGTGGTACTGAAGTTGGGTACCCGCCTTCTCTGCTGGAAAATACAATATTCATAACAACGTGAATTTTCCATTGGTAAACCAGTCTTACAGAAACAACACCACTTGAGGAGAAAAGAGCAACTTACTTTTAACAACAAAATAAGGACCTGCTAATGTGGTAAAGTGCTCTATCTGGCATCAGACTTTAGTATGAAAGGTAGAATGAGTTAGATAAGTGCCCTAGTAGGATGCACAAAGAGTCAGTAAAGAATTCAAACAAGCTGCCTTTTCAGGCTCAGCATTCAGGAATATCTATTCCTGCATTCTGCTCTCTACAATGGGCAATCAGATTCCTCTGTGAACACCACAAGTATGGAATCAGGGTAATAGCACTAGCCTGCATGCTGCCTCTGAACCCACAGGTATTCATGAAATTAAAACATGGATAAAAATTTAATTTAGATTTAGGAAACAAAGAGTTGTGCCAAATTAGTTTAGCTACTTGCATGTTCCACATTATTGACTTCCCAAATCACAGAAAATATCCAAAGCTCAAAAGTGGAAAAGAAGTCAATATTCAACATATCAGAAGTTGTTTAGCATCTACTGTGAGTCTATAGTTTTCCTACAGTGCTATATTTCGTACCTGTTCCAAATCTTAACTGATTCAGCAGCTGCAGAGAGAATAGCAATGTTGTCAGAGCTAAATGCCAGTGTTCTGACATCACTGCGGTGACCTCCAATAGATATCTGGGACATCTGCACAACTGTGGGTATCTGCGCTGATGGATTCAAGGTGTATGATTCAATTTTGTTGTTCTGGAGCATTACAGTGGCTTTCAGCTCTCCTTTTGGTGTAAGTATCAAGTCAAAAGACCTATTTCAATAAAATAATAATTAATTAATCAAAAAAGTTGAGTAGATTTGAGAATAATGCCACTCAAACACACATACCCCGTACATTAGGAAAAAAGAAGCACAGGGATTCATACAACCATCATTTACACTCATTGTTTAACTTAACAGTCAGGTTAATGATAGTTAGAAGAACTGAAATTCTCACTAAGCTTGCATAAAACACTGAATTGATTTGGCACAACTGCTCCCTGCCCCCATCCCTAGAGCAGTGAGTCTCTTGCCTGTAGATTCTTGACAGTTCAGGAGTAGCTGCAAAGGAGTATATTTGACTAGGTTTTTCTCTACACCCAAAGAAGTTGGAGAATCTGAGATCTAAATCATTTGGGGACTGGAGGATGATAACTGGAGATTCCTGCACCTGCATGAGATTCCTGTTTGTGAGTAGCCAGAAATTCCTAGCTGTCCTTCACATTTTCACATTTTCCAGTGCTCCTGCATTGGAAATAATTCTAAGGAGGCCACCTTAGAATGCATTGCATTGCATGCTGCAATGAATCCTGCAGAAACTACGAATGATGCAAAAGCCAAAATTGCACTTTCTATAAAAGTGGAATTAAATTCATTTGGCTTTCTCTTCTGAAATGGCTGAAATAGTGGTTTCTGCAGGATTCATTGCAGCGTACAATGCAATCAATTCTAAGGCAGCCTCTTTAGAATTGTTAAGGAGCACCTAAGACCCCCAATGCAGGAGTAATTTAACAAGAACACAGATAATAGCCCATTAATATTAGATTACCACTTTCCCATGCCTCAAAGCCCACTTTCATTTAAGCCTCTAATTCAGTTGAAAGAAAGCACACATAAATGTTCACACTTAGAATCATAGAATCACAGAGTTGGAAGAGACCACAAGGGCCATCCAGTCCAACCCCCTGCCATGCAGGAACTCCCAATCAAAGCATACCCGACAGATGACCATCCAGCCTCTGTTTAAAGACCTACAAGGAAGGAGACTCCACCACTCTACAAGGGAGTGTGTTCCACTGTCTAACAGCTCTTACTGTCAGGAAGTTCTTCCTAATGTTGAGGTGGAATCTCTTTTCCTGGAGCTTGCATCCATTGTTCTGGGTCCTGTTCTCCGGAGCAGCAGAAAACATGCTTGCTCCCTCCTTAATATGACATCCCTTCAAATATTTAAACAAGGCTATCATATCACCTCTTAACTTTCTCTTCTCCAAGCTAAACATTCCTATCCTATCAATGCCTCAGTCCCCTTAGTTTTTCCTTGTTTTGCCTCTTCTACAGTCAATGTTTACATTGTAAAGTCCAATGGAACTTTCCCCTTTGTCTACTTACTGTGCAAACGACCATGTACATAGATGACACTGTACTTTTAATATAACCAGAAGCATCTAAACTATGACCATCATAGTCAATTCTTACTGCTCACTTGATTTTTGCAGAGGCTTTGATGTTAATGAGACGTTGAATCTTTTCTTGCAGACTACACTCTATATTAGCAGCTAGTTGTTCCTCCTCCAGAGGTGACATTTGCCTATAACAGAAGAGGAAATAAATGAGTTAAATTCATTTGAACATTTAAATCCAAATCTCAGTTTGACTCAGAATTTGATATTACAAACAAGGCAAACAATCTTAGCCAGGTTCAGCTATCTGCAAAATTGTCACCTAGTCATTGCAGGCACCTTCTTAATGTGAATTTGTTCCAGCAGACATGGAGGTTTCTCACCTGTGCTATAAACTCTAATGCAATTAGACTACTTTCTGTCCAGCATGTATGTTAAGAAGCCAGCAGAAACTACAGTGTTGAGACTCTATAAAATCTCCAAAGTCCCCAATCTACCTAGATAGCTAGGTAGATTAAGTGTCTTATGGAATGGTAAAATTAAATAAGTTTTTTTTCCAATTGTGTTATATAAAAGTAAGTAGCTTTACTGATACAGTGCATATACAGAAGATTAGAAAGAATAGTTTGAAACTTTTACAGTTATTTATTGAAAATCAACATGAAAAAACACACTCTAGCTTTAGCTATAACTTATAATCAATTCTGGTTTTAAATTCTGGATTCACCGGGCACTAAGTTGTAGTGTGAATTCAAGATGCTCACAATCTGTCATCTGCACTCTGAAATGGATTAAGTCTGTTGTCAGCACATAAAAATGAAATACATATCTAATAAACATTTACTTGGCCTTTTTCCTTGCTTTCTTCATCTTCTTCTCTATTTTCTTGTGAATCTCTTCCTTGCTAAGGACATAGAATATTTCCAGGATAGAATCTGTTCCCTTAGAAAAGGACAAACAAAGTTGTAGAATTCTCTGAACTAGAAAACTCAACATAGCAAATTGCACAAGGCAGACATTAGGTTCGTGAGAAATCCACAAGTTAGTAACTTACATGGCAAGCAAGAATCCTCCCTGTCCGGTCAGTGCCAAGACTAACAATTCTGTCTCTTCCTTCTCGCATGATAGAACCAGATTTGCTGCAACACAGAATGTCCTAAAATAAGAAAGGGAAGCAAAGGGAAGTATAAAGAAATATAACATGAACATATTTAACAAAGCCATCAAAAACATTTCTAAGGAGATAGAAGAGGATATTCTCTCTTTAAGCTACATTGGACAGGCAGTCAAAGTTAGGAGCTTCCTACAGAACTGGCAGTTCAACTCTCTTTGGAGAAAACAAACTTTTGAGTCTTGACATTGTTTCAAAGAGATGGAATTGGATAACCCTTACTTGCAGCAACCACTTCCCCAGGAGTCACCACCAAGGGCAGAGGAAGGGCTTGGAATATAGGAAAAGAGAAGAAACTGCCAAAGAATCATTGGGGGCGGGGAGAGAAACAGCTCTCTAGGAAACATAGGTGCTAGAATCATAAAATCATAGAGATAAAAGAGACCCTAAGGGCCAACCAAACCAACCACATGCAGGAACACACAAAGCCCACCTTATGACAGATGGCCATCCAGCCTCTGTTAAGACATTTTTTAGGAAGAAGACTCCACCACCCTCCAAGGATGCAGCATCTTCCACTGTCAAACAGCTTTTACGGCCTGAAAATTCTTCCTAACTAGAGGTGGAATTTCTTTTTCTGTAATTTGAATCTATTGCTCCATGTACCAGTTTCTGGAGCTGCAAAAACAAGCTTGCTACATCCTCAATATGACATCCTTCCAAGAACTGTCAAGTTAAGTGTCCCTCATCCCATATCTGTGCATTTCATTTTTTCTGCCTAAGTGTAGTACATTACATTTCTCCCTGCTGAAATTTATTTTTTTATTTCTGGCCCAAATCTCTGATCTATGAAGGGTGTTTTGGATTCTGATCTTGTCCTCTGGGGTATTAGTTACCCTTCCTAATTTGATGTCATCAAAAATTTGACAATCAGGTCCTCCGTTCCTCATTTAATAACTGATAAAAATGTTGAATAGCACTGGGTCCAGGACAGAACCCTGTGGCACCCCACTGGTCACCTCTCTCCAGGATAAGGAGGAGCCAATGCTGAGCACAGTTTGGGTTGTCTGTTAACCCACATTTTGCTACCTTTTTTTTTTTTTGCAAGAATCTCACAGAGAACTTTGTCAAAGACCTCACTGAAATCAAGATATGCTACATCCATAACATTCCCTTCATCTTCAAAGCTTCTAAGTCTATCAAAATGAGAGAGAAGATTAGACTGGCATGACCTATTTTTAAGAAACCCAGATTGACTTTTAGTGATGATGGCTAAATGCTTAGACTATCTGTTTAGTGATCTGCTCTAGAATCTTTCCTAGTATTGAAGTCAGGCTAACAGGGTGGTAATTATTTGGGTACTCTTTTTTGCCGTTTTTGAAGAGCGGGACAACATTTGCCCTCCTCTAGCAATTTCTCTTCTTCTTCAGGAATTCTCAAAGTGACTGTCAATGGTTCTGAGATTACACTTGCCAGTTCTTTTAATACCCTTCTGTGGAGGTCATCTGGCCCTGGAGGCTGTGGAATGGATACATAAAGATAGGTGTTGAAGATTTCTGAAGCTCTGGGGGGAGAGAAGGGGAAAGGGAGAAAAAGAAGTGATTTGGCTAAAAAGTCATAGGGGCTTTCTAGATTGGCAAAAAGAAGTGTGTTTATGGCTGCATGAAACTCTAGCCTTTATATGAGAAAAAGGGAGTGTGTGCCATGAAAACGCTTTTTTTGCATTTTAGGGGAGAAGAAGCACCTTTAAAAAGGTGCTGGTTTTCCCAGCTTCTTTTTTAAAAACTGCAGAACAGCGCAGCTCCATCTAAAGGCTGTGGTGCAGCTGCTAAGCATTAAGGAAAAGGCAACTTCATGTCACACTTTCCTGCCAATCTAGAAAGCCCCATAAATGTGAACTGAGAGATAGGAGAATTAAGCTCTCAAAATACTTGGGACAAAATGATGTTTCTCCTTCCCTTTCATCTTTACTTTACCCTTCAAGGCTGTTTCCCTTCTCACATAGCTTTAGATGAGGGGGAGGGGGGAGTTAGCTGCTCATCTAAAGAAGGGACTGCTCAGCAGTGTATGCTTCTGGTGTTTGAAAAGGATTTTGTCTGATAAATTTGTGAAGGTAATGTGTTGAACACAGCAGCACACTCTATCCAATCATTCTGGAGCTGCTGTGGCATCTAAATACAATACATACTTTTTGAGCAGCCATTGATGAGGGTACCATGAGTGAAGAAGAAGCTGGGTTTGGAGAGATACCAAGGTTTCAGTTAAGCAGAGCACAATTTGTAAAGTGTGCAGTGATATCCATACAGATATTACAGGGAAGAAGAGAAGAAAAATTACTGCAATGATGGAGGCAGAAGGATAGTCATCTGCTGCAATGTAATTGTAATGTTTGTCTTCTTGCTAGAAAACCTCGCAGACTACACCTGCAGCAAGTTCAGGTTGATGGCTTTCCTGCAAAAGAAGATCAGCATGCTACAGCTTTGCACTAAGATGTTTCAATGAATCAGAGAACACAAAGGCTTCCTAGATACAACATAGGGACAAGAAAGCAACGGTCAAGGAGGACAGTCACCATCAGAAGAAGGCCATAGAGGCGGGATTCAGAACTACTCCAACTAAACAATCACTTCCTAATTTTCAGGAGGACAGCAGCAGTGAAAATGCAACAGTAAACCAGCAACAAGGACACCGCATGCCAAGGAAGGAGTAAATGAAACAGCCAACTACAAGAAGGAAAAAAAAGGTGCTGCCAGTTGGGGACCCATGGCTCAGAGGTACAGAGGCACCTGAGAGCCCGCATAAGAGGATGAATTGGGAAGTGCCCATATATCTGGGATGTCACTGACAACTTGCCAAAACTCATCATAAACACAGATCAGTACCCTTTTTTAAAAAAAAATTCATGTGGGAACCAACAACACTGCCAACTCAAAGCAATCCAAGCTGGTATAGTCAACAGTGAGGAACTCTGAAAGCTGCCACAATTTCCATCTCTGCTCTATTCCCATGCACTTGACAGCATGTGACTGGGAAATTTTTATAAACTGGGCATTAAGTCCATTGTTCATCCATATACTTTGGTATTTTTAATGGGAGGTATAATTTACATATTGCATACAGCATGTACATATGTTTACATATACACATTTCATGTCTCCTTCTGTTTATAAGCTGCCTTATCCATATGAACAAATAGAGACAGCCCATGCCTGACCCTTAGAACGACTCAGTATGGAAGACTGTACAGAAAAACACTGTAAAATTGGATATCAATCTCTTTCAAGGTAGTGTAATACAGTATGCCTTTTCCATCTGTAGGATTTCTGGGGCTCCCCATGGATGGGGGAAAAATGAAGGAGCTCAAGTCCATATTAGTCAATGGGCAGCAATGTATGTGCACCTGTGTCAACATGGATATGTGAACGCTCTGACATGGACTAATAAGGGGCAGGACAATCCTCAAGAGCTCCAACCTGCAGATGGCTAGTCTACAACAGGCCCATTGCACCCACTGCCATTCACTTCAACTGGAAGAAATAACGTTGCAGTTAGAGATAATAATTTAGAAGGTGCAAATCTGCCCACCAAACATAAGGTGCCCCGTAGATATCAACAGGGACCGTGTAGATATTTGCAGAAATTGCTATACTAATAGGCCCTCCTTCCAGAACACATTTAGCTTATTTCTTTATAATATAAGGTGTCTGTTTTTCTGCTTTGTCCAGATCACATAATGGATACCACTGTAAAATTCATACAAAAAATGATGTGTAGGGGATTAAAATCTGTGGCTTCAGACACTTTTCCTAGCTTCCTGATTTTCACTAGTAGTGGTAGGGTGGGACAAAACAGCTGCTTTTCTTGTTGGACATCTTTTTCTATTTATGTCAAGGCTGTTTGGGCTAATCAGCCTCAAAAATGAATCAAAGAATATTTCCTACACAGAAGAGGAAAATAGCTTCCAATAAAAGTTAGCTATTGGAATTAATTTATTAACTTATTAATGCATTAAACCTGAGCATTTCTGTAAAATAGATTACCCTGAGGAAGAAAAAAACAGCAAGACATTTTATACAGTAAGGAAAATAGTGTATATATCTCACTGGTGATATCTGCAAGAAGTCTGCAGGGCAGCTAATGAATACACTCAGTGTATCCACCCAGAAAGTAACAGACAACGTATCTTGAACATGTCTTTAAATGGACCCAGGTGATTTAATAACAGAAAATGTATTCTGATAATAACAAAGAATATATACACCTGCTTCAGAAAGGAATTATTTTAACACATAAAAATTCATTCAGCAATATTTTATTTATTTATTTATTTATTCTGTGGGTGAAGGATTGTGAAGCAAAGAGAAGCAAGAGAAAAATGGAAGAATGGGACTGACTTTCTCAGGAGTTGCTCTTACTAGAGGGTGCTCCACAAAGATCTGTATCATTCCTGCCTACTGGGCTGAGTGTGTGTTGCTCACCCTTTCACTGCTTGGAAAACATACCTGCTGCTGGGTCTCCTCCTTATCTACTGTCTTATCCTCTTCGGTGGGGTCTTCTATCCTCTCTGCAGACCCTTTGATTCTTTTATATTCAGGCTCACTGGGATCTTCATCCTGTTTAATAAAAACAGTAAATTTAACTTAGAATGAAGACTGGGACCTACTTTCTAAATTCTGTCTTCTCAGTGCAGAATCATTTCTCCATTGATTTAACAATTTAATAGTACAAAATGGAACAATATGCACAAGATGCTTGGACATAAAGCTAAAGTACAGGCAAGCAAAATAAGCAAATAGGCAAAACAAAGTATGGAACACGTGATGCTTAATAGGCACAAATTGGAACAAGAGTAGTCAGACACTTAGGGATTGTCTGCACTGGCAAAAAAAAGCAGTTTCACCCCATTTCAGGCCTCAGCTCTTCATACAAAGCATGAGGCTGAAACAAGGCAAAACTGGGGTGAAGATGAACTCCGAAAAGCCAGAGCAACATAAAGCCATTTGCTCTGCTCCAACTTGGAAAATGTGCTTTGTCACTCCAGCATATAAACAGCACAATGCGCATGTGGGAAGGCCTAGGGAGCTTACAGAAGCAGTCTGGAGTATGACCCTGGTGAGATGCAGTGCTGAGATGCAGCTGCCAGCACCAATAATGCAATGTATGTAATAAAATAATACATAAACTGGCCAGTGCAACAGGGGGCCATTGGGTAAATGAGGGGGAAGGGGGCATGTATGATTGTGTTCTGTCAATGTGTCACTGGGTGCACCGAGGTAGTTTAGTGCTTATGCAACTGTGTAGCCAGACACATGGAGCATCCAATGAAATGGCAGCTGAGCAGTATAAGGGAGGCAACTTATACTGTTGCAGGCAGTGTGTTCGTGCGATGGTGCACATGCATGGGGGAGGCAAAATAATAATAATAATTGAGCAGGACAGCTTGGCACTGCATGGTGCAGACTGCCCATAGTTGTTTATTTATTATTTTATTTATTTATTTCATTTATATGCTGTTTTTGTCCCCGAAGGGACCCAAGGTAGCTCAAAGATTTAAAAAGCATTACAATAACATTTAAAACAGTTTAAATCACCTAAAAACAATGTAAATTTACATTAAAAAATAATGGAATTTAAAAAGCAAAATGCATGCTCAATATAAAAACCCCTGTGGCATGCTTAATTTTTAAATGCTTCCTTAAACAAAAATATCTTGGCTTGCTGTCAAAAAGCAAGTCTATCCTCCCACGGAAGCAAGTTCTGTAGGGTGGGAGCAGCTACCATGAAGTGTCCTCACCAAATGAGCCTGCGATGATAGAGGACTGAGAGAAAACCTTTCCCTGATTATCTTAGTGTTCTGACAGGTTCATATAGGGAGACACAGTTCTTCAAATAATCTGGACCTAAGCCATATAGTGTTTTTCCTGCCTTGGGAGCCAGCCATGTTGGGAAAACCCAGGAATAGACCAGTTTTCACTCTTTGCTTGCTCAGCCCCTTAGTTTCAGCACTGCCACACCTACTGAGAACAGGGAGTTTGTAACTGTTAATAAAGTACAAGGGCTTCATCTTAAAGACTTACTGTATATACTCATCTATAAGTTGAGAAATTTATGCCCTAAAATTGACCCCAAAATCCCAGGTCAACCTATTTACGGATCAGTATGGTAACTGATTGCTTTTAAACAGAGTCCCTCTCCCACCCACTGACTGGGGACAGAAGGATGAAATGAAAGCTGAAACGCTGAAGCAAAAAGCCTCAATTAGAGTCTCTCTTGCCGCACTCACACGCATATGTCTACTGAAGGAGCCTCCAAGTTCTACCCAAATGCAAAAAGCATAAATAAATATAAACATATAACACACAAGATCAAGATGTTATTTAAATGTTAAACACTTACTTCCTGGGGAAAGCTGATGTTCCAGACCCTTAGCTCACTGTCAGCAGAACCAGTAATAAGAAAGCTTTCTTGAGAAACCAAAGCTAATCCCCACACCTAAAAGAGACCATGTCAGAAGGATTAGTTTTATTTATTTATCATATTTATTTGTATCCTGCTCTTTCCCCAGGAGTGGGACTCAGAGCAGCTTCACAACATTAAAAACAGTACAATTAAAACATTTAAAAAATTATTCAACATCCATTTATTTAACATCAGTAGACCCCCTCCCTGTCTATAACAAATAACATTTCTCATTTTTGTAGAATATATGTTTCTGTATTTTATACTCACTAAATCAAGAGGCCCCAAACCTTGAGATAAGGCTGATTTTTAACACAAGGATTCCTTCCAATCTGGTGAGTAAGCTGTATCTGTGCTTAGGTCCCTCAACTGCCCACGAAACCTTCTGGTCAAGTAGTAGTGACCTTTGGCTTCTCTTTTATTTCTATTTGTATCTCAGCCGGGTAGAAACTAGGGAAGCTCAGAAAGGATTTAAAATACTGATACATAAAGAAGAGGCAGAATATGAGCTACCCTCTATTTTTAAATAAGGCTTTCACATTGAGCTCCACATGCAATTGGCAAAGAGAATGTACAAAGCAATGAGTGCATTCTCATAGCCTTTTAGATTCAGCAATTTGTCTCAGATTTTACTCTGTTGTCTATTGAGATGGTCTGGAGGGATCTCAGTGCAGGCAGAGCCCTCCCCTTCTTGTCCATGTGAGGTCTACTATTATCATTATTATTATTATTAACCTTTATTTATATAGCGCTGTAAATTTACACAGCACTATACATACAATCATTAACTGGACGGTTCCCTACCGTCATGCTTACAATCTAAAGAATCTAAAAAAACCTTTGTATCATTCCTTTCAGCGTCCTTGGGCATTCCCCCCATCCTTTTGTTTTCTCTCAGATATCTTTGACAGCTCTCTCCAAAGAGCTGAACAACCTGGAAAGTACCACGTTGAACAAAACCAAACTGCTTGAAACCTCACAAGTCGCCTGAAAAGTCTTTCTCATTTGAAAATCAAACAGAAAAGCAGAAAGTTGTAACATTTGCACTTTCATTTTAGTTACCTCACTTCGGTGTCCAACCAATGTTTTGAAGCAATGCTGAGTATCCAGATCCCACCATTTTACCAGAGTGTCTTTTCCACTGAAAGGGGGAAAACATTGCACAATAAATGGCAACGATCTCATATCAACGATCTCATACATGTTAGGTTAATACTGAGAACTCTGCTAAATCCTCATTGTTCAGTACTGGCTGAAGCTTGCATACAATATCAGGCACATTTATGCATACTAAGACACACATAGCTTTTACCCAATGGACATCCTCTTTGGAAGGTGACACCATAACCGTATTTGTCTCCATTAATACATACAGTTGGCTCTCCATATTCACAGATTCCTTATCCATTAATTCAAGCATCCACGGCTCCAAAATATTTTTTTTAAAAGTATAATTCCAAATAGTAAACTTTGATTGTGCCATTTTATATTGGGGATGTCATTTTACTATGCCACTGTATTTAATGGGACTTGAACATTCACAGATTTTGGTATCCACGGGGGCAGGGGTGTGTGCGTGTCCTGGAACCCAGTTATCCCCCAGAGGTTAACAAGGGCCCCCACTGTACTTTATTATATAGTATTTTGCTACACACATTTGCAATGCTCTATGGCATTGCAAGCCAGGGGTTCCCAGCTTGGGCTGCCCATCTCCCCAGGGGTATGAGATGGAATTTGAGGGGACACAACAAGGAGTGGTTTGTGTGACCAGTCATCACTCAATTTTTTTTCCTGAAAAAATCAGAATCTAATTGCTCAATTTAGATTTGCATTTTAGGAATTGAGCTAAAAGCTTTTTTTGTTTTGTTTTCTTTAAGTTAAGTTCAGTTGGATACACTGCTACCCTGTTTCCCTGAAAATAAGACATCCCCAAAAAATAAGACCTTGTAGAGGTTTTGCTGAATTGCTAAATATAAGGCTTCCACCAAAAATAAGACCTAGCAAAGTTTTTGTATATAAATATATATACAGTATATAATAAATGCTCATTTTTTGGTTCAACAATAAATGTGAATTCTTCTTCATGGAAAAAATAAGACATTCCCTGAAAATAAGGCCTAGCGCATCTTTGGGAGCAAAAATTAATATAAGACACTGTCTTATTTTCAGGGAAACACGGTATGAGCCAGAAAATTTTGGATATATGGACAGTAAATCCAGAAAAAAATATATGTTTCAACTATGTATTGAACACCTTTTTAGAAAGAAACTGGCTGTAATAGTTTAATATTAGTGCTACAGTGCTGAAAAGTGCTACATTATTAGTGCTACAATAATGCTAATCTCTTCCATTAGAAAGAACTTCCTGATATTAAGAGCTGTTCGACAGTGGATGTGCATTCTTTGGAGGTTTTTAAACAGTGGCTGGATGGTCATCTGACACAGAGAGGGTTTTGACTGTGTATACGTGCATGGCAGAAGGGAGAGTTGGATTGGATGGCCCTTGGGGTCTCTTCCAACTGTGATTTTATGATAATGCATGGACTCCCTGTGGCATATGATGTGAGTATATTTAACAGATACTTCTTTTGGGATGGATGTATTACAATATATTGATTTTGTATTCAAACAATCTTTGGCATTTTTCCATGCACACTTCATTAAGGTATATCCCCTCAACATGGAATTTAATTGAGAATCAACCTTGTTGGACTGTGCATGCTTTTACTGTTGCAAAAAAAAAAGGAAAAAAAACCAAAAAAAACCCCACCATAAAACCAAAGATTGGAAAGATAAACCATCATACTATATTAACTATGTGCACATGTGTATCTACAGACCTCAATTTCCAGAAAATGTATTTTTAGAAATATGGCCAGTTCATATCAATATATATATAACAATCTTATGTTCATTTCGTATGTACTTTTCCATCCTTTTTATTCATTTTTCCATCTTTCCTTCTTTCTTTCCTTTTATTTTTGTAATCATACTTTAAATAATATTTTTATTGGATTTTTAAAGACTGACGTGTAAATAAAAACAGCAAAAAAAAAAATGTCATCTGTTGAATGAAATTGCCACCTAACAAATCAATATGCAAATGAAATCTAGATGGCAGGGCACACCCTGCTTTCTAGGACTGCAAAAAAGGAGGTTGTTAATAGTTTAGCAGACCATAATGCATGATTGGTCAATATCTGGTTCACAAACATTACAGTAAGATTTATAATGTGCTTAAAATTAACGCATTAAATCAAAACATCGTATATACTCATCCCTCCATATTTGTGGCTTTGATATTTGTGGCTTTCATTATTCATGGTTTGATTAATATGTTCTCTCTAGGAATATCTAGGTCCTCCAGTGCAATTCTATGGTCAACTTTAACTAAAAGTTGTACTGAAAGACCTAGAGATTCCTAGAGAGAATACTCTACTAGGCATTTGTAGCTCCTCCAGTACAGTTCTATGGTCAGCGTCTGTTGGACGTTGAACACAGAGTTGTACCGGAGGCCCTAGAGATCCTTAGCGAGCTGTCCTCTCAGGTAAAAACATGGTGTTTTTGTTATTTGCGGTTTTTCCATATTCACAGGGGCCTTGTGCCCCTAACCCTAGCAAATATGGAGGGACAAGTGTATTAACAAATTTGCCTTATCTTATGACATCTTTACCTGGAGATCAGTACATTCTTCTCGCTGAAGAAAAGCAGCTGCGTAATAGCATCCTTGTGACCTTTCAGACGGTACAAACCACTCTCGTTGATCACATCCCAAACAATGATGTCTGTATCCTAGAAGAAAAAGAAAATGTTAAAGCTTGTTGTTACTATCACAGCCATGTACACTGTCAGATCAATTTAATAATTACATTTATTAATGATCAGTTGTCCCCACTGCCCATATCCAATTATCACCTTGGAACCTGAAGCTAGCTTTCCTCCCAGAGCATCATATCTCAGGGCAGTAACAGTGGCTTTATGACCATTGAATGTGATTTCTTCTTCTCCGCTCAAGAGACTGAATACACGAACTGAGCCATCCTCGTATCCAACAGACAAGTGCAGATCATCTGGGGAAGGGCAAAGAGCAGTAACCTCATGCTTGCGACCTCGAAGTACGAGAACCTACAGTGTGGAGCATAAAGCACTTTTAATAAGTGTACACAGAGAAAATTTGGAAGAACACATATTAAATTAAATACATGTCATATGCCTCAGAAATCATAACACAGACTTCTTAACTATCATAATGTACTTTAACCATTCTTAAATGAAAGCAAGCAAGAGTAGATGTGTTGGCCATTTAGTAAATTCAAACAAAAATCCACCAAACAGTGATACCTTTCTTGGCCAACTGAAATGCACGATATACTTGATGCACACTTTACAAACTCCACTGGCTTCTTCATCAAGCAAGACGTTACATACCAAACAGCAGAAAAATTGGTGATGTTAGTAATATGCCTGTATTTTATTGTCTCTGTCCTTAGTTAAGATGGTATAGGGAGGGTATCTTTAGCAGGCTGGCCCCTCCTCCTCTGGCCATGTGGCAATCGGGAGATTTTCAAAGTCCAGGAAATGTAAAGTCCATATGCATATCAACAAGGACCCCTCTTTTGCAATCCAATATGTCTCTATTCTTGTGAGGCCACAGGACTCTTTGTAGGCAGAGGACAATGTATTCCTCAAGGAGTCTCCATGTTCTTCCAACAGGAACATTTGGGTCAGTGCAGAGGTCTCTGTCCTCCCCCTCCTCCGCCCGGCCCTCTCCTCAGGAGAAAGCCAAGTGGCAGAGAAGACTTGAGGGGTGACTGTTTGCCCCTCTTCTTCCTCTGGCGCCTGGCCTTCTCAGGAGAAACCCAAGCAGCAGAGAAACCTTGCAATTGTTTGCCCATCCTCATCCACATGGCCCTCTCCTCAGTAGGAGGCCAAGTGGCAGAGGAGTCTTGAAGTCGTTCTACATCCATGCAATCTGCCCAAAAATCCTTTGGCGGGCTATATGGGGCCTCCAGGAGTATGTTGTGCAGGCCTTTTCTAGTATGAGAGAGTGAGACTGTCTTATCTATTCGCCCATGATTTCCAAAAAATAATGGGCGAATAGATATGATCATTTCCAAAAAGCTAAAATGCTCACCTTCTCTTGTTTCCGTGTATCCCAAATGAAGACGTGTTCACAGGCTGGCACTGCCACATAACGACCCCTCTCACCTTGCAGAGTCACATAGACAACGCTGCCCTTCTGGCTGGCAACCACTCCGAAAAGAGCAGCACCAGAATAGCGCAGGTATTGCTTTGTGAGACCCATGGAAAGCTTTCCAGGTCTGTACAGGATGGACTCTACAGAGAACAAGAAAAAAATGTAAGACTTGTAACAATATTAGATAAAAATGCTGTCACTGGCCCTCAACTGGCATTATTGCTCTCTACAACTTTCATGCAGCACTCTTTCTTACCTATAATACCTTTCCAGGGACTATGCTATCAGTACTTTATGATATTTATACAGTTTCATACATTTTGTTCAACTGATGCCATGAAATTTCTTTTTCTAAAAATTCAGAATACAGAGGTCCCTCCACATTTGCTGGGGTTAGGGGTGAAGGACCACCACGAACGTGGAAAAACCACAAATGAAAAAAAAAAAACACCCTATTCTTTTAACACCTCTCTAAGAATCTCCAGGTCCTTCGGTGCAACTCTGTGGTCAACCTCTGCCAGAGGACCCAAAAATGCCTAGAGAAGGCTTTTCTCTAGGAATCTCCAAGTCCTCCAATAAAATGCTATGGTCAACTTCTGGTAGAGTGGCACTGGAATATAGAGTGGTCCCTCCACATTCTTTGCACATTACAAGCACATTCTTTGTGCAAAGGGCGGAAGGACCTAGAGATTCTTAGAGAGAACATATTGATCAAAACCGCAAATAGTCAAATCCACAAAAGTCAAAACCACAAATGTGGAGGGCCAGCTGTATAGCTGTGCAGCCTACATAACTCAAAGTTGTCCCACAATAAAAACTAGCTTTCTATTTTCTTTGTCAGACTAACCTATCTCAAAGTTTGCTCTGGAAAAACAATGCGTGTATGATAAGGAAACCATATGCACCTCACTGAAATTTCCAAAAACAAGCATGAGAAATAAAGGAAGCAACTGACTGAATCTTGTGAGGCCAACAGTTTGTTCATTACAAGCACATTATTTGTGCCACCAAAGAGGCAACTACATACACAGACATCCCCTGACGGCCAATACAGAAATCAAACAGATTTTATCATTGGAAGCAGAAGATGGAGAAGCTCCAATCTCACTGTAAAAACAAGACTAGAAGCGGATTGTGGCACAGACCATGAACAGCTAATAGGAAAAAATGAGAGTAAAGCTAAAGAACATTAAACCAACCAACCTCTCAAAATATAGCCTGATCTGAAGAACACCCCAGTAGATTGTCAAGGCAACTAAGGGCCCGAAAGGAGAGGCCAAAATAAAGCTGCTTCAGGTTGCTTTTGGAGCTATGCTGTTTAAATGACACTTGCATCTTAAGAGGCCAGAAGCTGCATCAAAGCTGGACTCTAGTCCTTAGGACTGGAGTGTGGCTTTGGCATGGCTTTCAGATTCTTAGGATGCATGCATCATTTAAACAGCATACCTCCAAAGTGACCTGAAGCAGTTTATTTTGGCCTGCCTGTTCAGGCCTTTAAAAAAGAAACACACCTTAATTTGAGTATTAAGCTTAACTGACCAGGAGCCAAAAGAAAACTGTAGCCATTTGAGGGAGCCATGATAAAGGCATTATTATAAAGGCAAAATTATAAAGAAAGAAAAAAGTCAGTGGGTGATGGACAAAACTCTTCCAACAAGCAAAACTAAAAGGGGGCAATAGTAAGACCCTAAATACAATTGTTCAGCGACTTGTGCATAAGGACAAGGAGGACTGCTATGACAGTCAATAAAGAGAAATAAAACATGACGACAAAAAAGGGAAGAGGAATCTTCTTCCGCAGCATCCAAGAAACCAAAGGGAAATTTGAAGGATGGTTGGCTGTACGTTACATGACCATGTGCCAATAAAGCTGATGGAAACAATACACTGAATGTAAGATGCAAGAGAGATGAAAGAACAGCAGATTTGTTTAAGGACAAACCACATAAAGAAACTGAAGTAGCAGCTGCGCTCGGGGCCTTTGGGAGGAATACATCGCCAGCAACAGAGCTGCGGGCCTCAAGCTGGCTTTGAGAAGGAAAAAGGAGCTCAGACTGAGAGGCTCCATCAGGCGCCTACCAGGAAAGAGGGCTAGCAAAGGGACCCGTGCACCGGCCTCCCTCGCTCATAGAATCGAAGAGTTGGAAGAGACCACAAGAGCCATCCAGTCCAGTCCCATTCTGCCATGCAGGAATCAAAGCATCCCCCACAGATGGCCATCAAGCTTCTGCTTAAAGACACCCAAATAGTTTTCTCTATGTCTCCGACTGATGCAGTGACCAGGGATGGCGTCGCTCCTCTCGTGGCCTGTCTGGAATCGGTAATGGACTGGATGAGGGAAAACAGACTCAGCCTGAATCCAGAGAAAACGGAAGTACTGGCGATAGGTTCTCCCGGTCCAGGGATGGAGGTGGTTCCACCTGTCCTGAACGGGGTCACGCTCCCCGTGAAGGACTCAGTACGCAGTCTGGGGGTGCTCCTTGACTCGTCGCTCCATCTGACCTCTCAGGTGGATGCGACGGTCAGGAGCACCTGTTATCAGCTTCGGCTGATTCGCCAGCTGCGTCCCTACCTGGACCGGAGGGACCTTGAAACCGTAGTACATGCTCTAGTAACCTCTCGGTTGGATTTCTGCAATGCGCTCTACATGGGGCAGCCTTTGTATCACACTCGGAAGCTACAACTGGTACAAAATATGGCAGCGCGGGTGGTCACTGGTGTCCCCAGGACCGCCCATATAACACCAATACTAAAAGATCTACATTGGCTGCCAATCCGCTTCCGGGCTCAGTACAAAGTGCTGGTCGTTACCTACAAAGCCCTAAATGGCTTAGGTCCAGGGTACCTAAAGGACCGCCTCTCCCCACACAATCCGCCCCGCACACTTAGATCCACGGGGCAACAATTATTGAGAGTTCCAGAGGCTAAACTATCAGCAACTTCAAAAAGAGCCTTCTCCATCTCGGCTCCTAGCCTCTGGAACTCTCTGCCCACTGAGCTCCGTCAGGCCGCCTCCCTCGATGTATTTAAAAGGGGATTAAAAACACATCTGTTTAATTATGCATACCCCTGATACTCTGATCCCCCCCATGTCGGTTTCATACCCCCCCTACACTGTTTTAACACTGTTTTAAAACTGTTTTAATGTTGTAATTTTATGCGATTGTTGTATTGTTTGTTTTTATGCTGTGCACCGCCCTGATCGTAGGAAGGGCGGTATACAAATAAACATTATTATTATTATTATTATTAAGGAAGGAGACTCCACCAAACTCCAAGGGAATATATTCCACTGTCGAACAGCCCTTACTATCAGGAAGTTCCTCCTAATGCTGAGGTGGAATCTCTTTTCCTGGAGCTTGCATCCATTGTTCCTGATCCTATTCTCTGGAGCAGCAGAAAACAAGCTTGCTCTCCATGAAACTGGAGAAACACTTGCGTGACAGTTTTCCATTGCTCCTGAGTGCCTCAGATGGAGTATCTATGCACAGGATGGTCACTTTACTGAGTGGGGGAGGGGGGAAAGCCGAAAAAGGGAGACACTAGGGCAAGCACCAAGTTTTGTGAGGATAGTTGTTAAAGTGCACACCACTTGTAAATAACCTAAAAATGACAACAAGATGTAGCTTGTAACAGAGTCATCAACTGGAAGTATACTCATCCCTCTAGGTTTGCTGCTTTGATATTTGAGGATCTGATTATTCACGGATTTGATTAATATGTTCTCTCTAGGAATATCTAGGTCCCCCAATGCAACTCTATGGTGAAACCAAAAGTTGCACCGAAAGACCTAGAGATCCCTAGAGAGGACACTTCACTCCAACGCAGTTCTATTTTCAGTGTCTGTTGGATGTTGACCATGGAGTTAATTATATATATATTATATATATATGTTTCATATATATATATATATATATATATACACACACACATAATATATATAATATATTATATATAAACATAAATAATACAGTATATATATATACTACATACACTATATATATTAAATACATATAATATATATGTTATATATAGTAAATATATTAATATTTATTATATATACATTATATATATATATTGTGTGTATATATATATATACATAAAATATTTAATATATATAAAATTATATATATAACTTTAAATATATATAATATAGTATCTACCTATATATATAAACGTGCATATATATATTAGATCATATAATATATGTATATAAACTATATAATTATATTATGTATATATGCATAATATAAATATATAAATCATATGTATATATAATACATTATATATATATATATATATATTTATTATATATAGCATATATTACATATTTATATATAAATATATATAATTATATATATATTTATCTAAAATTATATAATATTATATATAATATAGCATATATAAACATATTATATATGTATATATATATATACATACATATTCTGCATATATATATATATATATACATTGCATATATATATATATATCCATATACACATTGTATATATATATATATATATATATTTACATTGCATATATGTATATTATATATATATATATTGTATATGTTATATGTATATGTTATATATATATATATATATATATATAAATTTAGACATACTATGTTTATATATATACTGTAACTAGGGGAGCCCCTTCCCTTCCTTTCGTCCCCACCGTCTCTCCTCCTCCTCCTCCTCCTCCTTGCTTCTCCTCTTCTCTTCTTGTCCTTCTTCCTGGCCTCAATCAATCGGTGCCGGTCTCCCTCTCCTTATTTAATACTCCCAGTCAGTGGTCCCTGCTGCCACCACGTGGGAGGGCTACCGGAAGCGCCTTACCGGAAGTGGGGACCGGAAGGGGCGGGGCAAAGGGGAGGTGGAGGGGAAAAACAGCCTCTCTAGGCGTAGCACTCGCTGGTTGCCTGCCTGCCTGCCTGGCTAGTTCCTCCTCTGCCTTCTTCTCCCTGGACTCCGGAGTAAGTTTTAGAGTAATAAGCCCCTTTAACGCTGAATGAGATTCTCTAGGAACCTCTAGGTCCTCCACTGCAACTCTATGGTCAACATCTGCCAGACATTGACCACAGAGTTGCAACAGAGGAGCTACTAAGGGCTAGTGGAGCGTCCTCTCTAGGAACCTCTAGGTCCTCCAGTGCAACTCTGTGGTCAAAATCTGCTAGACATTGACCATAGAGTTGCATTGGGTGACCTACAAAGGCCTAGTGGAGTGTCCTGTCTAGAAATCTCTAGGTCATTCAGTGCAATTTTTAGTTAAAGTTGACCATAGAGTTGCACTGGAGGACCTGGATGTTCCTAGAGAGAATAAAATCCCTGAGTAATCAAAGCTGCAGAAGTCAAAGCCGCAAACGTGGAAGGACGGGTGTATTTTCTGTGGATTCTTGTGTGGGGAGAGGGGGCTTAGGGAAACATGTGAGTCCCAGTTCAGAATCATAGAATCCTAGAGTTGGAAGAACCCTTCCATGCAGGAACTCTCCATCGGAGCATCCCCATTGACAGATGGCCATCCAGCCTCTGCTTAAAGACCTCCAAGGAAGGAGACTCCACCACCCTCCGAGGGAGTGTGTTCCACTGTCGAACAGCCCTTACTGTCAGGAAGTTCCTCCTAATGTCGAGGTGGAATCTCTTTTCCTGCAGTTTGCATCCATTGTTCCGCGTTCTAGTCTCTGGAGCAGCAGAAAACAAGCTTGCTCCCTCCTCTATATGATATCCCCTCAAATATTTGAACAGGGCTATCATATCACCTCTTAATCTTCTCTTCTCCAGGCTAAACATCCCCAGTTCCCTAAGGCGGTCCTCATAGGGCAGGGTTTCCAGACCCTTCACCATTTTAGTTGCCCTCCTTTGGACTCGCTCCAGTTTCTCCACATCCTTTTTGAATTGTGGTGCCCAGAACTGGACACAGTATTCTTCCAGGTGGGGCCTGACCAAAACAGAATAGAGTGGCACTATTACTTCCCTTGATCTTTAACGCATGAACACTTGGTATTCCTTTTCGTGAACGCTAAGGAGTTTATCACACGGGAGGAATTTCTCTCAATTTTGAAAGAAATGAAAGCGGGGCCAATTCGGAAATGAGTGAATTCGCTAGTTCAGCCAATTTACGTGATTGCGTATTGACGCTGCATTGTGTTCAGAATGACTTCCAATTGCCCAAAATTGCGTGTGATAGTTTCTTACGCAATAACGTGAAACCCCACGATTGCGTTCAGAAGGATTTCCCATCACCTAAAAATGCATGCAGTAATCTCTCACACAATAACGTGAAACCCCACAACCGCGTTCAGACTGCCGTTGGATTATGCTTCCACTTTCTGTCATCTGATAAACTCCTAAGACAAGAGTGAGGGGAAGGGAACCAGGCCCAGCCGTCAGATGCCAGTGAAAAAAGAAGTGCTTCTGAGCCCCTAAAGCCTCAGATTAAGAGCTTTTCTTCTTCAGGCGCAGGTGTCTGTGTGCGAAAGGGCTGCCGGCTGCCAGCCCCACGTGACGCAGCTGATGGGCAGCTGAAGCCCATTTCTACTCTGAGCATCTGTCAACCGAAGTGCCACCACTTACGAGACCTGCGTAAGACGCCAAGTGCTTCTAAAGTGAACCGAGGAAGGCACCGGTCCCTTCGTCCCATGGATCCTTTGGGTGCTCCTTCACACTTTGTGGACATTGATAGTTTGCCAGGATGGGCAACGGACCAACTGGACTCTCCTCCACCAGCTGAAAACAAGCAAGATGATGTCCGTTCACCTTTTCCATGTAGGAAGGACATCAATGCAAAAATAATACTGTGGTGGGTTATAAAGAGATTATTCTCTCCTATACGTTCCTGTTCTATGTTGTCACCTATGTTTTTGTTGGGGTATGTCTCTTCTGGTTCCTTTTTCCTGTTATGTCACTTTTGTCCTCATTTTTGGTCTTATGTTACAAACTGGGGTAAAATATCTGTCAACAAAGAAACAGTGAGATACATTAGGGGTTGTTTTTTCATCTGAAAGCTACACAGACATTGTCTTAACAGGATACAGTTTAATTTCTATACTGGTTGAGTATCTCTTATCCAGAATTCTAAAATACTCCAGAATCCAAAGTTTTGCACATGGGTAGCTGAAATAGAAGCTCTTTCTCCTCTGCTTTCTAATGGTTCACTGCACAAAACTTTACTTCATGCACAAAATTATTTTAAATGTTGTGCACAAAATAAACTTGAGGCTATTTGTATAGGATGTATGTGAAACATAAATTACTTTAATGCTTGGATTTGGATCCCATCTCCAAGGTCTCTCATTACATATATGGAAATAGTCTAGAATCCAAAACATTTCTGGTCTCAAGCATTTTACTTAAGGGATACTCAACCGGTACTACTGTACAGATGAATATTACAATATTAGTTCTAAGATCAAGGGAGAGTGTGTTAGTATTTTGTTAGCATTATTACTATTTCCACCTGCACTTTCGGTGCAGTTTTTCATCCAGAAAAGCAATGGGAGGGGTTGCATTGCTGTGATTGGACTAGGGGCACAAAAAAGAGACTGGGAGCCCCAAGCAGCCTCAGGCCTGTAATTTAGGCAACTAGTAAGCCTGAACGATCAGTATTGGGGAAGGAAGTGGGTTCAAATTTATTGCAGTGGGCCCTCAGTGTCTGCAGGGGATCCATGCTGAATCCCCACACAGATAACAAAATCCACGGATGCTCAAGTCCCATAGTACTCAATGGTGGCGTGGCACGTGGCCGCGCCATCATTGAGGACAGTGGCACTTTGCCTCCTGAAGCCTACCTTGTCACACTTACTGTGGCAGGCAGCAGGAGGCTGCCTCTTCTTCCCCTTCCTTGTCCTTGCCCCTCTTCCTCCACCTCTTCCTCCTCTCCCTTATTTCCTTCCTCCTCCTCTTCTCGCTACTGCCACTGCCGCTCTTTCTCCTCTTCTTCCTCCTTCCTCCTCCTCTTTGGTACCCCAGCTCTCCTGGACAGCAGCAGCTTCCCCCATTTAGGAGGAAATTATTTTAAAAGACCGGTGGGGTTAATGTTTGCTCTGGCTGTGTTACGCTCCCTTGTGCTGAGGCGGGGACATCCCTAGATGGTTAGTGTGTGTGTTCTGGGTTGTGTTCTGTTTGTGAAATGGCAGTGGAGGGAGGCAGGTGTTATTCCTTGCTTAGGAGCTCCCTCAAGGGCCCTTACCTGAAGAGTAGGGTCGGAAGATGGGCTGGGATGTTCCAAGAAGAAAGGGACATGTGGGGGTTTGGTGTTGTGAGAAAGGGTGTGTTGTGTGTTTCAGCTCCCCCCTCCTTTTCGTCGGACCTAGAGAGGACGGTCAGAAGGCGATGGGGAGGCAGGATAAATAACTGTGTGGGGGAAATAGTTGAGGGAGACTCTGAGAGTCTCCTTTTCCTTCCACTGCCTCCTTCCTCTTCCTCGTCCTGTTCTCCCCCAATGCCTCTGCCTCTTGCCTCCTCTTCCTCCTCCTCACCCCGCCACCTCCTCTTGCCACCTCCTCTTCTTCTTCCCACCCCGCCACCTCCTCTGCCACCGCCCCCCCTTCCCACGTGAGCCTGACATCTGCGGATGCTCAAATTGGCGGATGGCAAGTCCGCAGATATGGAGGGCGGACTATAGAATGCTTTAGAATAATAGTTTATCTTTTCATAATTAATAAACCACTCATCTCAAAGGTGCTTTCTTTTATCTCCCTTTTGCCTTTTTATCATATATCATAATTAATGCTCATTGTTTTTATAAAACCTTTTTCCTTTAAGTGCGCAGGAGATGTAAAGAAAGAGGATAACCCTTTAGTTTGTAAGGATTCTGTCCACGTATAGTAGAGTTTGGGAATTAATGTACAGTATTTGACATAACAAAATCTGTTGTGTAACTCCTCTTACTTGATCTTCCATATTTTTACTACTCCTCTAACATAACAGTACATTTTTCTAGCCGCACTGCAGAATTCGCCTACTAGCTGTGAAGCACATCCTTTTCGTATATGTCATTTTGTTTGTTTGCTCTTATTTTCCTCTGTGCTGCTCACTGAATAGTAGTGATCTTTCACCAGGCGAGGTGATGTGGCATTGCTGAACTGCACAGCCATCGTGAACACCAGCAATGAAGCTCTGACAGATAAGAATCCAGTGTCTGAAAGTATCTACATGCATGCAGGACCTGACCTTAGGGCTGAGCTCCAGAAACTCAAAGGTATAATTCACTCAATCTACTCAGCTCAGAAACATGCAACTGACCAAAGGAGGGACTGTGTCTTAAGTTTAAAAGTTTGACAATCTGCATTATTCATTTCACTATTTAAAATAACAAGGATTAGCAAACATACATTAGCTGGGATACTACACTGAGCCAGGAGACCATAGCATAGTTTCTTCCCCTGCTTGACAGCTGCTGAGGGGGAGGGTTTGAACAGGGCTCACAGGACAAGCCCCCTGTGCCACATCTAAAAAGAGATGTACACATTTGTAAGCTGCATATATGTGCACTTTCAAGATACTGCACATTATGTGAAGGCTGGCCAAAGTTTCAGAGCATCTGAGCCACTTACAGCTTTCAGAAACTTACAAAAACTTGTGACCTACAAGAGACAGTTTTATGTATGTATCAAATATGTGTTGGTTTCTTTGTATTAGCAGTACCATCAATGCAATTGATAGATATATTAGTATAAAGTACTCCTTAAACATTAATACGGGTAATTAGTGGAAAAAACATCTTAGGGCTTTTCTGTGCATGTTATCAACCCAGTTGATATGAGAAAAGTCTTTAAAAGGTGTGAACACAGTGCACACATCCTTTGCCCCCAGGTGAAGCATTTGAAACAGAAGTGGAGAGGAAAGACTAGGGTAAGGTGCAGAGTGCCTCCCTCTTCTGGCTTAAATACTCTGTGAAAAAGGAAGTTGCTTTGGAGGGAACCTGTGAAGCATGATGGAGGAGAAAGGGTGGGGGTAATCCCATACCCTGGACTTAATTCTTGCAAGGTGGGCACAGGTACATAGCAAAGGGTGTTCCCCAAAGTCCTTTTAATAATGAAAGACATTTCTACCATGTGTAGAAGCACCCTGCCCTGCTCTGAGTCAAACAAAATGTGTGTGTATATGCAATAATGCCTGAAAAGATAAAAGGTAGTAGAAAGAGAGGGACACTGCACACCAGATGGATAGGCTCAGTCAGGAAGGTCATGGGAATGAACCTTTACATACACCCTCAAATGCCCACTGCAGTATTTTGGGCCCAGGATGGTCCAATTTAGGCTCAAGAGAGGTCTTTTTGAAACACGAAGTGACTTTTGATCATTCTTTAAAAAGGGCCTCTCCTAAGCCCAAAATGCCCCAGGAAGGACCATAAACATGATGAAATGCCCTTATAGGGCATTTGGGGCCAAAAAAAGGGGGGGGGGAGTTGAATGTGAGGCATGAATGGCTCTCCAGGGGGCTAACACATCCCCCTATCTTTCCACAGTTGCCTGATTTAACAAATCACAATTGCAACATGTCCCAACTTTAGTGCTTGGTTAGATAACTTTGCTCTTTGTATATCTTTGGTCTTTAGGATCTTGAATCATTCTTTCATGGCTACCCTTTCCATTCCCCAGTCTTCTTATTTCTTGACTGCAGTTTCTGTTCTGATCAAAGTTCTGATCAATTCACGGTTTGGAAACTCTTTAAGTATTTTCATTTCTTCATTATCTAAGCTGAATTTATGAAGATCCTCTGTGGTCATTATTTTTGTTTTCTTTATGTTCAGCAACAAGCCTGCCTTTTCACTTTCTCCTTTGACTTTAGTAATTGTTTCATGACTATGAGGGTTTTTTGCTAATAGTATGATGGTATCTGCATTAGTTAGGTTATTGATGTTCTTTCCTCCTATCTTCACTCCTCTTTCTTCTAAATCTAAACCTCTTTGTATGGTATTTTCTGATAACAAATTGAACAAGTAGGGTGATAAAATGCAGTGCTGCCTGATCTCCTGATCCAGTTAGGAACCATTCTGTGTCTCCATGTTCTATTCTAACAATAGCCTCTTGTCCTAAGTACAAAGTTCTCATCACGACTATCAAATGTAGTGGCACTCCCATGCCTTTGAGAGCAACCCATAGCTTTTCATGATGTTTGCAGTCAAAGGCTTTGCTATAGTCTATAAAGCAAATCTGATTTTCTTTTGGAAATCCTTGGTGAGCTCTATTATCCATTGTAATATTTGTAATGTGGTCCCTAGTGCCTTCCTTTCCTGAATCCCACTTGCACCTCTGGGATTTCTTTTTCCATAACTGCTTGAAGTCTATGTTGAAAAATTTTGTGCATAATTGCTTGCATGGGAAATCGATGCTATGGTCCTATAGTTGCTGCAGTCCTTTGTGTCTCTTTTTTTGTGAATGGGACTGTATATTTATTGTTTCCAGTCTATTGGCCACCATTTTGTTTTCCGTATTTGTTAGCATATTTTAGTTAACACTGGAGTTGATACTGTGTGGATTGTAGTAGTGCAACTGGAATATCGTCTGTTCCTGGTGCTTTAGTCTTTCTGGTTTCTAGAATTTGGTGTTCAGCTTTGTATGGTTCTTCATTCCATGTGTCATTCATTTTTTTCATCCTTTTTATACAGCACTTCTGTGTATTGCATCCAATGTCTTTTTATATCTTCTTGATATTGTGGTACGTTTCTTTTATCATAGAACTTTCCAGCCCTTGATTTGAACTTCCCTTTGAATTCCCTTATCTTGCTGAAGAGATCTCTCATGCTCCCTTTTTTGTTTGATTGTTATTTTATAGTAGAATCATAGAGCTGGAAGAGATCACAAGGGCTATCCAGTCCAACCCCCCTGCCATGCAGGAACTCACAATCAAAGCAGCCCCGACAGATGGCTATCCAGCCTCTCTTTAAAGACCTCCAAAGAAGGGAAACACCACCACTCTTCAAGAGAGCATGTTCCATTGTCAAACTGCTCTTACTGTCAGGACGTTCTTCCTAATCTTTAGGTGAAATCTCTTTTCCTGTAGTTCACATCCCTTTCTCCGGGTCCTATTTTCTGGAGCAGCAGAAAACAAGCATGCTCCATCTGCAATATGACACTCATTCTAATACTTAAACAGGGCTGTCATATCACCTCTTAACCTTTCTTCTCCATGCTAAATATACCTAGCTTCCTAAGTCTCTGCTCATAAGTCATGGTTTCCAGACCCTTCACCATTTTTAACGCCAGCAGTTTTCTTTATCCTTGTGGACTAGTCATTGAACAGTTGCATTCATGGTTCTGATTTTGTTCCAATCTTCCTTTTGTTTGTCTTCTTTTCTTAATTGCCTGAAGTGTTTCATCTCTTATCCTTTGTTTCTTTTTCTTTTTGGCTACTGTCTTACTGCGTTCTTCCTTCACTATTTCCTTAGCGTCTGACCATTGAGCATGGTCAAAAATGCTTAATGGTTTATGACAGAAATCTTGCAACTTTCTGGTCACTCTGGAACAGTCCATCAGCCTATGCCAGCAATGCCAGTGGTGAGGAGTGCTGGGAGCTGCAATCCAGAAACCTATATAGGACTCTGCTATTTGCTTCCCTGGTTTGTAATATTGGTTTGTTTGTGATATTTGTTTGTTTGAAGCATAGTTGACACTAACCAGAATTGTGATTCTAATGTAAACCACAGTGAGTGAAAATTAGAAGCAATAGCATTCCAGTCCCTCCTTCCAAAGGAGGAGGACATAGTACGTCACCCCATGCTCAACACAGGATTGCACTTGTAATACTAAACCAGCTTCCCCATCCTGGTGCTGTCCATATTTGTAGCTAATTGTTTTGTCAGCATGGAAATTTCAGTCAATACATTTGGAAAGATCCAGGTTAGGAAGTTGTGTTTTATGTTGTGTTCTTCAAACAGATGTGCTCCTTTCCATTCAGCTACATGTTATGTAAATTGCTTCTTAACCTTTTTTGGAATATAATACTGGATCTCCTGTTTATACCCCATAATAGAGGGGTATAACCTTTTAAAGAGAAATAGACCAAACAAGAAAGGAGGAGGTATAGCACTATATATCAGGGATGTTTACACCTGTGACGAGAGCCAGGACTTATATTCTGAAGGTCAGGGGGAGAGCATATGGATAAAAATGAAAGGGGAATGAAACAACAGAGATGTCATTGTGGGAGTCTACTACAGACCCCCAAGTCAGATGGAGGAACTGGATGATGCCTTTCTTGAACAGTTGACCACACACTCAGAAAGGAGAGCTGTAGTAGTGATGGGTGACTTAACTATCCTGATATTTGCTGGAAGTCAAACTCAACCAAAACTTCAAGGTCTAGCAAATTCCTTACTTGCCTGGAAGACAGTTTCATTGTCCAAAAGGTGGAAGAGGCAACAAGGAAGACCAGCTATTTTAGATCTGATCCTAACCAACAGGGATGACCTGGTTAATGGGGTGCAAGTGGTGGGATGCTTAGTCACCATGTTCTCCTGGAATTTATCATACAGTGGAAAGGAGAAGCCAGGCGTAGTCAGATATAAATTCTAGATTTTAGGAACGCTGATTTCAGTAGATTTAGGGAAATACTAGGGGGTGATCCCGTGGTCAGGAATATTAAAGAGAAGGGAGTTCAGGATGGATGGGAGTTTCTCAAAAGGGAGATATTGAAGGCACAATTTCAAACAGTTCCAATCAGGAGGAGAAATGGGAGGTGTCTCAAGAAACTAGGATGGATGACTGAAGAATTTTCAACGGAGCTAAGTTTTAAATGGGGCATGTATAAGAAATGGAAAAGGGGGGAATTCACTGAAGAGAAATTCAAACATATTGCAAGCACTTGTAGGGGTAAAGTCAGAAAAGCTAAAGTGCAAAATGAGCTCAGGCTCGCCAAAGAGGTTAAGAACAATAAAAAGAGCTGTTTGGGATATGTTTGCAGCAAAAAGAAGGAGGAAATGGTAGGGCCACTACATGGAGAAGATGGCGAAATTCTAACAGGGGACAGAGAAAAGGCAGAATGACTCAACACCTTCTTTGCCTCAGTCTTCTCACAAAAGGAAAAGGGTGCTCAAATGGAGCAGAATACACAATAGGGGAAAACCAGCACAGAATAAGTAAAGAGGTAGTATAGGAATACCTTGTTAATCTAAATGAATTTAAATCTCTGGGGGACCAGATGAACTATATGCAAGGGTATTAAAAGAGCTGGCAAATGTAATCTCAGAGCCATTGGCAATAATCTTTGAGAACTCTTGGAGAAATTCTAGCAGACTGGAGTGGGGTAAATGTTGTCTCCATCTTCAAAACGGGGGAAAAAAGATGATCCCAGCAATTATCGTCCAGTTAGTCTGACATCAATACCAGGAAAGATTCTAAAGCAGATCATTAAACAGAGAGTCTATAAATATTTACAAAGGAATGCCATAATCACAAAAAGTCAACATGGGTTTCTGAGAAATAAGTCATGCCAGACTAATCTGATCTCTTTTTTTTGATAAAATTACCAGCTTGGTAGACGTAGGGAATGCTGTGGATATTGTATACCTTGATTTCAGTAAGGCCTTTGACAAGGTTCCACATGACATTCTTGCAAACAAACTTGTAAAAAGTGGGTTAGACAAGGCAACTGTTAAATGGATTTGTAATCAGTTGACCAGCCGAACCCAAAAGGTGCTCAGCAATGGCTCCTCTTCATCTTGAAGTGACCAGTGGGGTGCCACAGGGTTCTGTCCTGGGCCCAGTGCTGTTCAACATCTTTATCAATGACTTAGATGAAAGAATAGAGGGCATTCTAATCAAATTTGCAGATGACACCAAATTAGGAGGAGTAGCTAATACCTCAGAGGACAGGATCAAAATTCAAAATGACCGTAATAGATTAGAAAGCTGGGCCAAAGCAAACAAAATGAATTTCAACACAGAGAAATGTAAGGTACTGAACTCAGGGCAAAAAAAAAAATGAAATGCATAGATATAGAATGGGGGACACCTGATTGAACGAAACTACGTGTGAAAGCGATGTAGGAGTCCTAGTAAACCACAAGTTGAACATGAGTCAACAGTGTAATGCAGCAGCTAAAATGGTCAATGCGATTCTAGGCTGGATCAATAGAAGTATAGTGTCTACATCAAGGGAAATAATAGTGTCACTGTATTCTGCTTTGGTCAAGCCCCGTCTGGAATACTGGGCTTGGGTCCATCCTATTTTAGGGACTGCCTCTTCCTGTATAACCCCCCCCCCCTCGGTCCTCTGGGAGGAACTTTCTACAGCCTATGAAGACCAGGCTGACACAGACCTCCCAGAGGGCCTTTTCATCTATCACCCCCAAGCTGTGGAATGACCTGCTGGATGAGATGCATCTCATTTCATCCATCGATGGCTTTAAAAAAGCCTTAAAGACGCATCTCTTCTGGCAGGCCTTCTCGGACAGTATTTAACATCCCCCGGCTCCAAATTCAAGATTTAGAGTCCTTCCAGCCTCTTTCCTCCATGATTTCAGCCCACCCATATAGCTCAAGAATTTTTAGGTTTTGATATTGATATTTGATATTGTTTTGTATTCTGTATTATGTTTTAACTCATTGCTGATTTAATTTTATTTTAAGGGGTGGGAAGTGGAGATGGGATTTTTCTATTTTAACTGTTATTGTTTTAATCTTGTTGTACCCTGCCCCGATTGCCTGTTCAGAGGGGCAGGCTATAAATAAAAATATGATGATGATGATGATGATGATGATGATGATGAGCAGTTTTGGGCACCACAATTCAAAAAGGATGTTAACAAATTGGATAGTGTCCAGAGGAGGGCAACTAAAATGATGAAGGGTCTGGAAACCATCCCTTATGAAGAAAGACTTAGGGAGCTGGATACGTTTAGCCTGGAGAAGAGATGGTTAAGGAGAGATATGACAGCCCTCTTTAAGTTTGAAGGAGTGTCACATTGAGGATGGAATAAGCTTGTTTTCTGCTGTTCCAGAGACAAGAACATGGAACAGTGGATGGAAGCTCCAGGAACAGAGATTCCACCTCAACATTAGGAGGAACTTTCTGACAGTAAGAGCTGTTCGAAAGTTGAACACACTCCCTCGGAGTATTGTGGGATCTCCTTCCTTGAAGGCCTTTAAACAGAGGCTGGATGGCCATCTGTCAATGGGGATGCTTTGATTGTGATTTCCTGCATGGCAGGGAGTTGGACTGGATGGCCCTTGTGGTCTCTTCCAATTCTACAGTTCTATGATTCTATGATTTTTTTTTTACTTGTTTATACTTAATTTGTTTCTATACTGAGTCTCTTACCTTGTGGTTGGTATCTTCAAGGTTGTAGGACAGGGGAAGCAAAACTGACAAAGGGATATAATCTTGCTGCTCGTTTCATCATTCACACGGTGGGACCCAAATACAAAAGTCGATACCGGACTGCAGCAGAGAGCTCCTTGTATAGCTGTTACCGCAACATCCTTCAACTTGCAAAGTAAGAGTGAGGACTGCTTGTAAAGAAAGATTGTGTGTGCGTGTATGTGTGTTTTCTCATTCTTCTGTGTGCATGTAGTTGCTATCAGCTTGTGAGTACTGATGACGTGGACAAGATCCTTGGAAAGGTGAGCAAAACAACATGCCCTCTTGATCCCTGCTCATCATGGCTGGCCATCCAGGGGGGTGATGCCTTGATGGCACTTCTTAGACATGTCATCAATGCATCCTTTGGGGAAGGTTATGTACCATCTTCTTTAAAGGAAGCGGTTGTCAGACCACTTCTGAAAAAACCTTCCCTAGACTGCCTGGACATGAAAAACTGTAGACCTGTATCCAATCTGCCATTTGGGGGCAAGGTGATCGAGAGAGCTGTTGCTCTTCAGCTCCAAGCGGTCTTGGAGGAAACCGATTACCTTGATCCATTTCAAACTGGCTTCTGGACCGGATATGGGGTGGAGACTTCCATGGTTGCCTTAACTGATGACCTTCGTCTAGGTATTGACAGAGGAAGCATGACCCTGTTGGTGCTTCTGGACCTCTCAGCGACATTCGATACAATAAATCATGACATCCTCTTGGGATGCCTGAGAGAGTTAGGAGTTGGAGGCATTGTGCTCCAATGTTTCGCTCCTTTCTCTTGGGCAGGTTCCAGAGGGTGATGCTCGGAGACAGTTGCTCCTCAAAAATGGAGCTTAATTGTGGCATCCTTCAGGGCGCCATCCTGTCCCCAATGCTGTTTAATATTTACATGAAGCTGCTGGGAGTAATCATCCGCAGACATGGGGCGGGTTGTTATCAGTATACCGATGACACCCATTATATTTCTCCATGTCTCGGTCATCAGCGACAACAACAGATGGCATTTCTTCCCTCAATCGGAGATCCGTCAAATTACCAACCTGGATGGCTTTAAAAAAGCCATCAAGCCGGATCTCTTTCGGAAGGCCTTCCTGGAATAACTCACTCGGCCAAAAATATCCCCCCACATAGGCACATAGGACAACGACTCTGCCACTGTTATTTGTGGGATCTGTTGCAATTTTATTTATTTTTAATCCTTTATGTAAATTTTAATCGTAATTTAATTCCTTTTTAAGGGGGGGTATTTATATATATTGTTGCATGGTTTTAAATACTGTAAGCCGCTTTGATTGCTATGGCAAAAAGCTGGGTACAAATTTTAAAAAAGCCACACACACACACACACACTCATCCATATGTAAAATATAGGGATGTATAGCTATTGCATTTTAGGAAGTATTTTATGTATAAAATGTAAAAGTTTCGCCTTTGACATGATTGTAGGGGGCAGTGTCATTTCCATTGCCAAGCCAAGGGAGCCAGCATTTTTCTTATACATGAGGTATACTTATAATTGAGTATATACTGTATTTATCTAGTTGCACTTTTACATGCTTTCGAACTGCTAGGTTGGCAAAAGCTGGGACTAGTGGCCAGAGCTCACTCCATCATGTGGTACTTGGGCCTTGAACTGCCAGCCTTGCAATCGTCAGAATCAGTGTCTTAAACATTAAGACACCACATCCCAATATTTTCTGCATAACTTGTGAGAACTGTGAAAATTAACACACGTATTGTATCTTAAAACAGGATCCTGAAGAGTTTTGAGGAAGATGGGCACATCTAGAAATAGGGGGTAGTATATGGGTACTAGCAAAAGATTTATTTTAAAAAGAAAATATATTTTACAGAAAACAAACTGTTGGGACTAAAAGCTAATGGAAAAGAAAGAGCTGGGAGATAAATAAGAACACACACATACATACATACAGGTTCAGTCTCACTTTTCCAAAATGCTTGGGACCTGAAGTGTTTATGATTTAGGATTTTTTGGATTTTTATATATTTATACAAACATTCTTTACTTATTTGTTCATTTATTGGATTTATATCCCATCTTTCTCCCAAAAGTGGGATCCAATGAGATAATAGGAAATTCATTTATGTTTTATATACACGTTATTACCACAACCTGAAAGTAATTCTATACACAGTCATTTTTAATACATTTGTTCATGAAACAAAGTTTGTGTACACTGAATAATCAGAAAGCCAAGGTGTCACTATCTAAGGCACTCATGTGGGCAACTTTAGAGTACTGTATATACTCAATTATAAGTCTAGAAATTTTAGTAAAAAAAATTGATTCCAAAAACCTTGGTTGACTTATTCATGAGTCAATGTAAGTACTGTACCTTAACTCTTATCAAAAAGGAATCATCCCCTGCTCTGAGTAGATTGGCAAAAGGCAAGAGCTTAGTCCATCCTGGAAAAAACTAAAAGAAGCACTAAAATAGGCACCACTCTTCTCTATTTTCTCCACTGTGGTGCCACTTCTGGCCTTTTTGAATGTCTGGGTGGGAAAATAGAAGTGTGCTTTGCCATCATTTTCCTTTTCTTCATCCTTTGCATCATTTGTTACATTTCCCTGAGTTTTACCCTTGATTATATAAAAATCCATACCTTTCACCCCAAAACCTGCTCTCAACTTATACATGACGTCAACTTACAGTCGAGTATATATGGTATTTCGGATTTCAGAATTCTAGAAAAGGGATACTCAACCTGTACCATGGTGTAGTTGTTTGAGTGTTAGACTACAATTCTGGAGACCATGGTTCCATTTCCCTCTTGGCCATGAAACTCATTGAAAAGTCACATGTTCTCAGGGGAAGGCAATGGCAAACCTTGCCAAGAAAATTCCATGATAGGTGACCCTTAGTTTCACCATAAGTCAGAAATGACTTGAAGGCACACAACAACAACAACAACAATATATATATTTGAACAAATATAAAAAAAATCAAAAGTGAATGAAATCATCAGTTGGCACACAGGAGCAGTAATAACAAAATATGCACAATTCAAGCTGGTAAAGAGTTATGATCCATAAGGCATAATTCTGTAGATGGTGCAGGTTCTTGACAGATTTTCAGTAAAACATTCTTCAGTAAAACAAAGCCAGACACATTTTGACTAGTGATTTTCCACAGTGGCCAATAAGTTCTTATATTACTTTTTTTTTCCTGCAAGAATGAGGAAGAACATATAAGCACAGGGAAGCACATGTTTGTTTTTAATCTGTGAGTTTTTATGCCTGCTTTATCTTCAAATAGCATCTTCATGCTCTTGACTTGCTGATAATGTTGTTTGCATTTCTGACTTTAGGGAGCAAGCAATGGCTTCAGTTGGATTCTGTGTGATAAACACTGTGAAAAGAGGTTATCCTTTAGTGGATGCCACACACATAGCACTGCGTAAGTACCTTTGAAATCTCATTGTTGTTATTGATATAGATCACATATCGTGCCACAATGTCTGATTGTTCTGATCTGTAAACTGTACTCAGGAGGTGAGAGAGCAGAATATGGGGAAACAGAATGGTTTCAAAATGGGAAGGAAGCAAAGCAAGGCTGCATCTTATCACCCTTTCTGTTTAACTTGTATACCAAAATATCTTATGTAAATATCAAATCCAAAGCAGCTTCTGGCCACTTTAGGGGCATTGTGTTTACATGATACCCCCCCCCCCCCAAAGTGTCTGGAAGCCTCTCCGAAGCCACCAAAATCGACCCGAAGCCACAGTGAAAAAGAGCTGATTAAAACTGGCTCCTATTTGTGGCCAGCTTCCAAAGCAGGCTGTGTAGTCACCACGGTCCCAGCCCAATTGTGGCCAGAGCAGCCTCCAGACACTCCTGGCAGCCATCTGCTTTGCCCCTCAGAAAAACTTTATTAAAAAATTATCAATCCAGTCTAGTCACACACAATGTCAGAACTGACCAGCAGGTGTTAAAATTACCTAATTAAGCTGTACACCATTTCAGACTCCAGGCAGGCTTAATTCATATTAATCATAAACACACTTTCCCCTCTCATTCCCATACCATCCCTTCTGCGTAATTGCCACCAGATTCCTTTCACTGAAACAATCTTGAACAATCATGCTTGTCTTCTTTCTGTTATTATCGCTGCACCTGTGTCTGAGGTTACCATGTCTTAGCAAATATTCTTTTCTTCTAAATAACCCATCACACCAGCTACTCAATATTTTATGGCTGGCAAGGTGCATATGCAACTCCTCACTGTAAAGCAGGATTAGACTCGGAGGAAGGAAGCTTGAAAACTGGAAGAGAGATTATCAACAATTTAGGATATGCAGATGACAGCATACTAGTAGTAGAAAATAGGAAAGACCTGGAATGATTACTGAAAAAATAAAGGAAGAAAGTGCAAAGGTAATTTTACAGTTGAACATTAAGAAAACAAAAGCAATGACCACAGATAACTTATGTAATTTTAAAGTAGATGATGAGGCAGACAAGTGAAGAATATGCAATTATTTAAGTAAGAAAGTCTTAGGATTAGTCTTAGTAGGGTATGGGGACTGGGAAGCTGTGACAAAGATTTCACTGGAAGAAACTAAGATGGTTTGGGTCTTACACATTGTACCCTTATAGATGACACCTTTGCCTGAGCAAGACTCTCAGATGGGGAGTACGAGAAGGAAGAAATGCTTATATTTTGTTTCTATTATTATAGACTTAAATGCTATTCCATCTTATTGTATATTTTTCTTTTTTCTCCACAGGAACCGTGAGGAGATTTTTAGAAGTTCATGGGGAAACACTTGAAAAAGTGGTTTTTGCAGTGTCTGACGTTGAAGAGGTATGTTCATGATTATAGGCATTCACCCTGCAGTTATGAATTCCTCTCCACTAGTTCTATTGATGCCTTCCTAAGGTGCTTGATAGCCTCAGTTTTGTTTCTTAAAGCCAAAATTGTTTAACTCTCATCAAGTCAGCTTGGACCTATGGTGACCCCATCAATGAGAGACCTCCAAGTCACTCTGTTATCAACAATCCTGCTCAGGTCTTGCAGACTCAGGTCCATGGTTTCCTTGATTGAGGCATCAAAACAGCTGGCTCATAAGGTCCGTGCCACTGCTATTCACAGCAACCACACGGACCTGATCTAGGCCACTGAAAAAGAGCTGATTTTTTCTGCTCCTTTCCGGCCCGGTTCTTCCAGGTTGGGGCAGGCTTGATGCGGTTTCCAGTGGCATTCAGGGTGTTCATCATGTAAACGTCACACCCCCAACACAGCCTGACAGTGGCCATTTTGGCTCATCCCTTTGAGGCCTGAGTCTATCCATCTGGAATGTGGTCTTCCTCTTATCCTAGGGGGAAAGACAATTAATGTCTTTTTTAATGAGTCATGTCTTCTCATGTTATGACCAAAATATAACAGTCTCAGTTCAGTCAACTTGGCTTCTAGAAAGATTTCAGGCTTAATTTACTTTAGGACCAATTGATTTGTCTTTTCTAACATTCCACAATTTCCATAGAACTCTTTTCCAGCAGCGCATCGCAAATGAGTTGATTTTCTTTCTGTCAGCTTTCTTCACTATCCAGTTTTCACAGCCATACATAGAAATGGGAAATAAGGTGACATGGATGACCCTGACTTCAGTATTTAATGATATATCTTTACACTTCCAGATCTTGTCTAGTTTCTTCATAGCTGCCCTTCCAAATCTTAGTCTTCTTCCAATATACTCCCTCCTTCATAGACTTGCTATTTTGTAATTAATACAAAATTATGGTGACTGTAGATAGTTCTGCTTATATGATATTGGTGACTGTGTCTCATTTGTTATAAAGGCAAGAAGTAAATCCTTTATGCATTCAGCTGAATACTTATCATTATTAAAGCATATTGGCATAGATAGAGGTGGTACTTCTTTGTGATCGTTTAAAATGAGATATAACACAGCATTTAGAAAGTGGCATGTTACCAGAACAGGACATTGAAGAATACAATTCTTCTGAGACAGAGAATGAAAATGACATAAAAACAGACAGGTTTTTCAACATAGAGAAATTTAGAAGTTTACTTAAAATAGTATTGCAAACATTAAGATTACGCAAGAATGAAGGACATAGACATTCAGAGGAACAAAATGGACAAGATAGGCAAACAGAAACTGGTGTCTCAAGGTGAAGTAATAATGCCAGATATGTTTAAAGAATTAATAGAGACAGAATGGAAAATATCACTACATACAAAAAAAAATACATAGGATACTGTAAAAAAAATGGGCCAGTAGCAATTTTAATTTCAGGAGCAAAAGTGAAGGTGACGTAACATCGAAAGAGGTGGATGAAAGACAGGCTATTTGATTTTTGTGACCTAAATGTAGGATTTTGAATTTCTCTCTGCTGAATTGCATTGATTAATTTCTGTCCATTTTTAATACATTAAAGATCCTTTTGAATTCTGTTCCTATCTTCCAGTGTCTTAGCTCCTCCTCCCATTTTTGTATCACTCACAAATTTGATAAGCCACCATCTCCACCATTGATAAAAATGTTGAAGAGTGTCGACCCTTGGAGAGAACCCTGTGGCACTCCACTTGGGACTGCCTTCGAATGTGAAGCACAGCCACTGATGACAACTCTTTGCCCATGGTTTTCCAACCAATTATGGATCCATATTTAGCTAATCTGTATCATGGGAGAATCTTTGCTAAAATCTAGAGAAATTACATTGATAGCATTTACACCATCTACTAAACTAAACTAGTGACCCAATTTTTTATTTATATTTGTATCCTGCCTCTCCCTGTGTTGGATCGTTAGTTAGGTTGTTTGTCAAGATTTGTTCTCTACAAACCTATGCTGGTCCCTATTAATCAATGCATTGTAATTAAGATACTTGTAAAGAGACTAATATTTTTCCTGTTATTGAAGTTGGCCTGAATGGCCTGTATTTTCCTGGATCATCTTTTTTGAAGAGAGGAACAATGTTTGCTCATGTCTTGTTCTCAAAAATGCTGGCAAGGGGTAATGTGAGTACATCAGCAAGTTCCTTCAATACTGTGGGCTGCAGTTCATTGGGCCCTGCCAATTTGAACTCATTTAGGTTAACTAGACGATTCCTAACTAACCCACTATCAGTCTTGATTTGCAATCCATCTCCTGATGCACAAACAAACACAGTCCTTTGTTTGAGGTGGAAATGAAGCAAAATAGATACTGGAAGTTTTGCCTTTTCGTTGTGTTCTGATAGAATTTTACCATCCTTGCTGAGCAGCAAGTCCTTCCATTTTTGTCATTATTTTCTTGCTTTGAACATATTTGAAAAAACCCTTTGTTTGTTTCTCTTTGCTTGCCTCATCATTTTGAGCTTTAACCTTCCTTACACTATTCCTGCAACCTTAAGCTGCACATCTGAGTTATTCCTTGGTGATTTATCCTTCCTTCCATACTTTATATATGCTCTTTTTTCACAACCTCCTCTAATTTACTGTGCAGCTACATTGGCTTTTTCAGATGTTACTTCCATAGAATTATTTGTGATAGTGCTTTTATCAATAACTTCTTCAAGAAATCCCATCCATGCTAGAGGTAACATCTCTAGCCATGGGATTCTACCCAGCATTTCCCTTAGCCTGGTAAAATCAGCTTTCGAAATGCAAGATTCATGTTTAACTATAGTATTTTTTGGCCTGCTTTTATTCCACTGATCAACTCCTCCCTGTTGTGTAGAATCAAGTCCAGGATTGCTGATCCCCTTGTTCTTTCCTCCACCTTTGAAAAGAGGAAATTATCTGCAAGACACATCAGGAATTTGTTGGAGAGTCTATACTTAGCAGAGGTGGGCTCCCAACAGATATCAGTATACTTGAAGTTGCCCATAACTACCAGTTCTTGGAGATTTCTGAGATTTGTCTGTGAAAATCATCATCCACCATATCCTCTTAGTTTGCTGGATGATACTAGACTCCTAGAACAGTGTGGTTGTTGATTTCCTTCTCTATTTATTCTTATGTAAATGCCTTCCACTGGTCCAGTTTGATTTCTGTACAAGTGAATTTGTCTTTGACTTAAAATCTTCCCCATCTGTTCCTTTTGAACAGATTATATCCTTCAACTTTTACATTCCATCCCAAACAGGTAGTTAGAACAATTAGGCTAGCTTCCAAAAGGATCTTTGGGCTCATTCCCTAAGACCTGTTGCAGGTTTTATATGTTGTTGTAGGTGGTTTCTCTTCCATACCTCTTCAGAGAAGTTACATAATCACAGCACTCAGCTTTTGTAACTGGTTTTTCCAGTGCCATCTGTGCTCCCACATTCCTTCCTTCTCCCTTCTTGAAAAAAGGAGAAGAAGGATTGTGGGAGAGCCCAGATGAAGAGAGCTGAAAAGCTGTAGGGTCTTTTCCTCTCAGCAGACCATGGAACTGAGAAGAGAGTAGCTTTGGAGTGCTGGAGCAATCTCAATATTGAGGAGTGAGCAGCATTCTGGCCAAAGCTACTCAACTCAAGAACATTCTAATTGACTCTCTGTGTAAGCACAAGACTCTTTTGTGTTGGTGTTCAGGTGACCATTCAGATTAAATTAAAGACATACAAGCTCTCGTTTTGCCTTTACTTTGCTTTATTTCTTTAAGCTATTTATTTGTTTGTTTTATATCCAGCCATTCTCCCAATAATGAGACACAAGGCAGCTTACAACATATTTTAAAACAAAACAGATTTTAAAATATGCAAACTTTTCTAAAAGTATAAATATAAGTTACTTTAAAAGCATTTTTAGCAAGTTATTTAAGCAATATATCAATTTAAAGCATTAAACATTAAAATCAATTAAAAGATTTAACAGGTCATCTCCTGCACTTTGAATTGGGCCTCGAAACAGACTGGCAACCAGTGGAGCTGTTACTGCAAGTTGTATACTCCCTGCAACTTTGTTTGGTCTTGATCTTTCTGGTGTACTTATATGCCACCTAGAAAATGATCAGTGAGTGGGTGCTCTGTGAGTGAACCCACACAGATGACCTGAGGATTCAAAAATAGGCGTTCTGATTCTAGGGGCCTCTATAGACCAGCACTTTGTTCCAGCCTGTGCCCAAGGTGAGAGCTGAGCATTGGCACGCACCCATTTACATGGTGTGCACCGTGATGACACACCTCCAGCGCAGCACCCAAATGGTGAGCGCAGAAGGGGCATCATTATGGTGCACCACCGCACCTATGATGCCCCTTCCAGGGAGCAAAAATGAAGCCCTTTTTCGGGGCTTCTTTTTGCTCCCTGCAGAGGCCAGAGCATGCCATTGCCGCAGCCAAATCCAGGGCAAAAGGGGCGGTGTTCAGCCACCCCTCTGTACAGCCCCTAAAACGTTTAGCTTGATTCTTCCCTGCGCAACCTGTCATATTGAATAGCCAAATAGAACCTCTGCTGTCTGTTTAATCTTGAACCTAATAATGTCATCTGCCTTTGGCACCCAGCAGAACTGGATCTTTGGTCATTTTCTGCTATTAGCCTTGGTGTTTTGCCTTGATGCATACATATATTGGGTTATAGTAGGGAAGGCAGAATGCAGTCATAACATTACTAAAAATAAGAGCTAACAAAAATGAGGTTCTGAAGCCATGTGTGTTCTCTGAGGCTGTTCTTGTGACTCTTGACCTGTCCGTTCTCCCCTGACCACAGTTGTCCATTTCTGTCATGAACCTTTAGGATCTGATTGTTTATTTCAGACTAATTGGTTTGCTTTGAACTCAGTTTTTGAAAAAGGCTTAGGTCTTACAAGTTTTCCCTAAGATTCAGCAGCTGTGGATTTTAACTACCTGACAGACTGAACCCAAAGACTCCTCACTGGTTGTTCCTCTTTATTTTGGAGAGTTCTGTCCTGGGACTGGTGTTGTTCAACTCTTTATAAATAATTTTGGTGATGCAATGGAAGGCATTCTTAATCAAATTTACAGATAATACCAGATTAGGAGGGATTCCCAATACCTCAGATCCTTTCGATGTGGATTCAAAATGACCTTAATAGAGTGGAGCTGTCCATCCAACAACCTGCACCCCACTGTCGAGCTTGGAGAATTTGGAATAACAGAGCCAAGAAAGCTACATTAGCCCTGTTGTTGCATTGACTGTCTTGCAAATGTAGCAGAAACACTCCAGACTGGGAAAGAGCCTAGACTGTAGTACTATGGTGAGCAAGGCTATGGCTTCTGCTTTATTCAAGATATTAATGTGCAGAGAATAAAGATGTCACAGTGGTAAATAATTGCATTTCTTAATGCTTTCAAATATATCATTTATTTATTTCTATCCTGAATATTTAATGTTTGTTGAAATTCGAAAAAACAGATGAAGAGGACTGTTAAAGCAATTTGGCTCTACCTGTAGGAAAATTATAAATACTGGCTGAGGAAACAAGTTTGGTGTTGATGCTATGCAGATATATATTGATGCAATACAGATCAGTGTCTGTGACAAACAACTTTCATTTGTTTTTGTCTACAGTCATTTATCTTTTTGGTGTATCATTTTCTAACTAGCCTAGCCCTGAAAAGTGGACATAGAAGACAAGGTGTTCTCAAATTCTCTCCCTTTCATAGGCTGTTTATCAGAAGATGCTACCTCTGTATTTCCCAAGGTCACTAGAAGAAGAGAGTCAGTCCTTTCCTTTCCTTCCTGATGATATTGGCAATGAACAAGGGGAACCAGTGGTGCCAGAACGTCAGATCAGAATTAGTGAAAAGCCAGGAGTTTCAGAGGGTGAGTCTACCATACGTATCAAGAGAGACTGTTAGGGTAGTCAGTTGTCATCTAAAAAGCACATTTAATTTATCATTGAGGTGCTGGGGAAATACTCCTACACCTCCATTGTGGCTGGAATGGAGGAGAACAAGAGAAAGGAAAAAAGAGCTGGAAACAGCTTTATTGGGTCCTGCCCTTTGACCCTGTTCGCTTGCAGCACCTGGTAGAGAATCTTCTATAAGTCAGGGTTTTAGAACATAGCATGGTGAAAGCTTTCAGATTTGCATATATTTCAGAAGACTATATGAAATTGTATTATTTCCAAATAGCAAGAGACCCAGCCATTTTCTCTGGTAGAAGAGGTTAGAATGTGAATGGGAAACTCCTTCCATAAATCTTCAGAGGTGCACAGCTAGTCTCAGTTTTCTGTTTACACTTGTAAGTGGAATAACCTTCCAGTTCTCTTATTTAGTCAGAGAGCAGCATTTGTGATGATTTGTTTGTTAAAGGCATAAGCTCCTTTGTAAGCAAAGTTCTTTACTCACTTTTCTTGTTTTATTTAAATCCTCTTTTTATGTAAAATAACACACAACTGATGAATCTAGTCAGCACACACTGGTGGAGAAGGGGAGCTGCAGAATCTAACATGAGGTTCTCAGTGCCCTCCACAAATTTCTGGATGAAAAGCTATTTGTATATTATACTTTCTATAGCCAGCTTGCTGTTTTTGTAGACAAAATGCTGAGGTTATGACTTTTGGACATGGTCTTGTCATGTTCTTCTGGACATAAGATGATAGTGCATTTGGAAAAGATATATTCATTGCTCTTCTGAAGAAGAGTCACTATATAGAGGTAAAAATTTTACACAGGGAATTTGGGTTAGGATTTCCCAGGTTTCTTTTGACTTACTACTAGGGAGCTAAGAAGTCTTTCTTGGTATCATTTGAACAAACTTAAACTAGAAGACTATATAAACCAGTATAGTAAGCCTTTCACACACACGTTTAAATTTTACTGATACGACCAAATGAAAATACAGTGTTATAGCTAAGGGAACAAAACTGATCTAAGAAGTAGGTACAAACATCCATCATCCCCCTTAGCATTTGGAGTCTCCTTCATAATGCACTGCAATAGCCTTTCAAAATAATTTCTTTCTGTAGCAACTGCAGGTGCAAAATGGTAATCTTTCTGAGTAACATACTAATTTGTTAACAAAAGGTCTAGTTTCTCATTCATCTACAAATGCTTTGTTTTCTCTAGAATGTTTCTCTGCATGTTATGTTCTAATCTTAACATAAAATTATAGTATTTAGTGAAGCAAATTATCTATAGTCTGTCTTTAGCCGGGATACCCACCGACCCCCCCCCCCCCCCAGAATCTTCCCTATTCAAGCACTGACTCCACCTCTTCAAAATGGCAACATTTTCTGGGGTTTTTAAAAGCTTTTTAAATCATTATTATTCAACTTTTAACAAAATTACACAGAGAAATAAATAAATAATGAACAACAATATACATTAAAGAAATTAATGATATAAAACTCACCTCTATTTCAAAACTTATATATTCGTATCTGCAAGTTCAAATATACTGTTTGTACCCTGTTTTCCTGAAAATAAGACATCCTCAGAAAATAAGACCGAGTAGAGGTTTTGCTGAATTGCTAAATCTAAGGCCTCTCCTGAAAGTAAGACCTAGCAAAGTTTTTGTACATAAATATATATACAGTATATAATAAAAAAAAATTGGTTCAACAATAAATGTGAATTCTTCATGAAAAAAATAAGACATCCACTGAAAATAAGACCTAGTGCATCTTTGGGAGCAAAAAATAATATAACAAACTGTCTTATTTTCGGGGAAACATGGTATGTCCATTCTTCTATTGTACATAATTAAAATGGCTTAGTCCAAAAGATCAGATGTTGATCTGGGCATTCAGATGACATGGTTTCAAGTCTTAATTTTGCAGTAATTGGATACAAAAGCAAAGCAATTTTTTCTCCATTGATTTGTCCCTTTGAGGCTCTTATCTGACAGGTTAGTTTTTCTACAAGGCAATAGACCAAACTACTTTTATCCAAGAAGAAGAAAAAAGATCTCAGCTGTGAGTTTCCAGTCTTTGGTGAATTCTAAAGGTGTCTTTCAAGAGAATTGAAATCAAGTCTTTATAGATGATAAATTTAGTCCTTTGAGAAAGAACCTCACAATAGTATATTTTTTGGTTCAGCACATCAGATAAGAAATTCAAAGCATCAAAAAAAATCCCCTCTTTAACCTTACTGCACTGCAACCACATATGAATGGTTCCTTTATCTGTCTAGCCTCTTCAACATTGTGGGGAGAATGATTGGATCGTTTTAGAAAATTTAGCTGGGGTAAAATACCAATTACAGAACAGTTTATAGAAAAGTTCTCTAATCAATGCTGAAATAAATTTAAATGGTGGCAAGTTCCCCAGTGTAAGAAAACTGGGTATCTAATTCATGTTCCCACCAAGATCTCAGTCCTGATTGCATGTTGTATGATGTCTCAGATTTTTGTACATTGTTGAAACAACACCCTGAGATTTTAAATCAGCTCTTGTACATAATTCTTTAAAATCCGTAATCAATCTGGGGGGTCCCTACTTTTTAATATATAAATTTAGAAACATAAACCACTTGACAAATATGTAATTGGGTAGTTAATATTCTGCAATTTGTTCTTAATATAACCCAATTCAATTGGTCTTCCACCTATGAAATAAATTGTTTGCGGTAAATAATCCACAGTGACAGAGTTCCTAGGCAGACTTGGCTTCCCAGCAGCCGATCACATTTCAAGAAGACTGTGAGAGGTGTCTGCAGGGGAATTTGAAGGAATGAAAGGTTTTCCATTTAAGATCATATGGGGATTTCAGACAAGAGAGGATGGACTTCTAGTCCCTATCGTCTTCTGATTTCCTGACTGCAGTCTCTATTCTGATTAATGATTGATCCAAGGCATGGAAAATCTTTAACTGTTTCAATTTCCTCATTGTATAGGTTGAATTTCTGTAAATCTCCCATGATCATTATTTTTGTTTTCTCAATGTTCAGCAGTAAGCTTGCATTAGCACTTTCCTCTTTGACCATTGAGAACAGGGAGCCTTTGAGATGCCTTGTTCACAGGGTCGCCAGAGGTCTGAGGGCAGTTACGAACAGACCGTAAGAAGACATGTCATCCAAATCTTAAATGAAAAACCTAGTTGCAAGATTCTTCTGTTTTCTAAAGTTATCAAGTCTTACAACTAAACCAAACTACATTCCTGGAAGTACAAAGATAGAATTTATTTATTTATTTAGAACCATGTTAATCTGGCGAATAATAATAACTAAAAATATGATGAGGGTGGAGAAGGAAGAGCTCTCGGACAGCTCTCTCGGTCACCTTGCTTAAAAAGGGTAGCAAGGAAACTGATCGATAGTTGTTCCTATCCAGGGGGTTGAGGGAAGGCTTCTTCAGGAGGCTTCTTTACTAACACATGTATCCCATTGTTTATGACATGAGGTGGGTGCAATGACCCTTCCCTGCCTAGTAGGATTTAGAGATCAGTGGGATAATGGCAATGATGTAGACTCTAGACATTTGACTCTAACTCAAGTCAGACTTAAGTCACTACAATGACTTGACTTGGTAATTACTGAATGACCCAATTCAACTTGAGGCTTGCATATTTGTGATTACTCTGTCTCTAACTTACTCAGGAACCAGGCTTCATGGGTAAACCAGAAAGGATTTGTTGAAAAGCTCTGTACGGTAGACAAGTGTTTGCCAGAATTGACTTCAAAGACCTATCACCTCCTTCACACCTAACCCCCCTTCCACTTCCTTTTCATTCCTCTCCCAAGAAAGCAACCTTGAAGCATCCTGTGTCTCTCTCCATGAGCCCTTCCTTCCATTCCCAGCAACTAACCCAAAACCATTTCAACAATAACTATAGGTTCCCCAATTATAACATCACTATTCACTGCATTTCTATACAGCAAAATACAATAAACAAGAACCTGTGACAGGGGAGCCTCAAGGGGATCCTGACAATATTTTTAGTAACTGACCTGTTGGCCTTGGTTCACTAACTTGAGACTTGACTTGAGACTTGGAGTAAAAGAGTTAAATACATCACTGCTTCTGAGGTCTTGAAAGCCAGTGATCTTGTCTCACCTGATACTTCAGCTTTCAGAAAAAGTGGCTCGGGTTAGATACATCACTGCGATGTACAGTACCAGATATGTGTTTGTACAGAAATGATCTTATTTCATTCAGTTGAAGGGGCTGCATGTCAAGTGGTCAGGACCCAAACATTCATACACCATTCTTCAAAGCTCTAAACAACTATTTTGATCTAATCCTAGCTAGAATATTGTGTCCAGTTTTAACCTATTTATAACTTCTGTGTGTCTGGCTATTGTGATCATCTTAATTTCTCTTTTGCACAGCATCCTTGCTATGTACCAGATTTTCCACAATTTTATAATGTTACTCATTTATTCTTACACTTATCTAGCCTCAAAAAAGTACTCTGTACCATTCAAAACCTTTGGACAGGGGAAAGTTTGACAAATCTGCTTCTGAAAAATTGGTAGGATGAGTCATCCTTTACAGAATATCAAGTTGAAGAAACACTTTCATAATTGTTCTGTTTTGGACACTGAACTGCTATTCCTGTTTGATGTATTTGAAGCTTGCATTAGTATAAACTCTGTGTTGGTAATAAAACATAACTTTACTTGTGCTGCTTATTTCAGTGTCAGAAGCTGGGTCTTTTAGCATGCCTGCCATTATTGATAGGGCTTCTTTTGCTTTGCCATAGCTTAGTATTCTGTATGGACACTGATGCTGGAAGATGAGACATGCAGTAGTGTGTTAATTGCTTAGAAAGTTGCATTCTTTTATGGTCAGCTAACAGACAGGAAGGAAAATGAATTTTTTGAATCTGGGGTTTTAAGATCATTCTCATGAGAATGGATGGCACAAGATTGGAAGGAAGAGTGACCATGAGACAGGGGGAGAATGAAAGTGTTTTGGTTTAAGGGGGAATAAGATGTTAGCTCACTTAAAATTTACATGTTTGTGTGCTTTAATTATGCATTGTTAATGCTGTCTTTTCAGTCCTGACAATGTAAGTCTCCTAGAAACACCTTTGATTTCTAAATAAAGTTTCCTGGTTCAATACTGAGGCTTGAGTTTCTGAAACTAAGGAATCTAGAACATGAGATTCACAGCAAGAGAAACTGCCAAATTCTAATCACCTCTTGTAGCGCAGTGTATCTTCTTAGCTATCTTTCACAATTCTCAAAATTTTCCTGTACTGGACTTATGTTGTGGCTTTGTTAAGAGAGCATCTTATTATTCTCACTTTTTTTCTCTCTCTCTTTGCTTTTTGTTTATTTTTTTGTCACAGATAATTCAGATGAGGAGGGACTAGAAGCAGACTTATCCTTTATTGGCTCCCATGCTTTTGCTCGCATGGAGGGAGATGTTGATAAACAGAGACGTCTCATCCTACAAGGGCAGCTTTCAGAGGCAGCGCTACAGAAACAGCATCAGAGAAAGTGAGACGATTACAAAATAAGGGTTTTTTTTCTAATTCATTGATTTCAATCCAGTGCTACACTAAATGTTGTTTTGTCATGGTAGGTTTTAGAACATTAAAGAAACATTCGTTTTTAAAAACATACTTGGATTATTAGACAGACCTGTAATGTTGCTTCTTTTTATTTAGCTTTTCCCCCCAGCATAATCATTTCTGAATCATTCATATCTTCCTTTTTGATTTTGTAAATGACAAAGCTTAATGTTACATGAGAAATGCAGCTAGATGTATTTATTTTAACATTATGTATTTATTAACCATGGTGCTAGATTATTTGAAGAGTTCTCACATCATATGTGGTTTCCTTCTAGTTACAACCGATGGCTTTGTCGGGCAAGAGCTGAAGATCTGTCTGATATTGCTTCCCTTAAAGCTTTGTACCAAACAGGTACGTTCAAATCCTCAAGTCCTATTTACTCCTCATAATTATTCATTATTGATAAGCATATTTTGAAGAAAAGTGTATGTCAACATCACATGTAAGAAACACTGATGGGAATTTTTTTATAATTAAGTATTTTTATTTCTTTTATAGCAACAATACAAAACAAACAATGAATACATAAGTAACAAATAGCCTTGGAGGACTATATATAAACTTGCATAATAACTATCATTTGTGGGGTAATAGCAGTAAAAGACATCCTAAAGACATCACTCAGTCCTAAAGACATCAGTCAGATTTGCTAGTTGATGAAGTTGGGATCAAAGTATCTTTCCAAACAATAGCTTGATGAGTAGGAGGTCCAATAGTTGGTGTTGATGTAATCAATAAAAGAGTTGGTGTTGATGTAACCAATAAAAACTGACCAATTCTCAAAAAAGTGTGTGGTTTCTTTTCTCCATTACAGAGTTCACAAACGTAAGAAAGCTTTTCCAGTAACCAAACATCCCAAACCCTTTTCCACCAGTCACTTATTAGTACATTCCCTGTTTTCCAGCTTCTCGCAATTATATTCCTGGCTGCTGAGATGAAAAATGTGATGAGCTTGCGATAGTTCAGACAAGTGTTCTCTTTACTGTAAATTGACAATAAGAGAAGGTCTGGACAGAAGGTTACAGTTTCTTTCACAATAAAAGAGATTTGCATCAGTATTCCATTCCAAAAATCTTTAATCTTGGGACAGTCCAACTACATGTGTTCAAAGGAGCCCAAGGTGTCACAGCCTCTCCAATATTTTGGAGATACCTTTTTATCATCTGGAACAGTTTCACGGGTGTTAGATACCATTTGTATATTAATTTTAGGGTCCCCTCTTTTGTCAATTTTAGATCTTGATTAATACTGGCGGAGGGAGGTCCATATGCATTCCCATGTGGCTTTGGAGATATCTAAATTTAGGTCTGATTGCCACATTAACTGGCTGATTGATTTTTGGAAATACTGTTTTACAATGACTTCATTCCTTCATGGAGAGGCAAACCCAGAAAGTGGTGCTGTGGGACTCCTCTTTAACCCTCTGGCCATTGGCCTGTGGGAACCCTCAGGGTTCTGTTTTGTCCTCCGTGCTATTTAAAATTTTCATGAAATCGCTGAGAGAGGTCATCCAGAGTTTTGGGATGCAGTGCTGTTGAACTGCTCTTTCTTACTGTCAGGAAGTTGTTCCTAATGTTCAGGTGGAGTCAATTTCCTTTAGTTTGCATCCTTTGCTCCACGTCCTATTCTCTGGAGCAACAGAAAATGAACTTGTTTCATCCTCATTATCACATCCTTTCAAATATTTAAACGTGACTATCATTTCACCTGCCAATTTTTTCTTCGCCAGGCTAAATATACCCAGTTTCATAAGCTGATCCTCATAGGGCATGGTTCCATTTTGGTTGCCCAAAATCCTACATGTGAACATGTAATCTTAAAGTCTGGTATTAGAGGCTTCTGTGTGCTTAACTGTTATGTAGTATGTAGTTGTTTTAATGCAGGGGGGAAATCATGCAACCTTCCAGATGTTGCTGAACTGAATTTCCCAGCATTCTTCACCAACTGGGAGTTGTCCAACAGTATCCAGAGGGCCACATGATTCCCACTCATTTTAATGCCTTCAGTTATTGCAAACCTATATATATATATATATATATATATATATAAACAATCCACATAAAAAAATCTCACAAGAGTTGTGTTTTTTAAAAAAAGGTTTGATTTAATGGCCCTTGAGGTCTCTTCTAACTCTATGATTCTACGAATCTAAAAGTTTGATGGATTTTTCTTCTTTTTAATTCAGGCATGCTGAGTGGTAGGGAGGCTGTTGAAAAATGGTAGGAAAACAGTGTGTGTAAATGCTTTTACAGCTCTATCCTCACTGATCCCCCCCCCCATTACTTTTGCTTCAGTCTGAATGTCAGGAACATACGTGTTGGAAAAACTTCAAGTCACAAATAATTTTAATGGAAGACTAAATATCCAATGACAATTTCTTTAAAATGCCTTCTTCTGATTGCTGAAAACATACCTTCTTTAGGCTGGATAATGCTATACAAACACATGGGATTTTAAAAATAAATCTTACAAGAGTTTCTGATGCTCATTCTTTCTGTAGGTGTTGATAACTGTGGCCGTACAGTAATGGCAGTGGTTGGAAGAAATATTCCTGTAACTCTTATAGACATGGAGAAGGTGAGATACAACTTCAGAATTTCAGAATACTCCAAATTGTAAGAAATTCTTTTTTGGTCCAGTTTATTGCACAGATTCTGGATTTTTACCTCACTGCTGCTAATTTGACTGCTGAAAGAAGGGAATTTTATTACCTTTGCTGAAATAAAATAAAATATAAGGCACTTTTAAGGAAATTAGCTGCCTGCTCCTTTTCTGATAGGATAAAACAAATTATTGACATAATTACTGGCTGAACAATATTTCTGATACCTGTAACTTTTTTCTTCCTTAGGCTCTCTTGTACTTCATCCATGTGATGGACCACATTGTTGTAAAAGAATATGTCATTGTGTATTTTCATACTCTCACTAACACCTACAATCATTTAGACTCTGATTTTCTGAAAAAGCTTTTTGACATTGTTGATTTCAAGTAAGTATTCATTAGCATATCTTATAACTTTTTCCTTTATTTCTTTAGCAAATGAGGAAATATACAAAGCAATTTCTCTTCTAAAAGAAATCAGGGGAGGTGAGGATGTTGAATGAGTACCAATTCAGGAAGATATCATAGAATCATAGAATCATATCTCATTTGGAAACCTGTGAAATTCAGTACAGATGTACTGAAGATCTGCAGTACTGAAGATCTTTTTTTAGTACATGTCTCTTTTACTGAAGTGATACTCTGCTGTAGCATATTCAGTTGCTAGAATAAGCTAATTTTGGTTTATAAAGAAGACAGGAGGGAAAACATTAGCAGTCATGAGACTTCATGTGTCATTGCTTGTGTACTTTTTTTTTTACAATAGAGAAATTATTCAAGACAATCTTGCACTTGCATTGGTAAGGAAAGTCTTGAAGCAAGTTTCCTTTCTGATCTAGAGCACAGGTCTTGATGAAAGACTGCTAACATCTCATATGCTTATGCTAACATTTGTTTTAAATATTATTTACTCTTGTCATTAACCTAGGTACAAAAGAAATCTGAAGGCCTTGTACTTTGTCCATCCAACATTTCGCTCAAAGGTGAGGTATGCCATGCAGAGGTGGAAAATGGACATTTTTGAAAGTAGAATTAAATGTGTTGGATCCCAAAGTTCTGGACAGTATTACTTAAAGTCTGGTGGATTTTTGTTTAATACCATGAGCTAGTTCAGCAGCAAGATAATAAGCAATACAATCATTTGCATTGGGTGACTCTCAGTGAGCTATCTCCTGTGTAAATAGCATCAAACACATTTAATTCCATCTGCCTTAGTATTCTTTCATATGGTTAACTTGACCTTATCATTGCTTGAAGACTGGATGTAAACATTGTTGAATAATCTGTACTGGCTAAAATGTTTGAAGAACCAAATATTCATTTAAATTTCTCCTCAGAATCCAAATTTCCCTATTTCTCAACTGAGATAGGAATACAATAACTACATTTCTACAATTCATTTTTTGACACACCCACACCCCATTTTCTATTTTAAATTTCATTCTATTTTAAATTTCCTATGAGGAAAAAGACATACCTACGATATATACTTGACTATAAGTTGACTTCATATATAAGTAAAGGGCAGGTTTGGGAACCCAAATTATGGATTTTTATATGACTTATGGATAAGTCAAGGGTAAAACTTAGGGGCACATAACAAAGGATGTAAAGGATTAAGCAAAAGAAAACAATGCCAAAGAACTTACTGAATTCCAGGAGTCAGAACTGCTTGTGTTCACACTAAAGGCTGGATGGATGAGAGAGTAGATGGTGGGGTGGGGAGAAGGAGTCAGTAGTTCCAGGACAAATTACATTATTACTTTTCACAAGGGGATGGTTCCTGTATGTTAAAGTACAGTACTTAAATTAACCCATGGATAAGTCAACTCAAGTTTTTTGGGTCAATTTTTAAACTAAAATTTCTCACAATGACCCAAAATACAGTAATTTTGCCAACATAATTCTAAAGCACAATGCCCATGGACACTACAGAAAGATTGTAACATTACTGAGGTATAAGACAGTAGGAGCAACAGTACCTTGGACTGTTAAACTAACAATCTGAATTTTCAGTATACTGTAAATTAATTTTAGCCACTTAAATGCTGGAAGAATAAATGGATTGTTAGAATGTTCTCTGAACAATTGTTTTCAATTAAAGATTATGTATTACCATTAATTTTCAATTTCTGTGCACTAGGTTTCAACATGGTTTTTTACAACTTTTACTGTCTCTGGTCTAAAGGACAAAGTCCATCATGTGGAAAGCCTGCAACAGTTGTTCACAGCCATTCCCCCTGAACAAATTGACTTCCCCCCATTTGTTCTTGAATATGATACCAGGGTAAGTGGTTTCAAGAGATAAACGTCTGTTGTTCTTTCTCATCTATATCTTAGTAACTTCATAAAGTAGACTGAAAAATGGCTTTCCTTCCCTTTGCTTGAAAGGATGACAGAATTGCTTTAGAATATGCCAAGTCTGCAGATTTATGCTAAACTGGTTGTGTTTGCATTGGTAAAGGGGTTGGATATGAATGCACTTTTTCTTACCAAGAGTTCATTCCTATTTCTTGGTGAAGCTACATTATCTAAACTACAGTCAGTCCCCCACATTCATGGTTTTGAGATCCACATAACTTATTATTCACAGTTTTCCCACCACATCCCCAAAGCCTGAGGCAGCCACATGCTATTCACATACCACAGGCTTCAGGAGTGGGTAGCATCAGTGATTGCCACAGCTGCCACCAACTGCCTCCCAGAGCCAGCTGCCCTGTGGGCTGTATTCAGCTGAACCCCCTTTTCAGCAGCCTGGTCTTTTTCACTTTTCTTCTCTCCCCTGCCTCTCTGTGCAGAAAGCCAGAATAGGGTGACTTGATTGCCTTTTGATGACCCACTTCCATGCTTCCTCTCCCCCCAGCCGATCTAGGGGAATTGCTCCCAGTGGTTTTCCATGGAGCCTGATCTGCTGGAAGTCGGGAGGGGGAGTGTGGAAGCAGATCATCAAAAAGCAGACCAAGAACCCCTTCTCAGCTTCAGGCACACAGATGCCAGCCTGCCTCGCTGGCGAGAAATGAGAGTAAAAAAGACCAGGCTGTTGAAAAGCATGTAGAGCTCTTTCTCTCTCTCTCTCTCTCTCTCTCTGCCTGCTGGGGTTCCTCGGCTGCTTTCTTGAAGACCCACTTCCACGCTCTCCCTCTCCCCACCACCTGAACTGGTGCAGTTGTTCTCAGTGGTTTTCTACAGAGCCTGAGTTGCTGGAGGGGCAGGCTTCTTTTGGGCTTCCTAGGCCCTAGAGGACATTTTGAGCCATTGTAAGACAAATATGTACAGTCAGCCTTTGCTTGTCATGGGCTTGCCACCCACGGATGGCCCCCGCTCCATTCATCCCAATGTTAGTGTGTGCATGTGGCTGCACCGTCATTGGAAACATTGGGACTTGAGGTCCTGTGTTTTTTTGTTATCTGTGGGAGGAGGGTCCAGGATGGAGAAGGGTCCAGAAAGGGTTGATTGGAGAACGGAGGGAGTGTCAGAAGTCATTTGGGAGCATTTGGAATGCATTTTGAATAACAATTTTTTGTAACCCTAGTGTGTTAAAAAAAATGGCCCTAGCAGGTGCACATGCCCCACGGTCAACACTTTGCCCACTCCTGAGAGAAAGGTTTAAATGGTAGTAGAAAAGGTTTTTGTTTTTGTTGTTGTCTTGGTGTATATATCTGTTCACTACATCAGGACCTCTTTTCTGTCTTTGCAGGAAAATGGATCATATTTTTCTTATCCTTCTTCTCCAGACCTCTAATTCTGTAGCAGTGCCATTACATTTGGTTTCCCAACACCCTATGATGTGCTACTTGCCAATAGCATATGAACCATGTTGGCCTGAATCATTTTCAAAGATCAGAGAGAGGGTAATCCTGTCTCTGCTATTTTTTTGTATAAAGAGATACTTGAAAGAATACAAACAATCAGTAAATTAAATTGCAATGAACTGTGTTTCAGCTCTTTTCAAGTGGAAAGGTTGCTAGGTGCATATGGCAGTAATTATTCGTATCACCCACATGAATACTGTTTTCTCAAAAGATCCATTGATGAACATATTTTAATCTGACTCTGTGAGTTTTCAGTGCTCCACCCTCATCCATCCATTTTTGACCAGTTTGGAAGAAGATTCAGCATCCACGCAACAGTGTTGCACATTGAATCCATCATTATTGGTCATACATTCTGCAGAATTTTCTGTAGAAATATCTACAGACTGGGGAAAGTCCTGTATAAAGTCCTAAAACAACTACAAAGTTCAGCATCATAAATTCTACTTAGATTGGAATGTGATGATCTGGGTTTTTTTTTTCCTGGATGGTGTGGGATGCAAGACTTCTGCTACCTTCCTAAAGTGTAAAACTGAAAAGAAAGAAAAAAATCACAGATGTCTCTTGTAGTTTTTATTTTCTTTCAATTTTTTTTATTTCCAGCTGGTATAGAGAAAAATCTCACAAAAAATACTGGTGTGGAAAACAGATCTGTTTGTACCATATAAAATAGAGGTGGGCAAAACACAGGCCACGTGTCGTCCTTGGGTTCTATAAATTACAGGTTAACTCCACGTCAGGAACAGTTTTGCTTCAGTTTTGAGCCTCAGTACTGAGAAGGTGGTTCAGAGGAATGTGACCCTACCACCATCTTTGCCAGTGCAGGGACAGTCTTTGCCATGTCTCTGCATTGTTTGGGGGATGAAACAAAAAAGAAGCATTTGAGGCATTCTGTGGAAAAGGAGATCATTTCCAAACCTTCTCAAATTGGTGTGTCTTGGATGATCCCTAACCAACCAAAAAAGTTTCTTCCTGGGTCCTGAGACTCATCTTCTAATAAATCCATTCAGGTGATTCAAGTAGAGGTAGGGTATGCCTTTGATGGTGAAACTGGAGTCTCTAGAAGCAAATGGCATCTCAACAGAAGTCCCTTCTGGCTCATGCTTCAACTGGTACTGCAGTTCTCCTGATGGTACTCTGCTTCGTATCCCATCTCCTCCATGCTCATTCTATCTCCATACTTGGTCTTTTCTTCTTCGAGATCACCATTCCCAGGATAACAGTGGCAGGTGTCATTCAAGGCAGTGTTTGACAGCTGAAAGAAAATTCCAAGAGGATTCTTGGGATCATAGATATTGTGAGACCCTTAAGAGACATCCCTCTTACTACTCAACTCCAGGGGTTTCTGGATGAAACAGCTTATCTAGTTCCATTTCAATCTGGTTTCAGGCCTAGATATGTCACAGAGACAGCCTTGGTTACCTTGGTGGATGACCTACAACTGGACAGGAGGAGTATGTCCCTGTTGGTTCTCCTGGCTCTCTCAGCGGCTTTCAATAGCATCAACCATGGTATCCTTCTGGGCCACCTCTCTGGGAGGAGACTTGGAGGTCCTGTTTTACAGTGGCTCCATTCTTTCATGGAGGAGTGAACTCAAGATGTGGTGCTGGGGGACTCCTGCTCTACCCCTTGGCCATTGGCCTGTGTTCTGTTCTACCCCCTGTTCTATGATTCTATGGTACACACTGTGTACGGGCATATTCAATAGGAAGTCCTAGCTCTGGCTGTCATTCTCTTCTTGTCTTCTATGCTGTAGATCTCTTGAAGGTCATGGGCTACCCCCTGAACCATTCCCTTAGCCTCAAATTAAAAAATTGACAACTTGTACAGGGTCTCCAATTTTGATTTAAGTTGGCTTCTACAGCATCCAAAACTGAACTCGATAGTGGAAGCTTCTTGGTCAAAAGCCCGTCACAAGTCTCATTCTACACCATCTGACAAAGAAGGTCGCAAACATGATCTTATGGCCAGGAAATTCTATTCAGTTTCCACCTTGGGACTTAGTATTACACACTACTCAGCATGCATCGGAGTTTATCGGCAAAACCTGTAGCAAAGGGTTCTACCTCTGCTTGATAAGCTCCTAGAGAAAGACAAAACCTGCCCAATGCTATTCAGTTGGAGGCTCACACTCTGGCAGGTCAGCAGATCAACTCAGCGTGCCAAGTGGTGGGTTGCTCAGTTAAAGTGTTGACTGGTTCAGTAGCTCTCATGAAGCGTGCTTGATGCAGTCCTCTGGCCTCTCGACTCAAGCAACGGCAACAATAGAGGACCTGTTATTTGATTAATCTGGTCTCTTCAACAAATAGACAGATGAGAAGTTGGAGTCTGCCTCAGATATGAATATATGGCACACCCTTGAACTATCAAAGCTGTTCCAAATCTCGCTACAGCTGGCAAAGGTTGAGCTCAGAACAAAGACATTCATTTAGTTCAACACTACTAAGCAGATCTTAGTATCCATCTTAATCTTCTACATTCTTGGGGAACAGACATGCTCTATCTTCAAGGTATGGGTCCTCTTTCAAGAAAAATAGCCAGGAGCTGCCCAGGAGGCACCTTCAATTCTCCTTATCCTTTTCTTCTCATGTGTTTCCCCATGGTTTTCAGACCATCTTGCCTGATCTGCAAAAACTACTTCCAGCTGGATCACCAATATTATCACAAAGGGGTATGCCATTGAGTTCAAGGAGTTTCCTCAAACAGAAATAATCTGCATAACTTCCTCCCTCCAATATTCTCCTCAATGAGGTCACTACTCTGCTTGACAAGGGAACTATAGAACCCGTTCCTGAACACTGGTTCACTTCTCCCAGTACTTTGTACTCAAAAAAGAGCATCAATGCTTATAGTCCACACAATCTATCTTCTATCCTTCCAGAGAGAGGACTGGTTCGCCACACTTGATCGAGCTCCAGGATGCATATTCCCATACTGGGATTGACTGACGCACAGGCGATTCCTATCCTTTGCTGTGGGAAGAAGAGCTTTCCAGTTTCGTGTTCTTCCAATTTGGCCTTTCCACAGCTCCCCATGTTTTCATGAAATTCATGGCTGCCATTGCTGCATGGCTCAGGCAACGAGGGTTAACTGTTTTCCCGTACATATATGATTGGCTCCTGGTAGTAAGGTCTGATTTATTGTTGGTTCAGCATGTGGATTATACCCTAGAACTATTGCCTTCATTGGGCCTAATGGTCAACTTGAAGAAGTCGAACCTCATGCCATCCTAAGATGGTGCATAGATAGAACCATAGATTCAGTAACAGTTGCTACATATGTTCTAGAGGACAGGTTTCGAACTTCTGTAGAAGCCATTCACAAATGCCTTCTATCCTGATGTGTCAGCCAAGTGTGTACTTGGCTTGGATTCTTCTAGGGCATATGGCTTCCATACCTTTGTCACTGCACTGGCCCAACTTTGTTTCCATCCTCTTCAAGCTTGGTTCCTCAATGTTTTAGGACTCTTCTTACAAGATCCTCACCATGCCTCAGTATGTTCGTCAGCTCCTAGAATAGTGGCTCAATTCCCCTGAACATTGGCACAAGCATATCTTTCCCTTTATTGCCACCTTGCCTCACAGTGATGATAGATGATCAGAAGATGGGCAACACTCATTTAAATGGCCTCACATTCGGAGGGAAGTGGTTGGCCAAAGAGCCCAATCTTCACATCAATGCACTTGAAATGCTGACAAGAGAGAGGGCTCTCAAGGCTATACAATCTTTTCTTTGATACAAGACCATTCAAATTGTCACCAATAAAACTTTGGTGATGTATTATCTAAAGCAATGGTTTCCAAACTGGTCCTTCAAGTGAAGCTTCAGCTCCCAGAAGCCTCACCCATTTTGGACAAGAGTCTCGGATTCTGGGAGCTGAAGTCCAAAAAATACCTGGAAGGCCAGAGTTTGGGAATAAGTGATCCAACAAAACAAAACAAAACAAGGAGGCACAAAGTTCCAGACACTAGTCACCTTAACTTTATGAATTTGGGACTGGTGTGTCACAAAAAACATATCCAACCAAGCAATCCATCTCCCAGGAGAAGACAAGGTGATCGCAGATAGACTGAGTCATGCATTCGATTCATGCCATTAATGGATGGTTTAACCTGACATCCTTCAAGTTATCTTTTGAAGATGGGGTACCCCAATGTTAGACCTGTTCACAACTCACCTGAACAATGCTTGAGGACCAGAGGGCATATAGCTTCCATACCTTTCTGCTTTGAGGCAGAGGAAAAAATCGCAATGATGCATTCCTGTTCAACTGTAGCTGTCAGTTGGTTTATGCTTTCCCACCCTCCCCACTGATCACTAGAGTGAACAGGAAGCGACAGTCAGACCAAACATACACCATCTTAATAATTCCATAGTACACAGAAAGCCTTGGTTCGTGCCACTTCTGACTTACAGGACTTTTATCAGTCTACTTCCTCCCAGCCTGTTGACCATCCACAGGGGAAGGGTTTGGCACCCAGACTTCAAAAATCCCTGGCTGGTAGCTTGGAGGATATGGTCTTGAATTAACTCCCATATGCAATTCGACAAGTTATTTGAACAACTCATAAACTGTCCATTCAGAAGTTTTATAAGTACAAATGGAAGAAATTTACTACCTTTCTTTCTGCTATACATCTCTCACTGGTCAAAGCTACAAAGTGTCCAGACACCCCTCACATTCTATGTTGACAGGACGATTCCCAGCTTGGCAATGAAACCCACCTTGGGCAAGCCACATGCTCTCAGCCTCAGGGGAAAGCAATGAGCAAATTTTGCCATGCAAATTTCATGATAAGTTCACCTTAGGGTCGCCACAAGTTGGAAATGACTTGAAGGTACACAACAACAAACAAACTGGCAAAGAATTACCCACCCAAATCCAAGCCCATTCTACTAGAGCTGTAGCCGCTTCATCTGCCTTCCTTAATGTTGTTCCACTAGATGATATATGCTGCGGTCTGGTCTCAACCTTTGACTGTCATTTCACATTACAAACTGGACACTAGAGCTGATGAAGCATTTCAAAGGACAATTCTACTTTCCACTCTGAAATAGACTATTTCTATTCCAAATAGTTCTCTAGGTGAGATGAGTGTTGTGCTGAGTTTTATAAACATTTCTATTTTAAGATCACTGATGTGCCTTTCTAGTATGACAATCCTGCATCTTTGAGTGAGTCTCCCACTTGTGTGAGTCACAGAGACCATAAAGAAGAAGGACTCGTGGCATACCTGTAACTAGTTCTTTGAGTGGTCATGTGTGAACTCACACAAACCCCCCATTCTTGCAGTTTTGTGTGCTGCATTTCTAATCCTTCTGGTCCTTGGGAACTAAGGTAATTGAGCAGGAATACAGAGAGGAGAGTTTGGGCAGAACCACTACCAAAAATCTTGCTTATCAATTCTAAAAAGTTCTGATTGTGTTCTGCGATGGCACAGAAATTCCCCACTTGTATGAGTTCACAGATGACCACTCGAACTACAGGTACAGCAACCTGTCTATTCCCAGCATTTTAAATATGGTAGCTAACCCCAACATCCTACGTTAATGGCTGTGCTTGAACACATGTGTTAAGTATATCTTGACCACGATCCTGACATTCTGTCCCACTAAACATCTATTCCACCTTTTCAAGAGGAAGACAGTATATATGAATTATTAACTATGACTACAACCTAGCATTATCATTAGGATAAACATTAACAATCTCCTTAATAGATTAGAAAGATGACTTATTAGGATAGTGCACATGAAATCACTGCACCCATGAAGGGGCCCTTACATTTTTGGAATGCATCCACTCTCTTTCTGCTGATGAGATGTCTTCCCACTATTCAAAATATTGCTCTTGGGAACTCTAGAGTCCAGAACTAGAACTAGTTACTGTAATTGAAAATTGAGCTAAGTTTTTAAGGGAACATATACAAGAAACAGAAAAGGGGGGGGGCATCAAAAAGGAATTCAAACAAATAGCTGGCACATGTAGGGGGGGAATCAGAAAAGCTAAAGCACAGAATGAGCTCAGGCTTGCTAGAGAGGTTAAGAAAAATGAAATGTGGTTTTGGTTATGTCCATAGCAAAAGGAAGAGCAAGGAAATAGTAGGACTGCGACATGGAGAAGATGGTGAAATACTAACAGGACAGAGAAAAGACAGAACTACTCAACTCCTTCTTTGCTTCAGTCTTCTCAGAAAAGAAAAAAATAGTGCTTAACCTGAGGAACATGGAGCAGAGGACGCAGTGGAGCAGAGGATGAAGCATAGTAGGTAAAGAGTTAGTGCAGGAATACTTGGTCAATATAAAATCAGACCAGATGAACTGTATCCAAACTGGCAAATGTAATCTCAGAGGGATTGTCAAAAATCTTTGAGAATTCCTGGAGAACAGGAGAGGTCCCAGTAGACGAGGAAGACAAATGATGTTTCTATCTTCAGAAAGAGGTGGAAAGGAGACCCAAAGTCAGCCTGGCATCAACACCAGGAAAGACTAGAACAGTGTCTGTAAGCATTTAGAAAGGAATGCCATAATCATAAAAAGGCAACATGGGCTTCTAAGTCCTGCCAGACTAATCTTATCTCCTTTTTAAATAAAATTACCAGTTTGGTAGATGAAGGGAATGCTGTGTAGCATATCTTGGTTTCAGTTAGGCCTTTGACAAGGTCCCCAACGATATTCTTGCAAATAAGCTAGTAAAATGTAGACTACGCAATGGGACTGTTAGAGGTACAGGTGTAAACAACTGGCTTGACAGATGGTGCCAATATTATGGAGGGCAGAAATTCAGGACTGCAGATTCTGGTCAAACTGTTATAGGAAGACGCCAGCCACAGATGCTGGTGAAACATCAGGAAGAAACTCTTCTAAAACATGGCCACACAGACTGGAAAACCCACAAAAAACTATGGATGCTGGCCATGAAAGCCTTTGATTTCACATTTTATAGAGTTTGTTATATATTTTAATTTGTTGTCTGCCTTATTTTATTGAATGTTAACATGTACTAATATGTATTATATTTAATTATGTTGTAGAATGTACACCACAAGCAGGTCTATTTTATCTATTTTAATTGATTGTAGGTACACCACTATGCAAATTTACAGCACTATATAAATATAGCAAATAATAATAATCATCATAATAGAAGGAACAAGGCAAATAGTGCAAGGACCCAACAGTGGGAGGGAAAAAAACTTTACACAAAGACCTAAGACCCAAGGTCTTAGACGTCTCTCCATTAATGCACAGAGCATGGGAAATACGATGAACTTACATTCCTAGCTCACAAAGTAAATATGATATAATAGGCATCACTGAAAGCTGGTGGGATGAGTCTCCTATTGGAATGTTAGTAATAGAGGGGTATATAACATTTTTAAGGGAAACAGGCCAAACAGGAAAGGAGGAATAATATGATATGTCAGGGATGTTTACACCTTTGAAAAGATCCGGGACTTAAATCCTGGAAGCCAGTTGGAGAGCATCTAGCAAATATTTTGGGACATGAATTTCAACAGGGAGATATGTAAGGTTCTACGCTCGGAGAGAGAAAAATTAAATGCATAGATCTAGGAGCTTATTGCACGACCAATTTTTTCCTGAAAAACCGAACGCAATCATGGGGTTTCGCGCGATTGAGTGATTTCTCACCACATGCAATTGCTGATTTTGCGAACGCAATCATTAGGTTTCGCGCGATTGTGTGATTTCTCATTACACGCAATTGCTTGTTTTTGCGAACGAAATGGGAGTTTTCACGTAATTGCGTGAAAGGTTATTATATGCTTTTGCCTAATATGCGAATGTGGTCCAAACGCAATCAGAAAATAGGCAAATTCGGTGAACTAGCGGACTTACAATTCCTATTCCCTGGCAATTTCGTATTCATTTCGCTTTTTGGGGGTGTGATAGGCATTTCTATTCATCCCCAATTTCGCCATCATTACTACAATTCCCATGATCCTTCATGGCACTGGCTTCTCCTTTTTACTTCCTGTAGTGCCCAAAATGTTTTGCCATGCATGAACAGGTGGCCAGAAGAGGGAGCACTTTTATGCTCATCTAGTGCCAGCTTTACCCTCATCTTTTTGCATGATTCCTGCCTTCCAGCAGTTGCCATAGCAATTCCTCCTTCACTTGCCCAGTTAAGATGAGGTCCCCAAGGGCTATCCAAACAGACCCCCCATCTGCCCTGGTTCCCATTCATTCCATAGAATTCATGCATGGCACCACTTGTCCGGGTAGATAAGAATTGGCACTGTTACAGTGATTTCAAGATGACACTCACGTCATGGGGCATGGGGTCCTGAGAGTCTTCTATTCTGACCCATAACATGCAGCATGATTTGATGGGGAATTCCTGCATGGCACACCAACATCTCAGCGCACATGGGGCTTTGGGCACTGGTCCAACATGGAGGATGCTTTGATGGGGAATTCCTGCATGGCATGGCACACCAACATCTCAGCACGCATGCGACTTAGGATGCGGGGCCAACATGGAGGATGCTTTGATGGGGAATTCCTCCATGGCACACCAACATCTCAGCGCGCATGCAGCTTTGGGCATGGTCCAAAATCATAGATTCATAGAATCACAGAGTTGGAAGAGACCACAAGGGCCATTCAGTCCAACCCCCTGCCATGCAGGAACTCTCCATCAAAACATTCCCGAAAGATGGCCATCCAGCCTCTGATTTAAGACCTCCAAAGAAAGAGACTCCACTCCAAGGGAGAGTGTTCCACTGTCGAACAGCCCTTACTGTCAGGAAGTTCCTCCTAGAGAGAATCTCTTTTTATTAATATGGTAGAATCTCTTTTATTAATGTGGTAGAATCTCTTTTTATTGAGTTTCCATCCATTATTCTGGGTCCTGTTCTCTGGAGCAGCAGAAAACAAGCTTGCTCCTTCCTCAATGTGACATCCCTTCAAATATCACCTCTTAACCATCTCTTCTCGAGGCTAAACATCCCCAGTTCCCTGAGGCGTTCCTCATAGGGCATGGTTTCCAGACCCTTCACCATCTTAGTTGTCCTCCTTTGGACTCGCTCCAGTTTCTCCACATCCTTTTTGAATTGTGGTGCCCAGAACTGGACACAGTATTCCAGGTGGGGCCTGACCAAAGCAGAATAGAGTGGCACTATTACTTCCCTTGATCTAGACACTATACTCCTATTGATGCAACCTAACCTCTAAACAGAGGCTGGATAGCCATATGTTGGGTGTGCTTTGATTGAGAGTTCCTGCATGGCAGGGGGTTGGACTAGATGGCCCTTAGAGTCCCTTCCAACTCTAGGATTCTATGAATAGCATTGGCCTTTTTAGCTGCCACATCGCACTGTAGACTCATGTTCAGCTTATGGTCTACTTGGACTCCTGAATCCCTTTCACACATAGTTTCATTCATCCAGGTGTCCCCCATCCTATATCTGGGGAAAAAGCACAGCAAGTAAAACCCTTAGCTGCTTGCAGGCTTTCACGTGAAAATGAGGAAAAAGTACAAGTAAAACCCCTAGCTGCTTGCAGGCTTTCACGTGAAAATGGGGAAAAAGCACAGCAAGTAAAACCCTTAGCTGCTTGCAGGCTTTCACGTGAAAATGAGGAAAAAGTACAAGTAAAACCCCTAGCTGCTTGCAGGCTTTCACGTGAAAATGGGGAAAAAGCACAGCAAGTAAAACCCTTAGCTGCTTGCAGGCTTTCATGTGAAAATGAGGAAAAAGTACAAGTAAAACCCCTAGCTGCTTGCAGGCTTTCACGTGAAAATGGGGAAAAAGCACAGCAAGTAAAACCCTTAGCTGCTTGCAGGCTTTCACGTGAAAATGAGGAAAAAGTACAAGTAAAACCCCTAGCTGCTTGCAGGCTTTCACGTGAAAATGGGGAAAAAGCACAGCAAGTAAAACCCTTAGCTGCTTGCAGGCTTTCACGTGAAAATGAGGAAAAAGTACAAGTAAAACCCTTAGCTGCTTGCAGGCTTTCACGTGAAAATGGGGAAAAAGCACAGCAAGTAAAACCCTTAGCTGCTTGCAGGCTTTCACGTGAAAATGAGGAAAAAGTACAAGTAAAACCCTTAGCTGCTTGCAGGCTTTCACGTGAAAATGAGGAAAAAGTACAAGTAAAACCCTTAGCTGCTTGCAGGCTTTCACGTGAAAATGAGGAAGAAGTACTTTTACATTTCAGGGAGGAACTGGAAATTGCAGAGGGAGTACCCAAACTCAATGACCTGGTAGTACATGAGGTCACCATGGCATCGGCTGAGAACTGGGCATGTGCAGGAGAGCAATTTCGCATTTAGAAATCCACTGGTGTAATAAGATATTCCTGAATGTGTTTGTATAAATGTACAATAATGTATAATAAGCTTTCGCGCAATCGCGTGATTTGCGAATCCATAGCGCAATTTATTTTGCGAAATAACCTAGCTATATCATTGTGTGATGCACTTTCACGCAATCACGCGAAATTTCGAATTGAATACGAAAATTACTATTGCGAAATTGAGAGAAATTCCTCACATGTGATAAGGTCCATAGAATGGGGGACACCTGATTTAACAAGACTACATGTGAAAAAGAGTCCTAGTTGAACAAGAGTCAACAGCCTGACTGCATTTGAGGAAGTAGATTGAAGTCTACGAAAGCTCCTGCTGCTATTTTTTTTTCTTTCAGTTAGTCTCAAAGGTGCTACAAGATCTTTTTTCGTAATGAGTAAACAGTGTGATGCAGAACCTTAAAAAGCTAAGGCGATTTTAGGCTGTGTCAATAGAAATATTGTGTCTATATCAAGGGAAATAATAGTGCTTTCTTCAGACCTCATCTTGAGTAACACTGAGTCCATTTCTGGGCACCACAATTTAAAAAGGATATAGACAAGCTGAAGTGAGTCCAGAGAAAGGCAACCAAAATGGTGAAGGATCTGGAAAGCAGAGCACCGTGAGAAGAGACTTAGGGAGTTGGGGATGTTTAGCCTGGAGAAGAGAAAGTCAAGATGTGATACAAGAGCCCTGTTTAAGTATTTGAAGGGATGTCACATTGAGGATGGAGCAAGCTTATTTTCTGCTGCTGCAGAGATTAGAACATGGAACAATGGATGCAATACAGGAAAAGAGATTTCATCTTAACATTGAGAGCAACTTCCTGACAGTAAGAGTTGTTTGACAGAGGGCAGCCTCTCCTTCTTTAGAGGCTGTTTTAAAACATCAGTCACAGGGTTTGGATTGTGTCTTCCTGCATGGCAAAAGGGGGTTGGATTGGATGGTTCCTGGAGGGTCTCTTCCAGATCTCTGATTCTATGTATTTTGCGCCATGGTGGTGTAGCAAGTGATAATAAATAAATAAATAAATAAATTTTATTTATATACCACCTTTCCAAAGGATCAAGCAGTTTACAAATTAGATAAACAAATACATGAAATATATAAACAATTTACATAAGCAAATACATCACATACATGAGCCTAACATGTACAAACTAAAATTCCATCCCTTATCCCTTAACTAAATACAACAGGTAATTGCCTAAAAGTTGTCTTTGCATGTTCTGCAAAGATGGAAAACTCATAGCTACCATTGTGGTCGTTGTGTGCCTTCTAGTTGCTTACAACATATGAGCACCCTAAGGCATTTAGGACTGTCCAGAATTCTGTTAAGCCACTTAAGAAGCTTAAGCATTCAGAACTAGCTATTATTTCCTCCTCAGAAAAATCTCCCAACAATACCTGCCTGGGTATGGAGAGGATATGGAAGGGTTTGTGCCTTGAACTTCCTTCTTCCAGCACAAACTGGTAGCTAAACTGTGAAGTCCAGAGATTCGGTACAGGCTTGCTTCAGGTCTTTACAAATTACTGGAAAACACTGGTGAAAAAACAGTTAATTTTTTTTAATTCTTACTAAATGTTATTTGATGGTTTCTTCATTTGCTTATTTTTAGAAGTTTCACTATCTGTCATGACAAAGATTGTAAAAATTCTTGTAAGAAAAAATAAGGTATGGAGTGCTGCTTCCATTCTGTTCTTTTCCTGAAAAAGTCTCCTCTCTTCTCCACGGCTAAACATACCCAGCAGCTTCCTGATTTGTTCCTCAAAGGGCATGGTTTCCAGACCCTTCACCATTTTGGTCGCCCTCCTTTGGACACTCTCCAATTTCTCAACATACTTTTTGAATTGTGGTGCCCAGAACTGGACACAGTATTCCAGGTGAGGCCTGACCAAAGCAGAATAGAGGGCCACTATTACTTAGAATCATAGAATCACAGAGTTGGAAGAGACCACAAGGGCCATCCAGTCCAACCCCCTGCCATGCAGGAACTCTCCGTCAAAGCATCCCTGACAGATGGCCATCCTTCTCTTGATCTAGGCACTATACTTCTATTAAAGCAACCTGGAATCGCATTGGCCTTTTTAGCTGCCACATCACACTGTTGACTCATGTTCAACTTGAGTCAACTCCTAGATGCCTGTCACAAATAGGAGCTGTGCAGGCCGCCCCTTTTACAGCCAGATTGGGGCTGCGGCAACCGCACACTGCGGGCCCAATCTGGCCTTTCCAAGGTGTGAAAAGGATCCTCAAAAAGTGGCTCCATTTTGCACCCTGGAAAGGGCACGACAGCCATTCTGCCGTGGCTTTACGGCGCTTCTTCAGCGCTGCACCATGCGGATGCAGCGCCAGAGGTGTGCTGTGACGCTCTGTGGAGCCAGGGTGTGCTTCATGTGGACAGTATGCCCCGAATCTGCCCCCAACCCGGCCTTTAAGGCCAGTCTGCACAGGGCCATAGTCTTGTTAAGCCAGGTGTGTTCCCCATCCTATATCTGTGCATTTCATTTCTTCTGCCTGAGTGTGGTCTCTTACATTTCTCCCTGGTGAAATTATGCGGTTATCTTTGGCCCAGCTTTCTAATCTATTAAGGTCATTTTGAATTTTGATCCTGTCCTCTGGGGTATTAGCTATCACATCATAGCATGTTCTGTGTGTGAGACATAGTAGCTTGAAGTCTGCACATAATCTTTTTGCTCTGGTTTTTTTGCCCTGGAGTGTTTCTTTTTTTCCTTGATACTGTTTTGTAATATTTTATTTGACTTCTGTGGGTTTGATTATTCTTGGATTTTGGATGTTCTCTCTAGGAATAATAAAGTTGGCCAATTTTAACCAAAAAGTCACCTAGAGGTTCCTAGAGAGGAAACTCCAATAGGCTTTTGTAGGTCACCCAATGCAACTCTATGGTCAGTGTGTGTCGGACGTTGACCACAGAGTTGCAACGAAGGACCTAGAGCTTCCTAGAGAGGACACTCCTCTAGGCCTTTGTAGCTCCTCTGTTGCAGCTCTATGGTCAATGTCTGACGGATGTTGACCATAGAGTTGCACTGGAGGACCTAGAGGTTCCTAGAAAGGACACCTTAATAGACAATTGAAAGTCCTTCAGTGCAACTCTATGGTCAATGTCTGTCATATGTTGACCATAGAGTTGCACTGGAGGACCTAGATATTCCTAGAGAGGACACCCCATTAGGCCTTTGTAGCTCCTCTGTTGCAACTCTAGGGTCAATGTCTGTCATATGTTGACCATAGAGTTGCACTGGAGGACCTAGAGGTTCCTAGAGAGGACGCTCCACTAGGCAATTGCAGCTCCTCCAATGCAACTCTATGGTCAGTGTCTGGCCGGTGTTGACCACAGAGTTGCCCTGGAGGACCTAGAGATTCCTAGAGAGGACGCTCTATCAGGCCTTTGTAGCTTCCCCAGGGCAGCTCTATGGCCAGTATCTGTCAGGCATTGACCATAGAGTTGCCCTGGAGGTCCTAGAAATCCCTAGAGAGATGTCCTCTCAGGTAAAAAAAACCATAAATGTTTTGGTTATATGTGTGTGTTTTCTTCCACATTCAAGGGGTGTGTTTGTGCCATGGGCCTTAGAGTACAGTACACTCAAACTGGAAGCTGTTCTCAGCTCTCTCAGTTTTATATATAAGCAGCCAACCATTTTGTCTAAACGCTTTGAAAACCGGAAGTGGGAACTAGGGGAACTTCCGGCGGGGGGCGGGCTCATTGGGACCGGAAGTAGGAGGAGAAAGCGGAAGAGAAAGGGGGAATGAGGGTTGCCCTTCTTCCGGTCTGAAGCAGCCATGGTCCCCATCCTCCCGGGCCTCTTCCTGGGCTCCTCTTCTTCCTCTCTTCCTCCTCCAACCTCCGGAGCGGCGCTGCTGGTGGTGGACTCGGAGCCTCCCTCGAAGGAAGAGGAGGCGGCAGCGGGGTCGGTGCTCCACTTGGAGGCTCTGGACCGGCCGGAGACCGACCTCTTGTCCTCCCTGGAGGCCGCCCTGGGCTTCATCCGCCAGGCAAAAGGGAGGGACGTCCTCGTCCGATGGTGAGCCCAGACTCACTCCTGGAGGAAAGGGAGAGGAGGGGCTGATCCCACTGGGCCTCCACTTAACTGCTTTCCTGGTTATCACAACGGTGTCATGCTGCAGCTCAAAAGGCCAATGCGATCCCAGGCTGCGTCAATAGAAGTGTAGCGTCTAGATCAAGGGAAGTCATAGTGCCGCTCTATTCTGCTTTGGTCAGGCCCCACCTGGGATAACACTGTGTCCAGTTCTGGGCACCACAATTCAAAAAGGATGTGGAGAAACTGGAGCCATGTGTCCAAAGGAGGGCAACTAAGATGGTGAAGGGTCTGGAAACCATGAAGCCCTATGAGGAACGCCTTAGGGAACTGGGGATGTTTAGCCTGGAGAAGAGAAGGTTAAGAGGTGATATGATAGCCCTGTTCAAATATTTGAAGGGATGTCATATTGAGGAGGGAGCAAGCTTGTTTTCTGCTGCTCTAGAGACTAGGACCCGGAACAATGGATGCAAACTGCAGGAAAAGAGATTCCACCTCAACATTAGGAGGAACTTCCTGACAGTAAGGGCTGTTTGACAGTGGAATATATGACCTTGGAGTCTCCTTCTTTGGAGGTCTTTAAGCAGAGGCTGGATGGCCATCTGTCAATGGGGCTGCTTTGATGGAGAGTTCCTGCATGGCACAGGGTTGGACTGGATGGCCCTTGGGGTCTCTTCCAACTTTATGATTCAGTTATTCTACACTAATCCTTAGTGATAGGATGCCTAGGCTACATGCACTGCCCTATGAATGTTTCTAGCAACTCTGAGCAAGCGTCCCAGTCCCTAGTGTTCATTAACAAGGAATCTAGATTTCCTCCCCCCAAGACTTCTTTCTTTCCCAGAGGATTCTGGTGAATTGGTGACATCCTCATGGGATTGCTTTCCTGTCTAAGAGAAACAGGGGGACCTTGGGGCAACAGTGGAGCAGAAGCAGCCTCGGATGGGGTCCTGCCCTAGGAGCTAGTGGACAGGAGGCCTCCCTCTTGGCCCCGCTGGGGCTCTTTGGGACCCTCTGGCCACCTCTCTGGGATGGGGTCACCACTGTGTGCAGGCCTTTCCTGGAGGGAGACACAGGAGGAAGTGCTCGGGGTGGTTAAATGCTTTTACTGCTGCCACTCACTCAAAACCATAAGGTTGTGAGTCCAAGACCAGCAAAAGGGCTCAAGCTCGACTCAGGCTTGCATCCTTCTGAGGTCGCTAAAATGAGTACCCAGATTGTTGGGGGCAAGTAGCTTACACTTTGTAAACCGCTTAGGGAGTGCTTAAGTGCACTGATAAGCGGTATAGAAATGTACGTGCTATTGCTATTAACATCTATGTGAAGCTTCTGGGAGAGGCTGTCCAAGTGTTGCCAAGATACTGATGACACCCAGCTCTGTCACCTCTCCTTTCCACCCCAGGACCAAGGAAGCTGCTCCTGGGCTAAACCAGTATCTGCCAGGTGGTATTAACTGGGTGAGAGCAAACAAATTGGAGCTTAATCCAGATAAGAGAGAAGTGCTCCTGGTCAGTCAAAAGATAGATCTGCGAACAGAGATACAGCCTGTGTTAGATGGGGTTACACTGTCCCTGAAGACACAGGTTCACTGTTTGGGGGTAGAATCATAAAATCACAGAGTTGGAAGAGACCACATAAGGGCCATCCAGTCCAACCCCCTGCCATGCAGGAACTCTCCATCAACGCATCCCCGACAGATGGCCATCCAGCCTCTGCTTAAAGACCTCTAAGGAAGGAAACTCCATCACACTATAAGGGAGTGTGTTCCACTGTCAAACAGCCCTTACTGTCAGGAGGTTCCTCCTAATGTTGAGGTGGAATCTCTTTTCCTGGAGGTTGCATCCATACTCTTGGATTCAGTGCTCAGCTTGGAGGCCTGGGTTTCAACAGTGGTCAGGAGTGTGTTTCCACGGATAAATCTAGTGCATCAACTGCGCCAGTTCCTAGAGAAGTCTGGCCACAGTAGGACATGCTTTGGTTATATCCCATTTGGTTATATCCCATTTGGACTACCGCAGTGAGCTCTGTGTGGGGCTGCCTTAGAAAAGGGCTCTGAGACTGCAATTATAAACATTATAAATGGTCTCAAGGTGAAAAAATATTTTAAGGGAATGAGATGCCTGGTTTTGCTGGATATTACTGTGTGATGACTATATTTATTTGGGTCCTCTTTGCTTTTTCAGTCAAGCTGGAGTAAGCCGAAGTGTCGCTGTTGTGACTGCCTATTTGATGAAGACCAACAATCTCACCTTTGAAGAGGCCTATGCCTTCATCCAGGCCATCAAACCTGATGCCAAGTGTGTTCTTCGCCCTTATTAAAATTGTTTTCTCCTGAGGAATAGAGCATTCATTCTCTGTGATGCAAGAACGTGTCTTTGATTTGTTATTCCAGAATGAACGAAGGCTTTGAGTGGCAGCTGAAACTCTTTGAAAAAATGGGGTGTGAAGTTAATGTAAACAGTGCTGTTTACAAACAATATCGATTGCAGAGAATTGCAGAGCGATACCCTGGTACGGGAACTAAACTTTATTACATAAAAGTGTTTTTTTGTTTTGTTTTGTGCTATGATTTGTCAGTTTTGACACAACAGAAATTAGTACTGAAAAACTTGATAGTAAATAATAGTTCCCTTATCCACAAAAAAAAATGGACTTTGGGATTTAGCAGCTAGCAAGGAGGTGATCAAGTTTACAACTTGAAATGATTTGGGATGGTTAAAATAAAAAGAGACAGTGAAGAGCATTAGAAGAATCTATCCAGACTTAGGGAACAGGCATTAGCATTGTGAATGGTGTCCAATGTATGTGAGTGTGAAGTGGAGCAAAAATCCTACTTTCACATAGATGCCATATCTGAGCTCATGGTGTCTGACCAGGAAAGAACTAAATGAGGTTATTGAAAAGATCGGCCCAATGTGCCACTTCTGTGATGAGGACAAAGTCAACATTGCAGATTATTGGGGGGAAATTGGAAACAAAACTACCAGTATAATAATAAATAAATAAATAAATAAATAAATAAATTTTATTTATATTTCCCGCCTCTCCCCCTGGATCGAGGCAGGATTACAACAACATAATACAAATCCATTACAATGTTACTGTACAGTGCAATATAAAACAATGAAAACATATGCATACTTAATAAAGAGCATTCCATATCTGTCATCAGTTAGGTCTCCAATTATCAATTTAAAATCATCACAGGAGGTCAGGTGGATAGGCTCGCCAGAAGAGATCCGTCTTTAGTGCTTTTTAAAAAGCATCTAAGGTAGTAATAAGACGGATCTCTTCTGGCAGATCATTCCATAATTTGGGAGCCATGGCGGAGAATGCTCTATTAGATGTTGTCATCAGTCTGGTGTTCATCCCTTCTAACAATTTTTTACCTGATGTTCTGAGGGTGCGGGACGGATTGTATAGGAGGAGGTGTTCCTTCAGGTAACTCGGGCCCAAGCCATATAGGGCTTTAAAGGTGACAACCAACACTTTGTATTGCATTCATAATGCATGAATAATGCATTCATACAAATGTAATTCCACTTGGATATTGTCATATAGTCTTGATCACTGCACTTCCAAAAGGATATGATAGAGTTGGAAAAGTACAAAAGTACAGGGGCTGGAGGATGTCTCTGAGGAGAAATAAGTTATTGGAGCATTTAACATGTGCGGGTAAAGGGACATTGTAGGAGTTTAAAAAATGGTGTATGGTGTGGAATTGATCAGCTTCAGTTAACACTAGAATACAATCACTCCCTGAAGCTGAGTTGCAGGAAATGTAGGACGGATAAAAGTGCAGATATAAATTGTGGAATCTTTTACTGCCAGATGTGGTGCCGGCTGCCAACTTGAGTGGGTGTTAAACTAATATTAGACAAATCAGAGAAGAATGCCAGTAGCTAGTTGAGCAGGCTGTATATTGGAAGCAGGGCTCCTCTTGGTGCTAATTGCAAGCGAACATGGATGCCTTGGGCCCTGTGTGATGAGTTTTCTTGGTACGGTAACAATAGCCGAGGGGGGGTACAGTTTACATCCTTCTCCTACACAGACTATATCTGTGCCCATGTTCAACACAGCAGCAGAGAAGTAATGAAAAAATTAATATCCGAATATACTATTATATTATGTTATTATATATTACTATAATATAATTATGGTATGTATCCTAATATACTATCCTGATTTTTTAAAATGAACTGATGACATTTTTATATGATTATACCTTTGTCAACAGTCCCATAAATGAGGATAAAATAAACATTTGAATATTTTATAGATATTATTGCTGTATTAATTCTAGTAAGAGGCTTAGCAAATGTTAAGTAGTTCAGTTTTTTTAAATGCTGTTTTTTCTTAACTTTCCTGAAAATATTATTAAAATAGTTTTATTTATTATCCATTTTTAAATAAGCAGTGTTTGAAAAATTCCATCATGCTTGTTTGCCAGTTCATACATTTAGTGTTGCTTCTTCTTTTCAGAATCACACAAACTTCCAGAAGAAGTCTTTGCAGTTGATCCAAACAACATACAGCAGACTTCAAATTGTGAAGTTCTTTACAAGTGTAGGAAGTGCCGGTATGGAGCTCACATGTATTTATTAAATTTATATTCTGCTCTGTCCTATTTAGTCAGAGTTCCTTATAGCGCTTTTCTAAGTTCCCAAGGGGCTTACAATGCAAGCCATTGAAATGGCTTCAGACTAAGACTCCAAATAAGTGTAAGCATAAAGTCTGCTTTTAAAAGATAACTGTTATACATTCATATGCATAAATGTATATAATTCATATACATCATACCATCATAGCTATCTTAATGAGGTAGCCCAAAGCATGTCCTTTTTGAGGAAGTGGCATGCTAATTGAAGAAATGCTAAAACTGACATAGTCTAAGTGGTGGTCAGAACTGAGCTCATGAGTGGGCAACTGATAGAGTTACAGGAGCAGAGTTGGGCCTTCTGGGAATCCTCCCACCACGTGCCCTGAAAAAAAGTTTTTTGCCCTCATTAATTGATGTAACCCGCTCCAATTGGATACAGAGGAGAGGGCTATAAATAATCTATCATCATCATCATCATGATTTTGGTCATTTTAGGACCAGAAGATGTCTTTTTCCACATAATTCATGGAGAAGTTGTCTTTTTGTTGGAAAAAGGCCTCTTGGCCTTAAATGACCTGGGCAAAGAACATGGAGAAGTTACCCCCATGCTCACAAAGGGGATATTTGAAAGCAAAAAATTTTCATCCTTAGTTCCTATGTGCAGGTTTCCCCACGTCCTAAAGAGTATCTCTAGAATTCTGCCTCTACCATGTGTAGGATTTCCCTCCCCAGGTCCTAGAGCACATGTCCACTTCGTATTGAGTTCCACTGCTTTCTGATGGAAAAGTTGCTGCTGAGAGGGGTATTTGGGTACCACAGTTCAATCCTGTAAGTCACAGTGACAGTATATTCTTTGGCAGAGTTCCATTGATGGAATTCAGTTTGTTTCCTTTTTGCGAATGCTGATTCTAAGGTGATAATAAGAAAGTTCAGTCTTGTGATTAGAAAAGATGGGCAACTTTTGGAGTGTGACTTCTTCCATTTAACATTAGATATCTAACAATGACCTATTAAACTTGAACCTATTATCTTTTCTCAATGGAAAATAATTTTGTACTTTTCAGGACAGAAATGACCTTTGAATGGTCATTAAGAGAGTAGGCCGAGTCAGATATATCAGTCTCAGCTAACCAAACCATAATTAATTAAACTCAAAATAAGTATTCAGTCTGCATGCCTCTTCCCATATTCCACTTTTAAACAGCCATTTCCCATGACATTCATATACTGGAGAACTTTTGAATACTGGCAATAGCAAAATGCTTTATATACAAAGGTGGAGGTGTGCCTTCCTTGTAATTAAAAAAAATCTGTTCATGGTGAAGTTTCTGTTTACTTCATATTTTCTTCTTGGGGCTTTTGATAAGATGCATGCTTTAAATGGTATAGATTTGCTTTGCAGTGAAATTTTTTTCCTTTCTCATTTTATATACCTTATTAAATAACAAAGAATGCAAGAAAACATATAGCTTGAAATAGTTAATTTTTGCTGCTGCTGCAATGTTGTTAGTTTCTTTCCAAGTCATTCTTTTGTCTTTTTATCTGAAAAATAGGCGTCATCTCTTTCGAAGCTCAAGCATCTTATCTCATGATGAAGGCAAAGGACCGGCAGCTTTTGCTCACAAGAAGTTTTCAGAACCTGCCCCTTTTCACTGTAAAGGCAGATCCAGTTGTACTTCTTACTTTATTGAGCCTCTACAGTGGATGGAGCCAGTGCTTTTAGGAGTGATGGAAGGACAGGTGAGGAAAACAAACCTCCTTAATCTTTGGAAGGAGTAAAATATTTATTTAATTGCTAAAGACTGAACAACAAAGGTGTCTTTTATAGAGAGCTAGACTACAGCCCCTTGATTGATACCATTACAGTGCTAAACGCATTGTACATGTCTGCCTTAGAGTGACTGATAATAATATTCATTTCTTTATCTCCCCATGGATAGAGGCAGGGAACAGAAATAGCTTATAATACATAACATCAGTTAAAACACATTAAGCAGTTAAGACACATAGCATCAATTTAAAGAACATATAAAACCCATATTTAACTATTTGGATAGGCCTGCCCGGAGAGACCAATATTTAATGCTGTTTTACCTTCAGACAGTATATTCAGTTGTTAATCTCTTCCAACAAGTTGTTCCACAATCCAGGAACAGCTGAGGAAAAAGTCCCTGGGTGACAGTTTATTTATTTGTTTATTTATTTATTGGATTTATATCCCACCTTTCTCTCAAAGTGGCCAACCTAGTCTTTCCTGAGTGGAGTAAATGTCAGATTATACAGGAAGAGGAGATCCCGTAGTTAACCTGTACCCAACTCATGTAGGGCATTAACAGTAATACAACTGGTGCTTCATATCTGGGGGTGAGGGGGAGTTCCATTCCGAATCCTCTTCCCTGCGGACCTCAAGTCTCACTCTCCTCAATGGAGGTGTGATGTGTGTGTGACGTGTGTGCATTGGTGCAGCCATGTGCCGCTCCATCATTGGAGAGAATGGGGTTGGGTAAGCCTGCAGAAGAAAAGGATCAACTGTAACCAATTAATGCCAGTGGGGTGATTTCAATATTGGTGTAGTATGATCAATCCTAGATGTACCTGTAACCAATCTGGCTGCCATGGTTTGAATTAATTGACATCTGAACTTGGTACAGAGGTAGACCAATGTATAGCGCATTGCAGAAGTCCAGCCTTGAGTTTACCAGCACATGCACTACCATCTTTAGGTCCTCCAACTCTAAGGGGTGTAACAACCAAAGCTGATAGTAAGCATTCCTAGCCATCACATCTATCTGAGATGTCATTTGGTATGATGGGCCCAGAAGCATTTCCACACTGTAAACACAGTCTTTCAGTGGGAGTGTAACCCAGTCCAGGACTGGTTCACACACCTCCCAACCCACGCTAGAACCTTTGACAGTAATTGCCTCTGTGTTTTCTTGATTTAGCTTCAGTTTATTTTTCCTCATCCAGCTCACTGCTTCTTCCAGGCATTCACTTAGAGGAGACAGCTAAGGCTGTTTTTAAGGCATGGAGAAATATCTTTGGATGTCATCAGCACTTCACCATGTTTCTGGATGATCTCTCATAGTGGATTCATGTAGATGCTGAACAGCATTTGGGATAGAATGACACTTTCTTGTATGCCAAATAACAACTCCCTTTTTAAATAGCAGCTGTCCCCAAGCACCACCATCTGGAACATATTCAAGAGATAAGATCAGAACCACTGAAGCACAGTACCTCCAATTCCGACCGGATACCATGGTCAATGGCATAGAATGCCACTGAGAGGTTCAAAAGCACCAGCAGAAACAGACACTTGTGCAAGCACAGATTAAGGCAACCATAGCGGTCTCAACTCCATATCCTTCTCTGGAGCCGGTTTAAAGTGCATCTAGACAAAGAGATGAAATCAAAGAATTGATTTAGAAGGAGCCTCATAGGCCAGTTTGTCCAACGTAATGCAGGAAATACCTTGTCTCTGTTTGAAGACATCCAGATAAAGAGATCCCACCACCTCTCTGGTAATTTGTTTCTCTTATCAAAGTGCATTTACTATTAAGAAGTTCCTTCTAAAATTCAATTAAAATTTACCTTCCTGCAACTTAAAACTGTAAGATCTGGTTCTGTCATCTGGAGCAGTAGAGAACAAACCTGCTCACTCCTTTCTGTGATAGCCCTTTAGATATTTATAGAGTGCAATTATCTCACAGCAACTTTACTTCTTATGTTTGTTCTTCATTCCTCATATCATCCCTTTTACTCTACTCTGAGCCTGCTCCACCTTGTCTGTATCTTTCCTAGCATGAGGTGTCCAGAACTGAATGCAGTATTCCAGATTAGGCCTGAGTGATTCAGTTTAACTATTAGTTCCCTTGTTTTGGAAACTACAGTTCTATTAACAGAGAGTAAAATATTATTTGCCTTCTTTACTGCAGCATCACAGTGCTGGGTCATGCTCATTTATAATCAACAGTAATTCAAAGGCCCTTTTCACATGTTCTCATGTTCCACAAGCTCCTTCAATACTCTGGGATGCAAATTTTTTCTGGCCCTGCAGATTAGAACTCATTTATTTTAAGTAGGTGATTCTTGGTTATCTCTTTGCCAGTTCTGGTTTGCAATCTAGGTCCTTTGCTAAGATCTTCGCTAATGCATGGAAGCAACCAATTCTTGTTTTGTGAGTCCAACCTTTTTTTCAGTTGCCATTTCACAATTCTTTTCTGCTTCGATAACAATATAAATATTATATGCTATGAATTTTCATTAATAAGAAAGAAAAATTATACAAGTTAATAATATCAGCAATATATGATAGTGTCTCAGTCTATATCATTCAGTCTATATAATTATATCAGATGATATCTACAGTATGTCATCACATATAATCATATATCTAGTTGAAAATCCTCTTTTACAATAATTCTTTTTACAATTATTATTGCAACCCTAATATTCTACTGTGATTTGTTTCACAAATTTCTTGTTTCTCATTCCCCCCTCCTTCTTGTAAATCACTGTTCTTTATTTTTTGGAGGTGGATAGAAATTATTTCTTTGTTCTGTATATTTATATGTTCTCAATAACTGAGTTGCTAGTAGTGTCCAGTAACAATTCACATCTCTTGTCCTTTCAATATTTGTAGACCCTTCCCTCTTGTTTACTTTTTTCTTTTTTAATATTTCAAATCATTTTTATAGTCCTTTCTCTTTTACTACTCACTGTATTCTTTTGAGGAAAAAAAGTGAAAGTAAGTAAGAATAATAAATTATATAATGAAAGGAATTGCAGTAGATGTGTTGATGATTGCTTTGCATATTTTAGATAAAAGGTTGAGAGCTGAAGCAAATGTTCACAGACCAAAAGCTAAGAATTCTAAATCTTCAGAGACAGATTTTATTTCCCCAGACAAAGGACAAACTTGGCAAGAGAGATCCTTATCTTTACAAGCAGTGCCATCTTTGGCAGAATCGTATCATCTCTACCCCTCCATAGATCAAAGGGATTAGGCTGGTGTCTTTGGGTGATCTTATTGTGGTGGATGCTTTCCTTTACACCGTAGCTGGAGCCAACCGATCTAAGACAGATGTCCTGCTATGAGGGCAATCCCCGGTAACCGACAGATCCCTATTTCAGTGTCCCTTTTCAAAGTTAAGTTGATATAAAATATGGGGGAATGGTTGAAGCTCAGTCATAACAATGATGTTGGCCTGTCCAAGGCTGCCCCATGGTCCCTAGCCTTGATAACCTGTTTTAATTTGTTTTAATTATTGTAGTAATTTAATTATATTTTAATATAATATTTTTGTATGTTTTTAGCTGTATGGTGTTTTTTAACGCTGTAAGCCGCCCTGTGAAATAAACATAAACAAATATATTTATATATATATATATATATATATATAATAACAACAACAACAACAACAACAACCTGCTACACTCACCATTCCCTTCAGTCCTCCTTTAAATTCACTTTTTGGATTGGGTCCTTCAGGTGACCTTAGTTTGTTTAACAGTAGTTTCTTTAATGGTAAGCATGGCCAACACCTTGATCTAGAGTGAAGAAAACCAGTTGGAAACAGGTTTAACAGATTAACAGGCTATTCAACTTTGTTTATTACATGATGCAAACTATTGATGCTTTAAATAGGTCCAGAGCTTAGTTTCAAACAGAGAGCAGAATTCCAGCTAGGTATTATCAAATCTCTTTTCCTTCAGTCACTCTGCATTATCCCGACACATCCATTCCCCACTGTCTCTCTCAACTGTTACCAACTGGTTCTCCAGTGCTTGCTACATTTTGCAGACCAGCAGATTGCTTCCAACAGTTCAAGGCAAGAAAAGTGAAACTAGACAAGCAAAGCTCGCAAGTTTTTCTGATACCTCAAAATGCTACAGACTGACCCTGCTTCCCTTTGCCATGTTTTCAAATGTTTCTAGCATGTTGTCACTTAGCTCTAGGCAAAGCCAGACTACGTAGTGATTTTGCCTTCCTTCTTTACAAGGAAAGGCACAGCTAACACAATTAAGTACAGTAGAGTCTCGATTTTCCAGCATTCGGTTATCCAACATTCCAGATTATCCAACATCACTTTGTGATTTCTTTAAATTTTCTGTGATTTCTTTAAATTTTCAGATGACTAAACTGTTCATACTGTACATTACAATGCTGATCAGTGATTTATTTGCATTTACATTTACTGTTACTGCAATAAAACTTCAATACATTTGCAATTCATAGTGATTTCAAGGTTTTCTTATCCAACATTTTCGGTTATCCAACTATCAGCCGATCCAGTTTATGTCAGATAATCGAGACTACTGTATTACAGTTATAAGAAAGTCCTGTTAGAAGAGGTTAAGAAAAAGCATCAGCTAACCCATCATTCCCAGAAGGTATTGGCTAGCTCATCATCAGGGTAACTGAAGTAGGACAATACCCTGGATCTCTGAGATTTGTCTCAGAAAAGCCTCATCCCCACCAAATCATCTGTGGTGGCCTATAGTGGACTCTGACCACAATGCAAGTTCTTTCTTGGTTTATCTTTAACCACATGTTCTCAGCTAGTGACTCTGATAACACTCATGGGTTTCTGTGAATTTGTATTGGAGATATAATGCCATTCCTCATTATCTGCCACATGCATTCTTTTTGAACAATTATCCCATAATTGTTATATTTCAGTCATGGGAATCATCTTGCTATGTCTCTGTTGTATCTATAAAGTTGCATTTTTCTTCATACAATAGGACTTCAAGCTTGTTTTCTGTTTGATCATCTTCACTGCTGTCCTCACATAGGAAGCAATTGCTTAGTGGAGCAGTTCTGAATAATCTCTGCATAGTCTCTTTCTGATGAGGACTGTCTTCAAGTGTTTTCCCTCACTGTTAACAATCCCCTTTGTTTTCTTTGACAGTTCATTGGCAACAGAACCCTGTTTATTCTATAAGCTGGGCACTGTTTTATCCAGGCCCCACTACTTGTTGCAGGTGTAGTTGGTGAAATCTTCAGGAAGATGGACAAACGTTAATACACATTCCAGCAGAGAACTACAGATCCTTCTGCCTCCATCACTGTAATTATTTTTCTCCCCTTCCTCCCTTTAATATTTGTAACTGCACATGCTATAGGCATGTGCTGCTAGTTTCCCCTTTGATCACAACACCTTCAGCAAACACTGCTGGGAAAGTATGCAGGTTGCCTATACTCCCAAAGCTCCACCCCTGGAGCTTGCTATCTCTTTACTCACAGCACTTTCAGCAAAGGCTGCTGAAAGAGTATGCAAATGAGCTTTCTCATAAAGGAGACAGCCTGGTGTGATGACCTGATGGAGTAGACCTGTCCCAGCTTTGTAAACCCTGATATTCAGTGCAGTGCCAACCCCAATTAGAGGCTTCTAGTGGATGATCTGCCAACATCCATAAGAATTCCTTCCTGTGAGAAGATCCTGCCACCCTAGTACCAGTTCTGAGGGTCTATACTTTTAGTTGAGCCAGAGACAGAATTAAGATTCTGTTGGTTGGCATTCTTCCTGCTTGAGCTGGCCAAGGTACTACTTGAAGGAGGTGGCAGTGCACCCTTTCCAGGAGAGCACTTCTATGAACCCAGAGGTATGTGAGAACTATCCTCCTACCCCAACATCTCCTGTTTGGGCAATATGCTCAAGCAGTTTGACATTTTTTAAGGAAACAGGTTATCTTGACCCATTTCAGTCTGGCCAGGGCTGTGTAGCCTTAGTCATTCTTACTGATGACTTACTCTGAGTGAAAAACAGAGGGAGTGAAACTGTTGATCCTTCTGAATAACTCAGTGACTTTTTATACCATTGGTCATTGGACTGGCTTCATCAAAAGGAAGAAAAGGCACAGTGTTAAAGTGCTCTTATCTGTGGGGACTGTTCCAGAAAGTAACACAGGGAAATTCCTGTTTAGCTTCATGTCTATTAAGGGGCAGTATTTTGTCTCTTGTGCTGTTCAGTACCTTTATGAAGTTACTGGATGAGGTCATAAAAGGATTTGGGGTGGGGTGCTATCAATATGCTCTACAGTACTTCTCATTGGAGTCAGCTGAGGCTGTGCATAGATTCTGTATTGGGCTGGATATGGGCCAGTAAACTGAAGCTGAACCCCAGTAAGATAGAGGCTCTGTGAATTAATAGCTCTTGGGGTTGGAAAGTGGGGTAAGCAGCTGGCCCAAACAGAATTGCATTCCCTCTGAAGTAGAAGAAATATAGCTTGGGAATACTCCTAGATTTATCTCTCTGACTTGGGGCCTGTACCAAGTCATGTATAACTGCAGCTTTGCCTGGATAGAGGTAACTTAGCCAGAGTCGTTCAGACATTGGTAATTTCCAGATCAGGGTACTGTTACATGGTTTATGTGGGGTTGCCCTTGAAGGTGACTCAGAAGGTACAGCCAGTGCAAGGTGCAGGAACAAGTTTGTTGACTGCAATATCATATAGACAACACATAGCACAAGTCTTGCTGCATTGCATTCAAGGTACTGGTAATGACATTCAAAGCCCTTAAGAGTTGGGACAGTGTTATTTATACCTGCCTGAGAACCAAGATTTCCAGATGAGGCCCTGCTTTGTGTCCCAGTAGTAGGAGTGATACATCACACAGGAAAAGAGGAGAGCTGTTTGTAGTGCTGTATTTAGGGAGATCTTATCACCAAATTTTGTCCTATTAGGAACCAAGTTAAAACATTTTTCCCAGCAGACAAGGTCCCATCTTCCTGTAAAAGCGGGTACCTCCTCCCACTTGCTCCTAACAGGCAGAAAAGCAATACCTATCCCCCCCCCCCCCCCCAGAAGCCAGTCTTTTTCTTGCCTATGCTCCTAGTAGGATGCATCTGGAAGAGGATGCATCTGGAAAAGCTATCCACCTTCTACATGATCAGGGTTTTTGGAGGCTTTTACCTGGCCTCTCTTCCTTCCTTTCTTCCTCTCCCTGCTCCCTTCTTGGGCCTAAGGGTTATGATGGCTGGAGAAGGGCCTGAAACCCCAACCAGGGGATTACCCTCCTCCTAGCCTGCCGGAGAGCATCCTGAGCTACCGGCCCTGGAGACAGAGATTGGGGCTCAACCTGGGGAGAGGTTTACCCCCCGAGTTGCTTAGGATCCCCAGATCCTCCACCCAGTCCATTCTGAGCCAGAGCTCACGGGGAGGATCCTCCAGTGTTTTAGCAGCATGCCCACTACCTTACCATGGCAGAATTCAGCTACCATCTTGCCTGGGTGGATGACAGTCACCATCTTAGATCTGTGGATGGTGGAAGCATCTTGGACACATGAATAGCGTGGCCATTTTGTTTTGGAGGGCAGTGGTGGCCAAGATATGGGCATGGCTGAGGGCAGCAGCCATCTTAGCCACATGATCTCATCTGCCTCCCATCGGCAGCAGCCTCCGCAGCACCACCCCAACAGGGACAGCTTCAGAAAAGCGGCACATTAGAGAGCATGAATGGCTACTGCTCTCAAATTTGAAAACTGGAAGAGCAGGGTGAGCCTCAGGGACAGAGTCAGATTCCCCACTCCCTGGGATAGGGCCTGTGGGACGAGGGGTGCCACTGATGCCATCGAGGATGGAAGAGTATGAGTTATCCAGGGAAGATGAGGAGGACAACATGGACGCCCTTCCTTGATTGACCGAGTTGTTTAAGGCTGAGAACTTCCCTAGACTCCTCGAGACAGTCAGGGCTTTGGGCATCCCCATTCCCACAGACCAGAGCCGCCCCCCCACCCCCACCAGGATAGTGACCTGCCTATGGTGGGGGAGGAGCTCTTTCCCATTCTGGCCCCTTCTGTTCTGGAGATCCCTTGTCCTGCCAGTCTTATCCAGGTCATCAAGGACAGTAGTCATAAGCTGGCTAGTGATCTTTGCCATAGCCCAGTCAAGAAGTTATACAACTTTACCTCAGACTGTTATCGACAAATTCCAGGTGTCTGCCCTGGTGTCCATAGTATTCCATAAGGATAGGGAGGACACTTTAAAGATTGCGGAGGACAACAGAATGGAGTTGGCCCTCAAGAAGGCTGATGGGGCCATGTCCATAGCCATCAGAGCCACAACTGCCCCCTCAGTGGTTGCAAGAGCATCTTTGCTGTTGATGTGTGACTTATTGGAAGAAATTCCTCTTCAGGACGTCCAACTCAGGCAGGGTTTCAACAGCATTGCACTAGCCACAGCTGTGATGGTCCACTGCCAACTCTGGCTTAAGAATTGGAATGTTGATGCCAAGTCTAAACAGAACCTAGCGTTCACACCCTTCCTGGGTGATAGCTCTTCGGGGAATTGCTGGACAAGGTGTTGGTAGAGGACAAGGATAAGAAGAAGTCCTTGCCTGGGAGGTGGAAAGGAGAGGCTAGAAAGCAGGCTAGATCTAGGTGCCATTTTTTTCATACCCTGAGGCCCTTCTTTCCCTCCACCCCTGCTTCCTTTCAGGCCAGGGACTCCAGATCCCTCCCTCTCTACTCTAGGGGGGCTTTTGTAAATCCTGCTTTTACAGGAGCATGGGACCTTTCCTGCTGGAAAAAGGAACATTGGTACTTACCTTTGATCCAGTCATTTCCAGCAGACAAGGTCCCAGCACCCTGCCCACCTTTAGGTGCCAACAGCAGATCTGGGTATCACCTGCTGATCTTCATTGTTTCTCTCTTCATAACCATGTCCTTCCTACAAGGCATGAGTCCTACCTTTTAGTTTTTTTGCTCTTGTTGCCAGTATTGATCCTTGTGTCTATGGTTTCTTGTTTTCTAGTATGTTCTTTGCAGAATAAAGTGTTTGATAGTTATAACTGTATGAACCGTGTCAGTGTTTGGTATATCTTGGGTAGCTAATGATTGGCTTCGGGGGGGGGGGGAATAGCCCCTCCCATGGGAGGCCAGATTTTGTTTTGTTTTTCCTGCCTATTAGGAGCAAGTGGGAGGAGTTACCCACATTTACAGGATGCTGGGACCTTGATCACAGGAAGTACCAACATTCTTTTTTATTAAAGCATTTGGGACCTAATCATATTTCTTCTTGAAGTGTACAGTACATGCTATTTCAATTATTTGAAATTATTGATCCAACTTAAATTATTCTAGTTTTTCTAGAATTATTTAATTAAAAAAATAAACTAAATGAAAGAGGCCAAGTTTTGTGTTGATTTGAACTAATCAGGAAAATGATTAGAAGTGAGAAATTTGCCTAATGATCCTTATCTTTGGATCCTTTACAGCTGCTGTGCCCGAAATGTACATCAAAGTTGGGCTCCTTTCATTGGCATGGGGCGCAGTGTTCATGTGGCCAGTGGGTTACCCCTGCCTTCCAAATTCACAAGAGCCGTGTGGATGAATCAAAGGGGCTGCCAGTTGGTGCTGTGCTGGATGTGACAAAGTGAGGTTGGTTCAGCTGGCACAAAAACTCTAAGAACTTACAGTATATTACCTTATGAGTCAATGGGCTATTTGGAATAAATGCTTTTTCCTGGAGTTTTCCAGGAACATGCAAGAGAACTGAACTCAGGAATGTAGCCTGGGGGGGGGGGGGCGGTGTCCATAGGATCCAGACCCCCCTTCCGTTAATTTGAGTGGAATACAATGAATGGTGCGTGTGCCCATGGCATGCACGCACTGCTGCAGCCCAAGCCATGCGGGGGGAGGCCTTCCCAAGATCTTGGCTACGTCCCTGCTGAACCGCATGCTGGGCCATTTTCCTGATTTTGTACCAAAAGTAATTTTGTACCAAACTGTCAAATAAACACTGCAAGAAATGTGTGATCACATTTCCTTTATTTTGTGTCTCTTTTCTTTTCTTTTTTAAAGAAAAAACATTTGGGTGGAGGGAATCAGCATTAAGACTGTAGCACCAGGAAATAAGGGTTTAAACCACCTTCATCTGCCTTGGTCCTAATGATAATCCCAGTCTGCCATCAGGAGCCCAAGGAGGGAAGGGTTAACCCCATTTCCCATGCACTGCAATCACCTTATCATAGCATTTATTCTTTTTTTAAAAAGCAAATAATAATAATAATAATAATGATGATGATGATGATGATAATTTGTTTGTATCTACAAACAATTAATTACATATGAATATGTGTAAAAGCAAGGCTTTGAGAAGAGTAAAAAATTCTTCCTAGTCTATACAACGAGCAGCAAAAGATGGATTGAATTCTTTCTGGGAAGCTCCCACTTACATTCCTTAAAAATGGAATTGGAAGAGAGCCCAGTCTTTTCTGTATTGTCTAAATATGAGGATAGGGAGCTTTCTGGGGAAGAGAATGGCTGGTTTCTCCAGACTGAGCATTTTGCAGTGTTACAACACAATGCAGTTAAACTCTTGGAATTATCTTGCTACTCCACCCCACAACCCATTGAGTCTAAAACAGAGGAGAAAGAAGCAGCAGCAGAAAAAGCCTACAATGGAAGCATGAAGAGCAGCTGTTCTGGAAAAAACTGTTAGGATTAGGGTCAGGAAATGTGATGTGATGGATGTAAACTTACCACTTGCATTAGCATTCAGAGTAAAGGGAGAATGTAGACTATGGTATAGCTTTCTCTTATATTGCTGGTAACCTAGGGGTAGTTTTAGAATTATGATTAAAGGGATGATTATGATTAAAGTTAGCGTTAGTGTTCACATCAGGAGACATCCTGCGATGGAGATAAACTCATCGTTTATATAAACATTCAGCATATGTAGTACAGAATTTGGTATAGCTTTTTTTAATACCACTAACAGAGTTACAGTTTGTTGAACTTAACAACAGCACCATCACTAACCCCAATTCTAGCCGAACCTTAATCCTATGTTACAGGTAATAAAAAAGCACATGAATAACAAATTATATCTTCAGCCAACATTGTACTCCAAAAATTAACTCTCTCTATTACTAACACCAACCCCAATCCTAACTCTAATGCACACCTGAACCCTTACCTGAATGCTAAGACTTACATTAACTGCAATCGAACCCAAAGCCTAAGCAGAACCCTAATGTTTACCCTAACATTAATGCTAACCCTAAAAAAAAAGAACCCTCAACCTAATGCTATCCCTAAACCTAACTGAATCCAAACCCTAATCCTAATTCTAATACTAACTTTAACAGCAATGCCAACACTAAACCTAATCCCAATCCTTGTCCTATTCTTTCCCAACCCTAACCGTATGTTATTGGTAATAAAAAAGTAAAAATATAACAAATTGTATCTTTTCCCAAGACTGTACTATAAAATTTAATCAAAATGGTTAATTTAATTTCATCACACCACCTCTCCTGACCCAAACCCAAAACCTAATGCTAACGCCAATCTTAAACCTAACCCATGTGCAAACCCCAACCCTAACCCAGATGCTCACCCTAATATTAACAACCAAACCTGAACCCTAATCAGAACCCTAATGTTAACCCTAACCTTAATGCTATCGAAAACAAAAACCCAACCTTAGACCTATACCTAACCAAACCCCAACCCTAATTCTAATACTAACCTTATCACCAATGCCAACCCAAACCCTAACCCTAATCTTTAACCCTATAACAAATTCTAACCTCTGCCTACATTGTACTCTAAGGCCTAATCAAAATGATTAGTTTAGTTTCATCACATCATCTCTCCTGCACCTAACCCTAAATCTAATGACAGTCCCAACCCTAACCTTAACCCTAACAAAAACCACAACGCAAACCCTAACGCTCAGGAAAACATCAATCTTAATCCTAACCCAAATTTAGGGTTAGGTCCAGGAGAGGTAATGCTAACTCTGACCCTAAGATACTTTTTCATATTTCAAAAACATCCTGAGTTAGTATGGCCATTCCATGTAAGCAAATCCAGACAGTTTATAACCCCGATATGAACAATCCAAGGATCTCTTATGGGCCTTCCAAGAAAACAAATTTGGAAAGTGTCACAATTTATCTTCTCTGGTTTACAGAAACATTGATATGTTGTACAAGGACTTCACACCTCCAAACTGACTTGTGCCAGAAAAGGAAAGCCAATTCTCACCCCTCTTTCAACAAACTGTAACTCAGTAGTATTACAAAAGCAAGCTATACCAAATTCTGCACTCAGCCTACATATCCTGTTTCCTCGAAAATAAGACATCCTCAGAAAATAAGACCTAGTAGAGGTTCTGCTGAATTGCTAAATATAAGGCCTCCCTCGAAAGTAAGACCTAGCAAAGTTTTTTTGTATATAAATATATATTCAATATATAATAAATGTTTTTTTTTTTTTGTTCAACAATAAATAAGCATTCTTCTTCATGGAAAAATAAGACCTAGCACATCTTTCAGAGCAAAAAATAATATAAGACACTGTCTTATTTTCGGGGAAACATGGTAGTATACTGAACGTGAGTATAAAATGTGAGTTTATCTCCATCACAGGATGTCAACACTAACCCTAACTTTAATCACAATCCTAATTCTAACCCTAGGTTACTAGTAATATAAAAGAAAGCTATACCAAATTCTACCATCCTCCTTTATTGTACTCTGAACTAGGTTTACTTCCATTACATCATCTTACCCTAATGCTAACCCAAACACTAATGCTAACCCCAACAATAGTCTACCCCTACCCCTAATACGAACACTAAGCCTAACTCATCCTGAACCCTAACCCTAACTCAAAAACTAACTTCAATCAAAATGGTCAGTTTAGTACCATCACACCACTTCTCCTGACTCTGACCCAAAACCTAACTAGAACCCTAATGTTAACCCTAACACTAAACCTAACCCTAACAAAAACCCAACCCTAACCCTAATATTAGCCCTATGCCTAACCAAACCCCAACCATAATCCTAATTCTAATACTAACCTTAACACCAATGCCAACCCTAATCCTAACTCTGACACCAATCCTTGCCCAACACTAATCCTATGTTCTTGGTAATAAAAAACAAATGTTTCACAAATTCTATCTTAAGTTTAATATCATCACATGACCTCCGCTAACCCTAACTTTAACATGTAACGCCAACCCAAACTCTAACCCTAATGCAAACCCCAACCATAACCCTAAAGCTAACCCAAACTTTAACAACCGAACCAGACCCCTAACCAGAACCCTAATGTTAACCCTAACCCTAATGCTAACCCTAACAAACATAACTGTAAACTTAGTACTAATGCTAAACCTAACTGAACCCCAACCCTATTTCTAATACAAATCTGAACACCAGTGCCAACCCCAATCTAAACCTAACCCCAAACCTTGCCCAAGCCTAATAATATGTTACTTATTATAAAAATGGAAATCTATAACAAATTCTATTCTCTGTATACATTGTACTCCAAACTCAATCAAAATGGTTAGTTTAGTTTCATCACACCACCCCTCTGGAACCTAACCCTAAATCTAATGACAACTTCAACCCTAACCCTAACAAAAACCACAACCCTAACCATGAAACAAACCCAAACTAATCCTAAACCTAATCTTAACTCTAACCCTAACCACAAGATTGTTTCTCGTATTTTGAAAACATCCTAAGAGTTCCATGTCAGTAAACGGAGACAGGATATAATTCTGATGTGAACAACCTTGTCACATTGAGCTAGCACTGCACACCTCAGAACTGATTTGTGCAAGGAAGGAGAGCTCTCACCTGTTTTTCAACAAACTGTAACTGTGTTGATAGTATTAAAAAAGAAAGCTATACCAAATTCTGTATTCATCCCACATAGTATGCTGAACTCAAGTATAAACAGTAAGTTTATCTCCATCACCAGCACAGCTCCTGACATGAACCCTAAAGTTAATCAAAAGCCTAACTCTAACCCTAGGTTTCTAGTAATATAAAAGAAAGCTATACCAAATTCTACCCTCTTCCTTTTTTGTTTTCTGAACGCTAATGAAAATGGTAAGTTTACTTCCATTACATCACCTTTCCTGACCCTAACACTAACCTGAACCCTAAAGCTAACCCTAACCCTGATGCTAACTCTAACAATATCCTAACCCTAATACATTCCCTAATCCTTCTTTCCCTAATCCTAACTGACCCCAACCTGAAATGTTCCCTAATCCTAACTGACCCCCAGCCCTAACTCTAATAATAACCTTACCCCTAACTCTTAACAGCAATGCCATCCCTAACACTGACCCTAAACCCAATCGTAGCCCAACCCTGATCCTATGTTCCTTGTAATAAAATAGCAAAATTTTAACAAATTCTTTCCCCAGCCTACATGGTACCCCAAAACCTAATGAAAATGATTGGTTTAGTATCATCACATCTCCTCTCTTGGCCCTAATTGTAAACTAACGCCATCCCTTAAATCTAACCCTAATACAAACCCTACCTCTAACCTTAATGCTAACCCTTAAGTTAAGAACAACTGAACCTGAAATCTAACCAGAACTCTAATGTAAACCCTAAAACTAACTAAACCCTAACTCTAATTATAATGCAAACCTTAACACCAATGCCATCCCTAACCCTGACCCCAAAACCATTCCCATCTCAACCCTAATCCTATGTTCCTGGTAATAAAAAAACAAAAAAAAAATGTTTAACAAATTTTATCCTCAGCCTACATGGTACTCCAAAACTTAATCAAAATGGTCAGTTTAGTATCATCACAGCACCTCTCCTGACCCTAAACCTAAACCTAATGCAAACCCCAACCCTAACCCTACTGCTAACCCTTACATTAACAACCAAGCCTGAACCCTAACCAGAACCCTAAAGTTAACCCTAACCCTAATGCTAACCCTAACAAACCCCCAACTGTAACCGTAATACACTAAGCTTGCCTGAACTCGGGCAAATCTTAACACCAATGCGAACCCCAACCTGAATCCTAACCCCAGTCCTTGCCCAACCCTAATCATATGTTACTGGTAATAAAAAAGGAAATCTATAACAACTCTATCCTCTGCATTCATTTTACTCCAAAACCTAATCGAAATGGTTACTTTAGTTTCATCACATTACCTCTCCGGAACCTAACCCTAAATCAAATGAGAATCCCAACCATAACAAAAATTACAACCCAAATCCTATCCCTGTGTCAGAACCCCAATGGGTTTTGGTTCTGTCATGGATGAAGTTAGGAAATGTACATATAAATGTATAGGTTGTTTTGTATGTATATATGTATAGATACCAATATGTATGTATGGATAGATAGATAGATAGATAGTGTTATATGTATTAGGTGAGTTTGAATTTTGGTGCAGTTTTTCAATAACAGTTGGGAGGAGTTTTACATTGCTGTTCCCAGGCAGAAGTCAAAATGTTACATTGCAAACAGGCAGGGCTAGGTAGCTCTATTCAATATATATTGACAAGAGGGCAGGGAAATTTAGTACCAACTTAAATGCTGGCTGATCACTATTGTCCTTGGTCTGCAATAAAGTCTTTGTTCTTTCACCAAGACTATTTGTTCTCTCACCAAGACTTTCACCAAAGCTATTTCATCAAGACTATTGTCTGAATCCTTGGAAAAGAGCTGATTGGTAATCCAGTAAGTTGGTACTCATAAATATCATCTTGTGCAATGTAACAGCATTTGGGACAAGGTGAACCCTTCACAGAAATCCTTGTGGAAGAGAGGCAAGAAGACGACCAGGGAAACCATGCCCTGGAGGAAGAGATGGTCCATGGCCTGGGGGTCCGATCTAGAGAAGCCAAAGTGAGGTGTGTGGCAGCTCACTTGGAAGGAGAAGCAGCGGACTGGCTGGCGCAATTGTGTGATGGCAGAACCACAGAGCTGTGAGATCACCAGGCCTTCATGGTGGTCCTGCAAACCTGGTTTGAAGACCCATTTCAAGTGGAGAAAGCCTGCGCTAAACTGATGGCATTAGAGCAAAGATGTGGAATTTCACAGTCTGGTGGTGCAAGTTCCCAAGTGGCCCAAAGTGGTGAAAGTGCAATACTTCAAAGAAGGGTTGCAACTTGAGCTTTTGGAGTGGGCTCTCTTGAGAGAGACAATCTGTGCACCACAAGGGAGTGGATTCATTTGGCCAGGGAAAACAAATTCGTCAAAGAAGAGAGCTGACTGACCAGACAATGCAGGAGTGGAGCCAGCAAAGGGACGAGCCAGAAATCCAGTACTGCCAGTGAAAGGACCAAAAGGACATCCATCCAAGATTCAAAGAGGGAACGACACATGCCTGGCATGCGGCAAGAAGGGCCGCCACATAGCTGATTGCCCCAACAGAGAAGACAACGCAAGTGGGGCAAACCTCAAAGAGCCATCTAACACAACCTCATTGAAAGACAAGCAGCTACTAAGGAAAGGAGCTACAGCCAGTCAGGCCCACAAGGCAACAAACTGCAAGACAGCCGTGCCAGCGGAATCATCAGAGGACATGAATTTGGAGGAGGATGTAGAGAAAGTGGAAAACTTTTGAAACCTGCTTTAGACAGTGGTGGAAGGCAGGTCGTAGCTCTGAATAGCTGCACCCCTATGGGGAGTGGAGGAGTTCCTCTATACACCCTGCAAGTCAAACTAGTAAACCCAAAAGTGGGAAGAAGTGTGTTTTTGGTGGCAGCAATTGATTGTGGCTGCACCCGGTGTTTTATAAATCCAACTATAGGAATTTAGAGGGTAAAAATCTTGACTCCCCCATTGTCTTCCAGCAAATGGATGGTTCACCTATGGGAGTGGATGCTATTACTGAGCAAACAAGGATGACATGGCTCAGAGTGGCGGCCCACTGGGAAAAAATTAGATTAGTACTGGGCCCCACTTCAAGTTACCAGCTGACCCTGGGCACAGACTGGTTGCAGTTTCACAACATCAGGATCAGGTGGAGGCTGGGAGAACTGATCTTTGATGACCCACAATGTAGAGAACAAATCAAAACTTCTGAATTTCAACCAGGGGATGAGGTAGTGGCCGTCCGGTTGGTCCCTTTACATGAACGGGTGGGAAAAACTTTTCAGGAGGACAAATTGGACTACCCTTCTGTTTATAGAGACTTGCCTGAGGTGTTTGCTGAGAAGGAGAGCAACCAGGTTCCCTCCACCAAGAGACTGGCTGTGCAACTGAATTAGATCCTGGGGCCCATCCCCCTAAAACCAAATTATATTAGCTGACCCTGCAGGAGCTAAGAACCTTCAAGGAGTTTATAGAGAAAAAATTGGCTAGAGGTTTCATTTGCCCATCACCCTCCATGATCATAGTCCCTGTGTTTTTTCAGGGAGAAAAAAGATGGCTTCATTGAGACTAGTCATGGATTATCCTAATCTCAGTGAGATCTGTAGTATTAACAAGTACCCCCTTCCATCTATGAAGGACATGTTAGGGTGATAAACTACTGGAAAGGTGTTCACCAAACTGGACTTACTTCTGGGTAAGAATTAAGGAGGGGGATGAACACAAGACTGCCTTCAAAGCTGGCCCCTAGGGGCATTTTAATACTTGGTGATGCATTTTGGGCTAGTGGGATTGCCAGGGATGTTTATGAGACTGGTCAACAAAATAATGCGTGATTTGTTGCTTGAAAGGGTGTCAGTATATTTAGATGATGTTTTAATTTACTCCCAAGACCTAGACTCATATGTTCAGTTGATGTGGGAAGTGTTGCAACGTCTCCTGGACAATCAGTTATATGTCAAATTGTCTAAATGCAGTTTCCACACAGACAAACGGACTTTTTGAGGTATAGAATATCCACAAAGGAAACAGACATGGACCCTGCCAAAGTTGAAACAGTCTTAGACTGGGCCGTGTCTAACACTTGAAAACAGGTGGTTTTGCAAATTTTGGGGTTTGCAAATTTTTACTGGCAATTCAGCCCTCATTTCGCCCAGATAGCACCACCTGAAACAAAACCCCATGAGAAAGGCCTCAAGCCCAAGCAGTCTGCTAAGATTCGATGGACACCTGAATGTCAGGAAGCATTCCAAAACCTGAAACACCTGTTCAGCACTGAACCTATTTTAAAACACCCAGATCCTGATTTTCTTTGCGTTGGACATCAGCAATGTGGTGTTAGGAGCAGTACTACTGCAGAAAGACACAGAGGGAACCTTGAGGTCCTGTGCCTATCTATCTAAAAAGTTTCAAAGGGTAAAAGTAGACTGGCCTACTTGGCAGTGGGAGGCTTTTGCCATAAGTGGGCTCTGTAAACTTGGGGCCAGTTTTTGCAAGGCAAATCCCACCCTTTGTAGATTTGGATGGACCATCGTAATCTAGAGGCTTTACAGACCCTGAAAAAGTAGCCTCAAGCAAGGCAGGTGACCCGAGTTCTTCTACTGGTTCAAATTCAAGCTGAATTTATTTTCAGGAAAGCAAAATGTTTTAGCAAATGCCTTATCATGCCAGCATGACAGTAACAGACAAGCCCCTATAGAGACAGTGTTCACCCCGCAGAAATTGGGTTTTGCTGTGACCACCCAAAGCCAGTCTCAGGGGGAGGAGATGGGTGAGGCCTTAAACCCAGACCCAATACACAAAAAGTTTATTGAGGCAGCTGTGAAGGACCAGTGGCTTAAAGAGTATCCAGGCACATTGGTTTCCAAGGGTGGGCTGTGATACAAAGGGGACAGAATCTGTTTCTGAGAAACTGAAACTACAGTTGTTTCAGGACACCAAAGCAGTAGGACATTGGGGTTTCTTGAGAATCTGGCACGTGATATACAGACAGTATTGGTGGGATGGCATCAGACAAGATGTTCAAACCTATGTAAAGGAGTGTCCAGTGTGTGCCAGATCAAAACTGGTTGGAGAAAAACCCCAAGTACTATTGCAACCTTTGTCTGCCCTTAGTAGCCCCTGGAAACTCATAGCAATGGACGACATCCCTTATTTACCCAATATCCATGGGAGAAACACCATTTGGGTAGTAAAAGATCTATTCTCCAAACAGGTGCATTTTGTAGGATGCAAAGGATTGCCAGCTGTGGCCAGTTTACCTGATCTATTCCTCTCCCATGTATACCAGCTGCATGGTAAACCCTAACCCTAATTTGAATAATAATCCTAATTGCAAAGCTAGGCTACCAATAATATAAAAGCTATACCAAATTCTACCTTCCTCCTTTATTGTACTCTGAACGCTAATGCAAATGGTAAGTTTACTTCCATCACATCCCCTTTCCAGATCCTAACCTTAACCCTAACCTGAACCCTAATGCTAACCCTAACTTTAATGCTAACTGTAACAACAACCTAACCCTTACCCTAATATGGGCATTAGGCTTGGGGAGTAGGAATTTTATTTAGAGCCCAGAATAATTTGACCGTTGATTTTGTGTTGGAAGTGGTTTTGGGGAGGCTTGTTGTGGTAGATTTCAGTATGGAGGATGTGCAGAAGGATGGAAGAGTAGAAAAGAAGGCCTTTAGGCTGTGTGGGCTTTTTGCTCCCATTAAATATGCTGAATGGAAAATGTTTTGGGATCTTTAAAGGACCAGTGTAACATTCTGTGCTCACTTACTATTGCAGGAGATTTCAATAATGGGAGAAGGATGATTGACAGCAGTGCTTACATGGACCAGAAAGAGTAAACAGAGTTGTTCCTGCCCAAACCTCTGCAGAGGAAAGAAAGTTTCTACAGAAGCAAGGTCTCGAGGACGCAGCTTTTGACATTGTTAATTATTACATTTTTTCCTATTTATTGTAGAAAGACTGTTATTTCTGATTTCTCACCAACAGAGGGATTTTGTTTTACTAATTTCCACAAAACCTGTATGAAAGTAGTGAGGGAAACGAAGGTGGGAAAGTGCACTGTTATCAGAATATGGCCTTATAGCAATGGAGTTTAGCCTGGGTCAGATTTACTCAAAAGAGAAACTTTCTTTGGATTTTGCACCTCAAGCTTTTAGAAGATGTGATATGCAAAGAGCGCATTGCCTCGGTGCTGGCTCACAGTCTGACTCTTGCTGACATGTATGAGGACAATTTGTACAGATGGTGGGAGAGAATAAAGCGTGTGGTTTGGATCACTAGCTAGGGATACGAGAACAGGGTTAATCAGAGTCAGATTCAGGAGTATAATTTGGCTATTTATCAGTTTACCCTATTTACCCTGTATTACCGGTAATAAAAACTGCATAGTATATCAAATTCTACCATCAGCCCAGATGGTCTTCTGAGCCCTACAGGAAACAGTAAAGTTTAGTTCTATCACATCACTTCTACTGACCCTAACCCAAACCTGAACCTGGACCATAAACCTAATGCTAACACTTACCCTAAATGTATGGAGCTGGTAATAGATATGTATACCTATTGATAGAATATAATATATTCTGTTGTTCTGTAATATTTGTAATTATTATTACGCCACTCCAAGCTGGCCATGTGCTGTAATAAACAGTATATATGGTAAATGGTAATGAAAAAAGAAGGCTACATCAAATTGTAGCACCAGCTAACATGATACTCTGAACACTAATACCAACAGTAAGTTTAGTTTAATCACATCACCTCTCCTAATCCTAACTGTAACCGTAACCCTATCCTATAAGTCAGTGATAGGCAACCTTTTGAGCTTGGTGTGTCAAACTTCGCCAAAAAACTGAGCATAACTCGGGTGGTGTGTCACTTTGAGGAAAAAACATTAGTTCACGATATTTATAGTTTAAATCACTTATTTTTATAGTTTATATATTTATAGTTTATATCACTTATCTCGGTAATGATAGATTAGAAATCCATGACACCACAGAACAATAGATAATGGTTTCTGTGGTTAACTGTTGGTTACTGGTAATGGCAGGGCCCCCAGAGATGCGTCCCCCGCTGTGTTCTTCTGCTCCCTGCTCTGCTGGCAGAAGTGAGGGCAAAGATTCTGGCTTAACTGGAAGTCCCTGAACTAGACACTCTGTGACAGACTTCTGTTGTTTTGGCCTACAGACCTTCGGCACAGTGTGTCTAATAGGGGAGGATGAAACATTTGCGACTTATTTTATCCTCAGGAGCAACAAATGTTACATCCTCCCCATTAGATACTCTGTGCCGGAGGTCTGTAGGCCAAAAAAACAGTGGTCCAACACAGAGCATCTAGTTCTGGGACTTCCAGTTAAGCCGGGATCTTTGCCCTCACTTCCGCCGGCAGAGCAAGGAGCAGCGGAACGCAGCACAGCCGTAGCCGAGGATGAAACATTGGCGACTAGAGTCTTATTCATCCTTGGCTAGTGCACTTGGCTGTGCAGGAGCCAAGGATAAAACATCCTTCTTGGCGTGCGGCCGCCTCAGCAGCCGCGTGTCATCAGAAATGGCTACGTGTGTCAGTGCTGACATGCGTGTCATAGGTTCGCCATCAGGGCTATAAGTAATAAAAAATGCAAACTACATCAAATTCTACCATCAGTCCATAACATACTCTGAACCCTAAGGCAAACAGTAGGTTTGGTTCCATCACATCATTTCTCTTGACCATAACCCTGACCTTAACCCTGACCCTAATCCTATATTACCAGTAAAAAAAATGCAAATTATATCAAATTCTACCATCAGCTCAGACTGAACCTGAATGCAAACAGTAAGTTTAGTTCCATCACATTACCTCTCCTGACCCTAACTCTGACCCTTACCTGAACCCTAACACTAACCCTAAACCGAACCCCAACCCTACCCTAACCCTAATGCTAATGCTAACTTTAAACCTAACCCTAACACCAACACCAACCCTAACCTTAACCCTAATATTAACCCAATCCTAGCCCAACCCTAACCCTGTGTTACTGGTAATGAAAAAAGAAAGGTATAACAAATTCTACCCTCAGCCTACATTGTACACCAAAACCTAATCAAAATGGTCAATTTAATTTCAACACACCACCTCTCCTGACCCTAGAACTAACCCTAACCCTACAATCCTTACCCTAACCATAACCCTAGGTTACTGGTACTATAAAAGAAAGCTATACCAATTTCTACCCACCTCCTTTATTATTTATCAGTTTATTTAATTTGTTATATAAATAACATAAACAAACAATATGAAAATAACAAAAGGCCGTGAAGAGTCATATAAAAGCTGTGCAGAATAACTATTTGAGTAAAAGTAATATCAGTAACCAAGGCCTGATACAGACAGCCCAAAAGGGCCGTCTATGTGGTTAGGGAAGGCGCAGCATCTACACCCTCCCTAACCCTAGCACGTATGGGCGGTGCCTTTTTAAAATGGCACTGTACATACGTGCATGCCATTAAAACGTCATGGCGTGTGCCGCATTTAGATTATGTGGCACACACCTGACGTCATGGCGCCGCTGGAGGGCGCCTAGCGCGCCCTTTCAGCGTCGCCAAAAGGAGCTCGAGAAGGGAGCTCCTTTTCATGGCACGTGTTGTTGCCGCAAGAATGAAGGCAGGGAGAAAGGGGCCAGGAGGCCCCTTCCTCCCTGTCCTCCACCGCTTGGGCTGTCCTTGGGGCATGACACTCCAAGGACAGCCCTTTCCAGGTCGCAGAGAAGGGGCCTTTTGCCTCTTTTCTGTGGCCTGGAAAAATGCCGGGTTCGGGCCTCTGGGGCTGCTGGTGAGACAGCCCTGGCCCCATCCCGGCCCTTCTTTGGGCGACTACTTTTGGTCTGTACCGCTCCCAAGATTTTAAAATTGTAATTCAAGCTTTGCTGGTTTGGTTTTCTTCTTGAGTCTTAGTCTTATTTTTGATACGAGCAACTTGTGATCTGTGCCACAGTTGGTGCCGGATCTAGTCTTGTCCACCAGCATAGAGTTCCATTATCTTTTACTTCCAGTTATATAATCTATTTGATTTTTGTGTTGACCATCTGATGATGTCCACGTGTGTAGTCTTCTTTCTAGTTGTATGAACAATATGTTTGCGATTAATAAGATGTTGGTTATGAATGATTGGAAGGTGTATCTCTTTTGCAGGGTTTCAGAGGAAACACTTGTATTTTATGACCTTGGTAGGTGAGATCAGAGATGTCATTGAGTTTGGATAGTACTTGCATTTTCATCTGATAGTGGGCAAATTAAATAATGATGTCCCATGGAAAAGTATTTGATCTGCAATATAAGGTTAAGGATTTATGTGACCATTCGGTATTAGACGGTTTAAGGTTAAAGTTTGGGCAGATGCCATTGATCCATTTAATCAAGAATGACTGTAAGTCATCTCGTTTTGCATGTTCCATGACCACTCTTATGCGTATGTTCAGGAGTAGTTGTTTTTAATTTCTTAGGATTTCAATCTTGTTTTGGAGGTAATAATTTACCTGCTGCTCTAGTTTCTGTATCTGTGTTCATGTAGAGATTGCTTTTCGTAGTTTGAAACATCCTAGGAGCAAGGATGGCCTAGGAGCAAGGATGGCAAATCCAGACAGCATATAAACCTGATGAACAAGCTTGCATTTCCTATTTCAAGAAAATCCTAGGAGCTCTCCCCCCCCCCCCCCCCCAAATAAGCAATTTCAGACAGTGTCACGATTTATCTTCTCTAGCTTGTTATGTTGCACTAGTACTGCACAGCTTAGCGCTGACTTGTGGAAGGAAATGAAAGTCAGCTCTCACCCTTCTTTCAACATACTATTATTTTGTTAGTGGAACTAAAAAAAGAAAAAGAAAAAAGAAAGCTATACCAAATTCTACACTGAGTCTACATAGTACTCTGAATTCTAATACAAATGGTAAGTTTGATTCCATCACAACACCTCTCCTGATCCGAATCCTAACCCTAAATTTAACCATAATTCTAGCCCTAGATATAAAAGTAATATAAAAGAAAGCTATTCCATATTCTACCCTCCTCCTTTATTGTATTATGAATGCTAATGCAATTGGTAAGTTTACTTCCATCACATCATCCTTCCTGACTCTAATTCTAATGGTAACCCTAGCCCTAACAATGACCCAGCCCTCACCCAAACGCTAATGCCAACCCTAACCCTAACCCTAATGCAAACCTAATACTAACCCTAACACAATGCAAATACATCTTCCTTATGACACATAGTATGTAAAGTTTGGATCATTCCTTGGTCACGCCATAGAAAGTTATCATCAATAATACTGAAATACAAGCTTTCATTTCATATTTCGAGTACATCCTTGCAGCTAGGACAGGCATTGGATGTAAGTAAATTTACAAAGACATCTCTCCATTTGGGCATACAGAACCTTGGTAATATTACTTTAGGACTAGAGAGAAAATAACCCGGATGTGAATGAACTTGCGTGTCTTAATTTGAGAACATTCTAGATGCTAGGATGGGCCTTCCATTGAAGCAATATCAGTCATGATGTCCTGTGTCTTCTATGCAGAAACTTTGGTTCACTGCATTAGTTGTGAACAGGCTGATATTGACATGTGGAAGGAAAGTAAAGACAGATCTCATCCCTCATTCAACTGGAATAGCCTTGGTCAATTTATTTCTGCCGCAGTCTTTCTGTTTAAATAGCGGATGCAAAGATAGGGGCAACAAGTCAGAGGAATGTATGAAATACTAATCCAAAGATACTGTATCTTCATTGTGACACACAGTATATGAAGTTTGGATCCTTAAGACTTCATTCTATATAAGATCCTCTTCAATAACACTGATAGGAACAAGTTTGTCATTCAGATTTAGAGAATGCCCTAGGTGTAAATTATCTAAGAATGAAATTCTCTAGCAAGGAGATTCAATAAACATGATCCCATCACCGTGGAATACAGAAGCATTGTAGCATCATGTTATGCAACAGTGGGAAACAGAATGTCTATTTCTTTCTTGATTATAGGCAGATTAGTAATGCTTTGCTTTATTGGAAGAAAGGCAGACTTCATCAATGATCTCTTTGAGGTAGAATGGCTATGATCAATCTTCACTACTTGATTTTACATTGAATCTTGAATGAAAAAGTTGACTTAGAACAGGATTGTAAGAAATCTTCATCCAATGACATCCTCACTGTGACACAGAGTATGTTCCATTTGAGTCATTCAGTCCCCACTCCATAGCAGGTTCTTTCAAATGACCCTCATATCTATAAGACTGCTTTTTGTAGTTTGAAAACATCCTAGGAACAAGGATGGCCATTCCGTGAAAGCAAATCCAGACAGCATATAAACCCAATATGAAAAAGCTTGCATTGCTCATTTCAAGAAAATCCTAATAGCTCTTATGGGCTTTCCATATAATCAGATTCAGACAGTGTCATGATTTATCTTCTCTGGTTTACAGAAACCTTCATAAGTTGTGCTAATACTCCATTTCTTATTTCAATAAAATCCTTGACAGTGTCATGAAATCCTAATCTAGTGTCACGAAATCCTAATCTTGTGACTCAGGCAAGCCAGCTCACACCCTTCTTTCAACATACTGTAATTTTGTTAGTGGTACTAAAAAAAAGCTATGCCAAATCTTACACTGAACCTACATAGTATTGTCAAGTTAAATAAAAATGGTAAATTTAATTCTATCACAGCACCTCTCCTGATCCAAACCCTAACCCTAAATTTAACCATAATCTTAACTCTAGATTACCAGTAATATAAAAGAAAGCTATACCAAATTGTACTGTCCTCCTTTATTGTACCCTGAGTGCTAATGCAAATAAGCTTACTCCCATCACATCAACTCTCCTGACCCTAACTCTAATTCTAATGCCAACACAAACTCTCACCCTCACCTGGATTCTTTTTTTTAAATTTTTATTCACAAAAATTTAAAAAGTAACATCATACATTGAACACTATATTAACACAACAAACATAATATATAAACATCAACATGAGCAGACATAAACATGTAACCATTCTATACTATACCATAGACACAACAAAAGTCGACATGTGAGCTTCTTGTATCTTCCTTGACTTCTTTAATACTTCCTTATCTTCAAAACTAAACCGATATTCTTGAATTTACATTACCACTCCTTTCACTATTGTATTTCTACTTAGTGTAATCTTTTTTCTTACCTTAACATTTCAGCAAACAAAGTTTCTTATATTTGTATTGCAATTATAGATGCATATTGAAATTCCATCCTAAATTTTTTCCCAAATTCTATCAGACATAGTCAATCTTTTTTAGTCTCATTCACAGATTCATTTTTCATTGTTTTAGTGAGAATATCCATGTCCATATTTTCTCTTATTTTCAACAGCCATTCATCTCTAGTTGGAGTATGAGGGGACTTCCAGTATTTAACATTCTTGCTGATGTACCCTCACCTGAATTCTAATGCCAACTCCAACCCTATGCCTAATGCTAATCTTAACCCTATTAACAACCCTAACCCTAACCTGAACCCTAATGCTAACTGTAACCTGAACCCTAATGCTAACCCTAATCCTAACACTAATGCTAACCCTAACAACAACCCTAACCCTAACCCTGACATTAAGCCTAAGACTAACCCAACCCCAACACTAACCCTAACTATAATACCTTAACCCTAACCCCAACACCAACCTTAACCCTAAAACCAATCCCAGCCCAATCCTAATAGTATTTTACTGGTAATAAAAAAAGGAAATTTATAAAAACTCTATCCTCAGCTTACATTGTACTTCAAATCCTAATCAAAATGGTCTGTTTAGTTTCATCACACCACCTCTCCTGATCCTAACCCTAACCCTGATAGGAACAATTTTTAGAGAAACGCCTAGGTGTAAAATCCCTAGTGGGGAAGATATTTCCACCTCCATTGCTGAAAATTAACAAGTAGGAACCAATGTACCTTTTTTCAGCAATTGAGGAGGAAACATCCTAGCATGGGACCTACTACAGCTCCACAACCAATGCGTGGGTGAACTGAGGCAAATCACTTCTATGAAAACCACAAGATATAATAAGTGTCTTCCAAAGGAAGTCTCTTCTGATTCAAAGGCAACCTAACAGTAGTAGCATGCAAATGTGGAAGATGAAGGGCATGTCACTGTCCTACATTTAAGATACCCCCTTAGCTGGTGTTGGTGTTTGCAGCAGAGTGCATTTGGTCCAGGACAGAGGGATCTCCCTCCTCTGGTTGCATCTGGACTCTCTAGTGTCAGACATGCCTCGGTCTGGAGTTGGGCCTAATTTTCTCACAGCGCAGCTTCTGAACTGTCTCTCCCTGCCTGGCCTTGCCTCAGCAGAAATGGTTAGAAAGAGAAAAGGATAGTGCAAGGGCTAAAGACCTTTTTTGTTTTATAAAGTAGGCAGTAGTGTACTATCCACAATGCTGCAGCCTCTTTTGAGAACTCACGCCAAACAAATCTTGAAGAGAAACGACAACGCAGAAAGAACCACAACTTGGAAACATCACCCAAGGAGACTTTCTGCTGTGCTCTCTGTAACCGGACTTGTTTATCTCGGATTGGCCTTTTTAGTCATCAATGCGCTTGTAGTAAGTGTGGGACGAGTCCTTCCTGAATCTTCGTTAGCGAAGAAAAGCCAGAGAGAGAGAGCCAAGCAGGAGAAGACAGATCATAGAATATAAGAACAGATGAAATATTAGAAGAAATATTAAAGTTTTTAATTTAAAGTAAGGAACAAGCAGAAAAGGAAAACCATAGCCTACTCAGAGCCGAGGCTCCTCTGTTTGTACTCCTTCAAGTCTGTTTCAAGTCTATTGGAACTACGAGATGGAACCAACCATGCTAGGATGTTTCCACCTCCATCACTGGAAAATTTCTGAAGAACAGTAATCATGATCCAGTTACTGCAGATGCAGAAGTGTTGTGGTGCTATGATATCTAACAGTGTAAAACAGAATGTATGTTGCTTTATTTATTATAGACAGATTAGCAATGCTTTCATGATTGAATGAAATGCAGATCTAATCAATTATCTCTTTCAGGTGGGAATGGATATGGTCAATGCTTCACTTTTAGATTTTACATTCAATCTCCAATAAAAGGGTTGATTTAGAACAGGATTATAAAAAATCCTAATCCAACAACATCCTCACTGTGACACAGAGTATGTTCCATTTCCATCATTCAGACCTTATTCTATAGAAGGTTCTTTCAAATGACCCTCGTATTTGTAAGACTGCTTTTTATATTTCAAAAACATACCAGGAGGAAGGATGGTCATTCCATGTAAGCAAATCCAGACAGTATATAAACCCAATATGAACAAGCTTGCATTTCCTATTTTAAGAAAATCCTAGGAGCACTTATAGGCCTCCATATAAGTAAATTGGGCCCAATTTATCTTCTCTGGTTTACAAAAACCTTGATATGTTGCACTAGTACTGCACAGTTTAGCACTGACTTGTGGAAAGAAAGGCAAGCCAGCTCTCACCCCTGTTTCAACATACTGTAATTTTGTTACTAACAAAGAACTCTATTCCAAATTCTACACTCAGCCTACATAGTATGCTGAACTCAAATACAAACTGTAAGTTTAGTTCCGTCGCAGCACCTCTCCGGACCTGAACCCTAACTGTAACCCGATGCTCCTAGTAATCTAAAAGAAAGCTATACCAAATACTATTCTCTTCCCTTATTGTATTCTGAATGCTTATGCAAATGGCAAGTTTAGTGCCATCACAGCACCTCTCCTGACACAGACCCTAACCCCAACTGCAACCTTAATGCTAACCCTAACTCTAACACCAAACCCAAGTCTAACTGTAATCCTAATTCTAACACTAACCCAACCCTAACCCTATGTTATTGGTAATAAAAAAAGAAAGGTATAACAAATTCTACCCTCAGCCTACATTGTATTCCAAACCCTAATCCAAATGGTCAGTTTAGTTTCATTTCACCATCTCTCCTGAGTCTAACTCTAAGCCTAAATCCTCACCCTAACCCTAACCCTATGTTACTGGAAATAAAAAAGAAAGCTGTATCAAATTTTAACCTTGTCCTTTATTGTACTCTGACTGGTAATCCAAACATTCAATTTAATTCCATCACATCACATCACCTGTCCTGACCCTAACCCTAACACCAGTCCCAACCCTCACCCTAACCCTTATACTATCCCTAAACCTAATCTAATCCTACTCCAACCCCAACCCTATGTTACTAGTAATAAAAAAAATGGAAGATACAACAAATTCTCCCTTCAACCTACATTGTACTCCAAAATCCAATTGAAATGGTCAGCTTAGTTTCATCTCACCATCTCTTCTGACCCAATTAAGCTATTTTTACAACTTGAACCCTATATAAAACTCTCAGACAGCCTTATACAGCACCCATGTTAGTGTGAGACAGCCTGGCGGCATAAAAGTGAATCCCATTGTGCGAGAAAGGTAGCATATACATCTTGAAATAATAATTTTTAACAACCCAACAATTTATCTGCCATGAAAAGGAAAGCAGCGATGGAGCCATCATTGCCTTCTTGGGGAGGGAGTTCGAGAGCCTGGGAGCAGCCACCCAGAACCCTTCCAGTCTCCCTTCTTCCCCTCAAATGCGTTTCCTGGTGGGCTCCTAAAGGGAATCATAGAATCATAGAGTTGGAAGAGACCACAAGGGCCATCCAGTCCAACCCCCTGCCATGCAGGAACTCCCAGTCAAAGCATCCCTGACAGATGGCCATCCAGAACTGCCCTTCTCAGTTCTCTAGAATCCACACCACTTGGTGGTGGTTCTTCTCCTTCTCCTGTGTATTTATATCCCGCCTTCCTCCCAGCACAGGGACTCAACAAATCTAAAACAGTCCAAGTTAAAACACTATAAACCATGCAAAATACAAGTTTAAAAAAACAATTAAACAAACAATAAAAAACAATGCATTATTAAAATTTAAAGTTTAAAAACAAAAACAAAAAGCAGTATCCATGTTATGTGAAAGCCTAGCAGCATAAAAATGTCCTTACCTGTCGCCAGAAGGACAGCAGGGATGGAGTCATCCTGGCCTCCCTTGGGAGGGAGTTCTGGAGCTTGGCAGCAGTCACTGAAAAGGCCCTTTCTCTGGTTCCCACCAAACGTGCCTAAGAGGGTAGTGGGACAGAGAGAAGGGTCTCTCTCAATGATCTCAATATTTTGGGGGGCTCATACAGGGAGATACAGTACTTCAAATAGCGTGGACCCAAGTCGTATAGGGCTTTATAGGTCAAAATCATCCCTTTGAATTGTGCCCAGAAACGGACTGGCAGCCAATGGAGCTGTTGCAACAAAGGAAGTTGTATGCTCTCTGTAGCCAGCTCCAGTTAACAGTCTGGCTACAGCTCTTTGAACCAGTTGAAGCTTCTGAGTACTTTTCAAAGGCAGCCCCACATAGAATGCATTACAGTAATCCAAACAGGATGTAACCAAGGCATGTACTACTGTGGTCAGGTCTGACTTCTGCAGGAATGGGTGCAGTTGGTGCACAAGTTTTAGCTGTGCAAAGGCACTCCTGGTCACCGCCAATACTTGGGCTTCCAGGCACCACACTGAATCCATAAGTGCCCCCAAACTATGAACCTGAGTTTTCAGGGGAAGTGTAACCTCATCTAATACAGGCAGAATCCCTATTCTTGGATCTGTCTTTCTACTGACCAGAATACCCCTGCCTTGTCTGCATTAAGCTTCAATTTGTTTACCCTCATCCAGTGCATTACAGCAGCCAGACATTGATTTAGGACAGAAACAGCTTCCTTTGGAATTAGGTGGAAGAGAGTGATAGAGCTGGGTATAACCCACATGCAGGTGACAAATTACTCCAAAACTCCAGATGACCTCTCCCAGAGGTTTAATGTAGATGATAAAAAGCATAGGGGACAGAACTGAGCCCTGAGGGACCCCACATACCAATGGCCAAGGAGTTGAACAGGTATCCCCCAGCACCACCTTCTGAGAGTGTCCTTCCAGGAAAGAGCGGAGCCACTGTAGCTCCAAGCCCCATCCCAGAGAGGCGACTCAGAAGGATATAATGGTCGATAGTATTGAACGCTGCTGAGAGGTCCAGCAAAACCAACAGGGATACACTATCCCTGTCCAGTTCTCTGTATAGGTCATCCATCAAGGCGACCAAAGCTGTTTCTGTCCCATCACCAGGCCTAACCAGACTTAGATCTAGATAATCTGTCTAATCCAGGAACACCTGCAGTTGGGAAGCCACCACATGCTCCAGCACCTTGTCCAGAAATGGAAGATTGGAGACGGGCCTCTAATTATCTAGTACAGTAGGATCCAGGGAAGGTTTTTTCAAAAGAGGACTTACAACAGCCTCTTTTAGGTGTGTTGCGACCCTGACATGAAGTCCTGAGCCACTCCCAACAGGGCGGCCTTCGCATGGATGTTGGAAGTCTCCCAGCAATATAAGCAGAGGAGACTCCAACATGATCCCCTGAGACCACCCTGGCTAGCTCAGGCAGGGAGACTGTTGTGCAGTGGGGTGGATGGTACACCAACAGAATCCCTAATCTGTCCTGGCTGCCTACATAAACACACTCAAACCCTGTAGAATGAGGGATAGGATGCCTAGTCAGGGGGATATTCTTTTGATAGACCACTGCAACTCCACCTCCCTGCCCCCCAGGTCTTGCCTGCTGCTGCACAGAGAATCAGAGAATACCCCCCAGCCTCATCCAACCAGGTCTCTGTAATACAGGCCAGGTCAGCTTGTTCTTCCAGGATCAAATCCTGAAGGACAGTTGGCATTCAGCAGCAGCATTTCCAACCTGGGGGGATAGCTGCCTTGCCTATCCAGATTATTTGGGATGGGAGACAGTTTGAGGCTGACCATCATGCATTCTACACCATTTCCATATCTCCCAGCCCCCTGTATAACTTCAGTTGCTGCTGCCTGAGTAGCATTACCTCCCTCCTTTCGCTAGCTGTACATCTCCGCTCGCCACAGCACTGGCCACTTAATTTCCCTGCTTATCAAAGAGGCAGCCAGGAGACAGGCCTTTGCCCTCCAGTCACTCCTCAGCAACCGCAGTAGTTCCCAGCCCAGGGGCTAACCCAAGGCAGCTGGGTAGTTGCTCCAAACTGTTGACTGGGCCTCAGTCCTGCGAAGAGGCAGCTTCCTCTATGGAGGTAAAGGATTAGGCCCTGGATGAAGGAAGAGGTAGCAGATGGGATGTGCAGTCGCTGAACCTCTCCTTCACTCCCAGGATGCTGGGGGTTTAAGGTTTAGCCTCCTGTCACCAGGATTTAGTTTAAAGCTTAGCAGGTCGACTATCTTCATTAAATATAACTGTAAATGGAAGCTCGATAAGCTCTACACTTTTTTGGGCAACGCTACACTCTATTACAATGGGCCCTCCTGATCTGTGTGGACTTGCCATCCGCAGATTTGAACATCTACGGATGGCAAACCCAGGTTGTCCCCAATGGCGACCTGGACTCAGCCACACCTCCATTGGGGACAAAAGTCCTTTGCCCCCCTCCCTCCACTGTCCTCCTTCCCTCTTTCCTCTCCGCCCCAGGTTGGCTTTGGGGGCCGAGACTGGCTTCCAGTTAGCCGGGGCTGGGACCGGAGCTTGAGTCTTGGAGCCCCTATCCCCAGGCCTAGCACCAGGTTCTGAGGAAGCCAGAGCCAGGGCTGGGGCTTGGGTCTTGGGGCCCAGAGGCTCTGTATTGGGTGCTGGTCCTGGGTACAGGGGCTCCAAAACTCAAGCCCCTGCACTGGCTCAGGCTGACTGGGAGCTAGACTCTACTCCCAAAGCCAAGCTGGAAGGAAGGAAGGAAGCAGATAGGGAGGGAGGGAGGGTAGAGGGAGTGGAGACTTCAGTCCCATTCTTATTAATAGTGGTAAGGCCGTGTCGCTATTAAGGACAATGGGACTTGAGTATCCACGAATTTTGATATTTTGAGTCTTTAACAGATTCCCCGTGGATACCAAGGGCCCACTGTGCTGATATTTAGCTGCCATTATGCTTGCCCTGGTTTCAGTGCTAGCATTGAATGATGAGATTGGTTTGTGTGGGCTGCAGCTGATGCTGGACCTTGTCCTTCTTTTTTCATAAGGGAAAGGGATGATGCCTCTCCTGCAGTCTCTTCGCCCCCCTGGAAAGCTGTCCTGAGGGGTTGGGCAAACAAAACAACAATCCCAAAACATATTCCCAAACATGGAGGTTACAGGGTGGATGGGTTGAAATGCTGATGATTGGAAATCCTGGAATTTGAAGTTTAGTGAGGAGCATTTAGAGCTTCCAACCAGAGAGTTCTAGCACCCACCACACTACAAATCCCAGAATTTCAACCCCCAGCACAATTCCGTTGCTCTTTTTAAGGAAATCTTAATTTATTCTCTTGGTAAAATAGGGGAAGGGGTCACTTTCCCAATACAGGCACGAGGGCATGTATGGACCTTATCAGACAGGATTAATTTCTCTTTATTGTGAATGAAGCCAATTGGAGCCGATTTGAATTCACATGAATTTGCTAGTTTAGCGAATTTACGTTAATTCCAATTGCGTTCGGAATGCGTTCAGAATGACTTCCCATTACCCGAAAATGACCCCCCCATTGCCTGAAATTGCGTGAGATGCTTTAATTCACAATAACGTAAAACCCATGATTGTGTTCGGATTGCCATTAGATTGTACTTCCAGTTTCCAACATCTGATAAGGTCCTATGTTCCCCCACAATCCATCATGGGCCACTTTCCATGAATACAAATATAAATGTACTGTGAACACCTTCCCTCTCCCGGACTCTTGGCAGCACTACAGATCCCACTCACTCCCATGCCTCTGATCCAAGGCGCCTAGCATTCCCAAAGGGGGGCTCTGTTGGGGGAGGGGCGCTGGCACACACGCGGCAGGACATCCCTCGCACCCAGGCCCTTGGCCCTCCGTGGCTTGGAAATATCCCCTCCCCAGCAGAGAAACACAAAAATTCACAAGATTAATAATAATAATAATAATAATAATAATAAAAATATTTATATTTATATTTTCCCGCCTCTCCCTGGGGATCGAGGCAGGATTACAACAAGGATAAAATACAATACAACAAAGATAGAATACAGTAAAACAATAATAGCTAAACAAATCCCCTAACCCTCCCCATCTTAAATTAGTAAAATTTGCTGTTAAAATTCAAATCAATTCTAATCAAATGAAGTGGACATCTAAAGCGCATCAGGGATCTGTCATAGGGATCAAGGTGGGAAGGCCCGCTGGAAGAGATTCATCTTGACTGTCTTCTTAAAGGCATCTAAGGAAGTAATAAGAGGTATCTCTTCCAGAAGGCCATTCCATAGTTTTGGGGTGGCAGCAAAGAAGGACCTCTGGGAGGCTGTTACCAATCTGATCTTTTGTGACTGTAATAGATTAGTCCCAGAAGTTCTGAGAGAGTGGGTGAATTATGTAGGGAGAGGTGTTCCCGCAAGTAACTTGGGCCCAAGCCATGTAGGGTTTTACAGGTAATATCCAACACCTTCTACTGTGTGTCGAAAGCTGACTGGCAGCCAGCAAAGATCAACCAAGCTAGCCTTGGTTTTGCCATCTGGTGTAAGGGACACAGCTTTAAGTACAGTGTAACACACTATGTCGGAGTGATGGAGTCTCTTCTTTGGAGGTTTTTAAACAGAGGCTGGGTGGTCATCTGTCGGGGATGTTTTGATTGAGAGTTCCTGCATGGCAGAGTGGGGTTGGACTGGATGGTCCTTGGGGCCTCTTCCAATTCTATGATTCTTCCTTGTTTTTAGTGGGACTTCAGGCTCCACAGATTTTGGTAGCCATGGCGGGGGGGGGGGGGGCGGCTCTGGGACTAGACCTTGGGGCCAGGGCTCTGCTTCTGGAGTAGCAGAGGTTGTGGCGTGGAAGGGCAGCCGCTCGAACCCTTGCATCCTTTGACCAGACTTCCACTTGGAAGCAGCAGCCACAGACTTCCCTCAGGGAGAGGAGGGAGAGAGGGAGGGAAGAAGCCCTCAAGGGGGATGTACTAAAACAAAGGGCAGTACTTGCCCATAGGGAAACCATACTTGCCCATAGAGAATCATTGGAGAACACTAACCCATAGAGAATCATGGGAAGTACTTCCCCATAGGGAAAATTGGGGATTGCTTACCCATAGAGAATCATTCAGATTTCTTGACTATAGAGAATCATGGGGATTGCTTGCCCATATTATAGGGATTGCTTGCCCATAGAGAATCATGGGGATTGCTTGCCCATAGAGAATTATGGGGATTAGTTGCCCATAGGGAAACATTGAAGATTGCTTGCCCATAGAGAATCATTGGGATTATTTACCCATAGATAATTATGGGGAATACTTGTCCATAGGGAAACATTAGAGATTGCTTGTCTATAGAAAATCATGGGGATTACTTGTCCATAGGAAAACATAGATTTTACTTGCCCATAGGGGAACATTGGGGATTGCTTGCTTATAGAGAATCATGGGGATTACTTGCCCAATGGCCAAGCAATCCCCAATATTTCCCTATCTGCAAGTATTCTCCAATGATTCTCTATGGGCAAGTATTCCCCAGTGATTCCTTATGGGCAAGTGTTCTCCAATGATTCCCTATGGACAAGCATTCCCCAATGATTCCCTAGGGGAAAAAATTCTCCAATGATTCCCTATGGGCAAGTGTTCTCTAATGATTCCCTATGGGAATGTGTTCCCCAATGATTCCCTTTAGGCAAATATTCTCCAATGATTCCCTATGGGGAAGTATTCTCCAATGATTCCGTTTAGGCAAATATCCTCCAATGATTCCCTATGGGTAAGTATTCCCCAATGATTCCCTATGAGAAAGTATTCCCCAATGATTCCCTATGGGCCAGTATTCCCCAACGATTCCTTATGGGCCACTATTCTCCAACGATTCCCTATGGGAATGTTTTCCCCAATGATTTCCTATGGGCCAGTATTCCCCAATGATTCCCTATGGGCCAGTATTCCCCAATGATTCCCTATGGGCAAGTATTCCCCAATGATTCCCTTTACGCAAATATTTCCTATGGGCCAGTATTCCCCAATGATTCCCTATGGGCAAGTATTCCCCAATGATTCCCTTTACGCAAATATTTCCTATGGGCCAGTATTCCCCAATGATTCCCTATGGGCAAGTATTCTCCAATGATTCTCTATGGGCCAGTGTTCCCCAATGATTCCCTATGGGCCAGTATTCTCCAATGTTTCCCTATGGGCAAGTGTTCCCCAACAATTCCCTATGGGAAAGTGTTCTCCAATGTTTCCCTATGGGCCAGCATCCCCCAATGTTTCCCTATGGGCCAGCATCCCCCAATGTTTCCCTATGGGCCAGCATCCCCCAATGTTTCCCTATGGGCAAGTACTTTCCTTTGTATTGGTCCATCCACTATCAAGGGCTCACTGTCTACTTTAATCAGAACTATGCAGCTTCTATGGACGCCCCGTTGCAGGGTGGAAGAGCTAAAAGGTGGGGTGGACGGCCTGTGAAACTGGGCTTTCAGAGGGAGAGGAGCCTGCTTTATGCTGCACAATGCCCTGGCTGAAGGCTATGGAATTCTGGGAATTGGAGTTTCCGCTCTGGACCCCCACAACAAACTCCAACTCCCAGAATTCCATAGCAGTTGATGAGACAAAGAGTTAAAGCAATGCCAAACTGGGTTATCTCTCCAGTGTGGATGCAGCCTTTGATTAGGAGGAACTTCCTGACAGTAAGGGCTGTTCGACAGTGGAACAGTCTCCCTCAGAGTATAGTGGAGTCTCCTTCCTTGGAGGTCTTTAAGCAGAGGCTGGATGCCCATCTGTCAATGGGGATGCTTTTTTGACTGAGAATTCCTACATGCCACAATGGGGTCGGACTGGATCAGGGGCCATTGGGGTCTTTTCCAACTCTAAATTTCTATGATTCTATGATTCAGCAGCGGCGCTCCCCTCCTTCTTCGGCGGCGGGTCCCGGCGTTGTTGGGCGGAGCTCCCTTCCGACCATCCGGGTCTTCTTCTCTCTTGGCGGCTCCTCCTCGCCGTCGTCGCCGGGGCACCGTCGTCTCCCTCTCTCCTCCTCCTCCTCCTCCTGCGGCGACTCCTTTCCCGCCGCCGTTCCCCCGTGCCGAGCGCGGCCGCTGCCCGCCCTGGGCTTTGGCTCCGGGGAGGGCAGCAGCATCAGGGCCGATGGCGTCTTCGTCCTCGTCGTGGCGGCGGTGTCCGTGGTGGTCCTCTTCTTCCTCGGGAAGGCGTCGTCGATGGCGTCGTCGTCGATGATGTTGATGCCGCCGCTGCTGCTGCTGTGGGGGTTCTTCTTCTTCTTCTCTGTTGATGCTCCTGAGCTCTGAGGAGGAAAAAGAGGAAAAGGAGGAGGAGGAAAGGGAGGGGAGGCAAGGAAGAAGGAGGCCGAGGAGGAGGCACAGGGGGGCGCCCGAGAGAGAGAGAGACTGAGACAGAGAGAGAGAGAGAAAGGCATCGAGGAGGAGGAGGAGGAGGAGGAGAGCCTCTCTCCCTCTGCTACATATTAAGACTATTCCTTATTGATTATTGATTGGTTATTGCTCCCTCTCAAGCCTCCATCCCAGGCGAGGAGGCACGAATAGGGCCTCCTCATCCTCATAGGAATCCAGAAAAGGTAACAAATATTCTCCATTCAGAGGTATGGGGTGAAGGGAGAGGGGGGGGGTCTCTCCCTTCGGGCGTCGTCTCCCACCATTTTCTTCCTCATCCTTGTCGTTTGTTTGGGGCCTAATGGCGACCCTTCCCTTCCTTTCCTTTCCCTCATCCCTTCCCTCATCCTCCCTCCCTCCCTCAGGTAACGGTCGCCTCCATCTTCCTAATGGGAGAGAGATATTGTGAGGCAGGTGCTGCTGCTGCTGCTGCTGCCTTGTCCTTCCTTATTATGTGGAGGGGGGGGGCACCTGGGCCTTAAATTGCGTCTATATCTCTATCTCTATAGAGGGAAGGACGGGGGGGGGGGGGTGAAGCAGCGCCGTTGCCTAGGCGACGGGGCTGCAATGGTGGTGGTGACAGTGGTGCCTCTCTCTGGCAAATAATCTACGGAAGCCGCCAGGGGTCCCTTTCGGAACGGGGCCCCTTTCGCCTTTACGCAGAAAAAGAGAGAGAGGCCTGTCAGTGGCGCCTGTGTGCGCCCCTCTAACATCCGGGTCTTTTAGGGAGAGGGAGGGGGGGCGTCACCTGCGCCTCCTCTCACAGAGAAGCCCCCCTCCCACCGTGCCTGTCTTCTCCTCATCTTGAGGGGCCTCTTCCCAAGACGTTAATGATAATAATAAAATAGTCAAAACAATAAACTACACATTAATAATAATAATAAAATAGTCATAACAATAAACTACATAATAATAAAGTCTCATCTTTCCTTGCCCCCCCCTCCCTCCTAGTCCTCCTCCCTGAAGTGAATGTGTGATGCAATCCCTCCCTCTGAGGCTTCTTCTTCTTTTCTTTGCTTTCCTCTCAGGGGAAGAAACAACATCATCCCTGCTGCCACAATAATCATCCCATTTTTTTATTTAGCTGCTCCTCCAAGGAGAGCCTTGTTGTGTTGCGTTTGCGGCACGCCTTACGGAGGAGCACCGTGTTTTCCCCCCCGAAAACGAGACAGTGTCTTACATTAATTTTTTCGCTCTAGGTCTTACTTTCAGGGGTTGTCTTGTTTTGTTTTTTCCATGAAGAAGAATTCACATTTATTGTCGAACAACACACACACACACTAAAAAAATAACGAACATTTATTATATACTGTATATATATATTTATATACAAAATTTTTGCTAGGTCTTGCTTTCGGAGGAGGCCTTATATTTAGCAATGCAGCCAAATCTCTACTAGGTCTTATTTTCAGGGGATGTCTTTTATTTTCGGGGAATTGCTGGTTCTCCGTGAGGGTTGTTGTTGTTGTTGTTGTCCTTTAGAGAAAAAAGGCGGACATAACGCAATGCAATCCACTCCGATCGTGTTTAGTTGAAGTGATGGGGGAGAAAGGAATGCTCCTCTCAGTGTGGAGTCGAAGGCTTTCATGGCCGGCGGCATCCATTAGTTTTTTGTGGAGCTTTCCTCTCAGTGCTGTTTTGGCAGGAGAGGAGGAGGCCTGGGCCTATTGCTTGGTTCTGGAAAATGAGAGAAAATGAGAGAGAAGGTGCAGTCGCCTCTGCCTGCTTTTGACGGAAAGCGCATCCCTTTCAGGCTGTCTTCTTGAGGGATAGCCCTGGTTAAATACCTGAAGGGATGTCATATTGAGGAGGGAGCAATCTTGTTTTCTGCTGCCCCAGAGAACAGGAGCCGGAGCAATGGGTGCAAGCTCCGGGAAAAGAGATTCCACCTCAACATTAGAGGGAACTTCCTGACAGTAACAGGAACAGGCTCCCTCGGTGGAGTCTCCTTCCTTGGAGGTTTTTAAGCAGAGGCTGGATGGCCGTCTGTCAATGGGGATGCTTTGATGGAGAGTTCCTGCATGGCAGAATGGGGTCGGACTGGATCAGGGCCCTTCTTGGGGTCTCTTCCAACTCTTTGATTCTATGAGACAAGGCCCAGCCCACAGCCAGGGAGATGGGGGTCCTTCAGTTGCTAATAAAGCCAGTGGTAAAACCTAGGCTGCATTCATACTGGAGAAATAACCCAGTTTGGCACCACTTTAATTTTTTGTCTGGCTCAAGGCAATGGAATTCTGGGAATTGGAGTTTGTTGTGGGCCCCGAGCCCCACAACAAACTCCAACTCTCAGAATTCCATAGCCTTGAACCAAGACAGTTAAAGCGGTGCTAAACTGGGCTATTTCTCCAGTGTGGATACAGGCCAAGACTCTCTCAGGGGCACAACTGGCAATTTGAGTCTAAGGATCATGTATGGGGGAAAAAAAGATGTTACAGGAGCATTCATTTCCCTTGTCAGGGGCTTGAGATCATCCTCATCCTCATTGCCATCCATGGAAATGGCTTCTGTCATTATGGAGGAGAAGGAGCAATGGAGCAGTCGGGGCCGGAAAGCAGAATGTGTTTGTGTTGGCATGGTATTCTGATATACCACTGTTATCTTTGTCATTAACTTGTGTTGGGAGAATCTTTGCTGGGAAACAGTAGCTTTTTGCAACAGATATATGTGCTCTGTAGAATGTCTTTGTACACCTATTCATGAATGATCATTTTCTTTAAAAGCAAATCCATTTTATGGCTCGGCAGATTTTAGTACGTTGTTTGATCATGCTAAACCCGCAAGCGGAAGTGAGAAAGAATCTTGTCCTCTTCTCCTCTCTCTACCTCCCTGAATTATTTTACTTTACAAAATGCACATACACATGCATTTACACACATTGATAATTGCTACAGAACCAATTGAATTTACCTAGGATGGAACAGTTGATTCAGTGCATTTACTGCAGTTGAGACTGACCAGATGTGGTTTCAGGCCTATCTGAGGCTGGTGTGTGTGTGTGTTAGACCTCAGTTTCCTGAAGGGGGTGGACATGGGGCTAAACCTGGCAAGGGGTCTCGGCTCATTTGTTTATATTTCTGTATTCGTATATTTCTATTTCTAGACCCTTCAATAGACCCTAGGTCAGGGATGCCCAACCTGTTGCCCTCCAGATGTTTTGGACTTCATCTCCCAGAAGCCGCAGCCAATCACCACTCACATTCAAATTTCTTTCTTACCTCATAATGTCCTCCCTGCCAGCTTTGCCAATAGTGTGGGATTCTGGGAGCTGAAGTCCAAAACATCTGGAGGGCTGAGCCTGGTTTGGCCCATGGCACATTAAAATAACAAGTGCTCGATAAAAATATTACATTTTAAGTATTATATTATGTTAGCTTATACACTGTCCTACCATCCAAAGGCCTGTGCAATATACCATCCAAGTTGAAGCCCAAGATAAAGATCAACAAACTCTTGTTTATGGATTTAAATAACGTTAACTAACTAGAGGGAACACTGAAGAGTAGATAACTAAACAGAGCGCAAAGTAGAAGAAATACACGCACTTCTAGAATTCTTCCACACTGAATGTATTTGTTCTGCCTGGATGAACACGTTAGGTATAATATTCAGATCCATCACCAAACTGATCTCTTTATGTTAATTTACAACAGCCCTGAGACTGAGCCTGGTTTGGCCCATGGCAAACCATGACAGAAAGGTCTTTATTCTAGGAAGGCATGACTTTTTTGATGAACATGATGAACCCAGTATTGTAAGAGTGATTTTGATCAGCTTTGTTGTTTCTGATAGCAGGTGCCTTGTGTCCTATTCAGAAGAGCTGAAATTTTAACTTTCCCCTACCTTGCAATATTCAATAGCATATCTCAATGAAGCTGTAATCTAGAAGAATCCACGTGGGTTGTATAAAAGCCTGCAATGGATGTGCTACAATCAATCTCACAAATGATAAACTTTTCAATTTTGGTCATATGTGTGCACACATCTGAGAAAAAAATGATTGTGTAAACTGCTGCTGACATTATTAATCACATCATAAAATATTTTCCAATAGAATGCCTCAGCAGACTATGGACTTTATCACACGGGGGGGGGGGGGGGCAAACTGCCAAAATCCCATGCAGAAACGGGGTTTAAAAACCAGAAAAAAACCCGCAAAAAGCGGGTAGTTTTTCACACACAACGCGGTTAATGTCAAATTAACCCAAACAGGAAGTAGACAGAACCCTCCCCTTTTTACTTTAGGCATTTTCCGAAAGTGAAAAGGAGTGGGTTTTGTCTCATTTCTGTTTGGGTTAATGTCACCTTAATTCTCATTAACGAGAACGTCATCTGAAAAACAGCCTGCTTTTGTGGTTTTTCCCCCAGTTTAAATCCAGTTTCTGCACGGGATCCGTCCCGTGTGATAAATTCCTCAGACTGTTGAGGATCAATGTGTCATGGGGGGTTTCTGTGCTTAGGCAAGGTAGGGCTTCCTAAATCTAAGTTTTTTTGGATTCATTATGGTCTTTGTCCAGAGGACCGCCTTAGGGAACTGGGGATGTTTAGCCTGGAGAAGAGAAGTTTAAGAGGTGATATGATAGCCCTGTTTATATATTTGAAGGGATGTCATATTGAGGAGTGAACAAGCGTGTTTTCTGCTGCTCCAGAGACTAGATCACGGAACAATGAATGCAAACTGCAGGAAAAAAGATTCCACCTCAACATTAGGAGGAACTTCCTGACAGTAAGGGCTGTTCGACAGTGGAATACACTCCCTCGGAGTGTAGTGGAGTCTCCCTCCTTGGAGGTCTTTAAGCAGAGGCTGGATGGCCATCTGTCAGGGATGCTTTGATTGGGAGTTCCTGCATGGTAGGGGGTTGGACAGGATGGCCCTTGTGGTCTCTTCCAACTCTATGATTCTATGATTCTTCAAAGTTGTTCCTTGGCTACTTTATACTCTTCCTTGGCAGACCCCAAAAGAAGTTATTCTTGATGGAACTGTAGGTTACTTGTTTGAAGTGCTGTATTTAATGTATCCAGACTGCCAAACACAAGCATTAGAGCTGCAGTGTGAAGAAAGAAGTAAACTTCTGTAAGCTTTGCACTTATCTATCTGCTTTTCCCCCAACATCTCCCCTTTCCTCAGATGCCACAGCCTCAAAGAAATCAATGAGCTGCTCCAACAGTCCATCTTGTGGTCTTGTGGGACTAAATCATTTCAGATGTATGATTTTGTCTTCCTCTTGAAATTTTTTAAACCAGGCAACACTTTCGGGTGAACTTCAGACCAAAATAATGTCAGCTACTTCACTCAAAAATAGTTTCTATGCATGGCAACATTTCCTTATACACCCTAAACCACTAAATTCACATCATGGACCATATAGTGCACATTAGTTTTTCTTTCTTCACAAGACCCTAGAGCCCACTAATGCATCCATCTACATTTGATGCCCCTTTGTAGCATTGGCCCCAGCCCTATCAAGAGAAAGATTAAAGCAGGACTCCTGTGAAAGTGGGAAAAATGCAAATAATTTTTTTTTATCTGAAAGAACACCTATCTAGGAATTTCTTGGTTCTCCAGCAGATGTCTGTGGTCAATATTTTCTGGAACTCAACCACAGAATTGCACTGGAGGTTCTACAAAGAAGTTTATTCTCTAGGAATTTTGGATTCCCCAGCGTGACTTCTGGTGGATGTTGACCTTAGAGTCATGCTGGAGGATCTAGAGATTTCTAAAGAGAACATACTGATGAAATCCATGAATAATCAAATCCACAAAAGTCAAATCTGCAGATGTGGAGGGACAACTGTATACTGTAATAAAAAGCGACTTCAGTCTACCTCATTCATGTATGTAAAACATGGTGGCCATGATCTTAAAAAACTCATTTACAATAGCTGGTGAAATCCTTTTGTAATTTATGATCCAGCTATGATCTCACCTGGGGAATAGCATCAACATAAAGTAGCAAGAGCTGACTAAGGTGTAATCCTTCCTCATTGTGGCCACAAACTGCAAAGCCTTGACAGGCAAGTTATCTTACAGAGAATTACATTTTCAGCAGTGCCTTTCTAGCTTCTTGCATTTGCTTCTGTTTCCCTTCTGAGCATTTACACCACTTCCAACAGCAGCCATAATTTGAACAGCTGCATGGTGAAAATGTGAGTGTTGACAGCTATGCAAACTTTCTAGAGCAAGCATTCCCAACCTTTTTTTACTCATGGAGTCCTTTCTAGAATCAATTTCTATGGCAGAGCCCCTTGTCGAGAGGACAAGGAGAAAAAATGTGGTGATGTACAGATGAGCTGTGTCTATGTATGTAGGCAGGACACCAAGAAGAAGGTCTGTGAAGGATCTGAGGTTCTGCAAAGGCCTCTGAGCTGCACAACAAATGTCCTCTCTCACACAGGAATGAATTTCTGGACAGCAAGGCTTCTCTCTACAAGAGGGCTTTTTAATCTTTGTTACATAACTGTTTACAAAGATTACACTAAGTATCAGACATCCATCTTGAATACCAACCAACAAGATGTTTTGCCAATGAACCGACCATAACAATTAACTGAGGCAGTTACTGTCTTTCACACTGTGAGGATCTGTAAGAGACTCTGAGAGAACAGTCTAGAAACCTCTCCTCACAGTCCTTGTTGCATCAGCCTTCCCATTACGCACTGCTTCAACAATGCAGACTCATGTAACTGCCACTAGAACTGTAATAACTTTTGCTACAGTCCCACCTAGTGGCCACATCCTGTTTACAACATGGTCCTGACATCCCTAAGAGGCCTACCCTATGTCTTACAAATTAAAGGTGTTTAGGAGTAGTGTTATTTTTTGTTTCCTGTTCTTTAATTTCTTTCAATGTTTATTTCTTTCATTTTCCTGGAGTGGCCACAGAGCATCTGCGAAGTTCACGTGGAGCCTTAAGGCCTCCATAGAGCACAGGTTGGGAACTGCTTTTCTATAGCTTTCTTTCAGTTTGAGAAGCCTTTATTAACAAAAGCTTCATATGCATCCCTGTCTGTTTCAGGGAGAGGAGCACTCATTCTACTTGCTGTGCAATAGGTGTCTAGCACTCATTCCACTTGCTGTGCAATAGGTGTCTTGCAATATGCTTTGCCAATTTCATAAGAGAGCCAATCAAAGGTTTATTTCCATGTGTCCTTGTACTGATGTCCTGCTGGCTCTCATTTCAAACCAGGAACACTACTACCTGAGGCCATGTGTTTATAAAATAATACTTCTTCAGCTTGGTCATGGAACCTCTAAGTCCAGAGGAGCTGCCAATACCAACCACAGCACGTATTTTCTTGTTTTTCACAAGAAATCTCACCATTGTAGTGATTGTGATCTATAGTTCAACCAATGAAACAGGATTCTTCAGGAGGATATAAAACATGTTTAGATATTCCAGCTGGTTCAAAGAGCAGCAGCTAGATTATTGATCAGGGCTGGTTACAGGAAGCATTGAGCTCCCCTGTAAAAACAGTTCTGGTGGTCTGGAGGTATAAAGCCCTAAATAGCTTGGGTCCAGGTTATTTGAAAGACCACATTCTTCCTTATGAGCCTGCCCATCTTACAGACCTTCTGGGGAAGCCCTTCTTCCACCATCTTCAGAGGTGCTCCTGGTGGGAACCTGTGAGAGAGAGGACTTTCTCAGTGGCTGTTCCAGTGCACAGGAATTCTCTTCCCAGGGAAGCTTAACTGGCTGCCTCCTTAATGCCTCCTTTTGGAAGCAGGCAAAAACGTCTTTGTTCCGGCAGGCCTTTGGGAAATAATCTGAGCCCATATATATGTTTTTTAAAAACTTGTAAAATGGTATTTTTAAAATGTTTAATTTTTTAATAGTGTAATATGTTTATTTTATTTTTAATTGTTATATATAGTTTTTAATTTCTTAGGTATTAAAATGTTTTAAATTTTGTAAGGCTGCCTTGAGGCCCAGTATTGGGTAAAGGTAGAGTACAAATAATTATCCAATAATAATAATAATAATAATAATATACATTCCAAATAAATATATAAATATTTCTTTTGTGTATGAAAACTTGCTTCTCTTCTCCACCCACTCAGATGGGTGGTTCCACACACACCCATCCCATATGGCAAACTATAAAATAGTGATGGGATGGAAATGTTTGTTTCCTCAAAACAGGGCCTGGGGGAACATAAGTCCCCATTCTTTTATACAGGAATATTGAAATTACTTCCATCCCAGCTGACCATGATTCACTCTACCACTTCTTTAGTTACCCACACAGATTATTCAAGGGCACTAGAAAAAAGACAAATACTCTTTTTCCAATTTTATTGCTAGCACTATCAGGAAAAAATGGCTGAATCTGCCCCAGAGCAGGTCATCTGAAGCCCAGGCTTTAGTGGTGGGTGGTGGGTAGAACAATAAAAATTACTTTTTTGGGTATGTCCGCAGCAAAAGGAAGAAGAAGGAAATGGTAGGGCCACTGCGTGGAGAAGATGGCAAAATGCTAACAGGGGACAGAGAAAAGGCAGAATTACTCAACACCTTCTTTGCTTCAGTCCTCTCAGAAAAAACAAGAGTGCTCATCCCTGAGGCCAGGGATCCGTCTAATTTATGATTGTATGTACAGCACTGTGTAAATTTACAGCGCTATATAAATAAAGGTTAATAATAATAATAATAATAATAATAACCTGAGGATAATGGAGCAGAGGACAGAATAGGGGAATTCACCACAGAATAAGTAAAGAGATAGTACAGGAATACCTGGTTAACCTAAATGAATATAAGTCTCTGGGACCAGATGAACTACATCCAAGGGTATTAAAAGAACTGCCAAATGTAATATCGGAACCCTTGGCAATAACCTTTGAGAACTCGTGGAGAACAGGAGAAGTCCCAGCAGACTGGAGGAGGGCAAACGTTGTCCCCATCCTCAAAAAGGGAACAAAAGAGGATCCCAACAATTATCATACAGTTAGTCTGACATCAATACCAGGAAAGATTCTAGAGCAGATCATTAAACAGAGAGTCTGTAAATATCTAGAAGATAATTTCATAATCATGAAAAGTCAACATGGGTTTCAGAGAAACAAGTCATGCCAGACAAATCTGATCTCTTTTTTTATATATAAAATTACCAGCTTGGTAGATGAAGGGAATGCTGTGGATATAGTATATCTTGATTTCAGTAATGCTTTTGACATAGTTCCCCATGACATTTTTGCAAATAAGCTTGTAGAATGTGGGCTAGACAAGGCAACTGTTATATGGATTTGTAATTGGTTGACCGGTCGAACCCAAAAGGTGCTCAGCAATGGTTCCTTTTCATCCTGGAGAGAAGTGACTAGTGGGGTACCACAGGGTTATGTCCTTGGCTCAGTGCTATTCAATATCTTTATTAATGACTTGAATGACAGTATTGGGGGATACTTATCAAATTTGCAGAAGACCCCAACTTAGGAGGAGTAGTTAATACCCCAAAGGATAGGATCAAAATTCAAAATGACCTGAATAGACTAGAAAGCTGGGCCAAAGCTAACAAAATGAAATTCAATGCGGAGAAATGTAAGGTACTGCACTTAGGACGCAAAAATGAAATGCACAGATATAGGATGGGGGACATCTGGCTGAATGAAACTACGTGTGAAAGGGATCTAGGAGTCCAAGCAGACCAAAGTTGAACATGAGTCAAAAGTCTGATGCAGCAGTTAAAAAGGCCAATGCAATTTTAGGCTGCATCAATCAAAGTATAGTGTCTAGATCAAAGGAAGTAATACTGCCATTCTATTCTGCTTTGGTCAGGCCTCATCTGTAATACTGTGTCCACTTGTGGGCACCACAATTCAAAAAGGATGTGGAGAAACTAGAGCGTGTCCAAAGGAGGGCAACTAGGGTGGTGGAGGGTCTGGAATCCATGCCCTATGAGGAGCGACTTAGGGAGCTGGGTATGTTTAGCTTGGAGAAGAGAAGGTTAAGAGGTGATATGATAGCCCTGTTTAAATATTTGAGCGGATGTCATATTGAGGAGGGAGCAAGCTTGTTTTCTTTTGCTCCAGAGACTAGAATGCGGAACAATTGAGGCAAACTGCAGAAAAAGAGATTCCACCTCAACATTAGGAGGACCTTTCTGACAGTAAGGGCTGTTTGACAGTGGAACACACTCCCTCGGAGTGTAGTGGAGTCTCCGTCCTTGGAGGTCTTTTAAGTAGAGGATGGATGGCCATCTGTCGGGTATGCTTTGATTGAGAGTTCCTGCATGGCAGGGGATTGGACTGGATGGCCCTTGTGGTCTTTTCCAACTCTATGATTCTATGAGTCTATGGTAAATTAAAAACAGAAGTTATTGAACAAAACACACTCCCTTGGAGTGTAGTGGAGTCTCTTTCCTTAGAGGTTTTTAAGCAGAGGTTGGATGGCCATCTGTTGGGGATGCTTTGATTGGGAGTCTCTGCATGGCAGCAGGTTGGACTGGATTGCCCTTGGGGTCTCTTCCAACTCTATGAATCTATGAGTCAGTAGAGTCATTAGGATTAGTGTCACGCGGTGTGGTCACTCATGGTGTCATCCTCCCCTATTGACCTCTTCTCATTTCACACCATACAGAATCCTTAGTAATGCTTTTTTGCACTATTACTCATGAATCGTAATTACCATATTCCACTGATTGTAATGCTAATAGTTGTGACATAAACAACTAGCAAAATTAAAATTATACCTTCAAATTACAGTATCATATGCATAGCATAAATGTATTTACATATACAGTACATAGTGAAGATTTGGTTAAAATGTGATGTTTTTAAAGAAAAATTTAAAAGAATAAAATTTTAAAAATTTAAGCAAATTTTATTTTTTTAATTTAAAATTTTGACATTTGAAATTTAAATTTTAAAAAATTCTGGGTGCTCTCCTTTTTCTGCCAATGAGCTTCACTCCACTCCCACTATCTCTTAAAGAATTTTAAAGGCAAGAAGATGAATGCCACAGTCCTTTTCTGCCAAAAAGCAGGAGTTTGAGGAACACGTGTGTCACACACCCTTAGAGTGTCACCTGATGTGGTCCGCACCCCTCCACCCTAAGTGATGCCACTGGGTGGAGTTCAATAAGAGCTCTGATTTTCTCACTCTTCAGGCAATTCTCTTCAAACCCTCAAGCGTTATATAATGTAGAAGGAAACAAAGAAAAAGTGCACAAATGTGATTTGCCTTCCTCTCACAATATTTATGAGAACTGTGCAAGTAAGGCTAGCAACAGAGAAAACTCACTTCCTCAATCTGTTCCCAGCCTTCATATTTTTTCCAACCTGAATCTGCAAAACTCCCTTGCACCACTGAACAGAGGTTAACCATGAGGTCAACAAGGATTGTCCAACCCATCTTCCTGGAAGAAGGGGCCAATTTGCTACATTATATATTACCTTTCGTATGTTGTACGTGTTCCGTCTGATGAACTATCCTTGATTTTGTGGTTCTTGCTTCCGGATTCTGTAGGTCTTGCTTTAACTGGATTGAATTCGACAGTGGAACCCAATCCCTCAGAGGGTGGTGGAGTCCCCTTCTTTGGCAGTGTTTAAGCAGAGGCTGGATAGTCATATGTTGGGGATGCTTTGATTGTGAATTCCTACATGGCAGAATGGGGTTGAGATCTCTTCCATCTCTATGGTTCTATGAAAAAGAGATTTCCATTGCTTACTTGCAAAGTCCTTCCTTAAATTGCTTTTAAGTCCTTGAAGTCCTGGTTCTTTTCTTTGAATGAGGATGTTCCAGATACAGTACTTCTTTACTGTGTTGTGTACTGTATAATGCTTCTGTAAACAATCTTGGGTGACATCTGTGGGGAAAAAGATAAATATTTCATATGCATCAAGTACTGTATACATCATTGTTGTTGATATATTTATTTATATCTCGTCCTTTCCCCAAAACTGAGACATAGGACATTTTCACACGGTAACCTATGTGCTTCCATCCCCCAAATAGTTAAAACGTTGGCATCCCAGAAAAGCAAGCAAATTCGCTAATGCTTATCACACACCCAGCACAAGTTGTTAAAAGCACATTACTTAGGAAGAAAGTGGGTCAAAAGCGAATTTGGGTTTCAGATGAGGAGAAATTCTATTACTAGCTTGGAAATAACTTTTTTGCGCATGCTCCAAACTGTGATTTCCACAAGTGCATACACACACATGCTCCAGAGAGGAAAGGGAAACAGGGAAGAAAATCCTCTTAGCTTCTGGAGCAAAGAGGATTTTCTTCCCCATTTCCCTTTCCTCTCTGGAGCATGTGTGTGTATGCACTTGTGGAAATCACAGTTTGGAGCATGCGCAAAAAAAGCCGTTTCAGAGGAAAGAAGGTTGAGGTTTCCCTTTGCAAACTCCCATAAAACCACACACCCACACACACATGAGAGAAAGAGGACAGGGCTGGTCCATAAACCTGCCCGATTTCAGTGAGGGCTGAAACTCCCAGATACCCTCCTTTTCCAGGACATATCCTCCATTTCTCCCTCCTATACAAGAGGAATTTCAAAACATCCTCTCTCTTGCTCTCCCACCAGCTCTTCCCTGCTGCAGGAGGAAGAGACCAGGCATGTGAGGGAAAGAGCTGTGTGTATGTGTGTATCTATCACTTTAAGAACAAGGCTTCCTCCTCTCCTTGGCACAGCAGGGAACCATGAGAAATCTGAGAACAAGGATAATTGTGGAAATGGTTTTCAGACTGCTGCAATTAAATGAAGAAAGTGAATTTCATGAATGAACTGGATATAAAAACATGGTGTTTTTGCGAAAATGCTTATTCCCAGATTCACCTTACTTTCTGTCTGGATTCTGACCAGTTTGTGCACGGCATCGTCTAAAAAGCAATTGTGAAATTGCCCCTAATGCCTTGGATGACTCTGCATTGTAACTAGTTTAACCTTCCAATTTTCCCTGTGTGAAAAAGTCCTCAGAGCAGCTTATAAGATTAAAACAATACAATTAAAACACAGAAAAGTGTTACATTAAAACAGAATTAAATTATTTCAATATTAAAACAGATAGCATATAAAAGAATAAGATATGTTAAAAAGATACAAGTGTATAAAATACATTTAAACAAATACAACACCCAACCAAAGTTCTTCAAAAACCTTCTATTTCAAATGCCTGTCTGGACAAGAAGGGCTTGGCCTGCCAGCAGAAGGATAACAAAGATGGGGTCATTTTGGCCTCCCTGGGAAGTAACACAAGTGCCATAAAATTTATTCAGTATGCTCTTTGGAATGGGTATGTGTGTGTCTGTGCATTGGACTGCTGTTATCTTATAAAAAATACTTGATTTGTGGCACAAATGTCTGAAATGTCAGTGGCCCTATTGCAGTTTTATGGAGACATGTTGCATTTTCCACAAATATGCAAACTGTTTTTTTTTTAAAATCAATTTTAGTTAGGGAATGTTCTCCCTTGATGGCTATTATATTTCATCTGGAGATGGGCAAGTCAGCTATGATTAAATATTTTTATTTTTCCATTCTTCATAAAAATGTTTATTTCTTCATTATCTCTATCAGTCATTTTAACTTTTGCACCAGAAAAAGTGATATCAATTCTAGGGCTTAATCTAGACATTAAGCATATGCAGCAGCCTCTGTCTTATAGCAGTTGTCTTTCTTTATGGAAAAGTCTCTGTGTGTAGGAGTTAAAGCAGAAAATAAATGTGCAGTAGAAGGTAAATTGCCATTACTTAACCATTTGACATAAATTTGGAACTTAAAAGCCATCACCTTCACAGGAAGGCAACAGATTTGCTTTGATAGAAGAAGTCGACACACCTATAATTTCCTTGTTTTTTGGGGGGAGGGGGTTGCGGTGGGGACATGTTCCAAAAACAAGTATATGCTTCATATCTAGACATGTTCTGAAAACATGTAACTTTGTTTGGATGTTGAAGCAAAAGCAAAAAGAGTCTTGCGGCACAATTTAACACATTTTATTGAACATCATGCAGCCAGTTGCATTAGATGCATAATTTGTGGAGTAAATTAAATGGGTAAATGGGGGAAGCTATGGAGGCTGTCGGGGGACATTCTCTACTGGATCAGTTACCAGGGGGCCCTGTGGTAGTAGTAGTAGTGGTGGCGGTGGTAGCAGTTGGAAGAGCAGGATGGGCTGAAGGGTTAATCACAAAAAGTCAACATGGGTTTCAGAGAAACAAGTCATGCCAGACAAATCTGATCTCTTTTTTTTGGTAATATTACCAACTTGGTAGATGAAGGGAACTCTGTAGATATAGTATATCTTGATGTCAGTAAGGCCTTTGACAAGGTTCCCCATGAAAATCTTGCAAACAGGCTTGTAAAATGTGGGCTAGACAAGGTAACCAAGGTAATTGGTTGACCGGCCGAACCTAAAGGGTGCTCAACAATACAGTAGTGCCTTTTCATCCTGGAGAGAAGTGACACGTGGGGTGCCAAAGGGTTCTGTTACCGGGCCCAGTGCTATTCAATATCTTTATTAATGACTTGGATGACAGTATTGGGGGCATACTTATCAAATTTGCAGAAGACAACAACTTAGGAGGAGTAGCTAATACCCCAGCGGACAGGATCAAAATTCAAATTGACCTGAATAGACTAGAAAGCTGGGCCAAAGCTAACAAGATGAAATTGAACACAGAGAAATGTAAGGTACTGCACTTAAGGCGGAAAAATGAAATGCACAGATATAGAATGGGGGACACTTGGCTTAAGGAGACTACATGTGAAAGGGATCTAGGAGTCCAAGTAGACCACAAGTTGAACATGAGTCAAAAGTCTGATGCAGCAGCTAAAAAGGCCAATGCAATTTTAGGCTGCATCAATAGAACTATAGTGTCTAGATGAAGGGAAGTAATAGTGCCATCTATTCTGCTTTGATCAGGCCTCACCTGTAATACTGTCTCCAGTTGTGGGCACTGCAATTCAAAAAGGATTTGGACAAACTGGAAAGGATGTGGAGAAACTTTGGAAACCCTCCAAAGGAGGGTGACTAAAATGGTGAAGGGTCAGGAAACTATCCTTATGAGGGCTATTTTGAGAGCTGGGGATGTTTAGCCTGGAGAAGAGAAGGTTAAGAGCTGATATGATAGCCCTGTTTAAATATCTGAAGGGATTTCATGTTGAGGAGGGAACAAGCTTGTTTTCTGCTGCTCCAGAGACTGGGACCCGGAACAATGGATGCAAGCTACAGGAAAAGAAATTCCACCTTAGCATTAGGAGGAACATCCTAACAGTAACGGCTGTTTGACAGTGGAACACACTCCCTCTGAGGGTGGTGGAGCCTTCTTCCCTGGAGGTTTATAAGTAGAGGCTGGATGGCCATCTGTCGGGTATGCTTTGATTGTGAGTTCCTGCATGGCAGGGGATTGGACTGGATGGCCCTTGTGGTCTTTCCAACTCTATGATTCTATGAGTGTGTGGTACATTAAAAATGGAAGACGTTATTGAACAAAATTCAATACAACAGTGTAGCTGTAACTGGACGAAATGGGTTGACACTAGGTACAGTTGGAGAGGACCACCTAGAGGCTGGGAGGGAAGGTGCTGATACATCTTTGACTCACTGCCCACACCATTACTCAGAAAGGAACTAAAGTGGGGAAGGACTAAAGAATGAACAATCTGATGGCAGATGAAGTGCTGAAGGGAATATGCTGAGGGAGACATGAGGGGTTGGGCAGCGGAAGCAACTACCCTAAGAACAATGGGATGGAGGAAACAGAGTGACAAACAGCTACTGGACAGCAGCAGTAGTGGTGGGTGACACTGATGCTGAGAGACCAGAAGTGACACATAGCTAACACATATTAACACTTTGTACAGAGAAGCAGAGGTGACCTTCCTTGCAGACCCAGTCACCAAGAAAATGCTACATTGAGACTGACCCAAGAGAAACAAAAAGCAGGACTAAAACAAAGCAATGAAACAGAAAGAAAAATAGCGGGAAACCATAATAGACAGATTAGCCAAGGGCCAAATACTCCAAATATTATAGGCATGTGGAACATGAGATGCATAAGAGAAAGCTAGAAATAGTAAAAAAGGAAATAGAATGAATAAACGTAGCAATAGTAGGGGTGAGCAAGCTGAAATGGACAGAAATGGATCACTTTGACTCAGATAACTACACAATGTTCTATTCAAGAAATGAAAAGACACAAAGAAATAGAGTGGCCTTCATATTAAGGAGAGATGTGGCAAAAGGAGTCAAATACAATGCAAAGTCAGAAGCATGGATTATATGAAGTAGTACAGTAAGAAATTGACAACACACCAACACAGGATCTCAAGCTAATAATATGCTAAAGTAGACAGTAAGGAAGAATCGAAAACAGCAGGAAGATCTGGATTATGGAAAACAAATGAAACAGGTGAGGCCAAGAATCTATTCATTGCATACAGCTTTTTCATTCAACCAGAAAGGAGACTATACACATGGACATCACTAGATGGCCAATACAAAAATCAAATAGATTATATAATTTGAAGAAAAAGATGGAGATGTTCCATTCTGGTGACCAAAACTCAAGCAGGTGCTGATTGTGGTACAGCTCATGAAGTACTTATGTAAAAAAATTAGAATAACACTGAAGAAGAAAACTAAACCAGTATTTATACCAAACTATAATCTAAATAACATCCAACAGAATTTACCAACAATGTAGGAAACAGATTTATGCTATTAAGCCCAGTCAACCAAGAACCAGAAGAATTATAGAAATAATTAAAGAAGAATGCAAATGGCCATAAAGAAAGAAGGGAAGCAGTGGATAATGGACAAAATGCTTCATGCAAAGCAAAGGGGAGATTGGAACAAAGAGACAAAACAAAGGGGAGATTGGAACAATCAATGCAGAGAAATAGAAAACAATAACAAAAAAGGACGAACCGGAAACCTCTTCCACAATATCCAGAAGCTCAAAAGGAAATTCAAACCAAGGGCAGGGATGCTCTGTGACAACAAAAAGAACATACATTAATTTCCCATGAAAGCCAAATTATGCTCAACATTCTACAACATCCAATCCACATGTGGTTAGAAATCCCAGAGGTGCAGGGAAGGTTCAAGATGCAATAGGATCCACATTGCAAACATACAATGGCTAATGGAGCATACAAAGGAATTCCCTGGGGGGGGGGGAAGGAGTCCGTATGTGCTTTATAGACTACAGTGGGCCCTCCTTAACCGCAGACTTCCCATCGTATTCCCCATCATCATGTATGGATGTGAGAGCTGGAGTGAAGAAACTGGATAGGAAGAAAATAAACTCATTTCAGAAGTGATCCTGGAGAAGAGTGCTGAGGATACAGTGGACAGTCAAAACAAACAAACAAATGGGTCCTTGAACAGATCAAGCCTGAACTCTCCCTGGAGGCTAAAACAATCAAACTGAGGCTGCTGGACTTTCGCCAGATCATGAGAAGGCAGGACTCACCAGAAAACACAATAATGCTGGGAAAGATGGAGGGAGATAGTAAAAGAGAAAGACTGTGCAGTAAATGTTTGGGCTCAATGCAGTGCAATTAAGGTCATGGGTATGAGTTTGTAGGACTTAAGCAGAACAGTGGAGGACAGGAGGGCTTGGAGATGTCTCATCCACACAGTATCTGTGAGTTGGGGTCGAAGGCAGTTAACAATTAACAAACAGTTGAAGCTGTTCCAAACATATTGGAAATTACTTAGTACTATCTTTACCCTAATTTGTACCACTATCTTGTCTATGTTCCTGGGCTGGATAATGTTTGGAGCTGGCATAACTCTCTTCCTTCATCACCCCAGTTTCTACATCCCTTTTGAAGCTCTTCTATTGTCAGATCATAGCCAGAAGACCAGTTGTGCTGGCAGGTTGCTTTGTAAACTCTGAAATCAAAGAAAAGAAAAGAAAAGGGGTCCAGAAGAGGCATGCCTAATCCTAATGCCCTATTATTTATTTAATTAATCCCACCTGTCTCCTTCCATAGGATCCTGTGACTAGCACAAGTTAGGGTTGTACAGTTGGAACAGGAAAAATTTGTGATACAAGGGTTATTCTTTTGCCTTTATTAGCTATCTCAAATCTGGTCAGCAAATTGTGTTCAACAGGTAAATATTCCGTATTGGGACTGTTTTAAAAATATCAATGGAATACAGGAGATTTGTCCAAAGTCAGGCTTTATAACTGGGAAATTATACTACCTTTAACATCTACCTGTTACACTCAAAAGAGTACACGACACATTACATGGCTAGAAAAATTCCAGATGCTTCATTACTTGGGCTTGGATTGATTTGGAGTAGGTACTAAGGATCTAAAATATCTGACGGTCTGATTGTTTGCATTTCAGATTCCAGAAATTGATAAACAAATTATGGAAGGTACATGGGACTTCAGGGTGTGAACCATGAGTGCCATGACTTTCAGGTTCAGAACTGGGGCCGGAACAGACCGGCAAGAATGGGTGATGAATTGGGGCCATGGCAAACACACACTGCAGCCTCAATCTGCCTTGAACCCAGCCCAAATAGAAGCAGAAAAGATTGGCTCCTCTTTGGGCCAGGAAAGAGCTGGCTTTCCTAAACCTGTTGCAGCCGCAGGGCAGCTTCAAGATGTTCCAGTGTTAACATGGTGCTGCCGGAGCATCTTGAAACTGCTCACGTCTTGAAGCCACCCATGTCTGGGCGGCTTTCCAGCTTCTTGGCGGCAGAGTGTGTGGCGTGTAAATGCCAGCTTTTTTTGGCTGTCTATTTCAGCCCTTAGTGTACCTGGCCTCTGGACTCAAAACCTTCTTATATGGCCTTGAGAACTGGAGAATTTGTAGGATGACAATCACCAGAATATATTTTCTTGAAATCAAAAGTTGCCTAGAGGGCAGTTCAGGCTAGTCTTTCTCCAGGTTAGTGAATCTCACAAATAAAAATATAGAGACAACTACCGGTAGGTAGCTAGTTTTTTTACTTCGTAAAATTCAGTTTTGACCTGTTTATAAAGTTTGTACATTTATTAGGCAATCCATCTCATCTTAAAGTTTAAGATGAGATGGATTGCCTAATAAATATACAAAATTTAGTAACAGGTCAAAAATAAATTTCTGGAAAGTAAAAAAAAAACCCCACAACTTTCTTTTATTTTGTAGACCAGATGCAACCTGGAATGTTGTTATAATTCTTACTAAGGCTGGCTGGGTTTCTCTTTGGAGTGTAACAGGCAGATCATAAAGGTAATAGAGCTGTGGTATAATAGCTTTAAAAATCCCTTGTTGTGTTCTTTTGCAAATGCATTTCATAAAATTTTGTCTTGGCAGAGAATTATTATCCAATTTTATATATATATTGCTGAAAGGCTAATCAGTTGTTGAAAACTAAACCACTTAAATGCTTTCCTTGACAAACTGAGTTATTATTAAATACCACAGTGAGCACAATTAAACATTCAAATACAAATGAGGGATTTAATCTGCATGATATACAGCATTTTTCTGCTGTGAATTAGCTAACAAACCTGATACATGTTGATTCTGATATATTTAAAAGCACAGATAAAGAATGCATTTCATTGCAAACCATTAACAACAACAGGACTAACTGCTGTTCAACTCACATTTTCACTGAGTGGTGGATCGGTATATTATACTGGTAATGAGTGACCAGATTATCAGTATCTTATAATTAAGTAACCATCAAGGGGCAGATGTATTCACATTATGAAAGGCACATTAGAATTACAGTAACTAATCGAGTAAAAAAAAAAAAAAATTGGCAAATACGTTCATCTAGAAGACTGGTTCTCATGGACCCCCAGGGAGCTACAAAGTGCTCCCAGTGGGTCTGTGGAGGCTTAAGGCTGACCTGGCCACTTTCTCCCTGCAGCGGAGCATGTGAAGTCAAAGGCTTTCATGGCCGGCATCCATAGTTTTAATGGTTTTTTCGGGCTATGAGGCCGTGTTCTAGAAGAGTTTATTCCTGACATTTTGCCAGCAGTTGTGGCTGGCATCTTCAGAGAAGTTTGCAGGTGATCCATTGCGCTGGGAGCTTCTTCCACAAGAGACTGCAAAGGAGGGTTTCTAGGATTTGAGGTTCTGGTTTGGAGGGGGGTACATTATTTCAGTTTGCAACTATAATTTGTTATGATTTTATAATCTAACAAATAGTGTACCCCTCCAAATCAGAACCTGAAATGTAATTGTTTTCTGATTCTGGTTTAGAGGACAAATGCTAACCACTGTTTGCTCATTTGGATGTGATAAGCCAAAGTATTTTAGGACTAAATTGTAATAGAGCTTTGTCTGAGAACAGAAAATTGTGCCATCAGAAGGTGTGAGGGCAGATCTCTCCTTTTCATCTAATTCCAAGGAATTTGGTGCTAGAATGGCATCTACTCTCAGTAAAGAATTGCATGAGATTAAACAATTCGAGGGCCAACATGGTGTAGTGGTTTGAGCATTGGACTACAACTCTGGAGACCATGATTCAGATCCCACTCAAGCATAAAAACCCAGTGGGTGACTTTGGGCAAATCACACTCTCTCAGCCTTGGAGGATGGCAATGGCAAATGCTCTCTGAAGAAACTTGCCAGGAAAACCCCATCATAGGTTCACCTTAGGGTCTCCATAAGTAAAAAAATGACTTGGAGGCACACAACAAAACAAATTGGAAGGTTAATTTACAGAAAGCAGAGCTGCCCATGTAAGTTGAATACCTCAGCTATCAAAGCCTTTGACAAAGAAGCTAATATTTTTTAAAGTCCTTCTATGCATTACTATCACCTTCTTTCTTGTCCTTTGTCTAGAGAAAAGGTTTTTTTTAAACTAGCATCATCATTGATGATGATGATGAAGGAGGGCTGGAGAAAGACTTTTGTTGACAGTTGGCAATAATGTGTCTGCATTATACTAGATCCCACCATGGCACAGTTGAAATTTGTGCAGTACCTGCACCTGTTCCCTGAAAATGTTGGATTTGGTTACAGTTGTATATGCTTTGGTAATAACCTGTGTGGATTATTGCAACCCATTTTACATAGTGCTGCTTTTGGAAGCTGATAGGAAATTTCATTTGGGTCCAAAATGCTGTGGGTCCAAAATGCTGAATGGAGCTGTTACATGGAACATATATATAAACTACATTTTTGGCAGCTTCATTGGCTTCCAGGCTATAGAGCTATAAAGCCCTACCTGTTGTTCAGATGATCTGAAAAACTGTATCTGCTTGTATAAACAGGCTTATATAAATTTTGAAATCATTGGCTTTGTCTTAGGCCTTTTACAGGCCTATTTGATGTGGACACATCAGTGTCTTCTCCCAGACTGTAGAATTTTTGCTTCCAGAGGAGCCATGGCTGGGCTGCTGTTTGATCCCCTTTTGCTAGTAGTTACAGACTTAAAAAAATTAAATAAGCATTTGACAATTAACTGCACATAACATTCACATAGGGCGGAAAAATGAAATGCTTAAGAAGACTATGTGTTAAAGGGATCTAGGAGTCCAAGTAGATCACAAGTTGAACATGAGTCAACAGTGTGATGTGGCAGCTAAAAAGGTCAATGCGATTTTAGGCTGCATCAATAGAAGTATAGTGTCTAGATCAAGGGAGGTAATAGTGCCACTCTATTCTTCTTTGGTCAGGCCCCACCTGAAATACTGTGTCCAGCTCTGGGGACCAAATTCAAAAAAGATTTTGAGAAACTGGAGCCATGTCCAAAGGAGGGTGACTAAAATGGTGAAGGGTCTGGAAACCATGCCCTATGAGGAATGATTTAGGGAGCTGGGATTGTTTAGCCTGGAGAAGAGAAGGTTAAGATGTGATATGATAGCCCTGTTTAAATATTTGAAGGGATTTCATATTGAGGAGGGAGCAAGCTCGTATTCTGCTGATCCAGAGACTAGAACACGGAACAATGGATGCAAGCTCCGGGAAAAGAGATTCCACCTCAACATTAGGATGAACTTCCTGACAGTAAGGGCTGTTCGACAGTACACTTTCCCTCTGAGTGTGATGGAGTCTCCCTCCTTAGAGGTCTTTAAGCAGAGGATGGATGCCCATCTGTCGGGTATGCACAGATAGAGAATGCGGGACACCTGGTTGAACGAGACCACATGTGAAAGTATCCCGAGTAGATCACAAGTTGAACATGAGTCAACAGTGCGATGTGGCAGCTAAAAAGGTCAATGTGATTTTAGGCTGCATCAATAGAACTATAGTGTCTAGATCAAGGGATGTAATAGTGCCACTCTATTCAGGCCCCACCTGAAATACTGTGTCCAGTTCTCGGCAACACACACAATTCAAAAAGGATCTGTAGAAACTGGAAAGGATGTTGAGAAACTTTGGAAACTCTCCAAAGGAGGGTGACTAAAATGGTGAAGGGTCTGGAAACCATCCCTACAAGGAACTATTTAGAGAGCTTGGGATGTTTAGCCTGGAGAAGAGAAAGTTAAGAGGCTGGATGGCCATCTGTTGGGGATGCTTTGATTGACAGTTCCTGAATGGCAGGGGGTTGGACTTGGTGGTCCTTGTGGTCTCTTCCAACTCTATGATCTCTGTAGTAATTAGTATTCCTAAATAGCAGAATTCTGAGGGGCATAGTTGCAAGCCAGTCAATTTCTGCCAGTGTCCCTGTTGTACACAAGATACATTTATGTACATAAGAGGACTTTTGAAAGTTAATTCTAAGGCTTAAGTAGGTGCCAAACAGTTCTAACAGATGTTTTAGAATTGGTAAGGATCTCTCAGGATTGTTTTTTTAAAAATCAAAATATCATTTGCATCTAAAGCCATTTTTTGGTGATTGGGCACCCATGCCATCAGGATTAAGTCGACATGGGCCTGAAACAGAGGGGCAAATTGACGTGGCTTCAGGCCACATTGGTGGTGTGTCATTTACATGATGCTCACCCCAACTGCAGCCTGAAGCTGCTTCGAGGCTGCACCAAAAAGAAAGAAAGATTGAAAGAGGAAAAGGCTAAGAAGAAGTAGATAGAATCTTCTCCTTCTGGTGGTCCAGCTCAGGACCTTGGTAGCAGCCAAGATTGGGACTGGGCACATTCAGTTACTGTGGTTTTGATACAAATGGTGCTGGTGTAGCCTTGTACCACTCCTTTGGGCCTGTCTGTTTTGGGCTTTAGTTTAGCTAGCAGTTCTATGGATAAGACATAAGAAAGAGGTGATAGAGAGCACCCTTGTTTATCTGGGGAGAATCTATGCCATTGATCAAGATCATGGCAATTGAGTCCTGATAGAGTTGTGTCAGAGGCGAGATACTATTTCAAATGAAGTTCATTTAATAATAATAATAATAGGATTTATTTCTATTCTGCCTTTTCTGGTGGGGAATCAAAGCGGATTACAGCAGTCAAGCAAACAGCTTCATTTATATACTGCTTCATACCGCCTAAGCAGTCTCTAAGCGGTTTACAAATGTAAGCTACTTGCCCCCAACAATCTGGGTACTCATTTTAGCGACCTTGGAAGGATGCAAGCCTGAGTCAAGCTTGAGCCCTTTTGCTGGTATTGAACTCGCCACCTTATGGTTTTGAGTGAGTGGCTGCAGTACAGGCATTTAACTACTGCGCCACCAGGGCTCTGGTGAACTAATCTGAAAAGGTACGGCCATTCTACCCTGTCAAAAGTTTTGAGTGCTTCTAAAGATAAACATGCCATTGGTATCTTTGACAGGGTGGCATGGTGGATGATGTTGAGAACTCGACGATTCAGGTCTGTTAAACAGTGTGTTGGCATGAATCCAACTTGGCCTCAGTTCATGTAGTCTAGGATGAATGTATTGATCCTATTGGCTAGAACTGATGTGGAGGTTTTAGTGTCTTGGTTTATTAAGGAAATTGGTTTGAAAGATTTAACCTCCATGTTGCCTTCTGCTGTTTTTGGAATAGATATAATCCTGGATCTATGGCAGTTGTCTGGAAGGGGATCAAAATTCATGACACCATTGAAGAGACTGAGAAGATTGAGGGGGGGGGGGACGCTAAATAATCATATAGTAATTTATAAAATTCTGCTGAGAATCAACCAGGACCTGGAGATTTTCCTAGTTTCAAGCTGTCCAGCACATGTTTGATTTCATGCACTTAAGTTTTTTTTAATGGTAAAAGATCTAAGAAAGTCATCAAATTTTAAAGCAGAAGGTGTTTCAGTTGAACATAATTTAGAGTAGAATGCGTGAAATTCTTTGATGATCTTGTTGGAGGAAATCATCTGATTGCCTGTGGTAGATTTTATGGAATAAATGGTTCTTTTCTCAGCCTTATTACTGCTATAGAATAAAAGGAGGAATGCTTATTACTGAAGCTGTAGTAATACGCTTTCATGTGGTGGAATGAGGGCTGAATTTTCCTAGTGTCTACATTTGCTAATTCTGATTTTTTACTGGAATAATTGGACATATGTGTCAGAGTCACCTGAGTCTTTATGAGTTTGAGAAAGTTGTGACGCTTCTTGTGTCAAGGATGACTACCTCACTAAGTTATTTCCTAAGTGCTCCTTCCTATGATTCTGTAGAGTCCATGGAGGATCACTTTCAACAAGGCCCAGAGGAGAGCATCTGAAGTAGATGAGTTTTTGTTCTCCTGACAGAACAGTTTAGCCTCTTGTATGCATATTTTTGAATTTGTCGTCTGCCAGGAGGATTGGGTTAAATCTCTAGATTTTAGTTTTGAGCACTGGAGGGCTACCTTTCCAAATTAGTGTGATGGCTGCATGATAAGAATAGATGATTCATTCTACTGGAAGCATCATTTATGTCATTAAGGAGAGAATTTCAAGTAAAGAAGTAATCAATTGTAGAATATGACTTATGAACATTAGAAAAGAAGGTGTACTCACTATTATGCAGGTGTATAGTTCTTCAAGGATCAGTTAGGTTGGCTTTTGTTATTACGTTAAGGAGGAGTATTATCATCTGAGCTTCTTTCGGCTGTGGAAGCTATCCAGGTAGTCATTAAACATTTCATTGGCTTCACCTCTAATTATAATTCCCCCTAATGCAGCTTCCTCTAACTTTTTAAAAAAACTCCTTCATAAATGATAGTTGATTAGAATTTGGGAATTAAAATGTGGCTAAAGTAATGGGTTTCTGTATTAAGAGTCATTGAATGATTATATATCTACCCTTTGTGTTTCTGATTGTTTTCTCCAATTTGAAAGCGCAGGTACTACTAATCAGAATTTCCACTCCTTTGGATTTAGTGGACTCTTCTGTGGCATATTGTGAGTTAAAGAGTGAGTCGGGAAATATGGTTGCTTCATGTTTTCTATGGGTCTCTTCTAGAAAAACAATATTGTATTTCAGTTTTTTCAAAGTAGGCAGCAATTCTTTTGAACAAGTATATATGCCCATAGATACCTTATGTATATACACTTGTCCCTTGCTATCCGTAGGGGATCCATTCTGGACCCCTCCTGCAGATAACAAAAAATGCTGGATCTTAAATCCTATTCCTTTCAATAGGCCTGCATGCACACCTGTGCTTGTGTGCGCAACTTTGCACATGTGCACCTATTGAAAAAGCCACAGCTTGCCATCTGCAGAAGCTCAGATCCATGGATGGCAAATCCACTGTTGGCACGGGTGCACTGTAGTGTTTTGCTTCCTGTATGCACGTTATGTATGATCATGTATGATCAGTATAAATCACATATTGTATCCTATTGTATAGAATACATGATTTCATACTATAAATCTTTTTATTATGCATCGTTAAACATACCTGTCTTCATAAACACATATGCAACTGTATATGTATTGCCTACTAAAGTATACATATTATACCTATAATTATCTTAGGACTCTTACTATATTATATGTCCACTACAGTATACATATGTAGTGGATAGTGATATTAAATAATGTATGGGCACATACATTTGCAGTTTAGTTGTGGCAATCATCATTTTGTCTCTGTGTAAGAGGATCAGTTGGAATGGGAACCCCTTTTATACTTTACACCTGGCATTGTATAAAGGGTTGGAAAAGTATAAAGGGGTTGGAAGTCATGGCATTTTCTTAAGGTATCAGGCAAGATGTCCCGAGATACTTTCACTTTACAGTCCTTATATGAGAGCTTATTGATAGTATTGAGCCTTTTGAGAAAACTGCATTTTCTCTGGACAGTTTCTGAAGCAGATGATGATGTCTCTGGGTCTGGTGCCTGAGTTTAGTGGGGTGTCAAGAGATCTGTGTACCCATTCTACACTTGAACGTTTAAAATCCATACTGGGGCAAAGACCATTCAAGGGCACAGTTTGGGGACCACTGCGCTAAAAGATCTAAAAATTATGTATCTCTTAATTGTTGCTGCCCTTGCTTCCTTCCCTTAGTAGCTTTTGCCAGGGCCAGGGGCCATATCTGCCTCTTCTAGCTGCTGGTTGTCTTCTAGAGGAGGTTTTGCTTCTCTTGCAGGGATACAGAGGCCTGAAATAGGACTTTTGGTGCCTTGCATAGGGTGCCTCCTAACAACGCAATCCATGTTATGCTCTATAAATGATGAAGGTAACCAGAGCTGTGCTGAGCTGCTCTAAAACACCTCTGCCATCTTGAACAGTTGGCCATGCCCTATTGCATTGTGACAAGACTATCGAGCCATATATGTAGAAATATCCCCGTAGTCTTGCAACCTCTCCAGTATTTGGAGGATACATTTCTCATCATTTTAGCAAGTTTTGCTAGTGTCATGTACAATTTATGGTTTTCAGATTAGTTTCTCTAATTAACACCGAGAGAGATCTAAGATGGGGACAGGACCATATGGTGGTCCAATTTGAGTTGAGGATTGAGATATTTTGGTCTGTTTCCCAAGCTGTTTTAAGGCTCTGGTTTTTGTTATAAGAATAGTCAATTACGAGGGGGTATCCAAAAGTTTTAATGATCACCTTTAAAAAAAATTGACAGAAAGTTTGTTTTGATTTGTAGTTGTTAACTTATCTCTATGTAGTCATGATCTAGATTTATACATTTTTCCCAGTGTATCTTGACCCTCCAAATACCTGATATTGTAGAAGTCTGCAGATTGCGCCTTACGAGGGGGTATCGTAAAATAATAATTATCACCCGGAAGTTATTATGGCATATTGATGAAATGTTGTCAGTGTCATCATTGGTCCCTAAGTGCACGTTGCTAAGAAAATCAGCTCATTGCGTCCTTTATTTTTGTGACTGACTGTGCCAGAAGTGACTAAAGTGTAAAATCCTCATCAAATGCAGTCTGCAGGCTTCTACAATATCAGGTATTTGGAGGGTCAAGATACGCTGGGAAAAATGTATAAATCTAGATAGTGACTATATAGAGATAAGTTAAGAACTACAAATCAAAACAAACTTTCTGTCAATTTTTTAAAAAGGTGATCATTGAAACTTTTGGTTATCCCCTCGCAGGCAGGTATAAATCATGGAATTTAGACCCCTGGTGTTTTGAGAAGAGGGGTCTTTTCTCAAAAAGCTTTAGGAACCCTAACAATACTAGTTTTTGAGTAAAAGCCATTATGTTTCTAAGCTGAAATCACATATTGTGTTGGCATCCTGGAAAAGCAAGCCAATTTGCTCATGGTTGTCACACATAGAGCACAATAAGGGGTTAAAAGCACATTGCTTAGGCAAGAAAGTGGGTCGAAAGCGAATTTAGGTTTCAGACGGATGAGGACAAATCCCTGTTGCTAGCTTGGAAATAACTTTTTTGCGCATGCTCCAAACTATCATTTCCACAAGTGCATACACATACATGCTCCAGAGAGGAAAGGGAAACAGGGAGGAAAATCCTCTTTGCTCCAGAAGCTGTTTCAGAGGAAAGAAGGCTGAGGTTTCCCTTTGCAAACTCCCATAAAACCACACACCCAGACACACACATGAGAGAAAGAGGACAGGGCTGGTCCATAAACCTGCCTGATTTCAGTGAGGGCTGAAACTCCCAGATACCCTCCTTTTCCAGGACATATCCTCCATTTCTCCCTCCTGTACAGGAAGAATTACAAAACATCCTTTCCTTCTGCCTTCTCCCACCAGCTAATCCCTTTCAGAGGATGCAGGAGGAAGGAGAGCAGCCCTGCGAGGGAAAGAGCTGTGTATGTGTGTATCCCTTTAAGAAGAATCCTTTTTCCCTCTCCTGGGGACAGCAATGAACCCTAGGAAATCTGGGAACAGGGGGCATCTGGAGACTTGGTTTTCAGACTGCTGCCATTACGTGAAGAGAGTGAATTCACAAATGAAATGGAAATGCAAATATGGTAGTTTTGCAAAACTGCTTATTTCCTGATTCACCTCACTTTCTGTCTCGAGTCTGTCTTGATTGCCTGCAGCATCATGTGAAAAGCAGCTGTGAACTTGTCCCTAATGCCCTTGGTGACCCTGCATTGGGACCAGGTTAACCTTCCATTTTTCCCCATGTTATAAAGTCCTTAGTGGTGCTATATCTTAAGTTATTGACTACTGTCATCTACTGTTTTGGGTTTGCCATTTTGGAAAAGGTCTTAGGTGTGATAAATACCTCATTCTTCCCAACCAGGAAATTGATTTGAGTTTTTCTGGTGGGTAAAAAAGCTTGTTGTGTAGGAAGGGGCAAATGGGTAAAGGGTCTATTAGACTCTTATAATATATGCTTCCATTTCGATCAGGATCGGACGGAAGTTTGTAGCAGTGCCTTTTAATTTCTTTGATTTTTTTGTATGGAGTTTCTATGAAAGAATAGTGGAAGAACAGTCAGGACATTATTCAATTCCATCAGTACATAATTATGTAATGTCCAGATCCTTTTTAATGAGATGGGATACTTGGCTAAGTTGTAAGTCAGCAAAATACACTGAGATATCAGCTACCCTAACACTTCTCTTTTGGAAGGGAGTTGTCTAATACTCTTTCTGAATCTGGGTTTTTTATGGTTGAATACAAATTGCCAGGTTTTCAATTTTGTTCGTGGTGGATAGAGAGGGATAGTTTGGATTAAAAAATTAATCACGGAATAAGCAACATTTTTAACAGGACTATCTAATCTAATATGGATAATTTTAGAGGTTTCCATTATGTTGTTTTAGAAATAATTCCATTTTGATACTTTATAGTTTCTGGGGATCTATTGCTTGAGCTCTTTCACAAGAGTGATGCCTAAGTAGATAAAGTCTGAAAGAGATTGGAGGTTGGTCATTTTTTGAATGTGAAGTTGATCTTTGTAAGTGGTATTAAGGCACATCAGCCTGGATTTTGAGTAGTTAATTCTGAAGCTTACATATATGTCTTTCCCGCAGGGGGAAGATCTGGAATGGAATCCCTGTGGATACAAAAGGCTGATCGTAGTCTGTTATGAAGCCATTTAATATTAGCCAATATGGAGGTAAGAAGTTTTTTGTCTTGGTTTATTAATGTAATTGGTTTAAATGCTGAACTGGTGGTGGTGGTGGGGTAACAATACTCTGTTTTAAGGATTGGGATGATTTTGGATGTAAAACAGGATTGAGGGCATAAACCTTTTGTCATGAGTTTGTTAAATAAAGTTGGGGCAATTTTGTTGTAGTATAGTTTGTAAAATTCACCTGTAAATTCATCTGGACCATATTTCTGGCCTGATCTTTTGAATAGGTGTTCTAATTTCATTTAATGTGATTCATTGGTTGAGAGAGGATGAATGCAAGTCCTTGAAGATGGAAGATTTTGGAGGCTGCAATTTATCTAAATAGGCGTGTAGAACATTGTTAGAGTTACCTCCTAGTACTACGATTCCAGTGGCAATTTCACTTAGTTTGTGCAGGAAGGGTACCATAAATTATTGTTGGGTTGTGTTTGGCGTGTAAAATGTGTCAAACATGTAGCGTTGGCTGAGAAGTTGTCCCTCTAATATTAAGTTTTCCCTCTAATATTAAGCCCATGGTATCACTTACTTCTTTGTCAACTGTAAATTGGTCTCCTACTACATATTGATTGCCAAAGAATTCCTGAGGCAAAATGGGGTCTGACCCTTTCAGATGAGTTACAGAAACAAAATATTAAGGCATAATTGCTTGATTTGCTTAAGAATCTTCACTCTTTTTACTACTGAACACATCTCAACAGCTGGTGGTTATAGATGTATTGGGGTATATGAGAAAATGTGATCTTCCTGCCCCTAGTTTTCATCTTCCATTTTGCCTATTGGGCAGCCAAAAGAAGCAAATTTCTGTATATCTGGTTTTCTAAAACTCTTATTTTCAAAGTGAGATCAGATACATATCTGTAACAAATCATCATGAGGTTCTGCTATTCTGATCAGGCTTAGTTTTTCTGCTCTCCGTTATAGCTTGGCGAGCTGTGGAGCTGTGCCCTATTTTTGATCTGGTAAAGTTGATATAGTTGATGCAGGAAATAGGGAGGTTTAACTCTATGGGTGCTATCGGTATACATTGTATGTTGGTACAAAATAATATAGCCACAATTTGTAGTCATAATAGAAGTTATGGACCTCAGGGTTTGTTTGTTTTTTTGTAATTATCATGCAAGGTGCCATCTAATGTTACCCCAGTGTAATGGGGTGTATGGTCTATCACATCAAGCAGTACTGTTCTCTTATGTGGAAGTTAAAGGAGTTTCACATTTTTGAGCTGTGTTTGGAGATGGCAGTTAATGTGATGGCAGTTAATGTGATGGGAAGGTGAGATGTAATATGGGTGGTGTCCCTACTTCATTCAGAAAGGGTGCACCAGGACAATAGAGAAGGGATGTAGAGCTTGAAGATTTTGGAGTCCTTTATATTGATGCTGGAGAACTGGTCTTATTCTTTTTGTCTTTTCTTATGTGTGTATCATCTGCCAATGTGTTCCTTGTGGCTCCTCATTGCCAGGGGTCATAGTAGATCTGTTTTAAGTTAATTTCCTTTTTTAATTCTGTGGGCACTGCCATATCAAGTGCTTCTAGAATTGAAATAATTTGTGCTGTGGTGTTGGTGCTTAATGGAAAATAACAATCTTGAAAGGGAATCCCCATTTCTATTTTATCCCTGTAGATGACAATAAGACTTGAACAAAAGTCTTATTCTCAGTGTCTCCAATTAGATGTATTGGTAGATGACCACTTAATGTCCTTCATAATTCAGATCTGTGATATGTGATAATGAATTTAACACTAAAGTTTTGTTTAGAAACCTGGCAAATCTCATAATGGTATCTCTTGGTATCTTATTGGCAGACCTCTGTGGGGTCAAGGAACAAATAATGCATTCTATATCATTAGGTGTTAATTCCAGTTTGGAACATAATTAATTAATCCAGGCAATAATTAAGATTTGTAGAGATGCAGAGGACACTGTCTCCGGGACGCCTTTCAGATGATTATTTCAGTTGTCTCTTCTGGTTCTCCAGATCCTCCAGTTTGCCTTGTAATTGGAATTTCCTTGAGTTTACGGAGCCTATGTTCATGTTTAGATCTTTGGGGAAAGGTGGCATTTGCCATATCTTCTACATCTTAGATCCTGCTTGAGGTCACAGATAATTTTGAACTGAACTGCTCTAAGGCTAATGACCAATCTCTCTGTAGATCTTTGACTAGGTTTTCTCACATTTTTTTCTGAGAGTTCTGGAAATGAGAGGTTCACTACAATAGATGAGCTGGGTTTGCTAGTTCTGCTTGGTCTATTCAGCTGTGTGCCATATTGGCAAGTGACAGCTCTCCTTCTTACAGGCAGCTTTGTTATTATTTGCAGACAAATAAAAATCTGTAATTGACTGATCTACTGCTTTGTTAAGTGTGGACATCTATATCTTTGTACCAATTTTCAGGGTTGAAATTTTGTGTTCATTTAAGAATAGTCATTGGCATCCAGCCAAGCTCCACAATCAGACAGCTGCAATGACTGATGGATGATCCCATCCCGTCTATGCTGTCTTTTATTGTTTTATTACATACTTGTTTTTATTTTTTGGCACCTGATATATTTTGTTGAGGGGTATCTTATAAATACCCAAATAAATGATTTCAGGGGGAAAATATTTCTAGCCTGCCTTTTCAGAAAGATAAATTTGAATGTGCCATAAATGTGTCAGGTATTGCCTTAGAGGCAATCCTTTGACTAATTTTGATGGATAATTTTCTGTTTGTTCAGTTTGATGATATGGACAGTATTCTTGGAGAAATGAGACCATTTACTACTGGGACCAATGCAAAAAAAGAGAGGTAAAATCAGGATGTATTCACATTTTTCAGCCAGAAAATACTTGTATTTCTTTCACCAGATCAAAACAGATGAACATGGATAAGAACTAACAAGTAAAATAAGTGAATTTTTCATGAAGGTAGAATTGAAATTGTTACTAACGTAATTGATTTATTTATGATCCAGCATTACCTTAATTCTAGAATTAAGTTAGTATTTATGTTATTCCTTTTCTAAAAATATCCAAGAAAACTAGGCTTTGGATAACAAAAAACAAAGGAATTTGAAATTTATAGGTTCTTCATAGCGGGGTCTCTCTTTTAACAAAGGAGAGACCCTGCTATGAAGAACCAATAAATTTGAAATTTCCTTGATTTTTTAAGTCAAAGCCTAGTTTTCTTGGATTTTTGTTTAGAAAAACAACCTACTTTTTCTTATTCTCCCAAGGCTATGAGATGAGTTATGAGGTAGAGGGCCAAGAGTACAGAAAATGAAATTAGACAAACAATATGAGGCTATGGCATGGGGAGTCAACAATCTGTTTTCTAGCTATGGTTAGCAGAAATAATAGACTGGAGCAGTGTCTGCTTTGGACCATTGTTCAAAGTGCTTTTATATTGGATAATACCAACCTTGTGCAGTTCTGGCTGTTATAAAACAAGCTGCGATCCTGAAAGAGAGCACTGCCCCAGAATCTTTTGCCATAGGCAAGAATGGCTGGTGGCCAAATATCTGTTCAATTTTGAGGATCAGGAGAGGACTAAAAAGTAGACTTTTTTTTTCTCCCTCCCACCCTGTTTCTTGAAAAACAAATCACAGAATCGTAGAAGTGGAAGAGACCACCAGGGCAGTCCTGCTATGAAGGAAAAATACAACTGAAGCACTTCCAAAAGATGGCCTTCCACATTATGTTTAAAGACCTCCAAAGAAGGAGAGTCTGCCACCCTCTGAGTAGTCTGTTCCACTTCCTCCTTTTAAATTACTTACACATCAATATTATATCACACCAGGGTGGGAAAGTGTGGCCCACAGGCTGCATTTCTTCCTGAACCCTACTTTGACAGGTTCCAAAACCCTCTGGAGGTGCCCTAAGTCCTTGATTTTTTAAAACTTATTTTTGGGTAGTGTTTTTGTCTGAAAATGTCCCAAAACATAAAAGAAAATGACCTGGCTTTTCTTCCTCCTTGGACCCCTCCACATCTCCCCAAATACTTCTTTTGGGTCATTTTCCTGTGACATCACTTCCATTGTGGCCCATGAGTGAAAGTTTGGTATGGGCTTGATAACTAGATTCTACCCACAACACAGTTGCCTACCCCTGCTTCACACATTTGGAATATTCCAGTCACAAATTGAACAAGCCCAACACTATCTTATACCATACACATACATGCCCCACAATGGCATACAGTTCCATCTACTTTCACTTATGGTAGCTCCTCTTGGCCCACCCTGGTAGCTACTACTTGCAGCTTTTACATTTGTGGTATTATTTACAGCTCCCAAACTAGAAAATAGAGATGACGTACAAAACTGAAGACTCAGACATAAAGAACTTTGGAAAAACCATTGGCTGGAATTGTGGGACTTAGATCTTCAGGAAATAGAACTGACCAGTTTTACAACACCTGCATTCAGCAAGGGTCTGCCATGATGTTACTACTTGGGACACAGTGAAGTCACTGATGCACAGTGGGACCATTGCTCATTGGGTACTCTTGATGTGCAACCAGGACACTGGCTGGGTCATGCCAGTGTGCGTTGGTAGAGCCTGATGCACATTGTGACACTTATCTTGGCAGTGTCCTGATATGTGTTTTTGCCTAGCAGTGTTCCATAGCACCTCTGCCATGTAGCTAAGTATACATAAAGTTAGGCATTGTAGGGCCATGATATAGAATCACAGCTAACATCTTTAAATCCTCCAGAATAAGTTTGTGATGGAAAAGGAAAATGTTCCATTGAAATCATATGCCTGATCTTTTAGACTGGGTTTTATTGCTTTTTCAAAGGACTGAAGAAGCAGTATGTATTATTGTGGCACACTGTTCCTAAATTTGAAAAATGGGGCAGGAATTACTACCCAGTTTTGGTGCATGGGTGGATGCTAAAACATATTCTGACCTTTTAAGACATTTTCTCCATGGCTCCTTTTTACCTTCCCATCCAGCTCTTAACAGCTATTCTAAAGTCTGACTCTCTTCCTATCTTTTGAATATATACCAGTGCTTTGTGGTACTGAAAGGTCCCCCCCCTCTAAATACATCAATATTTAAAAAATTACAGAGTTGGAAGGGGGCTTGTGGGCATGAGGTCCAACCACCTACTAGTTCCATGTTGTGTACAAAACCATCATATCCTGCCCATGGATCCAGCCATTCCCACCCTGGAAGCTTACCTAATCTAGTGCAGCAACAGGCCGGTGTTCAGATGCCTGCCCACCATAGCCGTGTGTCTTACAGCCGCATCTGTCAACTTACTTGTTGCCACTGCTGTTCTCCTTGCAGGTCCCAGGTTCACAGACCTTAAAGTTGGGAACAGGGCACCTGTTTTCACCCACATTGCCAGTTGCCCTCTTCCAACATCACAGGCTGTGACTGGGGCCTGTAAGGAGAATAGTAGCAGCAGTTCAGGTGGGGCATGGCAGTCTGAACTACCAGTTATTGTGGCGGGGTTTATGGGAAATTCTGTTGCAAACAGCTGGTTATTTAAAACTGGGCTATGGTTCGGTTGGATCGAAGTCAGATTGGATCCATCAAAATGGCATCTAGTCTACCCATTCCTGGCCTGCAGGTGTTGGCCTGGCTGTGTCATCTAGGGGGAAAATGGGCCTTTTGGTCCATGCATACAGCCCCTTAGAGTATTCTTAGAATATTTTAAAGTATTTTTGTGTTGAAATAGTCACCAAATAATATGAACCCCTGCAATGTTTTATATTCTTCTTAACCAACCCTTTGTTATATTCCTGTGATACCTTTTGCATCCATTATGAAATATTCATTCAACAGTGAAGGTGGCTAATTAGGTCTACTTCAAAATACTGTATATCATTGCCAAGAATTCAAAACTGGTACTCTACACCACTTTCCTGATTTTGCTACCCATCCTACCAGTGGCAGCTGCTAGCACCCATGGCAGTGGGTCAATGAATTTCCTGTGGGTCAGTGAATTCATGCAAACCTTAAATGAGCTATCATATCTATTTTACAGATCTGTTTCAGATTCTTGGATAGCATTATTTAGAGTTTGGAGTGAAACCCAGAGTAGATCCACTGACCCAATGAGGTGGAAATCAGCATCTGCCGCTGCCCACTGAATGCTTTCTGTTGTGAACAAAACTGCCTGGGCAAGCAGTAGTCAGTAGTAGTCTAGGCGGCTCATAGATAAAAACATAAAAAAACCAACAATAAAATTTAAAACAATTAAAACAATATAAAACAGTATAATATTACATAAATTGTATGTAATTTTGTTCTGCACACTGTAATTCTATTGATGCAGCCTAGAATTGCATTGGGTATTTTTTAGGCTTGATCACATTGCTGACTCATGTTTAGTTTGTGGTCTGCTATTTAAGTATACATGTATGTTGTATACTTTATGTTGTTTACGTTTAATTTTATTTTAAGGGGGGATTGAGGGATTTGAATTGTATGGTTTTTTTAAAATCTTTGTAAGCCACCCCGAATGCATCTTGTAGAGGGGCGGGATATAAATAACTTTTAATATTATTATTTACTTATTGGATTTATATCCTGCCTTTCTCCCAGGATAAGATCCAGGGGCCTTCCAGAAGTTTAAAACAAGATTAAATTAACATCTTTTTACAAAAGTTAAGAAAAAATTAAATAATATACAGTGGTCCCCCGGGATACGAAGCCCCCGGGGAACGAAATCCCCGGGAGCCGAAACCGGCAGGACCGCAAAACAGCCCCCGGGATCCAAACAAAACCCTGGGGTACGAAATGGAAAGACCGCGCTGCCCCTTTAAATCAGCCGCGCGGTCCGTCCCTTAAAGCGGTCCCCCGGGAAACGAAGATTTCCGGGTTACAAAAGGTAATCCGGAACGGATTACCTTCGTAACCCGGGGGACCACTGTATTAAATCTACCAGTATGATTAAAACAGTTAAAACACATTTAAAACATAATTACAATGAAGAGATGAAAAATAAAATAAAATACTGTACACCACTTTTGTGTGAGCCGGCACGGTGTAGGTGCAGCAGCATGGTTGTAGTGGTTTGAGCATTGGACTAAGATTCCAGAGAACAGCCTTGGAAACCCACTGGGTGACCTTGGACAAGTCACACTCTCTCAGCCTCAGAGGAAGACAAAGGCAACCCCCTCTGAACAAATCTTGCCAAGAAAACCCCATGATAAATTTGCCTGCTGGTTGCCATAAGATAGAAAAAACTTAAACTTGACCACCACCACCGCATCACCCATATCACTGTTATATAATTTATAATTCAAGGGACTGCCCATATACCTGCCAATTGAAAGAAAATAATTTGGGGTGGGGAGGCAATGAGATTATCTGTGGAAGATCTTGCGTCCTCATCAAATGTCCCTGTGAAGGTGGTGGCACCAAGAGGAAGCCTTTCTGTGCAGACCTTAAAGCTTGTGCTTGGAAATTCCAAGCTTGAGCTTCAATAGGGAGTATATGTATATAAAGGTCATGAGAGTAGTCTGATCGATCATATTCTAGTGTCAAACTCCTTTTACAGTCATATAGGAAAAAGTGATAAGATAACAAGAACAAAGAATGACCATTTGCCAGTTGCTTTCAGCCTTTGCTTCCCAAATGAGATCCACTTAATGGTTCAAAAACAGTTTAAGGAGAATGTCATGGTGGAAAGGTAGTTTGAAATGGTCAGCAAACACAGGTTGTAAGGTGGCAAATTTATTAGATTAATCTCTGAATAAAGGGCTCAGCTAAGCCGGAGGAGACCCTACAGAGGTACCTCCAACTCAGATCAATTGTCTCATGAATAACCAGAAAGATAAGGATGTGGAGAAACTGGAGCATGTCCAAAGGAGGGCAACTAAGATGGTGAAGGGTCTGGAAACCTTGCCCTATGAAGAACGCCTTAGGGAGCTGGGGATGTTTAGCCTGGAGAAGAGAAGGTTAAGAGGTGATATGATAGCCCTGTTTAAATATTTGAAGGGATGTCATATTGAGGAGGGAGCAAGCTTGTTTTCTGCTGCTGCAGAGACTAGAACGCGAAACAATGGATGCAAACTGCAGGAAAAGAGATTCCACCTCAACATTAGGAGGAACTTCCTGACAGTAAGGGCTGTTCGACAGTGGAACACACTCCCTCGGAGTGTTGTGGTGTCTCCTTCCTTAGGGGTCTTTAAGCAGAGGCTGGATGGCCATCTGTCAGGGATGCTTTGACTTGGAGTTCCTCCATGGCAGGGGGTTGGACTGGATGGCCCTTGTGGTCTCTTCCAACTCTATGATTCTATGATTCTATGAAGGATGGTCACGGGGGTGGATAAAGACTATGGAAAATAGGAAACACCTGAGACACCTACATCTTAAATATAGGAGAGATAACTGTAGAACGCTCCCAAAGAGATACTTTTCAAAGACATAGCAATGTTTAGTCTGGAAAATCAGTATGCAAAGGGGCCTTATAGCACCTTTGAGACTAACTGAAAGAAAGAAGTTGGGAGCATGAGCTTTTGTAGAATTGAACCTAGCTCTTTATATGCATCTTTTGATACTTTATAGTTAAAAAACAATGTAAAACTCATATAGCAAAAGAAAAAAAAAGAGAATCCTGCTATAGACAATGGTTTGCCCTATCAGATTTTGTACTTCAAAACAATTCTAAACAATGCTGGGAAATATACGGCTATGTTGGGAAACCGGGGTGTGGGACTACCACATTGTAATGTGCCACCACATACTTGGGAGCCTTGTTATTCCAACCATTTTAGAGATTGCAGAGCATTAGAGAACACACAAGATGAAGAATTAACTGTAGGAAAAGAGCTTAATATCATAAGTTAGACCTAGAAAAGCCCCTGGACCTGACTTAATAATGCCAGAATGTCTAAACGAAAATGTCTCATGGGCACCATTTTTGACACCACTTTTTACAAATATCAATCGAACTGCCAAATTCCCAGTTAGCTGGTTCCATGGTATCTCTGATGTACAAGAAAGAAGATTCCCAAACTATCAGCCTATAAGTTTTTCATCAGTAGTGGGAAATGTCTATGCACAATATCTAAATAACTGTGTCCAGGCTTGGATGGAACAGAAAAAATCTTGGGGAGTGGGGGAAACAGGCAAGATTTAGAAGGGAAAGGTCAATTATAGACAACCGTGGTCCAAAGCAGATGGGCCAAAAGTGCCGGCTTTGGGCCAAGTTGGGGGTGTGGCATTTAGACAATGCACGCAGCAAATGTGGCTGGAAGCCACACGGAGAGTGCTCCAATCCATTTAAGACTGTTAAGCCCCCTTTAAAAAACAAACAAACAAACAGGAAGATCTTGAAACTGTTTTTTAAAATATTGAACGGCTGACTCTGATAAAAGAGTAACTGAGAAGGTAATGAAATTCCTCATTTCTGTATATTCTACCATAAAATTATATAAGAGTAACTGTCATCTTCCAGCCTGAGAGGGAGTGAACAGGCAGGCCCAGTTCCATCAGGGCTAACCTAAAAGAAAGAGGAGAGCCTTCCTTCCAGTTCATCTGCCTTGGTCCTGGCCTCAGAGGAGGAGAAAAACCACTCATCTCCTTTCCCACCACCATTCCCTTCTCCTTTTGTGTCTTTTTTTTTTAGATTGTAAGCCTGAGGGAAGGGAACTGTTTAATTAAAAATAATAATTGTAAGCCGCTCTGATAGACTTTAGGGCTGAAGAACGGGGTATAAATATCATAAATAAATAACTTTTTTTTAAAAAAAAATAATGTTTAATGTATTTAAATGCTTCTTTTTTTGCTTTATTGTTTGTTAACTGCAATAAAGGCTGATGATGAGTAATCCAAATGGATTATAATCCAGGTATGTGTCGTTGTAGGCAGATCTGAATTTTATAGGAACAGGCATAGCTGGTGCACGTTTTAATTGTGCAAACACATTTTTGGCTACTGCCAAAATCTGGGCACCCAAACTCTGTTCTGAGCCCAGGGGAGTGTCCAAGATATCTCTCTGCAGTTTCATGTAAACATTAAACAGCATGGGGACAGGCCTGAGCCCTGAGGGGCACAACAGGCCAGTGATCAGGGTGTTAAATAGGCAGCCTTCAGCATCACTTTCTGAGTCTGTCCCTCCATGAGGACTGGAACCCCTGTAAAACAGTGCCCCCAAATCCCATTCCAGAGGGACAACTCAGAAGGATACCATAGTATTGATAGCCACTAAGTGTTCCAGTAGAACCATAGAATCATAGAAGTATAGAATCATAGAAATCATAGAGTTGGAAGAGTCCAACCCCCTGCCATGCAGGAATACTCAGTCAAAGCATCCCTGACAGATGACCATCCAGCCTCTGTTTTAAAAAGCCTCTAAAGAAGGAGATTCTACCACCTGTTTGCCTGTTTAGTTCTCTGATTTTTTCTTCTTCTTTGAATTAGAAGGCTGCGAAGAACAGCTTTGAAAGTATCAATCTCTGTTTTTTTAAATAAAAGTTTTTAATATCTTTCTGGATGCATTTTTAAAAATTCTTCATTTAAAAGAAGGGAGGGATTGAATCTCCGGATAACGTGTTTTTTGTGTATCTGGACCATATTGTCAGGTTAATATTATTGAAGAGTGGTCGGAATAAATGAGAGGCTCCATATATGCTGAAAGTAGTGTTTTAGATATAAAAAATAGTCACTCCTTGAGTAAGAGGTGGGTGTATGAGAAAAAGGTGTAGTCCCTCTTTGGGGGTGTAGGATTCTCCATGGGTTAATTAGGTTAGACTCAGAAGTTAAAGTTGCTAATGAACAGTGGGTCACTTTGTTTGTTTTTGAGTCATGAGACTTGTCCAGCTTCTGGTTTATCACTTTATTTGTATCTCCTCCAGTTATGATTTTCCACATTGCTTTCTCATTCAGGGTTTTGAGGGGGGGGGGAATGCATGAAATTTTGTTGATTAGCATATGGGGAGTAAAAAGTGCCTAAGGTGAGTGGTTTGCTTGCTAAGGTTCCCTGCAGTATAATATATTGTCCACAGGAATCTCTTTGTGTATTCTCCATTGAAAGGAGCATAATTTGTAAAATAATATTGCTACACCTCTAGATTTGTATGAGTTACCTGTTTTGTATTGCTGATGAAATAGATATGTAGGGAGGATAGGATTACTGCCTTTGCAATGAGATCCCTGTAAAAATATAATAAATATAAGAGTTGCTTTAAATATTGAGTAACTTGTGCTCGTTTAACCTAAGCCTTTGACATTAAATGAAACAATGGGGCTTTACAGACCGTCCAAAAAGGGCGGTCTGGTGCCACCTCTTTTTTGTCCACACCCTCGCTTCAGCAACCACACGGAGCGGCAAAGGTGCGGACGAAAAAAGGAGCACTTACAACACAAAAAGATGTAAAAGGCACCATAAAGCGCCTCTACGCCATCGTAGCTGCACAGAAGGTGTGCTGCTGCAACGTTGTCACTGCATACGCTGTGTATACGGCGCTGCGCAGCAAAAACGCCCTCATCACGTGCTAGGGTTGCGGGGCATGTATACGCTCTGCATGAGGCAACCCTAGCACGTGACGAGGGCGCCCCTTAGTGCCTGTCTGTTTTGGGCCAACTTTAAGTTTATCCAGAGACAAGGTAAAGGAGTTGAAAGTGACTTTGGGACCTGAAGAAGGCTATATGATATGTTAGAAATTTACCAGATCTTTTCTTGTTTACCTGATTCCCCTATTTCCAAGCAGCAAAGCAGGTAGTATTGGCTACCAAGGAAAGATACCTTATTTCATCATACTATGAAATTAAGAACATTAACAAAACTAAACAATTGAGAATCATATTAGTACCAAGAGGAAGGGAGTTACCCAGCTTCCAATCAGATAGTAAACACTAATCTCTTCTGGGAGTTTGTGGGGAGACTGTGAGGATTTTAATACAACAGTAGATGGGGAGGGGGACTGGATCTCAAACACTGTTTAGGCAACTTCAAAAGAGTCCATATATTGGGCAACAAGATACAATATTGGCAAATTAGGCAGAATAACATTACAAATGATTACCATTAAAGAAGCCTTTAACAATTTCCTGTGTTGATAATCTGATTCAGAGAGTGATGGCAATCTGGTTTGGAGGTAGTGGTTTAGACCAAGAGATGAGAACTGTGCTTGAGAGATGAGCCAGGGTATCACGATCTGATCTGATGAGTAGTAGATGGAGTGCAGAGGCCATAATTTGGAGTCTGGGATGTTCAAAATTCAGCCAAACCTCACCATCCTGGAGTTACGGCAAAGGCTTTTAGGACTGTAGAAAAGCAGCTCCCCATATCAATGTTTAGCTGACAAAGACATAACTAAGCAGATGGCCATCTGGTGGATTGTGTCCGTGTTGGTAGAACAGAAAACAGTTTCCCTGCAGCACCAGATTAAAGGCCGGAACTAGGCCAAAGAAGAAAAATTGTCAAAATGGTACCATGAATTTCAGTTACGCAGGAATAGCAAAATAAAGATTCTCAGTTCAGGATGTGGATTATTTTCCTTTCTTGCATTCTTTTCTCCATTTGATTGTATGCTATTTTGAGCTCTATTGGGCTACAGCCATTATATTAGAGGAGGTAATTTCTTCTTTTATTTCTCACTCTTAACTCACTGGGGATGTTGATGTAAAGAGCTTCACAGACATGCAGCATTTGTTCACTAGATGTTGCAGACATGATTGTCTCACCTTGAATAATGATCAGTTTAAATGGGAAATCCCCACTTGTATTTCACGTCTGCTTGTTGTAGTAGGGTTGAGAATGGTTTGAAGACATGCCTCTTTTGCAGCATTTCAGAGGAGATATCTTGAAATACTTGTATTTTGCAGCCTTGGTAGGTGACATCAGAGATGCCGTTGAGTTTGGATAATACTTGCACTTTCATCTCATAGTGGGCAAATCAAATAATGATGTCCCGTGGAAAAGTAGTTGATCTGTGGTACAAGGTTAAGGATCTATGTGATCTTTCAATATCAGATGGGTTAAGGTTCAAGTCTGGGCAGGCTTGATCCAGTTAGTCAAGAATGACAGTAAATCATGTCATTCTGCATGTTCCATGACCCCTCTTAAGTGTATGTTCGGGCATTTCTCTTGTTTTCCCATGATTTCTACCTTGTTTTGAAGGTAATCATTTACCCGCTCTAGTTTCTGTGTTCTGTCTTCATGTAAAATCCCCTGTTGAATAGCTGCATTTGCTGTTTCTTCTGTATCATGGATATGCCTGGTAAGCGCTTGATAACTTGGCTTCTAGAGGTTCAAATGCAAGTGCCCAATCTTTCTGGAGATCTCTTACCAGGTTCTCTCGAAGCTTCTCTAAAAGTTCAGGAAAAGGTAGATCTGAAGTTGGAATATGGTCTCCTCTCCCTCCTTTACTCCCTCTGTTCAATTCACCTGTCATGTCAGTGTCACCCAATGAGGGTGATTCTTCTGGTAGGATTTTGTGTTGTTTGGCCAATGGGTAAAAATCCCAAAATTGATTGATCCGTGAAGCATTTTGTTTCTTGCATCATTTGTGCTGTTTTGAGATGAAATCTCTGCTTAATTAAACCTCAACTGAGAAAAAAATTGTTGAGATCCAGTTCTGCTCTTTCTTTATGTGACTGCCATGTTCGTTGACTAGCCACACCCACCCATTAAAAACATTTCTATCAAGTTTCCCAATTCTTTATTTCCACCCAACACTCTGAGATAACACATCTTGCAAGGTTGTCCTACTCATCACTCTTAAATATCTCTCTGTCTCTAACTCAGCTGGAGCTGGTTATTGTCAGCATATTGATGACACCAAATCTCCCAGGCTTTGTGTATATGTTGAAAAGTTTAGAGGATAGCGTTGACAATGTGGAACCTCACAGGCTAATGGCCAAAAGGCTGAATAGCAGTCGTCCCCCCATTCACTGTGAATGTTCAGCCAAGAAAGACCAGTACCATTGCGAAACAAGGCCCCATATCGCTGATGGCATCAAACTCCACAGAAAGATCCAGGGGGACCAACTCCCAGTGTAGGTCATCCATTAAGGGAATCAAAGTTGTTTCTGTTCCATAACCAGGCTTGAATGCAGATTGGAATGGGTTCAGATAATCTGTTTCACCACAACCACTCCATTGGCCAGTCCTCCCCTGGCAGTTTTAATTAGTTAGGACATGGATTAAATGTTCCCCCTTCTAGGTGTTTTATTTCAATGTGTGTTGTGTGCCCTTCATGTTGTTTCCACCTTATGGATAGGGCTTGTATTATGAAGCATATCCCAAAATCTTTTGTGTTAACGTAGCATAATGTGAACATGGTTGCAGTACAGTTTGTGATTACAGTGTACAGATACAGTTTAAATTCTCTGTTATTGTAGAAGGCATTAAAAAACATTTTCTATGAGTAGACATGCCTTCGATCTCCCCCCCCCCCCCCCCCAATCTGAGTAGTGTGAAACTATTCTTACAACATTGACAGGCTCAAGAATAAGGCATTTACAGATACCATATGGGAATGAGAAAATTAATCTCACAGGCCCGCTTTATTTACCATACGTGTTTACACAAAGAGGGTTGATTCGGTATACTAACTTTCATAGCACTTGACCATCAAATGCTGTTTTTATAGCAGTAATAGAGACAGATGGAGGCATCTAGGGAATGGCAAGTGAGAGCTTGAGAAGCTGTATGTGTGAATGGACCACACGAGGAAGAAGAACTGATGCATAATGTTACAAATTCTGGTCCCAGGATTTTGTTTTAAATACCAGAATTGAAAAGGTTCATAATGCTTCTGCACCAAAATCTATTTTTGCTGATCTCAAGCTTTCCTCATTTCAGTAGTTTAACTTGAAGCAGTTGAGGGATTTTATTGCTACTGTTGCCTCCCAGTGATTACTTTTAAATCCACATGTACCTTCTACCACTTTTGTCACTCTTAGAGTGATTTAGGATAAGCTGTTTTAGGAAGTCTCATGGGATTTTTATCAGAGAGAGGGAGAGGCTGAACAGTGATCCTGTGAAGCTGACTTTGAGTCAGTCCTAGGAGAATGACAGGGTATCAATTCAATCAGGAGAAAGGAACCTAGATGTCTGTCCTCCTAGAAGTCTGTGTTAATTACCAGTGTGGGAGTAAGAGAGAGCCATGCAAGATCATAAAGAGATAATTGATAACTGAGCAAACCCCACAGCTGTGTGAATGTCCATATTCCGCAAGTAAAGAAGTCAACTCAAGACTAGGTATAAACCTATATGAACTTACATAGAAGTGTAGAGGGCAACAACTTGAACAGAGAGAAAGAAGAAATGAACCAATAGGTTGATTCCAGGGAAAGAAAACCTTAAGGAAGTTCCCCATTACTTCATTGGTTTAAAGCTGGCTGACTGAATATTGCAAAAAGTGTATATGTATGAAATAATGTTACATAAAAGCATACAGAACAAAATAGGGACCAAGAAGGGTGTCCATCTGATGCCCTGATCCACCTTATGGTGAGGACTGTCAGGATTGGTAGATGTTTCCTTTCAAGCCTCTGAATTAGTGAATTTAAGCACACCCTCATGTTTGGGTGGCTGGGCATTTGTGGAATTACCACAATTTTTGCAGTATAAGTAATTGACATCATTAGGAGGGAGCAGGGGGTTCAGACTGCACTAGGTTACACCACCACAGGGGGGCAACACCAACTTTAGTGACGCCACTCCACTGGGCAGTTCCTATCCATGCCATGTTGTGGTGACAGCACCCTTGGGCTGTACTTGCTCCCCTCCATGCTTTTCCGCTCTGGAGAAAAAGATCCGCAGAGTCCCAGATAGCAAAAGTCAGAATGTTCTGAAGACTTGAATGGCTTACTTTGTGATGTCAATGCCACTGTAAGGTTCAGGCCTGTAACCTCCCTGATTGCGTGTAACCATTTGGTGTGCGGTCTTCCTTGCTTTCTGCTACCTTCTACCTTTCCTAGCATTATTGTCTTTTCCAGTTATCCATGCCTTATAAGTGATGGGACCAAAGTATGACAGCCTTGATTTAATCATCCTTGCTTCCATGGAGAATTTATTCTTGATTTGTTCAAGAACCCATTTGTCTGTCTTTTTGACCATCCACGGTATCTTCAGCACTGTTCTCCAGCACCACATTTGAAATGAGTTGATTTTTTTCTTACTCACTTTCTTCACTGTCCAGCTCTGACATTCATACATAGTGATGGGTAATACAGTGGACTGGACAATTCAGACTTAAATGTTCAGTTGTGTATTTTTGCACTTTAGGATTTTTTCTAGTTCTTTCATAGCTGCTCTTCCCATTGCTAGTCTTTTTCTGATTTCTTATAATGTTATTCTTACTATGTTACTGATGAATTTTATGAAGTAGGGATTTTCTGAAATTGGAAGGGACCACAAAGATCAGGGCTAGATGAACTACATCTAAAGGTATTAAAAGAACTGGCAAAATTAATCTCAGAACCACTTTGAGAATTCCTGGAGACTGGAGCAAATGTCCCCATCTTCAAAAAAAGGGGGGAAAAGAGGACTCAAATACTTACTGCCCAGTCAGCCTAACATCAATACCAGAAAAGATTCTAGAGCAAATAATTAAACAGACAGTCTGTAAGCACTTAGAAATAAATGGCATAATTATTAAAAGTCAACATGAGTTTCTCAAAAACAAGCCATGCTAGACTAATCTGAATACACAAACAAAGCACTCCGAACAGATGGACATCTAATTTCTCTTTAAAAACATCCAAAGAAAGAGACTCCAGCACTCTCCCAGGCAACTTGTCCACTATCAGACAGATCTTATTTAGGATGTTCTTCCTCATGTTTAGCTGGAATCTCTTTTCCTGTAGCTTGAATCCATTGCTCTGGGTCCTGTTCTCGGGAGCAGCAGAAAACAAGCTTGCTCAATCCTTAATATAGCACTCTTTGAAATATTTAAACATGGCTATCATGTCATGCTGTAACCTTTTCTTTTCCTGGCTAAACATAGCCAGTTCCCTTTGCTGCTCCTCAAAGGACAAGGTTTTCCAGAACTTTCACCCTTTTGGTCGCCCTCCACGGTATCCTTAGCAGTCTTCTCTAGCACCACATCTCAAATGAGTTGATTTTCTCTTTATCTGCTTTCTTCATTGTCCAGCTCTCATGTCTGTAAATAGTGATGGGAAATACCATGGATTGGATGATTCTAGTCACTAATTCTTTCATTTCTTTTTTTTTTTTTAATCATTCAGATTCTTTCATTACTGCCCTTCCCATTCCTAGTCTTCTTCTGAATTCTTGACTTCTGTGTGCATTCTGACTAATGTTTGATCTAAGGTACAAGAAATCTTTATTGAAATTTCCTCACTATCTAGGTTGATAGGTTGATTGTCAAGGTTGATTTCCTCATTGTCTAGGTTAATAGCTTTTCATGATCTGGGCTCCCCCGCTAAACACCCACACAAAACACCCCTGAAGCTCTGTTTGCTGAGCTCCAGGGACTGGAGTATATAGATAGATTGTGGCTTCTAACTCCTCTCTCCATCAAGTGCCCAAGACCATATGCTTAGAAAGGTGACCTGAGGCTACACACAACAGAACAACAGATCTCTAATGAGCACACAGTCATACCCCCACTCAGCTCACACAAACAATCAGCCTTGACCCAACAGACACAAAGTCATCAAACTATAATAAAACAATAGACACGTATGGCACACAAGCTAGCCTCCACTAAACTCAGACAAACAAAATAGCCTTAGCTTAGCTGACCCTCACGCTTGATCCAACAAACTCTCCCAAAAGATATATTTATTTAATGAATCTGATATTCATTCAAGTGTAAGCTGTTCCTGAATCACATGAGGTAGCTGTGCAAGCTTAATTCACGTGGAAGACAATTAGCCCATAAGCGTTGCAGTAGAAATGATAAAAATTACCTTGCTTAGGCTACAGACTCTATAGCCTAAGCAAGGTAATTTTTAAGAAAACCATGATAACCCTATAATTCATTAACTACTTGAAGTCATGCAACAACAATAAAAATCTGTCTTGTAATTTGTTAATTGTTTAATATGTTTGTAATCTTTCAAGCTTCTTTTAATTGATGGATAATGTATCTGTACTTGTTTCATAATTATGCCAGCTTTTGATATATTTTTAAATATATATATGATATATTTATAAAATAAATTAATAAATGGCATTTCAACTAGATAAGATTCCAGATTGATTTTTAAAAATAATTATGTATTTATACACACATTCATATAGAAATAATTTTTTAAAATGGTCCAGTATTAGCGACAGGAGTGGCTATTGTTTCCTTAAGTAGTCTCTGGACTGCTTCCTGAAACCTTTCTCAAAGGTGCTACAAGATCTCTCTACGTACTGACTTTACAGACTAACACGGCTATATCTTTGAATTCTTTTTATAATGAAAGTGTGAAATGCAAGAAGTGTTAAATTCTTCCAAGAGAATGCTGATCACAGGGATGGAAATCATGCAGCCATCCAGATTTTTCTGAATTACAACTCTTTTTATCAGCCCTGTCCAGAACATCCAGTGGTGAGGGATGCTGTGATTTGTTATTCCAAAATTTCTGGAGGTTCATATGATCCATACCTTGATTTACATGTTTAGCCAAACATGAGAAAAACATATAACATGTATATATCTGAGAGCTGCACATTTGTTCCTCAGCAATGATGTCAAGGTGCCTGCAATACTACAGCAGCAAATGTGTGAGTCAAATTGACTGTGTTCTGGCATAATGTTGTTGTTGTTAATTGCTGTCAAATTGGCTTTGATTTATAGTGTCTTTCTGAATGAGAGAATGCCAAGGCAACCTGTGATCAGCAGCACTGAAAACTCAAGAGCTGGAGCTTCCTTGGATATTCTGGCATGATGTTTATTGATAGCACTATGGGAATAAGCTTCATTAAGGGGTAAAACAGACCAGCAGTAAGTGCTGGATTGGTGGTAGCAGCAGCGGCATTTAGACACTGCATGATCTGACGCCATCCCCACACTGTTGGGAAGCTGCACAGCTGACTGCATGTGCAGCGGCTTCATGGTTGTTTTGACAGCACAGTATTTACACGCAGTGTGCCACCAAAAGGCTGAAAAGTCATGGCAGTGGCGGCAAGGGCACCCCTTTTCTGCCCCCCAAAGGAGTGGCATTTTGCTGCTTCTTTTTGGGCTGGAAAAATGCTGGATCAAGGCCGTGGAATACGGTTGCTGTGGCCCCAATCTAACCCCAAAAGGGGCAGCGTGACACCACCCCTTTAGAATCATAGAATCATAGAGTTGGAAGAGACCTATATGTTTTGGCCTTAAGTGTACATGCAGTGAGAAAACTACTGAATTGTCTCTGTAATCCCATCCTGTACTTCTGTATTTGGAAATAAGTCCCATTGGGTTTAATACAGCTTGCAAGCAGGATTTGGGTTCTGTAGGCAAGGTACGTTTGATGGTTCCCCATGACTTGAAAGAAGTTAGTCTGATCCAAAGCTTAGTAAGAAAATGTACATTCTATAGAATTTGTTTATGTTGAGTTTATTACTATTTACATATTTCTTACCATAAAAATCCAAAAGCAGAGATTTTTATTGTCAGGGATTCTGTTCAACTCCTCACCAATTTTAAGTGCCTGCATTCTATACCATCTTCTGAGTTCTTTGTCAAGGCTTCTTCTCAAGCAGGCCATTGGGTCTGTCCCTCCTACGCAACCATGTCAACTTCTTCTGTCTGGAAATTGCCCTAGATTCTATCTGTCCTCTTAGGCACCCAGAACTAAAGCCCAAGAAAAAAACCCCACATACCCCAGGAGATCACTGCCACTTTGACATGGTGTACTTGCCCCACTTGGGGCTAGTCTACATGGGGGGCAAAAGTCAGAATGGACTCCTGCCTCTCTTGCCCCCCCACCTGCCCTGGAGCCACCCCCATACCTTATTCTACAGGGGCATCAGATAGATCGTCTGCACTGTCCCTGCAGAGTTTCCTGGATCCGCTGCCTTCGCTCGTGACCGTGCCACCTCTGCTGTCATCACCACCCTACTACCATCTTCAAACCTCCCGGGCCAATTTCTAGCCCGAACAATGAAGTTTTTCCTTCTTCCTGTTTTGGCAGAATTGGCCCAGATATTAAAATTGGCCCAGATAGGGCCATGCATTCAGTGACAAGGCTGCACATTGTGAGGCCTTAGCACCCCAGATTTGCAGGCAGGTTCTTTTTTAAATGATGATGTGTACAGGATTGCAAAGGCTATTTCTAAGATTACAGAGTACAGGGACACTGGTTGCCACAGGAGTCAAACCTGTATATAAATCTGCTAGAATTAATGACTTTTATAATAATAATATAATAAAACTTTTATTTGTGCCCTGCTTTTTGCTGGAGCAATCAAAGTGACTTATAGTATTTAAAACCATACAACAACACGTATAAAATGACCCCCCCTTAAAAAGGAATTAAACAATTACAATTAAAAATTACATAAAACGATTAAAAAATAAAATAAATAGCAGTTCCCAACAACAGTTGCAGAGTCATCCTGTGTGCCTGTGTGGGGGGATATTTTTGGCCAAGTGACTTATTCCTGGAAGGCCTGCCGAAAGAGATTCGTCTTGATGACTTTTTGTAGGTTGGTAATTTGACGGATCTTGTCCGGCAGGCCATTCCATAAAGTGGGAGCGACGGTAGAAAAAGTCCTCTGGGAGGTCACAACCAATCTGGTCTTCACTGCTTGCAATAGGTTCCTCCCAGAGGATCTGAGTGTACGGGGTGGATTATATGGAAGCAGGTGATCCCTTAGATAAGTAAGATAATATGTCTTCACTTGCACTTTGTAAACCACTTAGGGAGTGCTTGAGTGCACTGATAAGTGGTATAGAAATGTACTTGCAATTGCTATTGCTATTCACCTCAGTTAATCCTGTGAAAATGGTGCATCAAGCACTGGGTATTCCTGATTGTGATTCATCTCAGATTTGCACAGGTAGGAGCTCCATCCCAATCCCCTGTACAAACTCTTTTGCCATTGGAGATGTCCTCAAGTGGATGACTTCACTTCCCAGACCACCACCTGTCTCTATGCTGCAGCAGAGCAGACATGGGACAGAAGCCCCAAGGGGGTGTGTTTATTTTCTGATGGATGGACTCTTTCCTATATCTGCATACAATATGGTATCCAAGATCAGGAGAGAACACACAAATTGCATCCTTATAACACCCTAGTGGCTTAGACAGGCTTGGTTTCTACTATTCCTCCACATGTCCTGGGATGTTACTGAAATCCACACAGCCTGGAGGATATGAATCCATAAGCACAGGACAGAATTGCCCAAATTCTAGACAGTGCTTGCAGACCCTCCACTAGGCACTCTTATGAAAGCAAATATAAGGCCTTCTGTGCTTATGTACCCCAACATGATTTTGACCTTAATTACTGCATGCTCTTTCAGGTAGACTTCTTAATCTCACTCCACAAGAAGGGGCTTTCTTTCTCTTCCATCAAGGTCTACCTGGTCATACTGCCTCTCCCATTACTATATCTCTCCCTCTTGTGATGCCAATACTTGAGCACTTCCTGAGGGGCACACTGAATCTCTAGCCATGATGATGATTCAGGTCTCCCACATGGAATCTCTCAATAGTGTTAACACAACTCACCAAGATGCCTTTTGAGCTCCTGGCTAGAGCCTCTTCCTTATTGTGGTAATGACTGCACATGCTGTCAAACAAACTGCGGATAGTCAGGGTACACCCACCATTTATCATCTGGTTCAAGACAAAGGCCAGACATTTCCTTCTTTCCTAAAGTGTTCTCCATCTTCCATTTGAACCAGGACCATGTGCTTCCCATCTTATTTCCCAATCTACATATCTCGCAAGTCAGCAGGCCCCTAGCATTCTATATTCCACACATACAAGTCTTCCACCTGACACCAAGATTTTGGTCAGTGGAAAGGGAAATGCCTGTTTCCATAGACCCTGGTAGTGTGGATTACTTAGACTATTCTCCTTGCATATGATCTTGTTCATCTGCTGACACCTTACTTCATCCATAGCCATATGACTAGAGTGACATCCATCTGCACAGCCCTCCTGGGCATCCTGAATCCTGAGCTGTCAGGGTGGCTATCTGGGTATAGACTTCCACATTCCTTCACTACCACCTTCACATCAGAGTTTGGGGCAATGCTGCTTTTGGATGGGCCTGCTGTCCTCTGTCCTAGCCTGCCATGCCTCTCTCTACCATTCTCTGGAAAACTTGTCATTTCTTCCTGTTGAAATTCATTTTGATAGTTTTGGCCCAGTTCTCCAATCTGTCAAGGTCATTTGAATTGCGTTCAATTGCTCTGAGGGATATTTCCCTTAACTTGGCGTCATTCAACAAGTATACCTTCTATTCCATACACTGGACCCAGAACAGAAGCCCCAGGCACCCCACTAATCACTTCTCTCCAAAATGAAAAGCAACTGTTGATGAGGATGGGTGACACTTGGAAGAAGTGGGCTTATATCCACAAAAGCTTATGATAAAATAGAAAACAGTCTTAAAGATGCTGCCACTTTCCTTATTATCCATTTTTATGTTTCTTTTCCTTCCCAAAATTAGCTGTTCTTCTACAAAGCCAGCTATGAAACCTTGGCTCCAGAAAGTTCTCTGTATGTAACCTTACTGTAATACTGTCTCGCCTAGCCTGCCAGTGAGTGAGTGAAGTGTATGTGCTGGTGAGGATTGTTGAGGGTGGGAGGAACAGAGAAATGCAGATGAATGATAAATGGTTGTGAGAAAAGATCCTGTGCTTTGGGATATCCTTCTCCAAACTGACGGTTCCAAGATATGGGGGGACTTCTGTCATTGGATTCTCGGTCAACTATCTAATTATGGGCTTATGAGTGTTGGACAATGACTCTGGCCAGCCATGCCATTGGGTGACCTTGGGCAAGTCACACCTTCTCAGCTTCAGAGAAAGGCAAAGGCTCCTTCTGCACCAAATCTTGTCCAGAAAAACTAGTGTTAGGGTTGCCACTAGCGTCACCATAAGTTGGGAATGACCTGAAGGCACACAGCAGCAGCAGTTCATTTGGGGAAAAATTCTAGGTTGGAAGAAGGGAAATTTAAAAGAAGAGACCTTTTGATGGAGCCAGTAACAAAATGAGCACCCTACTCAACAGTGGCAAATCCCATAGCCTGGCTCAACACCAATGTAATAGCCTGGCAGTTTACAGATTAAACAAATCCAATTAATATTTTTATTCTAATGAAATGATTTTCCAATTTCTAATGTACAACTTTATTGAATCAATTTTTGAACCTAATGTTCCAAGTTTTGGGATTTTTATATTTTTATATATAATCACTATATCAATATAATTAGTATTTGAACACTGAGTTATAAAACCTATTATCTCCACATACCATTGCAGACTTGTCACCTACCCAATGGCCTCTTTGATATATAATATTAAACCAGAATGGAGAACTATATTAGGGGGGGGGGGGAGAGGGATTTCCTGTTCCCACAGCCCTCCACATGCCAGGTAATATCAGTGTTACTATTCTACTGATGTCGTTGGAGCCTCAGCAAAAAGCAATTTTTTCACAGCTGCCATCCGTCGTTTTTTGTGGGTTTTTCAGGCTTTGAGGCCTTTTTCTAGAAGAGTTTATTCCTGATGTTTCTACAGCAGCTGTGACTGGCATCTTCAGAGAATGCTGGCATGGAAGATAGTGGGGTATATATACTGTTGGTTGAGATTTGCATGTTTATCTGTGTAATATTCTGTTACTGAATGGCAAGGCCTACAGGGTGTCCGTTTACTTAATGATCCATTGTCCGCTGGGAATTCCCCTAACTCTGGGTTTTTCATTTGCATTTGCTGGGTCTTGATTTTGGTGTTTTTCAGGTCTGGTAGGCAAACTTTGCTAAGTTTAAGGGTTTCTTCTTTTCTGTTGAAATTGTCCAGGTGTTTATGGATTTCAATGACTTCCCTGTGCATTCTGACCTGATAGTTGGTGGCATGGTCCAGAATTTCAGTGTTTTCAAACAGCATTTTATGCCCAGGATGGTTTATAGCATGTTCTGCTACTGCTGATTTTTCCGGTTGACCCAGTCTGCAGTGACTCTCATGTTCCTTGATTCTTGTCTGCACACTACGTTTGGTGGTTCCTATGTAGACCTGTCCGCAGCTGCATGGAATGCGGTAGACTCCTGCGGTTGTGAGCGGGTCTCTCTTGTCCTTGGCTGAGCAAAACATTTGCTGAATCTTCTTCGTCAGTTTGTAAACCATTTGAAGGTTGTGTTTCTTCACCACTTTCCCTATTATGTCTCTGACTCCTTTGATGTATGGTATAAATACCTTCCCTCTGGATGGTTGTTTGTCTTCACTCCTCTGGGTTTTTCTGGGTCTAGCAGCCCTTCTGATGTCTGAGCTGGAGTAACCATTAGCCTGTAGAGCCCAGTTTAGGTGCTTCCATTCATCTTCCAGGAAGTGGGGTTCACAGATCCTTTTTGCCTGATCTACCAGTGTTTTTATTCTGCTTCTTTTTTGTCCTGGGTAATGGTTGGAGTTCTTGTGTAGGTATCTGTCCATGTTGTAGGCCCAACCACTGGTTTGATTTGTGGATAACCAGGACATCCAATAATAGCGATATTCCTTCCTTTTCTTTTTCTATTGTGAATTGGATGTCTGGGTGGATGTTGTTCAGATGGTTCAAAAATACAGTCAGATCTTCTTCAGGGCTCCAGATGGTGAAATGGTGATCTATATATCGAAGGTGGGATTTTTTGGTGCTGTTTTCAGGTTTTGCTTTTCAAAGTGTTCCATCAAAATTTTTTGTTTCTCAATCAGTTACAAATACAAGTAGTTAAGACTTAAGTGATAAGTTGCTTGTGCGCACAGCCTCACATACACTTTTTAGTTAAATAAAATAATAATAATAAAATAATAAAAAATATTACTGTATATTTATAATATAATATAATATAATATATGCATTGTTTAGTTTAATAAAATATTCAACTGGTAAATTATTTTTTCCCTCTGGATGAAATGGAATTATCAGTAGAGCAGAGGGTGAATAAGTGAACCTGAAAGAAAATTTGTTGGTATCTCTTGCTGTAGATATGTGACCTTAAAAATAGTGGTTTTTTCAAATGTAGTCTTTTGTTGTTGTTGTTATTGTTAAATACGAGGAAGTATATGCTATTGTTTTTCCATTTTTGCAAATATTCCAATGAAATAATTTCCATATAAGCTTTGAATGTGTTTAACTATAATATTTAAACCAAATACAGTAGAGTCTCGATTATCCAACATAAACTGGACTGACTGATAGTTGGATAACCGAAAATGTTGGATAATCCGGAAGGCCCAAGAAAAGCCTTGAAATCACTATGAACTATTGACTTTTTTTGCAAGTAAAAATAAATGTAAAGAAATCACTGATCAATATTGTGATGTACAGTAGAATCATAGAATCATAGAGTTGGAAGAGACCACAAGGGCCATCCCCACAAGGGCCAACTGTATAAACAGTTCGGTCCTCTGAAAATTTAAAGAAATCACAGAAAATTTTAAAAAATTACAGAAAATTTAAAGAAATCACAGCACCTGCAGTGTTGGATAATCCAGAATGTTGGATAACTGAAGGTTGGATAATCGAGACTCTACTGTACACTAAAGCAGATAACATTATTTAGAGTGGTCCACTTTCTCTAGAAAATCTAAATCACTGTTAACCTGGATGTCAAAGGATGTATCTTTTTGTTACTACAAAAGTATGGCATAGTGGTTTGAGTATTGGACTCAACTCTAGAAGCCAGAGTTCAGTTTCCAGCTTGGCCATGAAGCCTAATGGGTGACCTTGTAAAAGTCATACTCTTTCTGCCTCAGAGGAAGGCAGTGGCCTGCTGCATCCCACTTTCCTTGGCGGTGCTGAGGGGAGAAAGGGGCCGCTGCTGCGGCCCCTTTCTCCCCGGGTCTTTGGCATGGCCGTTTAAAAGCCTCGCCAAGGACCCAGCGCAAAAAAAGAGCTCAGTTTTCAAGCTCCTTTTTTGCACTGCGGAAAGGGCATGCTTGGCGCCCTCCCGCGGTACCATTGCATTATGGTGCATGCAGTGTATCTACACGCTGCGTGCGCCATGATACTACCATTTTAAAATGGTGGCATCCATACGGTTTAGGGTTAGGGAGGATGTAAATTCTTCACCCTCCCTAACCCTAAAATTGCCGCAAAGAGCCCTAATGACGCTCTTTAGTGCCTGTCTAGATTGGGGCTTTGTCTCCCAGAACTCACATGGCCATAAGGGAGGAGTGGCCTCAGCCTACATGGATCTTTCTCTAGCCTATACCATCTTAACTGAGAACAACAGTTCTCTTTGTAGTAAATTTATATCTTGTTTGTTTGAAATTAAAAGCGATCCCTTTTGAGGTGTCCCACTTGTAATAAATATCATGTTGCCTTAGAATCTCTGTCAGAAATGAACAATCCTTTTTTTCTTCAGTATTTGTCCTGGGATATCCTTGAATATTTGTATTTTGCAATCTTCTATATTAAATTTCTTATGCAAATGTAACCTTAGCATTTGATCCTGTCTCTTGGTTCTCGCTAAATAAGTCTTCTCTGTCTCCCCGGTCATAGTTGTTTAATTATAAACAAATTTCAAACTTTTGGAGTAGGCACCTGACCCCTTTAAACACCTCAGAACCCCCTATGCCAAGGAGGTAACTGTAATGGCCAGCCGTGAGGAGGAGGACTCGGAGGACAACAAGGAGGACTTGGACCCTCAGGTACAGATTGAGACAGGGCCCAGCTCTGCCCTGCCAGATGCCAGCTCTGTTCCTCCAGCCCCAGTGATTGAGACTCAGCCAGACCTTAGCTCTGTGGGGTCCCCTCCAGACACTCAGGAGCCTAGGGTCGCCCCAGTGGAAGAACAAAGCATGGAGATCCCTTCCTTCAGCCAAAGGAGGGCTGAAAAGGCTTGCTTACGGAGATCTAAGAGACTTGCAGACAAGCATTCTGCAGATAAGTAACAGCTGGGACAAGGGAGTGCTTCACTGATTTAAGGCAGCTGGAGATCACCAACTCTTTGCCAGAGTTTATTGTAGAGCCATCATATTGGTTGCTGTTGGCACTGGCTCCTAGAACTCTGTGCTTCTTGAATCTTTGTTGGCCATCACCTATTATCCTGCAATGGACTACTCCAAACCTTCTGGCTTCCCTGACCTTGGATTATTCTGACTTCCGTGACTTCTGATATCCTGACCCTGGCTTTTGTTTGTGGTTCGATTCACTTGGACTGTTGAAAGGTCTGTAGACTGTCTGTCAGCTGCCTAGTTTGTTTTCCTCGCTGAGCCATCATTATCAGTGTTTGTTCGTGTGGGTGCTGGCAGTATTCCTGGACAATAACTTTGGATTATTGTAACACCCCCCCCCCCCAAACAGCTCAAACCCATGCTGAGAGGGAGAAATCTGCAAAAAAATTCCCCTGGCTAGACACCATGGCCAACCAGAAGTGCTGCAAGTAAAGATTTTAATGAAAGGGTGTGTGTGATCTTTTTATACTCTTATTCTTGTATGTTTCAATTTAGCATGGTATTAACAAAATAGAACAGACCCCTTTAAAAATGTAAAGGGATCTTCAGCTTCTATAATGCAAACAGTACAGTATTTCTTTATCAGAAGCGGGATGCCATTATGTAGCAACCAATTGTGAAGCTTGACTATCTAGTTTTGTATTAAGAGAGAATATAAATTATCATTTGCAGTTGAAAGCAATAAAAAAGTGAGTTACATTTTCCTCTGCTCCTTACAATACTAAATTCAGATTAACATACGTATGCAGAATTTGGTTCAAGGAAAATGCATATATAATTTAATTTACATAAATTACCACCTTGGTTTCATTAACAATTTAAGATTCTCTTACATTTGGAACCTTTCAGCTTTTTTTCTGATTGAACTACTCAATCACTGGAGTTGGTACAATTATTTATGCAGTATAAAATTATATTTGTACCATTTTTAGAAGTTTATTCAAACTTACCTTTACTTAACTAATAAATAGCAGATGTGGAAAACATTATGCAAGCAATTTTAAGGAGCATGTTGGGGTGTCTTATGGGTAAATAAAGCTAAATCAGACATCACAGCCACAAACTCCATAATTTGCTTTTCAATGAAAAAGACTCCAGACAACAACAACAAAAGGACAATCAATATTCACAAAATATGTGATGGAAAAGAGAAGAGAAAAAGAGAAGGAGCAATGATAAATGTTATAAATTAACACTTCAATAAAATATATTGGAGAAATTTTGGTGATGCAGGTTTCCTGTCATATTTGGCTTTTTCCGATTATTTAATATAGAAACAATTGAATTAAAATACCCTTTTTTGTTGTTGACTATAGTCTTGGGATTTGGCTGAGGACAAAAAACATCAAAATTAAAGCTTATTTCTCAAATATTTGAAAAACCTGACTGGGGAATGCGAATAAGTGGTCCATGTGGTCCCTTCCAGCTCTGTGGTAAACTTGGTAAACTTTGGTAAACTTGTGCTTGAACTTTAAACTTCAAAGACAGTTGCACATATTTCATATAACTGCATTATTATTTCATACAATTTTCTTCCATCACATAGCATCATAGAGTTGGAAAAGACAACAAATGTTGTCTAGACGATCCTTCTGCCATGCACATGGGCAAAGTATGCCAGAAAAATGGCTATCAAACCTTGGCTTAAAGATGTCCAGTGGAGGGGAGTCCAGCTCTTATAGTGAAGAAGTTCTTCCTAATATTTAGGTGAAATCTCTTATATTTTTATTTTTGTAATTTGAATCCATTTGGATATGATTTAGAGAGGAAGAAATTGATTCTCCTCTATTCTCTACATAACATTACTTCAAGTATTTAAATATGGCCATCATAAAGAATCATAGCAAAGATTTAGTTATAACCGATTTCACGGAAACAAGAAGGGAATTTAACGTCCAACAAATTTAAGGTCCAACAAATTCCTTAGTTGCCTTGCTCACAATTTAATTGTCCAACAGGTGGAAGACGCAACAAGGGTGTTAGCTATTTTAGATCAGATCTTAACCAAAAGTGAAGATCTTGTTAATGGGGTGTGCATGTGTGTGGAAGTGGCAGGATCCTTAGGTAGGAGTGATCATGTTCTCCTGGAGTTTGTTATGCAGTGGAAAGGGGAAGCCAAGTAGAGGGGCAGTACATACTGCCCCAAAAGGGCGCCTTCTTGGAGCCTGTTTTTCGCCGGGGGGGGGGGGAAGCCACAGTGGCCAAATTGCGTAGCTTCCTGCCGGCGGAAAAAGAACTTGCAAAAAGCAAGTTCTTTTTAAGCCGTGGCGGTGCACAGCCGCGGCATAACAAGTATGCCACTGGTGCACTTAGTATGTAAGTGCTGAGCACATTGTGTGGATGCCGTGCGGCGCTTACATAATGATGACAACACCCATGTAAACAGGGCACCGCCATCTTGACGCCCTCGTCAAGTGCTAGGATTATGGGGCGTGTGTAAGCTTCGCTCCAAGGCAACCCTAGCATGTGATGAGGGTACCTCAAAGGTCTGGTCTGTACTGGCCCAAAGTCAGACATGCATTCTAGACTTTAAGAAAGCTAATTTCAGCAAATATAGGTAAATACTGGCAGCGATCCCATGGTCAGGAATACTAATAGAGAAGAAAGGTCATAAGGGATGGGAATTTCTTAAAAGTGAAATACTGAAGGCACAATTCTGAACAGTTCTAATAAGGAGGAAAAATGGGAGATATTTAAAAAAACCAGAGAGGTGTCTAAAGAACTTTAAGATGAGTTAAGATTATAAAGGGAGATGTACAAGGAGAGAAATCACCAAAGAGGAATTCAAACAAATACCCATTTTATTTAGGGAGAAAGTCAGAAGAGCTAAACATAGAATGAGCTCAGGCTTGGGGCTTTTTTGATTATGTCCATAGCAAAATGAAGAACAAGGAAATGGTAGAACCGCTCTGTGGAGAAGATAGGAAAAGAATAACAGGGAACAGAGAAAAGTCAGATTTACTCTCTTCTGCCTCTGGTGTTTCTGAAAAGGAGAAGAGTGCTCGTTGTGGGAAAAATGGAGCAAATGATGCATTAGGGGAAATACAGCACAGAATAGGTAAAGACATAGTATAGGAATACCTAGCTCTCTAAGAAAATTCAAATTTCCAGGACCAGATGAACTTCATTCAAGGATATTGAATGAACTGGCAGAAGTGTTACCCTAAAAGACGTGTCAACATCTCCTTCAAAATTTTGGGGAAATTATAGCTCAAGAGGAGCTAACTGCAGAAAGCACTCCAGTTTCAGTGAATACCGGTAGAAGAGTTTTATTTAGAAATGTGCAAGGGTGCATGTTAACATAAAAAAACAAACAAACAAGCAAACACCAATGCAGCCTTAAGAACCATACAAGGCTAACAGAAAGAAAGGAATCTGGGAGTTAAAGAGAGCAATAATTTCTGAAGAGAGGTCCATGGAAAAAGGAGAGTGGCTCAGACAGTATTTGAGGGTTACACAGAGAAAGTGGAACAGAGACCTCATCTATGAACAGAGCTCTGATCTGTAAATGCAGTGGCTAGGGTGGATATTTATATCCCCTTTCATAACCTTGAGGGGTGTGATATTTAGTGTGACAAAGGTCTTCATGATTTCTTCAGGGAATTAACAAAAGGAATCTACCTGGAATGATGAAAATCTGATTAGTTTTGAGACAATACCTCAGTGGTCAGGCAGGAAGGGGAATGTAACAACATGTGAGATACTGGGTATGGTGTCTTTGAGGTTTATCACACTAGAGGGCAAACAGGATTTAAACAGGAATTAAACAGGAATTAAACAGAAAATGAGAAACAGGAATTAAACAGGAAATTGTCTCAATTGCAAGAGGAAATGTAAAGAACCTTGAGGGTGTGCCAAGTGCTCAGCAAACCCATTTCCTTTTATCTAGGTCTCATGCATGTCTTCAGGTCAGTGTGTCTGCTTACACGTATAACTCCGCTGGTTATCATGGTCTCTCAAAATATGCCCAATGCTAGATATTAATCATGAAACTCCATATCCATGGGAGGGTGTAGGGTATGCTAAGAGATGTAATCTTAGAACCACTGTCAATATTCTTTTATAATTCATGGGAAACAGGAGAGGGGCCCAGCAGACTGTATTCAAAAATGGGAAAAAGAGGACCCAAGTAATTTCTGGCCGGTCAGCTTTGCATTAATACTAGGAAAGATTCTACAGCGGATCATTAAACAGACAGTGTGTAATCACTTAAAAAAGAATGCTGTGATTACTAAAAGTCTGCATGAGTTTCTCAAAAACAAGTAATGCCAGATTAATCTTATCTCTTTTTTTGATAAGAGTTACAAGCTTGGTAGATGAAAGGAATGTTGGTGTAATATGCCTTTAAACAACAGATTGAAAGAGTTCAGTTGACAATTGGAAGTTGCTAATATCCCAAAAGACTGTTTTAATGTTTGGTTGGGTGTGAGCTATGGCATTGCTTTGCTGCTGCTGCTGTGTGTGTGTGTGGACTAAGTTTGGAGCCGCGAAGCAGACTGAAGTTGATTATAAGTCAGAGGTGTGTGTGTGTGTATGCATGCTGTATTATATTGTATATATATTATATCAGAAGATAAAAGCCTCCAAGAACTTCTGATGAAATCAACTGTCTGTGATTGTTTATTTTAAGTGTGGAAAATGGTCCATGCACTGCCAATACCAATAACTGGTTGCTTTTATACTCTGATGTGTATATATGTTTTTGGCTGTAGCTGGGTAATTTTTACCCAGACTGCGCTGAGAGTTGGCCTTATCTCAGATATTACTACTGGTCAACAAGGAATGCTGTGGATGCAGCATATCGTGATTTTATAAGTCCTTTGACAAGGTCTCCCGTGATATCCTTGCAAAAAAGCTTTAAAAATGTGGGCTAAGCAGTACTACTATTAGGTTGCTCTGTAGCTGGTTGACAAACTAAACCCAAAGTGTGCTCACCCATTGTTCCCCTTCATCCTGGGAGAAAAGTGATGAATGGGGCACCTTGCATTCTGTCCTGGGCCCAGTGCTCTTCAACATCTTCATCACTGACTTGGATAATAGAATAGCATACTTATCAAATTTGAAGATGACACTAAATTAGGAGAGGTTGCTGATATTCCAGGGACAGGATCAGGATTCAGAATAACATTAAGAGATTAGAAATCTGAGCCAACATTGGTGGTGGTGATGGGGAGAATTTCAACAGGGAGTTAGGTACTACACTTAGGCAGAAAAAGTGAAATGCATATATGGGTTTCACCCTGCTTGTGCAAGGGATCTTAGTGGACCACAAGCTGAACATGTATCATCTGTGTGAAGCAGTTCTAAGCTGCATCAATAGGACTGTCATGTCTAGATTGAGGGAAGTAATAATACCACTCTATTTTCCAGCGTTGAGGGCGGAGCCATCCTTCATGAGGGTTGGTTCCCCCTGTTTGCTCCAATCAGGCAGGACTATGACTTTTGGGCGTGTCCACCAGGGGAATCCATCCCCCTTGTTTGCCCAGTCTAGTTCCTGCCTTCGCTCCGTCAGGTCGTGTTTTCCTAACTCTCCTTTACTCACAAAACAAAATCTTCTTTATTCTCCTTTTACTCCTTACCTCTTCTCTCTCTGTGAGGGCCGACTAAGGTCCGAAGAGCTAGAGGGCCCAGGCATGTCTGGGGAATCTGGCCATGCTACACAGGCTCTCCACAAGAGGAATGGATCAGCCCTGACCCGGGAGGTGCGGCCTGTAGGCCGCTCGGCGCAGCCGGAGGAGGGATATCCCTTTTCTCCGCGCTTGAAGGCGCCGGACCGCGGGAACCTGTCCCGAAATCGGGAGGGTGCGGTTAGCAAGGAGGACGCCGAGAGACCGCAGGAACCTGTCCCGAAATCGGGAGGGTGCGGTTAGCAAGGAGGATGCCGAGAGACCGCAGGAACCTGTCCCGAAATCGGGAGGGTGCGGTTAGCAAGGAGGACGCGAGAGACCGCAGGAACCTGTCCCGAAATCGGGAGGGTGCGGTTAGCAAGGAGGACGAGAGAGACCGCAGGAACCTGTCCCGAAATCGGGAGGGTGCGGTCGGCAAGGAGGACGCCGAGAGAAATGTGAGTAATGCTGCAGTGAGCAGCTTGGGTACCCTGCAGCCTCTCCCTCCCGAACATCGGCTCCCTTCTCCTCCTTACTAGCCTTACAGCTGGTGCAATCCTGTATTGCCTCCCAAACGGTCTCCTCTCAGAGAGGGGCCCGTTTTCAGGCTAAGGCCGTGGCAGAGAATTCTTCCCAAGAGTCAGGGTCAGAGGCAGAAAGGACTCAGAGATAAAGGAAGGCCAGGGAATTATCTTCCTCTCCCTCATTCTTCAGATTCTCGAGGGACGCCTTCTCCCCCTTGGAAAGTCATCCCTCCAAGATGGACCCCAAGATCACTGGAGGGAGCTCAGTGGTCCTTCAGCCCCTGGAGTCGGGCTCACAGAGGGACAGGCTCCTTTACAATTCCAGGAGACCTAGGGAACCCTCTTCTTCTTTCCCCCCCGCCTCCCGCTCTTCCAGGGATGCCATTCCCCTTTGGAGCAGGGCAAATTTGCACCCAAATGTTCCTCCTTGGCGCACAAATCCAATCACAAAGATCTCCTAACTCAAGGTCAAATACCATATCCAGGATTAAACCTTCACATGTGGATATTGAAAGGCACCTACTGGACATCAGCTCTTCCAATCATACTGTCCCAGAAACTGTCTAATCATTCATATATATGTGTGTGTGTGTGAGAGAGGGTGTATATATAAAGTTTTGAGAACAGCTTCTCTTATTAAACTTCCCACAGTTCACAGATACCCTAATTGGTACCCTCATGTAGTTCTTCAGGCATTAACCAAACCACAGTTTGAATAACTTGACAGAGTTGATATTAAGTTTCTTACCTGGAAAACAGTATTTTTTTTTTTAATGCTATTAGTTCAGCTAGAAGGTTTTCTGAACCAGGAGCACTATCCACAGGAGTGAAATATGCATCTTCTGCGAGGATTCAGTTCTGCTTGACGGGATCTGATGTTCATGACTAAAGTTAACTTCACATTTCATAGAGCACAGGAGATCATTTTCCCTTCATTCGTTCCTGACCCCAAAAAGGAACTTGAAAAGACTTGGCTCACACTAGATGTAGGCAGAGTTCGGTGTATTTACATCAAACGCACTTGTCGATGGCGCAAATCAGACAGTCTATTTGTCTCCTTCGGTCCTACATACCTGGGAAGTTTTTCTTCATCGACCCTGGCTTGATGGATCTAGGCTTGCATCTCTCAGTGTGAGTCGATGATGGGTAATACGCTGCAAGGAAGGGTCAGCGCTCATTCCGCTCACAGTGCTGCCACACCTGCCGCCCTAACCACTAATGTTCTTCTCTCCAATATTTGCAGGGTGGCCGCTTGGTCATCTTCTTCCATATTTATCCGTCGCTGCCGAATCAATGCCTTCCAACTGGCTGGGGCATCATTTGGTAGACGGATCCTTCAATCCATCCTATAATTCCTTACCTCAGTTCCCACCCATCTAGGGAGCTTTGGTATGTCCCTCATGAAGGATGGCTCCGCCCTCAACGCTGGAAAAACGAACATTGGCTTACCTTGTGAGATGTTTGTTTTCAGCGATGAGGGCGGAGTCATCCTGCCCACCCGTAACTGAGGAATTTTTTCTCGGTGTCGGGGGGTGTTGTAAGGTTAATAGGATCCTTGTTCTAGTGTCTAGAATTGTTATAGTTAAATGGTTAAACTTTCTCTATTGTTAGTATTTCTTCATTGTTATAAACTCTCTCTGCTTGGCTATACATTGACTGGGCAAACAAGGGGGATGGATTCCCCTGGTGGACACGCCCAAAAGTCATAGTCCTGCCTGATTGGAGCAAACAGGGGGAACCAACCCTCATGAAGGATGACTCCGCCCTCATCGCTGAAAACAAACATCTCACAAGGTAAGCCAATGTTCGTTTCTGTTTTGTTCAGACCTCACCTGGAATGCTATGTCCAGTTCTGGGCACTACAGTTCAGAAGGGATATTGACAAGCTGAAGCATTTCCAGAGGAGGGCAACCAAAATGGTGAAATGTCTGGAAACCACAAAGCCCCGTGAGGAGCAATTTAGGGAGTATGTTTAACCTGGAGAAGAGGAGGCCTGGATCTTAGCAGCTGAACTGGAGGGAGGGCCCTTCTTACTCTAGGCTAGGCCTGATGGAGCTGGGCCTGCCTTTCTCTCCCTCTGAGGCTGTATGATGTCAGAGAGGCCACAATAATGAAGCAAAGGAGGCAGCCTGTTTGGGAACTACTGTTTCTTCTTCGTGCTCTCTGTGCCTCACACAATAGGGTTTGCGCCTGCGCAGAAGCTCCATTCGGAATGCTGAAAAGCTGAGCAGATTGGCGGGAGTCCCGCCCCTCCCATTCCCTGAGCATGCCCAATCCCGCCAATCTAGCTCCTCCTTCAGTTCTCTTTCGTCCGCCGCAAGAGTAACATCTCCTTCGGAGTGCTCTTCATCGCGACAAAAGCTGAGTAGCTAGACTCTGTCTATTTCTTTTTATTTTACTTTATTTTACTTTATTTTTGTTCCTTTTCGTTTTCTCCCGTTTTTTTCCTTGAGCTGCCCCTTTTTTGTCGGAACTCGAGGGTTTTGGCCCGGACGGGCCCCTCGTGATCGGACCGGCCTCTTATGGCCGCCCCGTTCAAGAAATGTTCCGACTGTGGCGGTAAAATCCCGGTTGTGGATGGACACTCGAAGTGCATTTTCTGCTTAGGCAGTTCCCACATTCCGGAGAAATGCAAGCATTGCAAGGCTTTTAATCCCGCCACACTCCGCCAACGAGCAGACCGGCTCAAGGCCCACTTGTGGGAGAAGGCCCTCTCAGTCTCCCACTCCTCGGACCCGTCCACGGACCCCTTAGGACGTCTTCCAATCTCTAAGTTCCCGAGGATCCCGAAAATCAAAAAACCGACCTCGACGTCGACGTCGACCTCGACCCCGACGGAACCCTCCTCGACGCCGGCCTCGGCCACGACTACTATGCCTCACCCTGAAGGGCAACACAGGGAGCACAAGAAGCGGCCTCCTGCCATCGAGCTGGAGAAGCCGAAAGCAAAAAAGCATAAGCATAAAGAGGTCCTCACTTCGGTTGCCTCGGCGGCTGCCCAGGCAGACCTGGCCATGTCTTTTCTTAGACAGCCTTCGGCCATTGACCTCTCAGTCCCGGCCCCGGTCACTGTACTAGACTCGGCGCCGGAGACTCTGGAACCCGCATTTCAGCCTGCATCCACCCAGGTCCTCGCCCCTACGGGGACGGTCTCGACCTCAGCCTCTACTGTTTCGCCGATTTCGGCTCCGACCTCTGTACCACCGAAGGAAATCCTAGCCTCTTCGGAGCGTATTTACAGGCTGCGGTTCCCATCTCCTCCACCCCGGAAGTCTCCGGAACCCTTTGAGGAGCACTACTTCGACTCGCCCCACTCGTCAGCCTCCTTTTTGGCGCGACATCGGGCTGAATCATATTGGAGAGAGCGCCATCCGTCCTACCGCTCCTACTCTCCTTCGTACCGGGATCGGTACCATGTTCGTGACCTCCACGTCGGAGACTTCTCACGATCTCGATCTCGATCTCGCTCTCCCTCTCGGTCCCGGACCGAATACAGAGCCATATCTCCTCCACCGGCCTCGACAGCTACGGTGTCGAAACCTCCGGAATCGAGCGCCATTATGACCGTCTCGGCCTCAGCTACCGCTACTACTTCGACGTCGATAGTCTCCGCTCCGATCAGCTACGCGGACGCCTCGACGTCGACCTTCCGTACGGCGCCGACACAGCCCTATGTGGATCCGCAGTTGCCACCCTCCCAGTCTACGGAGGAGTCTACGGGAGAGACGGACAACCGTCCTGACTCCCCACAGCCTGCCATCTCCTCTCCCAATGAGGAAGTTGAGGACCAAACACCGGGCTCGCCTGTCGAAGACCTACATCTCTTTACTGGAATTGTCGACAGGATGGCTAGGGCAGTAGGCCTCCAGACGGCGCAGACGGCCCAGCCCCCTAGGGACCCCATCGATGGCCTCGTGGTACGTCCCCAGCAACCAGCGGTCATTCCATTCTTGCCTTCTTTCTCGGACATTATGGTGGCCTCTTGGACCAAGCCGGCCTCGACGCCACCCGCTTCTAAGAAGCTTGACTCGTTGTACAGGGTGCAGTCAGATACGGCGCCATTCTTGTTCACTCACCCAGCTCCCAACTCTCTGGTAGTGGAATCTACTTGTAAGTCTACAAGCAAGTCACATTCTGCCCCCGTGGACAAAGACGGCAGAAGGATGGACATCTTTGGCCGACGTTTCTACTCATCCGCGGTGTTGGCAGCAAAGGTCGCCAATATGCAAGGTTGCATGGCCGGCTATCAGAAGTTTTTGTGGGACCGTGTGGCTGCTTTCATTCCTTATCTGCCTCAGGCTCAACAAGAGGCAGCTCAGGAATTCTATGCTGAGGCACTCTCCCTCATTGCTCAGGAAGTGCACTCAGCTAGACATGTCGTGGACTGTTCTGCGAAAGTGATGGCCGGTGCAGTAGCGCTCCGCCGTTTCACCTGGTTGAGGTCTACTTCTCTCTCCGAGGAGGCTAAGTCCAAAATCGAAGATCTTCCTTTCGATGGTGAAGGTCTATTCGCCGCTAAGACTGACGAATCCCTTGACACCATGGCCAAGGCTTGTCTGAACGGAAAGAGACTTGGGCTGACACCTAACAAGCCCTCATCCAGTCGTGTCTGGCGCCAAAGGCCCTACGACCCTGGCTTTACCCGTTCTCGCTCGGCTCCTTCCTCCACCTATAGGACCCAGCCTTACAATAGGAGGCCTTACAGACAACCTCAACAACAGCAGCAACAGCAGCAACAACAAAGGCAAGGCCAGCAACGTCAGCAGCAACAGCCTTCCAGAAAACCTTCCTCCAAGTCGCACTTTTGACGGGCTCTTGGAGGCGACACCCCATTTTTATTTGCCAGTCTCCCTTTCCTCAGTCCCCAGACTTCGCCATTTCTACGAGAACTGGTCCAAGATCACCACGGACTCCTGGGTGCTTACCATCATCCGCCTGGGCTACGCCATAGAGTTCTCAAATATTCCACCAAATGGCGTTTTCTGTTCCACTCCCTCCTCTCTTCCTCTTCTGGAGGAGATTTCCTCCCTTCTCGACAAAGGAGCCATACAACGTGTTCCACCGTGCTTCAAACACCAAGGCTTCTACTCCAGGTACTTCACAGTTCCGAAGAGAGGAGGAGGCCTACGCCCCATCTTGGACCTGAGAGGCGTCAACTCATACATCACGATTCGCAAGTTCAAGATGGTGACTCTCCAATCCATCTTGCTGTTCCTGCACCAAGGAGACTGGTTTGCATCCATAGACCTAAAGGATGCTTACTTTCACATCAGCATCAGGCCTCAACATTGGAAGTATCTCCGTTTCGCCATAGATGGAGATCTCTATCAATATACCGTTCTTCCTTTCGGCCTCTCCACCGCTCCTCGAGTGTTCACAAAGTGCATGGCGGTGGTCATCTCTCACCTTCGTCTTCAAGGAGTAAAGATTTTCCCTTACCTCGACGACTGGCTTCTGGTGTCGTCCTCCAAGACACAACTGTACAAAGATGTCCAGTACACTCTGGATCTGCTAGCAGACTTGGGACTCAAAGTCAACCTGCCAAAATCTATTCTCCACCCGGTGAGGGTGATAGACTATATAGGCACGTCCCTGGACTCTGTGATGGGTCGAGCCTACCTTCCCACCAGACGGGCGGAGGCCCTCTGGGAACAGCTGCGGTCTGTCCTTCACTCTCACCGTCCGTCGGCAAAGGACATTCAGAGACTGCTAGGCCACCTGGCCTCAACTACAGCGGTGACCTATCTGGCTCGTCTCAGGCTCAGGCCTCTCCAAGCTTGGTTCCTGACTTCCTTCGATCACCTGAGGGACAATCCGTCCAAGAGACTCTCGTTGCCACCTCATGTCAGAGACTCTCTCAGGTGGTGGATGTCTCCCTCCAACATCCTCAAGGGGATGCCCTTCCAAACGCCAGAACCGTCCAAGATGGTCACTACAGACGCGTCCATGTCAGGATGGGGCGCACATCTCAACGGCTTGTGTGTGCAGGGACAGTGGTCTGCTCAGGAGGCAGAACTGCACATAAATGCCTTGGAACTGTTGGCAGTCATCAAAGCCTTCAGGGCATTCGAAAATCATCTCCTCCACAGAGTTGTGCAGGTAGTATCAGACAACACAACCACTGTCTGGTACATCAACAAGCAAGGAGGAACTCACTCTCCAGTCCTCTTGCGTCTCTCCCAGCAGCTGTGGACTTGGTGCCACCACCGATCCATTCACCCAGTGGCCATTCACTTGGCAGGAAAGGACAATGTGCTGGCAGACTCCCTCAGCAGGGACAAGGTGCTGCAGCACGAATGGACTCTGTCGAGCCCAGCCTTCATCCTCCTGACATCTCGTTGGGGAATTCCCTCAGTGGACCTGTTTGCCACTCCAGAGAACGCCCAATGCCAGGCATTCTACATCAGAGCGGGCAAAGGACGAGGATCCATGGGGGACGCCTTCCTTTGCAGTTGGGGTCGAGATCTCCTGTATGCGTTTCCCCCCTTTCCTCTGATCTCCAGGACGGTGGCCAAGATGGCCAGGGACCGGTCCAACGCTATACTGTTGACTCCGTTCTGGCCCAGACAACCCTGGTTCACTCCTCTTCTTCATTTGGCCAGGGGCCAATACTTCCACCTGCCGAGGTGGCCGGACCTGTTGTCTCACTCCAATGGAGCGGTCCTGCACCCGGACTTGGTCTATCTACGGATGACGGCGTGGAGGATTCAGCCATAGAGTCTCCTGACTTGCTCAGGGTCCTGTCTGCCTCGAGAAAGGACTCCACCAAGAGATCCTATGCATATAAGTGGAAGCGCTTCTGTGCCTTCGCGGAGGCTAGGTCTGAACCTTCCTCACCTGTGAGCCTTAGTACTGTTTTGCATTTTCTGCTGCACCTCAGGGATCAAGGCCTGGCCTTCTCTTCCCTCAAGGTCTATTTGTCGGCTATTGTAGCCAACCAGCCACCCGGCTCACGGTCAGCTCGCCTCTTCACGTCACCCACGTTAAAGAGGTTCTTCAAGGGACTACATCACCTTTATCCACCATTGCCACCCCTGGCTCCGGCGTGGTCTCTCTCTCTGGTACTTACACAACTTATGAGACCTCCATTTGAGCCCTTGGGCTCTGCTTCCTTGAGACTGCTGACACTCAAAGTGTCCTTTCTTGTGGCCATAACTTCAGCCAGACGTGCTTCTGAACTGACGGCCCTGCGCTCAGATGAGCCTTACCTGACCTTTCATAGGGATAAGGTGGTCCTTAGACCGGACATTTCCTTCCTCCCTAAAGTGGTTTCTCAGTTTCACCTCTCCCAGGAGATTGTGCTTCCTAACTTTTATCCAGATCCTTCTTCACCTCTGGAAAAGACTATGCACACCCTGGATGTTCGCCGTGCTTTGGCCTTTTATGTTCAGCGTTCTCAAGAGTTCAGATTATCCAATAAGTTGTTTATTTGTTATGGTGGTGCCAGGAAAGGCAACCCAGTTTCATCGCAACGGTTTGCAAAGTGGATTGCTCAAACCATTTCTTTGGCTTACGAACTGGCTAAACGCCCTCTCCCGGTTGGTGTTCGTGCCCATTCCACCAGGGCTACAGCTTCATCTGCTGCCTTCCTTAGAGGTGTTCCACTGCCAGAGGTTTGCAAGGCGGCCACGTGGTCTCAACCATCCACGTTTGTGAAGCATTACCGGCTGGACTGCAGGTCCCGGAGAGATGCCAGTTTTGGTCGTGCTGTTCTTTCATCGATCTTGCAGTGACCTTCCCACCTCCATAGGTAAGCTTTTCAGTCACCCTATTGTGTGAGGCACAGAGACCACGAAGAAGAAGTACAGGTTGCTTACCTGTAACTGTGTTTCTTCGAGTGGTCATCTGTGCCCTCACACAAATCCCGCCCTACCTCCCCTCGGTCAGGTCCCTGCCTTTTTGCGGCGGACTTGAACTGAAGGAGGAGCTAGATTGGCGGGATTGGGCATGCTCAGGGAATGGCGGGGCTCCCGCCAATCTGCTCAGCTTTTCAGCATTCCGAATGGAGCTTCTGCGCAGGCGCAAACCCTATTGTGTGAGGGCACAGATGACCACTCGAAGAAACACAGTTACAGGTAAGCAACCTGTACTTCTCTTCACTTCCATTTCATCCCTTCCTTTGTTTCTTTTCTCCATGTCCTTCTCTTTCTCTCTCACCATCTTTTCTTCTTCTTTTCTTTCTACAAACATTATTGGTGAAGTGTATATGGGTAAACCTTATGTCATGCTATTCATAAAATAGTGTTGTTACTCTTTTGAAAAGTGTTGTTACTCTCATTTATATATATAAAAAAGCTCAACTTTCAGCTACCAACTTCCTCCTGCAAATTACACCTGTGAGCAGATCATCTTAGGAAGGTACTTTGTGGCACAAGAGGCATTTTTGCTAATTCTGTAAGCAATAGCAGGTTCATTGGTGAAAGATAGTGAAAAATAGAGATAAAGTGAATGGCTGGCTATGTTGGTGGTGAGGATGGAAGAGGTTTGGCTTCTGGGGCCATGGTTTTTGCTTCTTACATAGGGGACTAAATGGCTACAGATGGGCTGCACATCATGAATGCAGTATGTGGAGAGATCTTGTAGCACCTTTGAAGTTGGCAGCATGAGCTTTTGTAAACTTAAATCTACTTCCTCAGATGCGTTTAGTGGAGTGGTAAGCCAGGGACAGACATATATATTTTTGGTGTGGGGGAATGTCAGTTTGAATTCAGAATCCTTTGTGTATGGAAATAGAGTGTTAAAGCCTGTTTTAACTATGGTTGTTTGTAAACAAAGGCATTTTAAACTAGCCGTGGTGCATGGAAATGAAGTGGCAAATCCAGTTTTGCATTGGAACTAGCCTGTGGTGAATGAAGAGAATAGATGGGTGTTGGACGCTCCCATGAAGATGGGGGTCAGATAATGTTGAAATGTGTTAATGTCCCAGGAAGGCATTATCTTTGTTTAGTCCATTGCTAAATGACTGTAATTTGAGGATGAACTCCAATTCTTCTGTTTCTCTTTCCAATCTAACTTTGTAGTTCTTTTGTTAAGGACTGTTGTTCAGAGGTCTGGTGGCGCAGTGGTTAAATGCCTGTACCACAGCCACTCACTCAAAACCAGAAGGTGGCGAGTTCAAGACCAGCAAAGGGCTGAAGCTTGACTCAGGCTTGCATCCTTCCGAGGTCGCTAAAATGAGTACCCAGATTGTTGGGGGGCAAATAGCTTACAATTGTAAACCGCTTAGACACTCCTTAAGGGTATGAAGCGGTATATAAATGAAGCTGTTTGTTTTGTCTGTTTGAGGTCTGAGACGGAATGTGCATGGAGATTTAAATGTTCTTCCACTGGTTTTTGTATATTCCCATTCATAATGTCTGATTTATATCAATTTATCCTTTGATGAAGGGACTGGCCTGTTTGCCCTGTGTAGAGTGCTGACAGGCATTGATAACATAGTATGGCATAAATCACATTGGAGGATGAGCAAGTGAAGGTTCCCCATATATTGTGGGTGATGCCATTTTGTGATGACATTTCCTGGATAAATGTGTGGGCAGCGTTGGACTCTTGGTTTGTGGAAAAGGCTTAGTACATGTGTCCCCATCTGTGCCATGTGTCTTTCTGTAGGTGAGTACCTGTTCAAGGTTTGGAGGCTGTCTGTATGTGAGTAAAGGTATGCCACAAAGTGCCCTTGAAAGAGCAGCATTATTGTCCAGAGTGGGTTGTAGTTCATTGAGGTTGCGTGTCAGTGGACCCAGTTGGTATAGTTGGCCCTCCGTGTCCACAAATTCTTTATCCATGGATTCAAGGGACTTGAGCATCCATAGATTTTTATATCCATGGGGAGTCCTGGAAACAAACCCCAGAAGAACCCTTGTAGCATGGTATGTCTCATCAAGAGGGCTTTAAACTAAACCTTTGGGGAGGGGTTGGAGATGATAGCTCAAATACCAACTAAAAGGCACCATTCCCTTCTCCTTTTGTGTTGTCTTTTTAGATTGTAAGCCTGAAAGCAGGGAACCGTCTAATTAAAAGATTAATGTGTAAATTTACAGCGCTATATAAATAAAAGTTAATAATAATAATATTAATAATAATACAAGGATATGAATTCTGGAAGAGAAGCTGAAGAAGAAAGTGTGATCTACTGTAAAACTGACAGTAAATTAACAGTGAGAGACTTGATAGGTGAGAACAAACAGTGCTTCAGATGTTTGTACACCAATGCAGGGGAAACAAACAGTATGAGCTTGAAGTCCCAAATGTAGGAAATTAAATATGCAGGTGTAATGGAGACCTGGTGGGATGACTCCCATGATTGGAATAAAACAGTTGAAGAATATAACTTATTCAAAAATGGTAGAGGTGGCAGAAAAGAGTAGCATATCTCAAAGGCAAATTCTTTTGCACAGAAATCCACAAGAGTGATCAGAGTGGACCAGGTTTAGGGCTGAAGATTGGGGTATAAATACCATAAATTAAATAATAATAAATAAATAAAATAAAAGCAAGCTCGTATTTCCAAGTGGCTCTGCTCGGCCTTCCCTTCAAGGGTGGGGATATTTTGTTGAGAAAGGAGACCAATGCAGGTATGGGGGATCTAGTGTAAAGATCATTACAAGTGTGGGGGATCTAGTGTAAAGATATGGCATAAGAAGATGGAACCTATTGGTCTTATCACTGCATGCTGGAGGAGGGACAAGATCTGGTGCACATATGCCAGAGTAGAAGAGAAATCTGTTGTAATGGGGGAGCGGTTAGAATTAGTTTTTGCCTTATATCCAAGAAGAGGTGTTAAAGATGCTAGAACATCCTCTTCCATTACATGGGGCAGAAGGTGAGATGTTTTGGTGTATTATTTGTGGGATTAATAATAATATGAGGGGAGAATGAAAGCGTCCATGTACCTCCCTTCCCCCTAAATCCAGAACTGAATGTCATTCCCCACAAGGCAGTGCAAAGCCATGATGCCCCATTACATTACTTTCAAGGTTGGAAGGAATCCTGTATTGCATTTTATTGGGGTAGTGAATTTTGTACTGCTTTACACCATGTGTAGCTCTCGGGAGGCTGTTGTTAGGATCTTGACTGATCCAGATTCCCCAGACTAGCCTTTTTCTGGTCAAAAACAGAAGAGAATCCCATTCCAGGAAACTTCTAGCACTAACAATTTATCTTTTGGAATAAGTTGCAGTTTGTTTCACATTAAAAAGCAAACAAACAAACCAAGCAAACAAAGACACACAAAACTGGTCGTGGTTTATTTTAATCCTCTAAAAACTCAGAGCAAATCTTGGACTTTTAAATCAGTCTGGATGTGACTGTTATTAGTATTCTCTCCCCTCCCCCCCTCCAGTTTGGCAGATAAAGGTTCTTATGACACTTAAAACATCTGCACATCCAAACCAAAAAGTCCCAGATTTTGTTCTTGTTCTTTCTGATTTTATACTAGGTTAAAATAAACTGGCCTGTGATCCTACTAGGAGCTGATAGAAAATAGTCTGAGATAAACAAAACGTTTATGGATCTCCAGAATAAAATTGGAAAGGCCAGGAACAAAATCTGGGATCTGCTCATCTCTTTTAATCAGTCTGGATGTGTCCTATAGTTACAAACTCACAGTATTAAAAAGCAATTAAACTACCAGAAAATTAAAATCACCCTTTGTGATATCATGGAATTATCATGAGGGCCTGTGATGCCCAATCTCTAGCTGACCTAGTAACCAGGCTTTTGTTAGATTTTGTTAATTTAATTTACCATAGAATCATAGAATCACAGAGTTGGAAGAGACCACAAGGGCCATCCAGTCCAACCCCCTGCCATGCAGGAACTCTCAATCAAAGCATACATGACAGATGGCCATCCAGCCTCTGCTTAAAGACCTCCAAGGAAAGAGACTCCACTATACTCCGAGGGAGTGTGTTCCACTGTTGAACAGCTGTTACTGTCAGGAAGTTCTCCCTAATGTTGAGGTGGAATCCTCTTTCCTGTAGCTTGCATCCATTGTTCTGGGCCCTGTTCTCTGGAGCAGCAGAAAACAAGCTTGCTCTCTCCTCAATATGAAATCCCTTCAGATATTTGCAGCAGGTCAGGTCAGAAAGGCCTTTCTTGCTCAAACTGGGTTCAAACAGTTTCAATATTATAACTCTCAACAGGCCCATACAGGCCCTCAGTTGCCTGCCCTTCTTCCTTCCTTTCCCAGGCTAAAGGACCTTGGAGACTTTTAGTAACAGTCTGTGTCTTGGGCTACCCCTTACTGCCATTAAGCCTAGCGCCTGCTCACATCAGAACACATAGAAACTTCATCTAAAATATAATCAACCTAAAATAATAAATAACTCATGGCAGAGGGAACCTCCATGGGGACCCTGACATTCACCCCCTTCAAGACAAATCACCTTCTTTTAAAACGGGAAGAACCATGTTTATTTCATGGCTTATCTGCATACACCTAGCATTTACTGAAGCTGGAGACCCAAAAGTAGAAGATCTCCCCCCCCCCATCTTAATACTTTAGACTAACATGTGTTATTTTAAGTAAAGCAAATTCTATTTATCCTTGAAATAGGTTTCGTAAGTGCAGATGTTAGCTATTATTGTTATTATCCTGAAAATCACTACAATCAAGACCAGAAAAATGCTGGTCAGGGGTTTTCCCAGCAGACAATGATTATTAATTAAACAGACACTAATCCTCTTTGCATATCCTTCCACCCTGAGGCCTTGCCATTCAATAACAGAACAATACTCAGATTAACATGGAAATCACTCCTCCCTTTCCAGGGCCACACAATATATGTGTATGTGTGTGTGTGTGTGTGTGTATATATACCCCATTCTCTTCCATGCCAGCATTCTCTGAAGATGTCACCACAGATGCTGGTGAAACGTCGGGAATAAACTCTTCTAAAACATGGCCACATAGCCTGAAAAACCCACAAAAAACTATTATTATTTGATTTTATAATTTCCTTCCTTCCTTCCTTCCTTCCTTCCTTCGTAAATCACTTTGGAAACTTTGCTAGTGGGCACTGTATAAACAAATCACTCAAAGCATTGGCCTAAATCCATTTACTAGTCTCTACTGGACTAGTCTTACTGAATCAGTGGGAGTTAAGTAAGTGCTCACTTACCATCTAGTAACTGATTCAGTGGGTCTCCTCTACAACATGGATGTACAGTGAGCCCTTCCCTTACACGGAGATCCATTCGGAACCCCTCCCCCTGAAAGGGAAATACCATGTATGCTTGAGCCCAATTGAAAACAATGGGGTTTGTGCATGCAGCACAGCACATGCACCATTGCTTCTGAAAGCCTCATATGGCACGTCTGCGTATGATGCGGGCACACTGTATTCCAGTCTTCAGGGAATAACAGTCTTGATAGTGATGGTGGAGCTCAGCACAATTAGGCAACAAAAACACAGTTTTTCATTTAAAAATTGGTGCTGCATTCCCATTTTTGTTTTGGAATCTCTTTGGGTTTTAAGTTGCTCTGGAAACATGTGGAAAACATTTGTTGATTCTGAGACTTGCCTTAATTAACAGTGGCTGCCTTCACTGTGAAATCTGGGTGAAGCACATGAACAACTGTCACTTTGCTGATGTATCTCTAAAGAAGCAAAATAAGCTCATGCTAGAGGTTGTATACTGGTGGAGCTTTTTAATGATGCTTCTGGCAAACATCAAGCTCCAGAAATCAAAATGGAACGAGACGAGTCAGCAAGAGAGAAGATTCACTTCAAGCTGTTAGCAACAGGACAGTAACTATCTTAGCTACTGGGCGAAGCAGATAGGCAGAAAAGAGTGGCCAGAAGCCGCTCCCAGCCTGATTGCCCTGGGGCTGCAGTGGGCACATGCTGCAGTCCCAAGGGCAGCTCCTGCCACAGCCCCAAATAGGAGTGGAAAAGATCCACTCCCTTTAGGGGCTGGTTTCGGCTGCCTTAGGCAGCCCTGGGGCATCTTCTGGGTGCTCTGGGGGTGTGCGTCATGTAAACACCACTCCCCTGATATGCCCAGAAGCAACCCTTCTGAAAGTATTTTCAAGTGGCATGAACATATGAATTGCCTGGCTGGTTCAATCCAGATATATAGTTAGTCTTCTTCTCTGCAGTTACCAGGTAAATGTCTTTGGAACCACACAGAAGCAGCGTGTGAATGGGAGTGTTGCTCTTTGTTCCATTTCCTCCAGATCTGGGGCTAAAATGTGCTACCTCTGACCAGAAGAGGTTCAGTGTAGTAATCTACAAGCTATTTGTTCCCAAAAGAGAAACCAAGAGGCCAGGCAGTTGAAACTCTTGCCATATTCCTTCCACAATGCAGTTTCAGTATCAGTACTGCCAATACTAAAATGGACATGTAAATTTTAAATCTGCTAATTGTTCATTTTAAATCTGCTAATTAATAAAATCATGCAGCTTTGAAATGCTGTCATTCAATCTGATTATGGAATAAATAGCAATAGAGAGTGCCTCCTCAATTTTGACTGGCATGAAGAGGTGCACAATACTTTCTGATATGCTGAACATTCAAAAATTCAGATGTGAGGATTCAAATGATCTCACACCCACTGTCTAAGTTCCAAGCTTGGGAGACATTTGGCACAGCTCTGTCAGAAGCTCTTCTGACATTAATTTCCCCCTATTCAGCATCAGTATCCTAAGCAATAATATCATGACTGTGTTATACCTCAGTTTCTCACAGCGAACAGATAAACATTTTATGGGGATCCCTTGGTTTCCACTGATGTTTGATTCCAGACCCCACCCCCCAGTGGATAAGAAAATCAAAGAAAATCAAAATCCCATTAAATATAAGGGTATAGCAGAATGACATCCCTTATATAAAATGGCAAAACCAAGATTTCTTTTTTGGAATTTATATATTTTAAAAATATTTTCAAGTCAGGATTGGTTGAATCAGTGGATAAGGAATTCATATTAGAGCACTGACTGTACTACTGGTTGAGGCGGAATCTTACATTTTGAGATTTGTGTCATGCCTGCTACCTGTTATTGGAAAACCCAGCCTTCATCTTCTAATTCTTCTCTTGGTTTTATTCCAGATTGCCCATTTGCTATTAAAAGTAAGTTTTTATTTATTAACCATTTATCTTTCACATCAGTTTGACTTCTCAAAAAAGGTTTGCATTGTGCATAGTGCAAATTGCACAAGGGCAATTTAGAATAAAATCTCATTTTATATTGTTAACATTCTCAAAACTGATTTTCTCACATAGGGGTGAAGCAGATGGGCAGGAAGGAGGGGCTGGAAGCTTCTCCCAGCTTGACTGCCCAGGGCTGCGGCAAACACACCATGTGGCCCTGAGGGCACCTCTCCTGCAGTCCCAAATAGGAGTGGAAAAAATCCTCTCCTTTTTGGGGCTGGATTTGGGCCCCCTTAGGTGGCCCCAGCATGGCCCTGGAGTGGCTTCTGGGTGCTCTTGTGGTATGCGTCATGTAAATGACACCCCCCACCCCCAGAGCAACCAGAAGCCATCCCATCTCCCCGTCTGTTTCAGGCCATAGTAATTATTAAAACTCCCCATCTATTTTTACCCTATATTACCCCAAATATCCATACCAACCAAATCTCAGATCAAAAGTTGTAATAATCTTGGATTTTTCAAAGTAATCCAATTTTTCATTCAAACCATGCAGTAGCCAGCACAGTATAGCTCATTGTTTAGCATCTCGCAATACTTTAAATCCTATGTTTGCTTTCTATCCTGCCAGATAAATGCAGTAGCCCTTCCCAATTAGTGGGGGATCTGTTCTGGACCCCTTTGAAAATGGTTGCTCACAAATATTTGACTCCCATTGAAAATAATGGCGTGTGTGGGTGCTCGCCACCATTTTATCCCTTGCCGCTTGTTCCTCCTGCAAAGAGCAAGACCACAGACTCCAAGTCCACAAAAAAGGAGGGGCAAGCATACTGATAAGTCTCTTTGCTACTGCTTAAAGGGAACATAATTTGTCAACACAGGTATACTTTGGAACATAAAAAGCAAAACATTCATTTTTATCACTAAAATTCTACACAAGGAATGACAGTTTCAATTTTTAAAACTATCTTGATTGATACATCACACACATAGAACATAAAGCAATGTGAAATAACTTATCCACATGAAACAGTCTATATCACAGGAAACACACACACACACACACAAAACAATTACCCATCAACAATATGATAAAAGGAACTTGTCAGAAAATTTGGGATAAGGCTATGTCATTATTGTACTTTCTTAGTACAAACATAAAAAGAGAATTCATACTGCAATCATATCATTTCCTTTTGATACTTTAAAATTTTCATTTAAAAAAAATTAATATATCCACTGCATAAACCTTTTTCCTATGAACAGAAATTAAACAGTTGAACCGTGATCAAATCGGGAATTAATCAAATTATCAAATTTACATTGTAAATATTCATAGAACTTCCCCCAATCTCTGGTAAATTTGCTATTTGCATTCCCTTCATGGATGTATGTTAGCTTACTTATAATAATAATAATAATAATAATAATTATTATTATTAACCTTTATTTATATAGCGCTGTAAATTTATTTGCACTACCGTATGTCTACTAACCTCCTTACCCATTCGTCCTCTGTTGGTGTGATGGACAATCTCCAGTATTTAGGCCAAAGGATTCTTGCTGCTGTTACCATGTTCCAGCTGAGTCCACCAGCCTCTTTCTCTACACTTTTGTCAAAATAGAATAGCCCCTTAAAAAAAATCTGGGTGTAGATTAATCTTTCTCTGTAAAATGATCTGCATTTTCTATTTTACCATAAGCTAGAATTTCTCTACTTTCTTGTATCTCCACCATATCTTTGTGCACTAATGTCCACTGTTATAACTGGACCTGCAACTTCATTTCCATACATAAAGGATTTGTAATTTGAATTGACATCCTCACATACCAATGGCATATATATGTCTGTGCTTGGCTTCCACTCCACCAAATGCATCTGAGGAAGTAGAATGAAGTCTACGAAAGCTCATGCTGCCAATTTCTTTCTTTCAGTTAGTCTCAAAGGTGCTACAAGATCTCTCTATGTACTGATCTCCACCACATGTAATAGAATGACCCAGCATGAATTCCTTCCAGCACAAATTATTCATGCCCTTATAAATCTTTGCAGGTCTGTTGGGGGAGAGAGACATCCTTCCAAAAGTTTTCTTTTAGATCAACACTTTTAGTTCTATGGATATTGTTCTCCCACAGTTTCTCCCATTCATCCAAGTCTATACTATGGTCTATATCTCTTGCCCATTTTACAATGCAGTCCTTAAGTATTTCATCTTCTAAATTATAATCTAATATCATTCCATACAAATTACCAATCAGATGATTATATTTTAACAAATGTACTTTAAATTTGCTCTTTCTTAAATCAAATCCTTTTTTAATTTTATCAACCTTAAACCTCTCACACGGAGGTCAGCAACTCTCTATATGTTAATCATTGTTCTTATTTCTGCAACACTGTAAGGGAAAATGTCTCAGAGGGTGATAATCAAAGGAGACATTTTGTATATAATATTTTTTATTTTTTTTATATATAATATTTTTTATATTTAATCCAAACTTTATATAGTTTTTATCTTGCCATGAAACTGCGGGAGAATTTTCAAGTTGGATATTTATTAAATATTTTTTGCACCTAAGCTTTGTTACACCAAAGACAACTCTGCCAGCCAAAATGCAGGCCATGGCCTTCCAATGCTAGCAGCATGGGGTTGTTTAATAGTATCCATGGTCTTAACCAGTTCATGCTTGCTGCCTCATAGTAAAGTCTAAAGTCTAAAGTCTGATAGATGAGGTCCTCCTTTTTCTTTATTAATTTATAACTCACCAAACAAATCTAGACATATTCCTTCTACACTGATCAAACCATGAGTTGGAAGTAATTATAGAGATCATTTGAAGGAGGTACATTTATTTTGGGCAAGATACTCATTTTAATAGATGAGATTCTACCCAGTAGAGATAGGTTTAAACCTTTCTAGTCTTCAAAATTCTTTTTTATACCTTTCCATATTCATAGGTAATTATTTTGGAACAGTTGCCTATTATTAGAAGTCACCTCTATCCCTAAGTATTTTAATTTATATGTATGTAATACCCAGATCTTTCTTTCAATTGATCTTTTCCTTAGATGGAAGGTTTTTTGTTACTATCTTTGTTTTGTTCTTATTAATTTTAAAGTCTCTTATGTGACCAAATCTTTTAAGAATATCATCTAAGGTATCAATTTGGGGTAGAGGCTCTTTTAAAAATATAACAATGTAATCTGTAATTTGTGAATGCTTTAAACTTAAATTCATAACCACCCACTTTGACACCTTGAATTGCATATTCCTTTCTAATGGTCCTTAACAGGACTACTAAGGATAAAATGAATACCAGTGGAAACAGAGGGCAACCCTGCCATGTCCTTTTTCCAGTTATGATTTTCTGTGTAGATTGCCATTAATGAGTATTGTGGCACACTGTTCTCAGTATATTGCTGTAATCCAACTTGAAAATTCTCCCGCAGTTTCATGTGTTCTAGTACTTTAAACAAGAATATCCAATTAATATTATCGAAGACTTTCTCTGCATCTCTAAAGGCCAAGGCTCCTTTTTTCTCATTATGTTCTTCATAGTACTCAATAAAGTCCAATACGACTGTGATGTTACTTCGCATTTGTCTTCCCTCTACTTTTAAAAATAGTTTTATTGGTTTGTTTTCCAGTGAGTCATGCCTTCACGTGATGTGTCTGAAGTACGATAGCCTCAGTTCTGTCTTCTTGGCTTTCAGGATGATTTCTGGCTTGATCTGCTCTAGGACCCATTTGTTTTTGTTTTTGGTTGTCTGTGGGATTTCCGTATTCTTCTCCAGTACCACATCTTCTTTCTTAACTGTCCAGCTCTCACTTCCATACATTGTCATTATTTTGGTTTTCTTTATGTTCAACAGTAAGCCTGCCTTTGCACTTTCTTCCTTAATCTTCCTTAGCATTTCCAGGTCTGTGAGGTTTTCTGCTTGTATGGTGTTGTCTGAGTATCTTAGATTGTTGATATTCCTTCCTCCCTATTTCACTCATCCTTCCTTCTATGTCGAAGCCTGCTTTTCTTACAATATGTTCTGCATATAAGTTGAACAGGTAGGGTGATAAGATACACCCTTGTCTGACACCTTTGCCAATTGGAAAACATTCTTTTTCTCCACAATCTATTCTGACAGTAGCCTCTAGTCCTGGGTACGAATTCCTCATCAGGACTATCAGATGTGTTGGAACTGCATGTCTTTAAGGATATTCCATAGCCCTTCACCATCTATGCAGTCAAAAGTTTTGCTGTAGTCTATAAAGCATATGCTGATTTTCTTTTGGAATTCCCCAGTGAGCTCCGTTAGCCCACATATGTTTGCAATAGGGTCCCTAGTGCCTCTTCCTTTCATGATCCCGAAACCTGCTTGGATCTGTGGGGTTTCTCTCTTTTTGTATTGTTGGAGTCTATGTTGCAGAATTTTGAGCATAATTTTGCTTGGATTAGCACTATGGTTCTATAGTTGCTGCAGTCTATTGTGTCTCCTTTTTTTGTGGATGGGGATGTATGGCCATTGTTGTATGGCTATTGTTTTGTTTTCCATATATGTTGACATATGTCAGTTAGCACTATAGTTGACAACTATAATTGACAATGTGGATTGCAGTAGTTCAACTAGAATATTATCTGTTGCAAAATGCAGTACTCACATTCTCAAGTCTGTAGTGTTCCTCTTCTCATTCACTGTAATTAACCCTTTCTGGTACAGCTGGTTTTATTGGAATCTCTCTCTCTCTCTGGCTTTTCTTCACTAACGAAGATTCAGGAAGGACTCATCCCACGCTTTCTACAAGCACGCTGATGACTAAAAAGGGTGATCCGAGATAAACAAGTCCGGTTACAGAAAGCACAGTAGAAAGTCTCCTTGGGTGATGTTTCCAAACTGTAGTTCTTTCTGGGTTGTCGTATCTCTTTGAGACTCATTCGGCGTGAGTTCTCGAACGAGGCTGCAGCATTGTGGATAGTGCGTCTCCATGCCTCCCGATGTGAGGTCAGGGCAGACCATTGTTGGTGATCAATTTGGCTGAGCTTGAGATGTTGTTTCAGGGAGTCCTTGTATCTCTTCTTTGGGGCACCCCTCTTTCGCTGACCCATGGCGATTTCACTGTAGAGTACTGTTTTTGGGAGGCGATGGTCCTCCATCCTAGAAATGTGTCCTGCCCAGCGCAGCTGCATTTTCAATAGCATGGCCTCAATGCTGGTGATCACTGCTTGCTCCAGGACAGCAACATTCATCACATAGTCAGTCCAGTGTATATTTAGGATTGTACAGCGTATACAGCGCTGATGAAAGCATTCGAGGAGTCGTAGGTGTTGGCGATAGGTAACCCATGTTTCAGACCCGTAGAGCAGAATAGACAGTACAATGGCCCTGTACACACTGATTTTTGTGCTTCGTCTCAGGTGTGTGTTACTCCAGACTCTTTTGTGAAGCCTTCTGAATGCACTATATGCTTTTGCTAATCTGTGATCGATCTCTTTATCAATCATGGCGTCTGAAGAGATGATGCTTCCCAGGTAGGTGAACTGCCGAATGGACTTAAGCACAGATTTGCCTATGGTGATGTGGGGATGATTGTGCTCTTCCTGTGGTGCGGGCAGGTGGAGAACTTCCGTTTTCTTCAGGCTGTCTTCCCAGCCCAAACAGCTCTGCAGCCGTTGCAAAGCAGGATGTTAGGTGCTGCAGAGCTGTTTCTGTATGGGCAGCAAGGGCAGCATCACCAGTGAAAAGCAGCTCATGGACTAGCTATTTTAGAGTCTTTGTGCAAACCCTCAGATGGCTTAAGTTAAACAAGATACCATCAGTACGGTAATACATATAAATGCCATCTTCTTCTTTGAGATCTGCCATAGCCCTTTGGAGCATCATGCTGAAGAAGATTGTAAATAGAGTTGGAGCGAGAACACAACCTTGTTTCACACCATTAGTTATTAGAAAGGGCTCTGAGAGAGCACCGTCATATCTGACTTGACTGTGCTGGCCCTCATGTATCAAGATAATCATTTTGAGGAATTTGGGGGGACATCCTAGTCGTTCCACTTTTGTACTCACAGTGTCGAAGGCTTTGGTAAGGTTGACAAATGTTACATAGAGTCCTTTGTTCTGCTCTCTACATTTCTCTTGCAGTTGTCTAAGAGCAAATACCATATCTGTAGTGCTCCTATTAGCTCTGAAGCCACATTGGCTTTCAGGGAAAAAGTCTTCTGGAATAGCAGGAACTAATCTGTTCAGGATTATCCTTGTATGGATTTTTCCAGCAATGGAGAGCAGAGTTATACCTCGATAGTTTGAGCAATCAGATTTCGCTCCTTTTTTCTTATACAGGGTGATGATAACTGCATCTTGGAGATCTGATAGCAGTTCATCTTTCCCCCAGCAACTCACAAGGAGCTCATGGAATTTAGCATGGAGTACATGACCTCCATGTTTCCAAGCATCAGGTGGGATTCCATCTATCCTGGCTGCCTTGCCATTTTGCATCTGCTGTGTGGCCTTAATGGTCTCTTCCAAAGTGATTGCCACATCCAGTTCATTTTTCATCGGTTGTTGTATCATATGTTGGATAGCTGAGCCTTGGACTACTCAGTTGTCACTGAAGAGACTTTGAAAATGTTCAGCCCATCGATTCAGGATGGAGGCTTTGTCTGTGATTCGTGTTTGACCCTCTGTATTATATAAGGAGCTTTGCACCTGATAAGTAGGTCCAAACACTGCTTTAAGAGCTTCGTAGAATCCTCTGGAATTACCCAGATGTGCACAACATTGTGTCTTTTCTGCTAAATTGATCCACCACTTGTTCTGAATGTCTTAGAGTTTTTGTTGGCGCTTAAAGGCTATAGAAACTAAAAGCTGTGAGAAATGGCTGCAAAATGAAATTTTTAGAAGGGACTTTTTGTTCTTAGAGTTTTTTTGAAGACTGCAAAAGATTTGTGACATCCAAATTGTTGCAGAATGCAGTACTCACATTTTCAAGTCTGCAGAAGGTGTTTTTGGTGGAAGTTGTTAGCAGCCTCCTTACTCTGAGGATGGTTTAATTCAAATTTAAAATCTGGATCTTCTTTTAAAAGTAGGGTGCAGGGCTTGTGCCAGTTAGGAAAACTGACAGCCAGCTGCAGAGAGGTCTCATGTTTGTCTCCTCTACCCTTCAGTGTGACCCTTGTTGTCATCTTGGTTCAGACCTGGAACAGATTAAGGGGCACCTGTAGACCTGTAGGAGAGCAATTCTTGCTAGTACTGGTAACGACAGCTGGCAAGTGACACTTCAGCAGCTATACTGAAGTGATGCTTATTGTCTGGCCATTCCCACTGGAAGTCTGATCCTCCTTTTAAAAGGGTACAAACCGTAGCTGCCCCTTTTGCCTCCATCTCAATGCTTCCATCCCTCCTTGAAGTTTATTGTAACTCTTGGAACACTCCATCCTTCATCCTTTCTACCTCAAGGCACCTTTAAAACTTGCTTAAGGTACAGGTGGGCACTTGCCCTGTGCTAACTCTGTAGTGCTGCAAGCATCGAAACCTCACAAAAGCACTCTTTACCTTCTAATTCAGAGAGTTGGAAACTGGACACTATGGCCTCGCTTTCTTATGTCTCTGTGACACTTTTGTTGCACATTACAAATTATGAAGCCAGTATGGGGGCTTACCAGCAATTTCTCTTGGAAAGCATGCCCTCCTTTTTTGACTGGCTACAGGAAAAGGACAGAATATTTGGCCAGGAAGATCTCCAAATATGGTCCTTATGTGGCATGGCTAGTTTTCCTGCACTTGGATGCCCTCTCGGCTACCTGCCTAAGGCATCCCTTTTAATATTAAGTTACTATCAAAGGTTGAGTGGGGTGAAGGAGAGCTGGTCTCTGGGGTAACAACTACTAGCACTTTAGAAAATTAAATTGGAATGGGAGGAGAGAGATTAGTGCACACTACACAGAGAGCCTGTGTATCACCACTTTCCACCCAGTGCCTACCTCTAAAAGAGAGGTCACAGAAGGGTTAGATTTTGGAAAAAACAATTCTACCTGATACTGAGTGAATTCTAAGAAAGAGGTTTACTAAGTCCTTCGAACCAATCCTCAAGTCATCCATCACCAGTTCCCAAGTCATCCATTGTTTAACAACCCTTCACCAGTGGGCTGCTTTTCCATCTGACAGGAGTGAAAGTGAAGATTGGGACGTGCAAAAATTTTATTTTTCTTAAGTGTTGAGCTGTTTCCAAGATCTGTCATAAGGACAGAAAGGATACTTACCGCCTATACTTGTGTCTAAGGCCTGAAACAGACAGGCCAAAAGCACTGGCTTCATCCTGATCCAGGGACATGGTGTTCAGATGATGCACACCCCTGGATTAGGCTGAAGTTGCACTGCAACTGCCTAAGGCAGCCTAAACCTGGCTGCAAAAGGAGTAGAAAATCCTTTCAATGACCAGTTCAGGACTGTGGCAACTAGAAAGAACTAGCAGTGATTAAAGCCTTTAACTCTATAACTTTCCATAAATATTATATTTTACAAAACTTTGGAGGGTAGTCATGAAGAAAACCACCCATCTCTCAATAAAAATAAAATGATTCATTGCAACGCAACATCCTAATACTCTGTTTTAACATAAGAATTACCTTGTCATTGACATGATAGGAAAAGTTAGAGAAAGAGTGAAATGTAGTTGGGTCATGATATGACATCCTTAGATAAGTTTTTAACTGGAAGTATAACACATGCTTCAAGGTAAATAGGTTATTACACTTTAAAGGTTTACATACTGGTTGCCCCTGCTAAAATCACTAGGATTGCAGTTACAACAGAAGTGAATAACAACCTGAAAGGCTGCTGTTAATATGTTTGCAGGGAGCTTTTCTACATTTTTTTAAAAAAAAGAATGTTTGATTAACTTTCTAACTTCGCCTGATTTTACCCAGAAAACTGACAGATATACACAGCTGTCTAACTCAAAGCATTCAAAGCCTGATTCCTCATCACTAGGTGGAACTGTTCTTTAGTGACATCATCAGCACAAACATTGTCTGAACTATTTCAGTGAATCATTATCAATGCTGATTAATCTTTTTCTTCGTAGATCACACCATCTTCTGTGCCATGCATAGCACTGCTAACAGTACATTTCAGGAATGACTTCTTCACCATTCCTGGTGGAATTGAATTCCAAGTGTCCTTTACCCTTTTTGTTACCAAATCAATGTCTTGTTTTATTAGGATCCCTCCTTTTGTTAATTTTGCTTGACCAAAACACATCCATTATTGACACATAAGCTCAGTTGGCCCTTATTGTGACAAACATCCCCATCCTTGAAGAATAACAGCAAAATGCAGGCATATGATTAACATCTTCAATTTTTTTTTCCCGTTTGGTTTGTAACACAATATGTATATTGTGCATTTTGGTTGGCCAATAAAGGTATCACTGTTTGGTGGATTTTTGATTGGATTTGCTAAATGGCCAACATGGCTACCCCTGGATGTTTTCAAGATCCCCATTCTTGGTATTTTGAGTTATGCAAGCACCCATGCCTGATTGTGCAGCCCCCATTTAGTTTCTTTCCTCATCTATCCCTCCTTTAGGGTGAACACTAACAGTTACGATTATCAACAACAACAACAACAACAACAAACCATTCAAAATGACATCTACAACAACACATCATTTACAAAACGTAATATATAACAAAAGATACATATGACTTAAAATAAGACATATATTGACTTCCTGCCTAACAGTTCTTACTCTTAATACTTTATATCTGTCTAATATCTTTTCAATTTCTAATCACTTGATTCTGTATAAAAATATTTTACCTATACTCACTATTGGCAACTCTTTGTTTTTGCGGGGTGGGTGAGTTCTGGAATGGATGCCCTGCAAAAATGAAGGGCCAACTGTACTTTATTATACATACCTCTGTGTATATAGACATTTATATAGATATACTGTATATACTCATGTATCAGTCTAGAAATTTAGGTCAAAAAATTGACCCAAAAACCTGAGTTGACTTATCCACGGGTCAATGTAAGTACTGCATCTTAACTCTTATTTAAAAGAAGGAACCATCCCCTGATGAAAAGCAAGAGTATAATCTGTCATGGAAGCACTGGCCTCCTTTACTCTCTCATCCATCTAGTGGATAAGCACAAAGAGTTATGTTTGATGGACTTTTGGAAGTTATTTGACATTGTTTTGCTTTGCTTCATCCTTTAGATCCTTTCCTATATGCCCCTAAATTTTACCCTTGACTTATCCACGAGTCATAGCAAAATCCATAATTTTGGCCCCAAAACTTGCCCTAGACTTATACATGAGGTCGACTTATAGTCGAGTATATATGGTAGATGTAGATATGTATTCACACATGTACTTATATTCTGTATGTACACATACAGATAATTTTATATTTCATTATGACTTTTCATATGTAAATGAAAATTCCTTTTCCCCCGTGAATATATATTCAATTCATTATTCTCTGATACCCATAAGAACTGCAACATCCCCCCCCCCGCAGTGCTCTTTCAAATAATTAGGCAAGACATTCCAGATGTTCTTAAAAGTTTTTAGGTTTCCTTCATTTAATAAGTCAGTTTATCTAATCTGGACATCTAGTATACTTTGTTAGTCCTCAGTTGTTGGGATCCTTTCATTCTTTCACATCTTTGCATAGAGTATCTTTGCACCTAACAACAGATAGAAAAAGAGAAGAGAAGCAGATGATCAGCCAGCTCCTATCTGGTCCAGCCAGAGTCCAGGCCATGATTGACCCAGGACCATGGTGACTGCATGGCCTGCTCTCAAGGTGGGCTGCCATATAGGAGGAAATGGGCTGCCAGCAGGAGCGTTTTTTTTTTAACCTCTCTTTTTGTCGGGAGGTTTGGGCCACCTTTGGTGGCCTCAGAGCAGCTTCTGGCTGCTCCGAGGGTGTGCGTCATCTACACGCCATGCCTCCCAAAGCGGCTGGAAACTGCTCCTTTTGGTCTGTCTGCTTCCAGTGAGAGTTGACCAAATTCTCTTCCTAGAGTTTCATCAATCAAACCTCACAGAAATACCTTTGGTTGTAATGGGATTCCCCCTTTCCACTTCTTATTCATGACATGTTTAAATCTTAGCTCAGTTGAAAGGTTTTTAGTCACCCGTCCTGGTTTTTTGCAACATCTCCATTTTTCCTTCTCATTGGAACTGTTTGAAATTGTGACTTCAATAGAAACTCCCATACATCCTGAACTCCCTTCTCTTTTACATGGTCACTTCCATCTAAGGATCCCACTTCCTGCATCCCATTAGCCAAGTCAAACCTGTTGGTTAGGATCAGATCTAAAATAGTTGATCCCCTTCCACCTTCTTGACAATGAAAATCCCCTTCCACCTTCCTGATAATGAAATTGTCTTCCAGGCAAGTGAGGAATTTGCTGGACCTTAAATTTTTAGTGGAATTTAACTTCTAGCAAATATTAGGATAGTGGAAATCACCCATCACTACTACATCTCTCTGACACTTGCTATAGTTCAGTTACCAAGCATATCAAATGTAATTGGGGTTTGTCTATATTACCAGTGTTAGGCACACTGAAGTCATGCTTTTGCCTCTCCTTTAAAATAATTCCATGGGATGAAATTATCTTTTCATCTAACTCTTTAGTTAGCTTCTGCAAGTTTGCTGGCAAAGGCACAATCCATAACAGTTCATGAACTGCAGACACCAACCAACCAACGTTTTGAACTGTGCAATGCCTTTGATCACTGAATGCTTTTGTTCTTTTGCTATCTGAAGTTCTATATCACCATCTTTTCTGCATTCTGTGGCCCAGGCATTCACATCCTTTCCCCCTTTTTCAAAAGACACAGGTTTGCGACACAGCACTTGCTTTGACTTCAACATTTCTTGGAATGTATCCGCTTGTTTTCTCTAGTCTTTTAAAAGTTTTTCACTGATGCTAAATTCTCTTGCAAGTAAACAATTATTTGATCCCTTTGCATGTTCAATCACTTTTAGCTTGATTTATGCCATATTCTCATTTTCTTTGTGGAATTCATTTTGCAGAGAGCAAAAGCTATTTTTATTTTATTTTAAATTATCTACTGTATTAACTTGGATGGATGGTAGGCTTATGCTTGAATTTATTGCAGTATTGCATATACACAACAGATACACAAACAGGAGCTGCATTCTGAGTAAGTGGGGAAGCCTTCCTTCAACACCTAATCAGTTTTAGGATTTTATCATGCAAGCAGAATTTATTGACTCCAGTGGCATCATTATGTTAGCTGCCAAGTGATTCCTTAATTACTGGATGAATACTCCTAGTGCAGAACGTGCACAAAAAGCATGTGCACCTGACAGCTTTTTAGGGACCATCTGGGGCCCTGTCAAAAGCATCCGTTTTGTGCAAATGTAATTGCACTAAAAAAAACCCAAACTTTTTTGTTCAAAGTTGATACCATACGTTACATTTGCTAATCTGGACCTAGTTGTCATTGCTTTTCCTAACTAATTTGACCCGTGTATTAATCGGATGTACATAAGTATTATTTTACCATTAATCAACTGGTTCGGTGCGTATGCTCTGACAGTTGAATTTAGGCACAGAAATGATACTATGTTCAGAATACATATGTATAACACTTTTAAATTAGAAATTGAGTTCAAAAATTACATATTATTACAATTATAACGTTCAGGTGAATATTTAATGCTGCATTTATTCTGTGAATAAATAAATACATATCTTGGGAGGAAAATGGAGCATCTTTCCAGGCAAACTTTGCAATGCATCATGGGGGGTGGGGTGTAGTAATTGTGATCCAGTTTTTCTTCATATATTTTGTCTCATTCAAAATCATGCACTGTTATGGAATATATGGTTAAGAATATATAAGGGCCTGGTAGGAGATGTATCTAATTTTCCACTTCATTTTCCTCTTAGCTACTTCACTATTCACTGAGTGGCTTGTGTTATGAAATGCAGCATTCGTTGAAGATAGATTGACAGAGAGGGGAGCAAAGTAGGTTAAGCATACTTTGCAAAAAATGAGCAGCAGAAGCAAGACAAACGTGAATCACCTGAACCACATCATGGATGCAGAAAGATTTTTTTTCAAGTCTTCACCTTCCAAGTGCCAGGGAAGCGGGCAATCAAGATGGAGAATTTGTGGATCTATGTCCTAGTCAGATAGAAAGTGGAGATGGCACTTCAGCGGATAGATAACCTTTAGTCCTTTAGATGGGAATACATGCTATTTCCACACACTTGAATATGCACTGAAGTTGCAAAGCACAAAATTAACATTTCTCCCACATATCATTACAACTAGCTATTTCTATATCCATGATATTTTAGACCAAAAAGCAAAAGGAAAAACAGTTGTGACACCTGATTCAAAAATAAGTGTTTGGGGCATGAGAGGCTTCACATTTCATAGTCATTTTGATCATAGCACCACAATGACTACAGGAATAAAATTGAATTCACTTTTTCTTCACTGATAATTTTAGATCTAGGTCTTATATATCAGGAGTAATTTAGATGACCCTTCTCCTCCTCCTCATCCTGTCTTCCTCTTCTTCTCAGCAATTGTTTGCTTCATTTAAAAAAGAAAGAAAATTTTGAGCATGTGCTCATGATCAAACTCATTTCCCCCCATTTTGCATCACTTACATGATGTCTATAAGAATAAAACAGGTTGCTTGTACTACACTGAGGCTTAATACATTAATATATTTGGTAATAAGCACCATTTTATTAGAGATGTGGGGCATGTCTGCATGGGCCATTTAAACTGGTTTTTCCTCATCCTCACAATGACCTGTCCACACGACACAGGGTCAAATCCCTGATTCAGGTGCAGACTGTCTTCATGACCGAAGGCCTGTTCCACACCAGATCTGCCCTTTTCTTCCCTTAAACCAATACAAAGTAACTCTACATTTCTGATCTCAGAGGGAAAGGCTCACACCAGTGGTGCCAGTGCTGGGTAACACAATGGGGGCAGGATAATCTGGGAACAGCCCAGAGTGTAGGTTAGCCCAAGGAGAATAAATTTTTAAAGCAAAAATAATAAAATGAGCATCTATGGCTCATTGGCTACCACTGAGTAAGGAGGGTGTATAGCCCAGAATCAGCACTGGTGCACCCTGTTGTGCCCACATTTCTCAGCCAATGCTCTCTGTCATAACATTGTAGGGGGAGGGGCTGGGCTACAGAACCACAAAATTCAGCCGGAGGTCCAACGAACCTCTCCCTTTGTGTATTTTTCCTTTACTGAATTCCACTGCTGTCAACATAGCAGGGTCAGCCCTGGCTAGTATTCGGATAGTGCAAATACCAGGTGCTGAAGGTTATGTTTCAGACGAAGGAACTGGCAAACTCATTTCCGAGTATCCCTTGCTCTATGAAATTCATGGGGTCACCATAAGTGGACAGGTGAGTTTAAGGCACACACACACACACACACACACACATAGAACAAAGGTGACCTGAGCTTATGGGGATGATGTAGTGAGGTTGGCAATGTTGTAGAGAAGGACTACATTCTTTAATTGCATGGGCCTGTTGATGTTAAATAGGGAACTGTGGAAGAATTCACAGTCAATGGCAGAAGACTTGGAGCAAATCTGACCGGACACAGGATAGAATTCACTGGAATGTCTATGCCACGGCGACGGTAATGAATAAACTATACTTCTCTGCTACCATTGCTTTGCTCAGTGTCACCCAGCGGAGCTGTCCCACGTGGTCAGGGGCCTTTTACACTGTGGCTTATAAGAAGAAAACAAAGATCACTCAACAACGTGCTGTGAAGAATTTGCAAGACATTTTGCAGACAAAATTGCTCGGGTCTGCTCTGATTTGGATGCTGTAGGTGACCCAGGCCCAGTGGATGTAATCTTGGCACCTGCATGTCCTGTATTATTTGATAAATTTCAGTTTGTGCAGCCTGACAAACCATGGGAGTGCCAACACATGCATAATAGAACTTTGCCCTAGAGCAGCTAGAGAGGGCAAGTAGGTAAGGGGAGTGACAAATGCTTCACTGCAGCAAGGCAGATTTCCATCCTGCCAAAGGAGGCTGTGGTGAGGCCGTTACTGAAAAAGATCTCCCTGGATCCCACTATCCTGGATAACTATCAGCCAGTCTCTAATATTCCATTCTTTGGCAAGGTTCTGGAGAAACAAAAAAGGAAGAATGAAAGACGTTTGCCACAAGATCTGGGAAAGTAAAGGGACATTCAAACCAAGGACTGAGATGCTCTATGATGGCACAAATAACATAATTCAAGACCAGAAGGAAATTTTTAAAAAAATGCTGGAGGCAATACGCAGACAAGCTATACAAAAGAGATCAAAAATGAAGAACACATGGAACAAAAAGCCATATGAAGACGAACCATAAACTCTAAAAAGTCAGGTAGAAGCTGCGACAAGAGAAATGGGGAAGAACAAATCACCAGGAACAGATGACTTTGCAATTGAACTACTGCAACTCACACTGATGGAATCCACTCCAGTCTTAACCAACATATGTCAACAGATGTGGAAAACAAAACGGTGGCCAATGGATTAGAAATGATCAATTTATATCTCCATTTGCAGCAACTATAAGACCATAGCACTAATCTACTACACAAGCCAAATCATGCTCAAATTTCTATTTGTGTCTCTTTTATTTTATTTTTATTTTTTTATGCTGGCTAAATGGCTGTAATAAAGTATTAATTGATTGAATGCTCAAAATTCTGCAACATAGACTCCAACCATACATAGACAGAGAAATCCCAGAGGCCCAAACAAGGTTCAGAAGAGGAAGAGGCACTAAGGGCCACATTGCAAACATATGATGACTAATGGAGCACACCAAGGAATTCAGAAAGATAATCAGCATGTGCTTTACAGATTATAGCAAAGCCTTTGACTGCATAGATCATGAAAAACTATGGAATGCCCTTAAACACATGAAAGTGCCAACACGTCTAATAATCCTGATGCGGAATCTGTAAAAGACAACAGTTAGAACAGAAAATGGAGGAAAAGAATGGTTTCCAGTTGGCAAAGGAGTCAGACAAGGTTGCATCCTTTCACTCTATCTTTTCAACTTGTATACAGAACATATACAGTGCTCTATAAATATACAACAATATATTATAAATAGCAGGCTTGGACACAGAAGAAGGAGGAATGAAAATAGGAGGAAGAAAATCAATAATTTAAAAGATATACAGACAACACCGTACTATTAGCAGAAAACATTGGAGACCTAGAACAACTACTGAGAAAGGTCAAGGAAGAAACTACAAAGGAGGCTTACTGTTGAACATAAAGAAAACAAAAATAATAACCATGGAGGATCTTCACAAGTTCAAATCTAGGAGTGAGGAAATAGAAGTAGTAAAAGACTCTTGCGGCGGACGAAAGAGAACTGATGGAGGAGCTAGATTGGCGGGATTGGGCATGCTCAGGGAATGGGAGGGGCGGGGCTCCCGCCAATCTGCTCAGCTTTTCAGCATTCCGAATGGAGCTTCTGCGCAGGCGCAAACCCTATTGTGTGAGGGCACAGATGACCACTCGAAGAAACACAGTTACAGGTAAGCAACCTGTACTTCCTATACCTGAGATCAAACGTAGATCAGAATGGGGACTGCAGTCAAGAAATCAGAAGAAGACTAAGAATGGGGAGGGCAGCTATGAAAGAACTAGAAAAGGTCCTAAAGAGTAAAGATATACGACTAAGGATGAAAATCAGAATTGTACAAGCAATTGTATTCCCTATTATCATATATGGATGTGATGGTTGGACAATTAAGAAAATAGACAAAACGAAAATGAATTCACTTGATATGTGGTGCTGGAGAGGAGTGCTGAGGATACAATGCATAGCAAAAAGAACAAATAAGTGGGTCCTAGAGCACATCAAGTCTGAAGTTTACCTGGAGGCAAAGATGACTAAACTGAGGCTATCACACTTTGGTCACATCATGAGAAGACACGACTCATTAGTAAAGACAATAATGTTGGGAAAAGTGGAAGGAATTAGGAAGAGGGGAAGACCATATTTTAGATGGAAGGACTCAATTAAGGAGGTCACGGGTATGAATCTGCAGAAACTGGGAAGAGTAATGGAGGATAGGGGGGTCTTGAAGATGTTTCATCTGCAGGGTTGCCATGAGTCGAGATTGACTCAAGGGTGGTTAACAACAACAACAATAGCAAAGTAGGCTGTGGTGAGGCCATTACTGAAAAAGACCTCCCTGGATCCCACCATCTTGGATAACTATTGGTCAGTCTATAATAGTCCATTCTTGGGAAAGTTCTGGATCAAGTGATGGCCACTCCATGGGTTTCTGGATGAAATAGATTATCTAGATCCATTTCTGTCTTCAGGCCTGCCTATGGGATGGAGGTAGCTTTGGTTATCTTGGTGAATGACCCACACAGGGAACTGGACAGGGGGAGTATGTCTCTGTTGGTTCTGCTGGACCTCTCAGCGGCTTTTCATACCATCAGCTATGGTGTCCTTCTAGGCTGCCTCTCTGAGATGGGACTTGGCAACATGTATGCAGTGGTTCCAGTCTTACCTGGAGGAACAATCTCAGAAAGTGGTGTTGGGGGATTCCTGTTTGATTCCTTGGCTGTTAGCCTGTGGGGTCCCTCAGGGTTCTGTTTTGTCTCCCATGTTATTTAACATCTACATGAAACCGGAGATTTGGGATGTGGTATCACCAATGTGCGGATGACACCCAAACTCTTTGTCCCCTTTCCATCTGATTCCTAGGAAGCTGTTTTTGTACTAAAGCTGTGTCTGCTGTCAGTAATTGATTGGATGAGGGAAAACAAACTGAAACTTAATCCAGACAAGACAGAAGTGCTTCTGGTCAGTTGTAAGGGAGATCAGGGAATAGGGACTCTACCTTTTGCTGGATGGGGTTACACTCCCCCTGAAATCTCAGACTCACAGCTTGGATGTTTTCCTCCTGGACTCAACTCTGAGCCTGGATGCCCAGGTTTCAGCAGTGGCCAGGAGTGCATTTGCACAGTTAAAACTAGTGCACTAGCTGCGCCTGTTTCTTGAGAAGTCAGATCTGACTATGGTGACACATGCCTTGATTACATCCCATTTGGACTACTGTAGCACCCTCTACTGCCTTTGTAAACTGTCTGGAAACTTCATTGGGTCCAGTATGCCTCATCCAGAATACTGACCAGGGCCAGTTACAGGGAGCATAGAATTCCCTTGTTGAATCAGCTTCACTGGCTATCAGTTTGTTTCTGGGCACAATTCAAAGTGCTGGTCATGACTTACAAAGCCCTGTCTGGCTTAGGTCCAGACTATTTCAGAGACTGCATCTCCCCATACGAACCTGCAAGGGTCCTAAGATCTGCAGGGGAAGGCTTTCTCTTGTTCCCACCGCCAGTGCAGGCTCCCTTGGTGGAGACACAAGAGAGAGCCTTCTTGGTGGCTGCTCCCACTCTCTGCAACACCCCTCCCGGGTTTGTTTTGTTGGCAGGCAAAGGCATTTTTCTTAAAGCAGGTTTTTTATGTATAATCATGCCAGGGATACATTTATATGGGGTAAGTGTGTGTGTTTAAGTTATGTTTTAAACCTTTGTATATTTATACATTTTATACTGTGTTTTAGCTAGTTCATTTTAATTGTGGAGTCGAAGGCTTTCATGGCCGGCATCTATAGAAGATTCTCTGAAGATGCCAGCCACGGATGCTGGCAAAACGTCAGAAAGGAACTCTTCTAGAATATGGCCACGTAGCCCGAAAGCCCCACAAAAAAACAAAAAACAAAACCATTTTAATTGTTTTTTAAATTTTTATTATAAATGATTTTATTTCTGAGACATCTTGGGTCCCTTTCTGAGAGAAAAGTGGCATAGAAATGAATGAAATAAGTAAACAAACCCTTTAATAATCATACTGGCAGTGAGATTTAGGGAGTTGTAATCTGAAAAGTAACTTTTCTGATATCTAGTTTAAACACGTGGATATCCTACTCTGAGAAGAAGAATTTCAACATGTTTCTTTCTTGAAATCCTGTGTTCTTGCTGCTCAGTACCTGACCTGTTAATTATTTCCATTGTGATGAAAGCATAAACAGAAGAAATTAGAAAGAATCAAGGGAAGCTCTTTTAACTCTGTTGATTGTTAAACTCATTCACTAGGAATCATTTTTAAGTTGTTTAACATGAGCCAACATAAGGTTAACTGCAAGGCTAAGAGCATTTAGTAAAGAATCTTCTAAAACAGGTTTCTCTGTTTTGTAAAATTGCATTTAAATATCTTTAAATGGAATGCGGTTGTTCTGTGGATCCAGGGGAAAATTTATTCTAACCATTTTTCTTAACAATTTTTTAACAATTACAGGAATATATGTTTTGTGTGTGTGTGTGTGTGTGTGTGTGTATCTATCTATCTAGATGTGTGTGTGTATGTGTGTGTATATATATATATATATATATACACACACATATATAACCTCAGACAGAAGTGAATTTGTTTTGCGAAGAACCCAAAGGGCTAACTGTCAGAACAAGCTTTTGAGCAAATCTGAAGGCACTTAAGCCTTTGAGGATGCATAAGATGGAAGTAGAGCAAGAATGGCTGAGGGCAGTGTGGCACTGGAAGACTTCCATGTAATTCCAGGGTTAGGAAATGAACTGTTATTTTCTTGTAATGTAGAAATGTTAAAACGAGGAGAGGCAAGCTTTCTATCCCAGATTTCATTAATCCTTTAATGCTGTGCTCAATTCAGATTAGGAGCCTGTTTTCTTTATGCCCTGCATGGTTTCTATCTCACGCCTTTCTTTCCTTGCTGTCTCTGCCACCCATCTGTAGATGCAGGAAGCCATGTGGCAATGTCCTCCTTTCAGTGTGGAACCTTCAACTTTTTTATTGTGCTACCATAATGTATTATTTTAGACAATTAAAGTATATGATGTCACATATGCTATTGTGGCACATAACCATAACAGTAGACAGTAATGTTTTTATAATAGCCATTTGATGTAATCCATGTCCTGAGATACAGATAGCTATTTGCAACTTTTGCTGCAGCTTAACTTGCTGGTGCTTTTAATATTTTATGTACTTTGCAGAGTCTAAAAGCTTTATTTGTTATGCAGCTTTCTGCTACTCTGACAGCATATGATGAAGCTGGCAATATTGCATGAAAGCTGAAATTATGATTAAAATTTCTTAGCCTTTAATGTGCTACAGGACTCTTCGCTGTGTTTGCTGCATCAGACAAACACAGCTACTCTTTTAGTAATTCATAAAATGCAAGCTTAAAATGGGAAATAGCAATTCTAACTTTTCCATTGGGACTAAATACACCCTAAGGATACTAAGAGCCCGCTATAATTGCCTGAGAATGAGTTGAGAGTTTTGTACTTAGCTCTCAAGAAGCTTTTATCCTGGGCTTTAATTAATTCTGATAAAGGCAAGATGCAGAAGTCTCTTGCAAAGCAGGAAGAACTATATGCCCAAAGAGGTGTGGGAAGAACTTCATTGTGAAAAGTTTAGCTCAAAACCCCCCAATAACAACCCTTTAGTCACATGTGGAAAGAAACAGTGAGGCAGAATTGAGCAGTCAAGGCTATAGAGCTTCAGCTGGGAACTGCGATCCTGGGTTCAGCAGCTGGCAGTCCTCTACAGAGTAAAACAGCGACACCATCTAATAACCATGTGTAATAAATGGGAGTCCTTCCATTTATCGGGGCCTTTTTCCCTGTGGGAGAGGGTACTGTAAGATATGAGGAGTGGTGATATCACTTCATTAAGAAAAAAAGCAGAGCCTCCCTATAGGCCATCTGGTGCCATCCTGCCATGGAGGGAGAGATGCAGGTCCAGATCCATCAGGCCTGGCCTAGATTAAGAAGCTGAGCCCTCCCTCCAGTCCATCTGCCTTGGTCGAGGCGTCAGAGGGAGAGAAGAACTGCTTAGACCTGACCCCTTCCCTGCCACCATTCCCTTCTCCTTTTGTGTTGTGTCTTTTTAGATTGTAAGCCTGAGGACAGGGAACCATCTAATTAAAAATAATAATAATTGTAAGCTGCTCTGAGAGCCTTTAGGGCTGAAAGGCGGGGTATAAATACCGTAAATAGTAAAATAATAAGTAATATGACCTTCCTAGATGCTGAAGAGAGACTGTTGAGGCAGTTGAGAGTAAGAAGATCCAAGGGAAAGAAAAGCCTTGGCTGTTGGCCTTTTCTTAGGAGCAAAACAGATGGGCAGGAAAAAGTGTCTTGAAGCTGCCTTTTCCAAAGCCACATTCAAACCCCACCAACCGCACCACCGGCTCCCAAGGCAGCTGGAGTGCTCATGTCATGACCATATGACATGACTTCAAGCCAGGAAGAAGCGCGGGGGGGGGGGGGGGGAAGAAGCTGCTTCTTTTTGAAACGGCTTTCTTTGCATAAGGCACCTAGAGGGGACTTTTCTGCTGGCTTCAAGGCATGTGTCATCTAAAAGCCACGTCTTCAAGACAGCCTGAAAGCACCTTTTTTTGCCTGTATGTTTAGTCAGGAATTCCGGCTTGGCTGAAATGATTATTATTTTGTAATTTATCTTTACGTTTGTGCCTGGAAGAACAGTTCTTTTCTTTCTTTAATGTTCTTTACTTCCAAATAAACCTTTTTCTTTTTAATGGTCTTAGCTTGGCTACTGTCTGTTCTGATTGTCGGTTACCAGTAGAAGGCCCAGCGATGTCCCAATGCATTCCTGGGGTGTGACAAGTTAAATCGTTGGATGGTGGCAGTGAGTTGCTTTTTTTTTTTTAAATTAAGGTGCTCTCATGGACTTCCATCCAGCGCAGGGGAGTGGAGTGGGACCATAGAGAACCTTCACATGGTGGCATTGGGTTTCTCTGCTTCTGTCTTCTTCTGGGGGCATTCTCTGGCAAGCTGGCAAGGTTAAGTGTTAGTGATTATGGCACTGCATCATGGGACTGAATTGTAGTTATACAAGACTGAAGGAAATGCACTCTGTACATGCTTCAGTATCCATCTGTCCAGCTTAAAACAGGATAAAACATCACAGCAGGAGCAGCATGTCTGTACCTGCACAGTCTATTTTTATTTCTGGGCCCTTTTCACATTTCCAGACTTCGTTCTTTCTTTGGTACGGTTCTGTGCCAATTACATGGGAGTAAGTCCCAGTGAACTGAGTACATTAACCTCTGAGTAGAACACAGTAGCTGCCCTTAAAAAGAGTGGCCATTTAACCGGTGACTTTTCTGTACAACCAGTTTTTCTGAACATCCCAGTTGAGGACTCACTTTTCCTTTAATGAAGCACAGCAGATCAGAACTTTTTTTTTTTTGGCTTAAAAAAGAAATAAGTCATATAGGTTTACGTGGGAGAAAGCACCACTGAATCCTCTTCAGCCCATGGATACGATTGTTTTTAAAGACTTCACAAGGCCACTATCACTGAATTTTCCAGAAAAAAAGAGCTTTGTGAAATATATTTGGTTGCGGGGAAAAACACCCTAAAACAAACAGGGCTGGAGAGTAATTGCCTGCAAATTGATTAATGCTGGCTTTTCTTTGGAGAAAACTAGCCAGAAGAGTAACCGTAGAGGTTCTGGGATAGTTTGGGTTGACAAGGAAGAGGGACATTTGAAAATGGTGCAATTAATAAATTAGTATTAATGTATTATTTGTTTTTATAGTCCTTTAAGAAAGCTCTAAAATTGATTTAAAGTGAGGGTCTAGCCCTCAGGCCAGCCCCAAGGGAATTAATTGTATGAGGAAAATCCAGAGCCCTCCCCTTCATCAAAAGGGTGCCATAGGTGTTCACCGAATTCCTGCTTGTCTCTCCCCATGACCTGCCAAGAGTTGGAAGGGACCTCAAGGGCCATCTGGTCCAACCCCCTTTGGTCATTCAGGAATACATAGAATCCTAGAGTTAGAAGAGACCCCCAGGGCTATCCACTCCAATCCTATTATGCCATGCAGCAACTCACAATCAAAGCACCCACAACAGATGGCCATCCAGCTTCTGCTTAAAGACAGCCCTCAGAGAAGGAGACTCTGCCACCCTCTATTGAGGCAGCAGTGTCTTCCCATCTCAAACAGCTCTTACCATAAGGAGGTTCCTCCTAATGTTGAGTTGGAACCTATTTTCCTGTAACAACTGTGACACCACAGTAGTGTAGGTATCAAGAACTGAGTTTTTCAGCTTGCCTGCCATGTTAATGTGGCCTGGTTTGTCTGCCACAGCTTTGCTTGCTTACATTGTATTCCATGACACTAATGCAGAATGCTGAATGATAATTGCGAAAACTGTTGCACACATTCTTTGGATGGTTAATGGATAGATGGGAAGGGAGATGAAGTTGTGCTTGGAGTTTCAAAGGCAGTCTCATGAGATCGGAAGAAAGGGCACCCATGGAAAAGGGGGGGGGAGAGGTTTCCTTTAAGGGTGAATGGGATGTTAGCGTGCTTAAAATGTGAATTTTTGTATTTTTTAATTGTACATTACTAATGCTCACTTTTCAGTCTTGACATCATATGTCTATGGAGAACATGTAGTTTCAGGATGCAGGTTTTCTTGTTTCAACTACTGAAGCCTGGATTTCTGAACTAAATGGAACCTGAACAAGACAGCAGAGTAGGCAAGCCCCCCCACCCCCACCCCCACCCCCCCGCATAGAAAATGGAAAAAATTCAGTCTAGCCCAAAGCCAGCAGTAGACTTATCAGAGACAAGAGGATGGTCATATGAAATCAGGCCGGGAGGAAGAAGCGGGGCAGCAGGACCATGACAGATCTCCTCTGGCTCTGGCTCCACATTCTCGATTGTGGTGCACAGCACCAAGGGCCAAGGCACATTCTAGTTGGCCTCTTTCCCTGAAGGCCAGAAAAGGGTCTGTGTGCCATGTCTGCACAGTCTGGCAGGAGGGACAGATTAGCTTCATTTTCTTGCATTTTGAAACCCAAGACATGCTTCCTAGTGATGGTTTTGGTGGGAGATTGGCAAAACAATGAAAAATGATTAAAATAAATTATTTTTTTAATGAAAAGAGGCAATTTAAGTAAATGTATTTTTAACTTTATTTGATTAGAGTTTGAAATATAGTAATACACATTCTCTTTTATGTATAGGCTCCGCTAAGGTAGACCATTTTATTCTTGATTTTTTAATTCATCCATTAAAATCTAGCTCATTCTTTTTGCTAGATGTTGAAGCTTTTCTTGTTGGTTATGATCAGAAGATGTTGAAACAAATACATTAGTAAGACACCCATTTTAACTCTACCCAAGAATGATAGTTGAAGTTTTGACCATTTTTCTAAATCTTTCTTGATCTCTTTCCATACTTTGTTGTAGTTATTGGCAAAGAGGTTTGCATTTCTTTTAGTAAACTGTGTATCTAAATATTTTATCTGTTTTTCTGTCTTGAATCTAGATTTATCTTTTAATTTTTCCTCTTCTCTCTTTGACATGTTTTGGTTAAGAGTGCTGTTTTATCCTGATTAATTTTAAAGCCTGCCAATTTCCCGAAGTCTTGTGTAGTGAGAAGTTTTTCTGTGCTGTTTAATGGAACTTCTAAAAAGAACACAAGATCATCCACAAACACTTTAAGCTTTATAGTTCTGTCATCTTATATTGATTCCTTAAATGTCTTGCTCCTCTCTTATTTTATTCATACTGTATTTCCATGATGAGAGTGAAAAATAATGGCGATAGGGGACAGCCCTGTCTTGTGCCTTTTTCAATATTAATTTGTTCACTGTTTTCATCACTGATTATTACCTGGGTATTTTGCTATTTGTATATCACCTTAATCCATTTGTCAAAAAATTTCCCCATGTTCATTCTCTCAGTGGTTACTGCCTTGCTAGTGTCCCATAGTTTATTGTATGTAGCACCTTCTGTGAAGTTTTCTACAAAATTATGTTTTAATGTTTCTTTAACTTTTTAAACAATGTTTTTATTTCCGAGTATGCTTTCTCTAAGTGTCCAAGAAAAATCTGCTCTCTTCTCCATTAGGTTTAACACAATGGGTTTATGATCTGATATGATTTTAGGCAGTATCTCCATGCTTTGGAATATCAGCTGTAGTTTCTATGATACTATGAACATGTCAATTTTAGAAATTGTGTGATGTGAGTCTTAGTAGACTATATATCCTTTGGCATGTCCACATTTTGATCTCCAAATATTAGTCATTGTAAATTCTTCTGCTAGTTCAAAAAAGATCTTGGTAATTTACCTTGTGTTTTTTTAATTCTCTGATGCTCTGTCTGTTATTGGAACTATTACTGCATGAAATCTCCCATGAGTAATATGTAATCATAACCAAGTTTCCTTATATCTAAGGAGAGATCATTGAAGAATTTTCCCTTTTTCCCAAGGGGTGCATATATTCTGACCAGCAGTTTCAAATCCTTTAAGTTCATTTCTATGCTGATATAGGAACTTTTAGTATCTACAATTTTATTTTGCTGGCTATTTTTGTTGATATACATTGTTACAGCTTTCTTTTCTGTTGCCGATATATAGTTGTGGACCAAGTTAGGATATGTTAAGTATTTTGTGTCTCTTTCTCTGATTGTAAGCATATGATGTCACATCATGTTTTTATCTAAATAGTGAAATGTCATGCTGCATTTGTGTTTGGAGTTCAATCCTTTGATAGCCCATGATAGATAATTTTTTTTTTTAAAAAAAGTGCCAGCATCATTAATGCTGTTACATGGAATGGTTGCCTCTAGTAGGTTGCGGTAGCTCTTCAAACTCCTACAGCCTTTTAAACTTAATTAGTTTACAGTTATAAACCGCTTAGACACTGCTTAGGCAGTATGAAGCGGTATATAAATGAAGCTTGTTTGTTTAACAAATTGTAAGCCGCTCTGATAACCTTGGCTGAAGATCAGGGTATAAATAAAACATCATCATCATCATCATCATCATCATCATCATCATTATTTTATTTTCCCAAGAATGCATCTCCTTCCAACAATAGAGTACTTGGCCGGGTTCCCAACAAGCTCCTTTTAGCTCTCATTGTATCAGAGAGATTGAATGGCAGATAAATTGTTGATTTCTGCCCTCCTTGACACACTAGGGTGGCTTCGGATCATGAGCTCTTCATGGCCAGCAACCTCCTATGACACCATTTTACTGGAAATCAAGATCCTTCATTTAAGTTTTAGAATATATTTGCGTATGATCAGTTGGTAGAGCTGCTGGCCAGGCAGGAAGAGGGAGATAAAGCTGCCAAACTTGTAACTTTCCATCTGCACACTGGGTGACCTTGCCCTTTTGAGGTGAAACCCCCCCCCCCATCTCTCTAGCCTCTGTATCTCATTATGTGTCCAAAACACAAGCAAAAAACACACTTCTCACAAGCATTTTACATAGGGGAGACGCAATCTGTATTATGACTGGGTTTGGCTGCATTTTTGCTTTAATTAATATTGTTAACTATCTTAGGCCTCATATTTGAAGAAAAGTAGGGTATAAATTAAATAATTAACTAAATATTTTTGACTCACATACATGTACCTGTGCATCTTTAACACAGGAATAATAATCAGGCTGTTATCTTGAGCAGATGGAGCACATTGAATCCTCTAAACATCTATGAAAACATGATGAAAAAGCAGGTGTTAACATACTCAGGGGTAACTGCCTGTTATTATCCTGGCTATCTGTTTTTAAGGATGTTGTACAAGGAGGTTTTCACTACAGACAGATACACACTTCTGGCAGAAAGCAAAAATAATTATTCTTTATTCATTTCCTTTGTTCAGCGCTGAGGCAGTGTTGGTGTGGAAATTATTAGTTTTCCTTTTACTTACCTGAGATTGTCTTTTGAGGTTATAGAGGAATAGAGAGAGGCATTTGTCTTTCATGATTCAAGTATCTAGACGTGGAGAAAGGCCAGCCTATTCCTGGCCCTCAACTGGAGAATGAGCAGCTCCAGGAGACTTGGTTCATTTCCGTTATAGGTTTCTTGCTCCTGTATCTCACCTTGAGAGAAGCTTAGATTATCCCTTCAGGAAGATGAGAAGTAGAAGATAAGAGTCACTTCTATATTTGCTCTCATCATTTCTCTAGGAGCTCTGGTGGCGCAGTGGTTAAATGCCTGTACTGCAACCACTCACCCACAGTTCAGTCCCAGCCAGGGACTCAGGATTGACTCAGTCTTGCATCCTTCAGAGGTCAGTAAAATGAGTACCCAGCTTGTTGGGGGACAATTAGCTTAAACATTGTAAAATTGCTTAGGAAGCGCTAAGTGCAGTATGAAGCAGTATATAAGTGGAGCTGCTATTTCGATTGCTCTGTACAGCTGAGACTTGTTAGAGCTTTATGGGGAAAGATGACTCCACAGTTGTTTATTTTAAATTCTTAAATAGAATGTAATCACACAAGAAGTAATTGCACGACTTTTTTGAGGAGAAGCATGAAGACTGTTCTGTTATTGTGATAATTTATTGGAGGTCAGTGCATGTAAGCATAACTTCTTTTTTCTCTCTCAACCCCCCCCCCCCCCCAAATATCCTCCTCATAGGAATGCTGAATTTGGCAGTCTCCAGAAAAGTCACAGGGATTCTTAGCAGCTAAACAACAAATTCAGGTAATTATAATACATGTTGTAGCTAGTTTTAACTGCTCAAACTGCTTTGGAAATCATGAAGTTAATGATATGACACTACAGTTCATGATCTAATAATATAGTTCATTTTGTGAATATAGCCACAAAAGTCATTGGGAGATATTTGGAAATGTCACAAGTGCCTAATTCCCCCCCCCCCCCCCCGCCAACATGCAAGACCAGTTTGTTGTATTTTGATTAACTGTGCTAGGCATTACTGGTTTAATGCTCATTAAAGAGAATAAAATTCCCATGGTTTCTTTACATGGCTTATTGGAGACAAATGAATATCGAGAGCATTGCTTTTGTGTGTGTGTGTTTAGATATGGAACTGTATCAAATGTATACATGCACGCCACTTTCATGAAAACGTAAATGTTAACCATTTGTGCCACAATATTTCTGATCTTTCCAGTTCAAAATTGCAGCCAAAGTTTTGGGCCCATTAATCATATATTCTTTTTATCTGTTCCTCTTCCAACTGTTTTTAACAATAATTTATACATTCTGTTGAATAAATGAGCCACATAATTTGTACTTATCTGTAATTCAAATTTTATTTCCCCTTGCTCAGACCCAAATAATTTGTATCCACTTTCTATCTTTAAAACAATTGTCTATTGCAGCGGTTTTCAACCTGTGGGTTGTGACTCCTTTGGGGGTCGAACAACCCTTTCACAGGGGTTGCCTAAGACCATAGGAAAACACATATTTCTGATGGTTTTAGGATTTAAACATAGGAACCGCGATGCTGCAATTTTATGGTTGGGGGTCACCACAGTACGAAGAACTGTATTAAAGGGTTACGGCATTAGGAAAGTTGAGAACCACTGGTCTTTAACCATAATATTGGAAAATAATGCCTACAAACATCAGCTCCTTGTTAGATGTAGGTCTATATCAACCATTTTCCAATTTCAACAAATCCTAGTAAATCTCCCAACTTGCCTTCATTTTTTCCCAGTTTTATAGATGGCTTCTTGTGTATAAAGGGGAGAAACCCCCCTCCTTTTCCATAGGCTCCTTCTGAAAATGAAACCCCATGGCTGGTGAGTTTTTTGCCTTTGGAAGAAGTGAAATTAAATCCCATTCCTTTTCCCATCCTTCCTCCCAAAGGCAAAATCCCATAGGTAGCAGAGTTTCTGCATTTGGAAGGAGTGACATTAAACCCTTTCTTTCCCTTTGACTTTGGAAAAGGCTTCCCTCTCACCTCTAGTTTTCTTACCCAGGTTTCTCACCACCCCCCAGTGACCCCACATTTGGAAGATGAGAGCACAAACTTCATGGCAGGCTTTCAGATGCCCTTGTGCAGTTAAGGTGGGTGGGTGGGTGGGGGATAATTGAGATATTTTCCCTTATGTAGAGGTGCTCAGTCCCTAACCTTTGTGAATGTGGAGGGCTGAATGTGTATACAGTCATTTTGCTCTTTCTTCTCTTCCTATCTCATTCAACAGAACTTCCAATGACCAGTTAAACAAAAGAGGGGAAAGTGGATATCCTTGTCTTGTCGCCTTAGTTGGCTAACTCTCCATTGACTGAAATTCTTGATGATTGATTGTCATAAATTCCCTCAGTCCAATTTATAAAATAGTTACCAAATTATATCTTCTTTAATAAGGGAAGTAGAAAATCCCAGTTTAACTTGTGAAAAGTGTTCTCTATGTAAGAATATTAGCACTGCGTGCTGTTCAGTCTGATAATCTAAATATTAAATAATCTACATGCAGTGGCTGATTTCTTTCATATGCCTTAAACCAAATTTAATGATGTTATGTAAATAATTTTAGTTATACTGAATATGAATCCTGACCGCATATGACCTGGAATTGATTGAATTAGGATAAAAATCAGTGCTATGGCTCTGTTAATTGTATATGTAGTTCACACTTGAAATAAGTCTTATACTAATCTGCTGCTTCTTTTAAGACAGTTGTTCTGATTCTGTTGGATATGGGCTTATAGTCAGAATAGGTTTGATAAAGATATACAAACAGGCACTGATTTTGTAAATTCTGAATGAGAGGAGCCTCTTAAAAATGGAAACCATGCAAAGTGTAAATGAAATGGGGGTAATTGAAATTAGAAAATACAGAGACATTTGTGACTGAAAGAATTCTCAGTTCAAGACAAAAATGATTCCATCTACATATTATTTCATAGCACCATAGAATCATAGAATCAAAGAGTTGGAAGACACCACAAGAGCCATTCAGTCCAACCCCTGCCATGCAGGAACTCACAATCCAAGCATCCTCAACAGATGGCCATCCAGCCTCTGCTTAAAGACTTCCAAGGAAGGAGACTTCACTACACTCCAACGGAGTGTGTTCCACTGTTGAACAGCCCTTACTGTCAGGAAGTTCCTCCTAATGTTGAGGTGGAATCTCTTTTCCTGCAGCTTGCATCCATTGTTCCATGGATTTTGGTGTCTAGGGTCCAGGGGGTGTCCCCAGCTGATACCAAGGAGATTAGCTGCAAGAGCTTTATGTCTTATTATTATATTATATTTTATTTTTAAAAGATTTTTTATTGATTAAAAACTACGCCAATACAGTGACACACATAAAACATAAAATGTGACATAAGACAAAAGAGAACAAATAAATTAACTTCCTGAGAATATCATAAGATTACATTGCTCATTTCGGTGTTCATTAATACGTTAAAAGTTCCCTGATTAAACTATTTGTCGTTTATTTCTATTCAACAGAAATATTTTTTCTTACTTCTTTCTACTATAATATTTTGTTATAAATCAACGTCTTAGATCTTATGTATTAATCCAAATTTTCTCATTCTTTACAAAATTTATTAAAGGCTCCCATATTTTTTTCCATTTCTCCCAGTTATGACCTTTAATTAAGCACATGAATTTGTCGATTTCCATATAGTCATCAGTTTCATCAACAAATCTTCCCCAGTAGGTTGTCTGTCTCCTTTCCATTGTGAAGCATATACAATCCGAGCTGCCGATATCATATAAAATAAAAGTTTGCCAAATGTATCCTCTATTTTTTGATCTAGAAACATAACCAATAAAAGCATTTTGGTTCCACTTTAACATAACAATTCAGTATTTTTAAAATTTTCTCATGAATTTGTACCCAAAACTTTTTTGCAAGATCGCAGTGTCGCCATGTATGTATGAATGAACCAGGGGCTTTTACACATTTCCAACACTTAATTTCTTGGTTCTTATACATTTTAGCCAGTTTTGTAGGTGTGAGATATCACCTATTTTGCATGTTATAGTAGTTCTCTCAAATTTCAACACACACCTAATAATAATAATAATAATAATAATAATAATAATAATTTTTATTCCTAGCCCGCCCCTCTGAACGGGCAAACGGGGCGGGGTACAAGAGAAGTTAAAACATCACAATTAAAATATCCAATTCCAATCCCAACTCCCCCCCCCCCTTAAAAAAGGATTAAACCAAAGGCAAGTTAAAAGCAATTGCAAATATGTAAAATCAACAATATCACAACAAAAGACTTCCTGAGCAGTTTAGCAGGATGGAGACTAAAAACAAGTAGGAAATTGAGCTGGGAAATGTTAAACACTTTCCGGGAAGGCCTGCCGGAAGAGATGCATCTTCAAGGCTTTCTTGAAGCTGTCAATAGATGGAATAAGACACATCTCGTCCTGCAGATTATTCCAAACCGCTGAGAAGGCCCTCGCCATATATTTTAATCTTTTGCGCCAAGTTTTTCCCCCATTGCTCCAGTGGCAGATTCTCATCTAAGTCTTGGGCCCATTTAATCATTGATGATTTAACATATTCATCATACATTTCAATTTTTTAAATAAAATTATAAAATAAAGAGATTTTTCAGGGGGTTTATCAAATTATTTTTATTAAATAATTTTTATTGATTAAAAACATAAAGCATACATAAAAAAGACAATTAGATAAACATATTCTATTAAAAAACCAAGTCATGATAACTAAACAAAGCAGAAAGAAAAAATACATGTTTTTCTAGATCTATTAAGTATGCATATATTATACCTATAATCTTATATACTAACGTATAAAAATATACCATTTTTAATTTTTAAATCTATTTTCTATTGCATTAAGAATTTTCCATAGTTACTTTCCTTTTCCGTCTCTTTACTCAACAATTAACTTCCTAAGCTAGTAGAGCTCCATGTTAATACTAAGCTGTTTTAACCCAATTGTTCTTAATTAATCATCAATAAAATGACCTCTTATTCTACTATAGCCTCAGATATACATGTATTATTCTTATCTATCAACCTATATTACTTATATATTAATATTTTCAGTAATCCTACACATCTAATTTTGTCAATGTGTCCCATTGATCACTTATAAGTTCCATTGTCTGTTCCCATGCCTTTACGTATTATCCCAGTTTGTCGTCTTTTAGAAGACATGTCAATTTATCTAATATTGCCATATCCATTACTTTTAATAAGCAGCCTTCTGTATCTGGTATTTCACACTCTTTCCACTTCTGTGCTATCAGTAATCTAGCTGCTGCTGATATATAGTAGTTCAGTCTTGCATTCTTTTTTTCAATTTGATCATCTATCATCCCTAATAGATAGGTTTCCGGCTTCATTTGAAATTTTATCTGTAGGATTTTTTCAATTATTTGATGAATTCAACCCCAAAATTTCTTAATTCTGAGACATGTCCTCCATTGATGGTAATAAGTCCCTATATTTTTTTTTTTGCATTTCCAGCACTTGTTATTAACATATTTATACATTTTAGATAGTCTTTGGAGGGTAAGATGCCACCTATAATGCATCTTATATAAATTCTCTTTAATATTTTGAGACATAGAAAATTTCATTGTTCTTTTCCATACTTTTTCCCATTTGTCCAGTTCAGTTACATGACCCACATTTTGTGTTCATTTAACCATTGAGATCTTAATCCTTTCTTCTTCTGTTTCCCAATTTAGAGCAATTTTATAAAATTTGGATAATATCTTTTGATTTTCTCCCAATAGTTTTTTTTTCTAATTCTGACAATTCTTTCTCAGTACCATAATTCTTTATTTCTATCTTTGTTTTCTCTTTCAATTGCCTATAAAGGAGCCAGTGACACAAAATACCATCATCTTTTAGTTCTTCTTGTGTTTTTATTTTATATTCTTTTCCCTCAAATCTAATTAAATCTCCATGGGTAATCCATCTATCCTTTAGTATATTTTCTCTTTTATAAAATGCCTTGTGTGGTGAGATCCATAGAGGTGTATGAGGGGAACACCTTCTCTTATATATTTTCCAAACGTTCAACAAGGATCTTCTGATATAATGATTATTGAAGTCCTTATTTACATTCTATTTGTTAAACCAAAGATAAATGTGCCACTCAAATTTAATTTCTTCTCCTTCCAAATTTAATAGACTAGTATTTTGTAGCAATACCCAGTCTCTAATCCATACCAAATAAGCTGCCCGACAATACAATTTCAGATTTGGAAGGCCTAGAACTCCCCTTTCTTTAGCATCATTTCCCACCTTTATTCTGGGTTTTCTCCCAGCTCATACATACTTTGAAATTTCTTTATGCCATTCCTTGAAGACTATTTTTGATCGAGGTGGGCTTACAACAAGATAAAACACACATAGCAATACAATACAAAACATCTTATATAAAATTAGGTTAATAAAATCATTACAAAGCATTAAAACACCTAATCACGATCTGTCCATACTATCATAGTCAGAAGTGGTATATCCTAAATCATTTATAGGAGGTCTGAAGGGTAGGCCCACCAGAAGAGATCCATCTTAAGTGCTCTCTTAAAGGCTTCCAAGGTAGTACTAAGACGGATCTCCTCTGGCATGGCATTCCATAATTTAGGGGCCACGGCTGTGAATGTTTTTTGGGAAGTAGTTTTTTGTCTGGTTCTTGCATGTTCCAGTAAGAGCTTCCCTGATGTTTTGAGAGTGCGGGGTGGATTATGTAGGAAGAGGTGTTCCCTCAAGTAACTCGGGCCCAAGCCATGTAGGGCTTTAAAGGTAACAACCAACATTTTGTATTGCACTTGGAAGCTGATCGGCAGCCAGTGAAGGGATCTTAAAATTGGTGTAATGTGATCCGATCTAGATGTTCAAAATGCTGCTGCATTTTGGATCAGTTGAAGCTTCTGAACTTGGTACAAAGGTATCCGCATGTAGAGCGCATTACAGAAATCTAAAGGAGAGGTTACCAGTGTGTGTACCACCACTTCAAGGTCCCTTTGGGCCAGGTAAGGACACAGTTGGCATATCAACCGAAGTCGATACCAGGCATTCCTGGATATCGTCTTCACCTGAGATGTCAATTGGAGAGATGAGTCCAGGAGCACTCCCAAACTGCAAACTTCATCCTTTAGGGGAAGTGTGACCCTTTCCAGGACAGGATGATAAATTTCTTTCCCTGGGCCAGAGGTATCAATCGTGAGTACTTCCATTTTCTCTGGATTCAACCTGAGCTTGTTTTCCCTCATCCAGCCCATTACTGACTCAAGGCAGGCATTCAGAAGAAAGACACCATCTTTGGTAACTGCAGCAGTCGGAGATATAGAGAAATAGATTTGGGTGTCATCAGCATACTGATAACGCCGCGCCCCATGTTCCCAATGATCTCTCCCAGCGGTTTTGTTTAAATGTTGAATAGCATGGGGTACAGAATGGCACCCTGAGGAACGCCAGTTGTCAGCTCTCTTTTACGAGAACAGCTGTCCCCTAGCCTCACCATCTGGAATCCGCCCGAAAGGTAGGACCAGAACCAGTAGAGCACAGTGGCCCCAATGCCTAACTCCCTCAGACGTTCCAGAAGGATACCGTGGTCAATGGTATCAAACACCGCTGAGATGTCCAGGACTATCAACAGGGTCACACTTCCCCTGTCGATGACCAGACAGAGATCATCTACCAAGGCGACCATGGCTGTCTCAACTCTGTATCCCACCCTGAAGATGGTTTGAAATGGGTCAAGATAATTGGCTCCATCTAAGACCACCTGGAGTTGGAAGGCAACTGCCCTCTCGATCACTTTGCCCAAGAATGGTAATAAAGAGACTGGCCTATAATGATTTCTTACCAGGGGATCTAGGGAGGGTTTTTTTCAAAAGTGGTTTGACCGCTGCCTATTTAAGTATGGATGGAAATTTTCCCTCCCTAAGGAATGCAATGATTATAGAATGAAGTAGTGATGTTACTGCATCCCCTCCCTGGATGGCCAGCCAAGATGGGCAAGGATCAAGGAGGCACGTAGTCTTCCGTACACATCCAAGTAGCTTGTCCACTTCATCGATACTTACAAGCTTGAATTGACCCAGTCTAACATAGTCCATGGAGTTACTGGACACCTCCTTACAGTTTCTGTTACAATGCTGGCATTGAGATCGGCCCTTATCTGAGAGATTTTATCAGCAAAAAAGTTGTTAAATGCGTCACAACAGGCTTTAGTTGGTTCTAATAATGGGTTCAGGGTGGGAGACAATTGAGTTAGCTCTTTAACCACCCTGAACAGCTCTGCTGGACGAGACTCTGCTGATACCACAAACCCTGTCTCTGCTTCTGTGCAACGCCAGGTCCATTAAAAACAAGACCCACATCCTTCAAGAGCTAATAGAGGACAACAACTGTGACCTGGCGTGCATAACCGAGACCTGGCTTGGGCCTGAAGGTGACGCTGTGTGGGCTCAGGTCCTCCCTACTGGGTACTCGGTGAAGGACCAGAACAGGTTAGGTGGGCGGGGGGGGGGGGGGGTGTTGCCTTGGTGCATAAAAACACCTTGTCTCTAACCAGGAACCATGTCCGCCAGACCACCTATATCGAGTGTATTTACCTGACCCTGAAGGCTAGAGACAGTCTAGGGATTCTGTTGGTCTACCGGCCACCCCGTGTGCTAACTGACTCCCTTAACGAGCTGAAACAGTTTGTCTCGGAGCTGGTGTTGGAGTCTCCCAGGCTTTTAGTCCTGGGAGACTTCAACATCCCCTTCGCGGTGCAGCTCGGGAATTCATGGATACCATGACAGCCATGGGCCTGTCCCAGCTAGTAACGGGTCCTACGCATTTTGCGGGGAATACACTCGATTTGGTTTTCTGTACGGACATGGAAACTCCGTGGGCGGAAATTACTAATATTTCGGCCCTGTCATGGACGGATCATTTCTTGGTAGAGGCAAGCATCAAGGCATCAACCCAGATCCCCTCCGGGGGTGGCGGACCTATTAGGATGGTCCACCCTCGAAGGCTGATGGAACCTGATAGGTTCCAAGAAGCCCTAGAAGGGTATATGGTTGGAAGTGACGGCGATACTGTTGATGCCCTAGTTAACACCTGGGATACCGATCTCTCCAGGGCTATACACAGTATTGCTCCCAAGCGCCCTCTCAGGCCTGCTTCCAAAAGGAAGCCCTGGTATACGGAAGATCTCCGGGCAAGGAAGCGGGTCCTGCGATGGCTAGAGCACGCCTGGCGGAAACACCAGCGTTTATCCGACAAGGCTCTCCTAGACCATCTTTTGAAGGACTATGGAGAGGCGATACAAGCAGCTAAGAATTCGTTCTTTGCTGCTCGTGTCGCGTCCGCGGAGTCGCGTCCAGCAGAGTTGTTCAGGGTAGTGAGGGAGCTAACTCAGCTCCCCCCTGCCCCGAACCAGATCCTTGAACCCACCAAGGCCTGCTGTGACAAATTTAACAACTTCTTCGTGGATAAAATCTCTCGGATAAACGAAGGTCTGGACGCCAGGGTTGAAACAGAAACCAGAACAGAGGTGTCGAGAGCTTCCGTGGACTCAGTTGTACTGGATCAGTTTGAGTCTGTCAGTACCGAGGATGTGGACAAGATCCTTAGAAGTCTTAGGAAGACAACCTACTCTCTCGATCCCTGTCCCTCGTGGCTAGTGGCACAGGGGGGACCGGTTGTAACTTCATTGTTACACCGGATCATTAATTCATCCTTGAGGGAAGGGCAGTTCCCTGAAGATCTTAAATTGGCCATTATAAAACCTATATTGAAAAAGCCCTCTCTCGACCCCCTGGTTTATAATAATTATCGGCCAGTTTCGCTGCTGCCATTTTTGGGGAAGGCGATCGAGAGGGCGGTTGCACTCCAACTTCAATCGATCTTGGATGAAACTGATTTTCTAGATCCATTTCAAACCGGTTTTCGGGCGGGTTACGGGGTTGAGACTGCCATGGTCGCCCTGGTCGATGATCTCCGTCTGGGCATCGACAGGGGTAGCGTGTCCCTGTCGGTGCTCTTGGACATCTCAGCGGCTTTCGATACCATCGACCATGGTATCCTTCTGGAGCGCCTGGCAGAGATGGGAATCGGGGGCACTGCGCTCCAGTGGTTCCGGTCCTACCTCTCCGGGAGGTTCCAGATGGTGCAGCTGGGGGACGTGTGCTCCGATAAGAGGGCCCTCACCTCTGGGGTCCCTCAAGGAGCCATTCTGTCCCCCATGCTCTTTAACATCTACATGAAACCGCTGGGAGAGATCATCTGGAGGCATGGGGCGCGGGGTTATCAGTACGCTGATGACACCCAAATAGTCTTCTCTATGCCTCCGACTGATGCAGTGACCAGGGATGGCGTCGCTCCTCTTGTGGCCTGTTTGGAATCGGTAATGGACTGGATGAGGGAAAATAGACTCAGCCTGAATCCAGAGAAAACGGAAGTACTCGTGATAGGTTCTCCCGGCCCTGGGATGGAGCTGGTTCCACCTGTCCTGAACGGGGTCACGCTCCCCGTGAAGGACACTGTACGCAGTCTGGGGGTGCTCCTTGACTCGTCGCTCCATCTTACTTCTCAGGTGGATGCGACAGTCAGGAGCACCTGCTTTCAGCTTTGGCTGATACGCCAACTGCGTCCCTACCTGGACCGGAGGGACCTTGAAACAGTAGTACACGCTCTCGTAACCTCTCGGTTGGATTTCTGTAATGCGCTCTACATGGGGCAGCCTTTGTATCACACTCGGAAGCTACAATTAGTGCAAAATATGGCAGCTCGGGTGGTCACTGGTGCTCCCAGGACCGCCCATATAACACCTATATTGAAAGACCTTCATTGGCTGCCTATTCGCTTCCGGGCTCAGTACAAAGTGCTGGTCGTTACCTATAAAGCCCTAAATGGCCTGGGCCCAGAGTACCTAATGGACCGCCTCTCCCCACACAATCCGCCCCGCACACTTAGATCCACGGGGCAACAGCTACTTAGAGTTCCAGAGGCTAGATTATCAACAACTTCAAAGAGAGCCTTTTCCATCTCCGCCCCTAGCCTCTGGAACTCCCTCCCCACCGAGCTTCGTCTGGCCGCCTCCCTCAGTGCATTTAAAAGGGGTTTAAAAACATACTTGTTTGACCATGCATACCCCTGACATCTTCCCACATGCGATTCCCCCCATATTGGTTTCGTGCCCTGACACACTACTATTGTAATTGTTACATTGTTTTAACATTGTTTTAATGTTTTAATAACTTGTATTTTTTTATATTGTTTGTTTTTATGCTGTGCACCGCCCTGATCGCAGGAAGGGCGGTATACAAATAAAATTTATTATTATTATTATTATTATTATTATTACAATACGTGCAGCATAGAATGAATTCTTTGCTGCATCGATAGCCACTCTATAGGAATCCAAAAGTTCTCTAAGACGTGTCTTGTCAGATAAGCGATGATGTTTCCGCCGGTGGCGCTCTAGTTGTTGCACTGCCCGCTTCATTTTACGAAGATCTTGAGTATAACATGGTTTCTTGTGTGAAGCGGGTCGGAAAAGACACTCTGGAGCGATAATGTTTATAGCCCTGGTAAGATCATTATTCCACGTGTCAACCAAGGCCTCCACAGAATTGCTGTCATTCCCAACCATAAAACCCTCTAGGGTTTCTTGGAATCTTTTGGGTTCCACCAGCTTTTGAGGGTGGACCATTCTAGTTGGCCCTCCACCCCCGAGGGGGATATGGGCCTTCAGTCTCCCCATGACCAGGAAATGATCCGTCCATGACAGGGCTATGTGTGTTTTATCTTGTTGTAAGCCCACCTCGATATGTGGGGAGAGGCGGGAAATAGAAATAAAATTTATATATTATTATTATTGGAATTGTCTGATACAGAAACAAAAATTGGGGTAACACACTCATCTTTATGGAGGCTATTTTTCCCAATATTGACAATTTAAATCTTTCCATTTTAATACATACTTTTAAATTTCATTCCAGATTTTTACATAATTGTTAAAATAAATCCGAATTGCTTTTAGTTATTACAATGCCTAAATATTTCACTTTTTTCCCAATTTCAAATTCAGATTTCCACTTAATTCTTTTCCCCCTTTTTAGTCATATTTTTAACTATCATTTTTGTTTTATCTGCATTTACTTCCAATCCTGATATTAAATCAAAATCTCTTAATATAGTCTTAACTTTTGTTATACTTTCTAAGTATATTGCTAGAGTTAATGCAATATCATCAGCAAATGCCCTAATTTTGAATTCATTTTTTCTAATTTTCAAGCTTTTAAATCTCCAAATCCTTTCTAATCATATCAATAAAGATCTCAATCACAAATAAAAATAATAGTGGTGACATCCTTGTCTTGTGCCCCTCTGTATTTTTATTACATTTGTTTTTTTGCCATTGATTATGATTTTGGCTTGTTGATTTTTTTATATTACTTGCACCCAAGAGAGGAACCTGTCTCCTAATCCCATTCTATCTAGAATTTCCAACATAAATTCCCAATTTACTCAATCAAAAGCTTTTTTTTTAATAAATACTAGTGCTATTTTTTAAAATCAGGATGTCTTTCTACATATTCAGTTGTATTTAACACTATCCTAAAATTATCTTTAAATAATCTATTTTGTAAACATTCACACTGTTCCATACCAATCAAATTTTGTAATATGTTCTTCAATTTGGCTGCCAAAATTTTATCAAATTCTTGAGATATTTATTCAGTGACAATAGTATTAATATCTTGGCTATATCTCTCTTTGAATTGTCGATATAAAAATCAATTAACATGGAGACCATTGTTGATCAATTTGTACTGTGATTTTAGGTTCAAATTGTTAGTTACTTTATCATAATTTAATAGGTCTCTGTATGTAATCCCTTTCCTTTTTGGACTTCATCATTTTTATGAAAAGCCTCATTTACAGAGACTCATGACAGCAGTTTCTGATAGATCAAAGGTTTGAATTTGAATCAAGATCTTATCACAGCTTTCCATATAAAAGGATTTTAAAAAGGCCTTATTTGCTTTTGTTTTATCACAAAAGAGATAGGCCTGAACTCCAAATATAGTATCTGCCATTTTCAGATTAAGTAAATATCTATTTTCTAATCTAAACCAATCTAACAACCAATGAAAACAACATGAATATATATATATTTTAAATTTGGCAAACCCAAACTGCCACGACTACCTCCGTCTTGCATTATTTTAAACCTAACTTGAGGTTTTTTTTCCCCCTCCCCAGATATATTTCTTTATTCCATTGCCTAAATGGGCTTTCGCTTACAATTATTGGGATGGTTTGAAACAAACAAACAAAGAAACAAAAATATTTTGGGGAGCATGTTCATCTTGACTGAGGCAATTCTCCCTAGCCAAGACAGTCCAAGCTTATCCCTTATTTAATATTTTATTTAAAGTTTTTCTCTGTTGCCTCCCAGCTCACAAGGGGTCCAGAGGCAATTAACAAATGAAACACAATTAAAACAGTTTTGGAAAGCATATTAAAGTATTTCTTAAAAGCAGTCTAAAAACAATCCAGGCTGAAAATGGTTAAATGATCAGTACAAATAGTTTACCTTATCTGATGTTTTCATGTGCACATATGTACTACCAAAATAGGGTGTGTGAGATTTCTTTGTTTTACAGCAGTGTTGGGTGTCTGGCTCACGGCCTTTCTAAGGCCTTGTACAGTTCATTCTACGACCTGTAGACCCCCTCCGGGTTTTGCAGTGGTATGGAGCTCACAGAGTGAAACCCCAGAAGAGGGGTGACACGTGATCAAGCTGTCCTCCCACTGGGGGAAGGGGAGAGCACACCTGGACTTAATTCCTCATGGCGCCAGTGGTTTTCTTACAAGGAGGCCACTTCCGCTATGAGGAGGAACAAGGCCAAGCATATCCATCCTTGATTCCCTGCTTTGGCATCAGTTTCCTCATAAAGAGGCTGCTGCTGCAAGGAAGGAGAAGGGGTGAGCACAGCCTTTTAGCCATGCCCCGTGGTAGCCCTGCCACCTGCACCAGGTGACACTGGGGGGTGGGACGCCAATGAAGAGAGGCATAGATGTCTTCAGTTTGAGGAATAATGTGACGCCAGCCTATGGTCTTCAGAAAGGTGGGCATCAGGCAGAAAGAGAGGGTGTCCAGAGCACCACCACCATAGCTGTTCCCACTGCCATGGAACAGCATAGCCCCAGTCCCAGGGACCAGCAGTTTACCTAAGGGGGAATGGAGATGAGAGGAATAAAACCAAGAGGAGAGAACCTAAGTTGGGATGGACTGGAGGGGTCTTGACACGACTTGAATGGAGAACATTCTGATGGAGAAGAATTGGAGGAGGGAAGGAAGGAGAGTGGGGTTGGGCAGATAGGGAAGGACACAACTCAGTCTAGAATAATAGGAAGTAAGTAATAGAGTAAAAACAACTAGTGAACAGTAGCAGTAGTGGTGGTGGGTGAATGTGATGGAGGATTTTACAGAGACAACAGCAGTGACACAATTGCTAATGCGTGTTAGCACTGTGCTGAGGGAGGCAATGGTGAAACCCCTCTCTATAACTTCTCATCAGGAAAACCCTGTGATGAGGCAATCCAAAATAAAACTAAAGACTAGGACACAAACAGAATTAAAGGGGAGGTACAGAGGGAAGTCACAAGCACAGATCTGGCCAAGGACACAGAAGAACCCAAAAAGAGGGGGAGTCAAGCAGCAGACATGTTCAGTAAGAGAAAGAATGTTCAAAGTTGCACTACTCATATCGTAGGAACAGGGAATATGAGAAGCATGAGTCAAGGGAAGGTAGACATAGTAAAAAAAGGAAATGGAATGCATAAATATAGCAATATTTAGCTTGCTAAAATGGACAGGAATCAGCAGTAGAAACTCAGGAACTAACAAGACAAAGAAATGAGGCAGCTTTAATAGTGAGGAGAAGTGTAGCAAGAATATACAGCAACACAAAGAATATAATACAAGGTCAGATTGAATCATGACAACAAGACATCAGGGAAAGCCTATAAACATCACCATAATCCAGTTATATGCACCAACTGCAGAGGCAGAAGAGGAGGAAGAAGATATTGAGAGATTATATGATGGAGTCCAGGAAGAAAATGACAACACATCAAAACAGGATTTCCTGCTAATCATACCGGATTGGAAGGTTAAAGCGGAAGTAGAGTAGGATAAAAAACTAGGAAGATTTGGACTAGGAAAAAGAAATTAAGCAGGAGAGAGACTGACAAAATTTTGTGAGACTAACAGTCTTTTAAATCACAAATACCTTCTTAATACAACCAGAAAGAACACTATACAGGTGGACATCACCATATGGTCAATACAAAAATCAAATAGACTACACAAAAATGACTACAAGATGGAGAAGCTCTTTTCTTGCAGCCAAAACTAGACCAAGTATTGATGGTGGCACAGATCATGAACTACTTATATCAAAAATTAGAGTAAAGCTGAAGGAGAACACCAAATCAGTCTTCATACTGAAATATAATCTGAAGGACATCCCAACAGAATTTACAGACAATGTGAGAAACAGATTTGTATTATTAAGCACGAACAACTGGGAACCAGAAGAGCTATAGTCAGGAGCCAGGATGACTTCCAGTCATGGTTGGGAGGTGTTCAGACATGTGTTAGAGAAGCTCCTCCAACCCTATCCTCCAAGGTGGCAGTTTTACAGGGGAAAGCCCTGTTACCTGATTTCCTGGGAAGGTAGCTGGGCAAAATGGCTTGAAGGAGGCTGGAGGCGTAACCCCCCAAAAGGGAAAAAAAAAAGATTAAATAAGAGAAAAACGAGAGCAACACAAGGTGTTTGCAGTCAAGCTGAGAAGGAACCTGCTGCTCCTGTGGATACCTTGAGAAATCAAGACAAAACCTCACCATGACTAACAACAGCAGCTGAAATACGGGACAAAGAAACTAAATATCTTGGTAATTGTGACTTCTTCAGTGACTTCAGTTAGCTATAATCTAAAAAACAAAACAAAACAAAAACAAAAAAACCCATCCCTTTTCTGTTTTAAACGCTTATCATACTTTATGAACTAACCAGAGGAGAAAGCAAGACCACATTTAGAGTAGCAACAACTTCAGAAATGTGGGAATAGGAGAAGCACAAAATAAGCATACAATAAATGAAGCAAAGAATCAACAGATATAAATCCTGGATAACAAAGAGAGAAAGGGTGCCAACAACTTTAAATTCCTCCACCTTGAGGTGCTCAGTGTTACTCAGATAAAAGTGCCCTGAAGTCTTGAAAAAAACATCAAAATAAATTCAATAATTCCAACAAAATATACCAAAACACCAGAAACAGTTAACCTGAACCCCCGGACTGGGAGCAGCTGGGAGTGATCAGATTAACTGGAGCCATGCTGGGTGGGGAGAAATCGGCTGGGAGTGATCAGAGCAGAGCAGCTGAGAGCATTTGGAGCTTGAGACACCAGAGCAGACGTAACAGGGAAGGCAAAAAGACAGAAAAGAAACAAGTGCTGCTAACATTAAGGAAGAAATAAGAACTAGATTAAGTTAAAATTTTTACTTCACTACCCTTGGTAGATGAGAAAGAACTATAACATAACAAATGACAATCTTTTTACTTTGAAAAAAACCTGGCAATTATCAGCAAAGCAGGCAACATTCAAGGGAGTATTCAACTGCTTCACTGCTCTACTGCTTCATTGATTTATTGCTTTATAGCCTGTTTACTGCTTTACTGTTTTCAGTGCGTTTGGAGCAGGAGACATCAGAACAGACTCAACAGGGAAGGCAAAAGACAGAAGAGAAACAAGTGCTGATAACATTAAGGAATAATAAGAACTAGACTAAGCTAAAAAATTAATTTCACTATCCTTGGTCAACGGGGAAGAACTGTAACAGCAAATAACAATGTTTTCACTTTGAAAAAACTGGTAATTATCAGAAAAGTAAGCATTATCAAGGGAGTATCTAACCTCTTCACTGCTTTATGGCTTCATTGGTTTATTCCTTTATTGCCCATTAACTGCTTTACTGTTTTTACTCTTTTATTTGTCTAAGAGTCAATCTCTGGGAAGGAGGTTTTTCAAGCACTTTGAGAGGATTAAACTAATTATACAACGACAATTCAGTATTTAAAAAAAAGGAGGGGGGAGGAAAATATTTTTGGTAATTAATAAGGATACTGGTTTTATGTAGTCAACCACCTTGAGACTAAACAATTAATAATCATTTGATTGTGTTAAAATTAGAGTGGCTGAACAGACAGAGAATAATTAGTGAAGGCTAAATTTCTATGCTGCCTTTCTCCCAAAAGGGACCTAAGGTGGCTCAAATATAATAATGCATTAATACAAAAATTTTAGGGACAATTAAAATAACTTAATTAAAACACTACAAAGTTAAAATTTAAACATGCAAAACTTAAAAAGCATAATATAAAACACGCACACACCCCAATAAAACCAGGCTTGCATGATTTTAAAATCCACTCAACTCAATATGATTCATCATCCCGTATTGATATGTATTTAGCTAACAGAAGTCTTACGTTAAACAATAAAAATGTAAATATTGCTAAGAATAGAATCTCATCACAGCCCAGTACTAATAGAAACACCCAATATAACTGGAAATTAAATGAAAAACCCTTACAAGACTATGACTTTCTTCAAAAATTAAAACCTCAAGTCAGACAATACTTCATAGAAAATACAACAGAAGACATTAAAATGAATATTGTATGGGATTCCAGCAAGGCAGTAGCATGAGACAGTCTTATTCAGAAAGGGGCAGAAAAAAAGAAGGACAATTAAAAAAAAACTAGAAGAGGAAATAAAAAGAAGTAGAACTAAAAGGAAACCCAACATCTGGAACACTGAGAAAACTGTTACAGAAGGAAACTGAGAAAGAATTAATGGAACAGTTAGAAAAGAAATCAAAAGAGATATGCCAAAACCATTTTGAATTTGCAACTAAATCAAGAAAATGGTTGGCAAACAAATTGAAAAAATCAAGAGGAAGAAAAGTAATAGAACAAATGCAAGACAGTAAAGCTGCTCTAACAACACAAGAACAAATAAAGTGTAAATTTCCCAAATGTTATACAAATTTATATAAAAAAGATTTAAGATCAATATCAGATGAGAATATAAAATCTGAATTTTTACAAGAAGAAGAATGGCAAATAATTTCTGAAGATAAACAGAAAATCCTGAATGCAGAGTTTATGGAAGATGAAATCTTTACATCTATCCAAAATCAAAAGACAGGTAAATCTCTGGGCCCGGATGGGTTCACTACAAGTTAGTATAAACTAGAAGAGGTTATAAGGAAACCATTAAAAGAAACATTAAGAGATGGAATTCCTGAATCCTGGAGATAGGCAAATATCGCCTTACTTCATAAAGAAGGGAAAGAAAGATTGGCAATGGGAAATTACGGATCAATATCATTAGTCAATATAGATTCAAAGATCTTTACATTGATTTTAACTGAAAGACTAAAGAGGATCCTGAGGGACATGATTCAGAAGAACCAGGTTGGGTTCTTACCTGCAAAATATATGTGTCAGAACCAACAGTTCTGATTTCCAGTGCTCAGTCAAGCTTTGTAGGAGAAACAAAAGGCTTTTATTGCAGACATCAGAAACAGCAACTATCAGAACCACTTCTTGGTCAGAAGTAAAGATCCGCCTACTCACAACATAATAAAGGCAGTTGAACCTATAAACTTAGCCCCCTACTTCAGCCTGTTCCCATGTGAACCTTCTAACAGTTCCCCATCTCCCACTGCTATTGTAACAGTTAAACCATTTCAGCAGACAGCCAAATCAGAATAAAGTCATACCTCAGCATAACAAAATATAAACACATGGCAGATTCTATAGATTCTAATATCCTGCCACCCCAAGACACATTTTCCCCTTTTCAAGGACCCAACCTTGTCCAGATACTTGGCATGAAATTTCTTTATCAGATCAGGAGCATTAGTATGTTTGGCATACACCCATTCATTAATAATAATAATATTATCTTTATTTTTATACTGCCCTTCCAATGATCAGGACGGTGCACAACATATACAACAATTAAAAACATTCCAAAAATAAACAATAACATCAATACAGCAGTAAAATAGCAATATGCCAAATCAGCTCACAGTGGGGGAGGATGAGGGAGAAATAACAACAGGGAGAGGAATATCAGGGGTAAGCCTGCCCGAATAAGTGTGTTTTTAACCCCTTTTTAAACTGAGCAAGAGAGGCGGCCAAGCAGAGCTCGATGGGCAGCGAGTTCCAGAGGCTAGGGGCCGAGATGGAAAACGCCCTCTTCATGGTGGTTGATGATCTGGCCTCTGGAACTCTTAGTAACTGTTGCCCGGTGGATCTGAGTGTGCGGGGCGGATTGTATGAGGAGAGGCGGTCCTTCAGGTACTCTGGGCCCAAGCCATTTAGGAAAATATTTCCATTTAACAAAATACTGCAGTTGTTTTTTGGAACGGCTAGAGTCCAGGATTTTTGCCACCTCAAAATGTTGTTGTCCCATAACCACAAGAGGAGGCAGAGGCGTTCTCTTTGGTCTCCAGGGATCCAACTCCACTGCTGGTTTCAACAAACTAAAATGAAAGACAGGGTGCAAATGTCTATAGTTGTTAGGCAAGTCCAGTTCTGCGGTTACCTCATTGATTAGCCTCTTTCCCACAAAAGGTCCAACATATTTTGGAGGTAGCTTCTTTGCTGGCTGTTGGGTTTTCATCAGATGTTTTGTAGACAAATACACCTTACTCACCGGCTCAAGTGTCCATTCTTTACTCCTTTTTTGGTCAGCATATTTTGTATAGTCTCGTTTGATGACCTCATGGGCTGTCACTATGTGAGGCCATGCTTCCTTAATTTTAGTAACCCCAGTTGATCATTGGCACCGAGTCCACAGGCTCTGTCTTGAGCATGAGCTATAGTTTTGGCTCATAACCATAGACCACCTCAAATGGTGAATGACCTGTGCTCTGATTAACTGCATTGTTACACGCCAGTTCTGCATGGGGCAGGAGTTCAAACCAATAATCTTGCAAATAAATTGAGCAACACCAGAGGTACTGCTCCGGATTTGAGTTCGCTGTCTTGTTCTGCCCATCCATTTACAGATGATGATAGGTGCTCTTTGCCTGTTCAATGCCCAGTTTCTTTTGAAGAGACTTCCAGAATTGCAAAGTGAACTGTGTCCCGCGATCACTGACAATTCTGGAAGACAGTCCATGGAGTCTATACACATGGTCTATGAACAGATCTGCCAGTTGCATAGCCATAAGCAGTGACTTACAACCTACAAAGTGCACCTGCTTGGAAAACAGTTCTGCGACTACCCAAATTGTGTTCCGACCTTGATTCTCTGGTAGGTCCATGGCTATGTGAGACCAAGGAGTTGTTGGAGTTGGCAGCGGCCGTAACAACCCTCTGGGTTTGCCTTCTACCCATTTGGCCCAGGCACAAATGGGGCATCCTTTGATGTAGGTCTTTACATCCTGCCTCACCTGTTCCCACCAGTACTGTTTCTGTAGGCAGTTCCAAGTCTTCAAGAATCCCGTGTGTCCAGATGCCTTGGCGTCATGAAACAGCTGCAGGATTTTAATCTGCAACTCCTCAGGGACATATGCTTGGTCACCTTTGTACCAAATGCCATTTCTTTGTTCTAATCTTCTTGGTGTTCCTTCAACCAAATGTCCCTAGTTCCTGCTTCACAGAAGCTACACCAGTGTAATGGGCCAGTAGATGAGGGTGGTGGCTGACTTTGACTGACTCCTAATGGTGACTGCCAAACCTAGTTGCTGGGGAATAAACTCAGTGTCCACTGGGGCCTCTCACTTACGTTCATCTTGAGGGAGCCTTGACAGGGCTCTGGGTCAGGATCCAGGAGGACTTGAGGACATTTTGATTCCCAGGCAAATATTTTAGTGTGAAATTAAGTCTATAAAAATATTTTGCCCATCAAATTTGCTTTGGGTTATGCTTTCTAGGTGTTTGCAGCACTTCTAGGTTCCTATGGTCGGTCCAAACTTCCAAGGGGTGGGGCATGCCTCCCAGGAATTGGCACCAAGTTTGAAGCGCACACTTAACTGCAAAAGCCTACCGCTCCCAAGTCGGCCAATCTAGTTCCACCCCTGAAAACATTTTGGACAAGTATGCACAAGGGCGTAACTCCCCTTCCGAGTCTTTTTGCAACAGTACTGCCCCCAACTCAACATCACTGGCACCAACCTGGATTACAAATGGTTGCCTGGGATCTGGGTGTTTCAGGATGGGCTCTGAACTAAACCACTGTTTAAATTCATCAAAAGCCTCTTGGCATGTGGAGGACTATTGGATTTTGGTCGATGCTTTGGGTTTTAGCAGTTTCCCCCCTGGGTCTCTCTTTTGTACCACCTTAGTCTTTAGCAAATCTGTGATGGGAAAAGCTACTTTTGCAAAGTTGGGGATGGATGGCTGGTAAAAATTAGCAAACCCCAGAAAGTTTTGCACCTGCCTCAGTGTCTTTGGGGGTTCCCAGCTGAGTACCACTTGAACCTTGTTCGAGTCCATCTCAGTTCCCTTGGTGGACACCCTATACTCCCAAAAGTTCAGATTGTCTGCACGAAGTTAGCACTTGGACATCTTGACATTCAATTGATTGTCCAGTAATCATCTTAACACCTCCCACAACAACTTGATGTAGGACTTTAAGTATTATGAGTAGATGAGCACATAATCTAAATAAACCAGAAGCCATCAAACAGTAGATCATGCAACACTTGGTCCGGAAGCGTCATGAATACACCTGGAGTCCCTGCTGTCCCAAACAGCATTGCTAGATATTCAAAAGCCCCCAGTGGGCAGTTAAAAGCAGTCTTGTGCTCATCCCCCTCCCTGATCCTGACCCAGAAATAGTTTTGTGAACACTTTCCCCATCACCAGCATCCCCAGTATCTCCTTCATAGGAGGAATGGGATATTTATTGGTATTGCGTATCCATTCAGGTTGCGGCAGTCGGTTACTAACTGCAGCAAACCATTTTCTTTCCACAGAAGAAAGTCGGTGCTGCAAATGCCAATGTCAAAGGTCATAGCCAAGTTCTTTTCCACAAACTCTTCTAAAGTTTTCAGTTCGAGAACAGTCATAGAGTACAATTTGAGCTTGAGAGGTTTGGCCCCCGGCTCTAACTCTATAGCACAGTCAGTCTCCTGTGAGGGGGCAGCTGGTTGCTCTCTCTCTGAACACCTTACCCAGATCTGTGTAGACCCCAGTAAACCCCCTTGGATCTTCCTGCAGTGCCCCTCCCACCATGTTTTGGTAGGAGTGGCACTCTGGGAGGCCTGGTCTGCTCAAAAACACTTGTTGCAGACAAGCCGTCTTGGTATAGGTTGAACATAGGATGTTCTCAAACCTCAGTTCACCAGATCTCCATTTTATCTTGGGGTCCTGGAAGTGGAGCCAATCTATGCCAAAATTGAGGTGGGAGCTAGGACAAACCTAATTTGCTCCCAATGGTCCTGGACCACCATAAGTACAAGTCTGTTCCTTCACTGGGGACCCCCTCCATCTGTGCTGTCCATCTGTGAAAGGCAATAGGGAGCTCCAGTGCTCTGGCACCTAGTCTCAACCAGGTGGCTATGGTGGTATTCATTAAGCTCCGAATCAATAGCTGCAATGAGGTTCATCTTCCCTTTAACCTTAGGGTTTTCCAACTTGATCCAGAGGTGCAGAGGGGTGCTCCTGCACTCACCGTCAAGGTGCGGCTACTTTGTCTCACCACTTGTCTTCTTCCGCTCTTTAAGACAGACTTGGGAAGTTTCCCGTTGGCTCCCTGCTGTCACCTGAGTCTGCGCTTGCCCGTTGCTGACTCTGTCTTCACTTCATTCTCCAGGATTGCCCTCAGAGCATAATCTGAGGGGTTCCCTGTGGTGCAGCACTACATTTATTGCAAATGATACCATAGATATTTTTCTTCTAAACAGTCTTTATGCAATTAGCTTTTCACTCTCCTCTACAATGATTTGTTTGAGACTCTTATAGATCCATTTGAAACTCTTATCTCTCATTCAGGCAGCTACAGTTCAATTCCAATTTCTTTGTCTACTTCAGATATTTGCTCATAATTCAGTAAAGGTAATGGTTTTCCCTTGACAAGGTTGTCTAATCGTGTCTGTCTGTAGGGGGCGGTGCTCATATCTGTTACCAAGCCGAGGGAGGCAGCATTGTCTGAAGATGACTCTGGTGGTCATGTGGCCAACATGGCTGCACGGAACACTGTTATCTTCCCACCAAAATGGTACCCATTTATCTACTTGCATTTTTACATGCTATGAAACTGCCAGGTTGGTAGAAGCTGGGACTAGTGATGGGAGCTCACTCCGCCATGTGGCACTTGGGTCTTGAACTGCTGAAATGCCAGTCTTGCAACCATCAGGGTCTGCTGCTTAACTGCTGAGCCACCATGTCCCTTTCACAATTTCAGTCCATAAAATCCTGGAGTTTAAAAAACAATTCCTCAGGAAGGAAGTCAGGCAGGCTTCTTCAATATCACTATACCTATGGATGTATAGTCAGCCCTCCACTTTTGCAGGGGTTAGGAGCCATGGAAAAATGAATGTGCACCACATTGCCTCTCATATCTTGTCTCAGCTGACTGAGATATGGGAAGGAGGAGAGCAGCATGTGCACACCCTTCCTGGCTGCTTCCTCCCTCCTGGGCTCCCCACCCCAAGGAGAAAAGCCCTGGAGGGAAGAGGAGGGGGAGTGCACATGCACATGGTGTGACGCTCCCAAATAATCAAATTCACGATTGTCAAAGCTGAAAAAATGGAGGGACCACTGTGGTTAAGAAAGCTGGATGCACAACCTTTGTGCCAATGATGCCATGGCTGTTGGCAGTGGTGAGTGATGTTTCTTGGACCCTGCCACTGGAAATGGGCTCTGCATTCAAGTGGAGTGTGCCTCTTAAGTCCCAGGAAGCAATTTCTATCAGTTTAAACCCCAAACTTACAGTCCTGTCAAGTAGTGCAGGGAATCTCGAGTAGGAATTCTTTAAGGTCTCTGTGATACAATACTATTTCAGCCTGGAAACCTTTGATTTCCTTTTGAGGATGTAAAAAATTTAGAAACTTCATTTTTCACTCATCATATTCCATTAACTATGAGCTTATTTGGTTACCTTAGAACTGAGTGTGAACACATCAAGAGCCTTTTGATGAATAAAGAAAGTGAAAATTGTGTTTTGAGTGTCATTCTCTGATTATGTTTTGAATTCATTGTGGAAGGAGTAGAATGCATATACAGTAGGGGTCCTTGGTATCCACTGAGATTTGGTTCCAGGACACTCCTTCCCCCTGTGGATACCAAACTCCATGGATGCTCAAGTCCCTTTATGTACAATGGGATAATAAAATGGCATCCCTTATAGAAAATGGCAAATTTATTTATTTCATTTTTATGCTGCCTTTCTCCCAGAAGGGAACCCAAGGCAACTTACAGATAAAATTGTTTTAAAAATTACAATAAAAATGAAGAAACAGTTAAAACCATCCAGCTAAAAAATTTAAGATATTTTAAAAAATATTTTCAATCCATGGATGGTTAAATCTGTGCATGCAGAATCTGTGGATACAGGTGGGCCAACTATAATAAGAAAATTATGCCACAGAGATAACACTGCCAGCTTGTGACACTTGGGAGGAATGGTGTGCATGAAATCACTTAACTGCTGTGCTGTGTGTGCTGCCTCCATGCTTTGTAAAATCTGTCAAATTACTTATTCTTGGCAGGGGAAGCAGCCAAACAAATGTAAACAGCAATTTGAGAGCCCAGCCTCTAGGATTAAAATTTTGTAAACACTCCAGTTAATTGCATTCTTGTTCTCAGTGTACCAAAAGCACCTTTTAGTGAAAGCATTTGTTTACTGAATTCTGTTTGTTTTAACGAACATGATTCTGATTCTAGTAGTGCTCTTTCTGGGGCAGATAGGATCAGCATGAAATGCAAATTGGAAAGAATTTCTAATGCCATTAAGTGTTTAAATTAGTAAGAGCTCTACAAGGAAAGAATCTTTTTTATTTTTTATTTTATTTTCAAATTAAAATAAACAGATTCAAAAACAAATTTATGTTATATCATGTAGTTGGCAACAACAGGTCAGGTTAGCTCTGAGTTCCCTCCAAGAAATATCTTATATACAATACATTTTACTCTGCTAGGTCTGCATAAAGTAGACTACATTTGCTTCTGCTTAAATGATTCTGAAAGTTCCAAACCTACAAATTCTGTAACAACGCCAGAGGTGTAAGTTTTTGTAGCCATATTATTACCATAAACATGATAACAACAGTCGATTCAGATGGTTGGATTTGCTCTTTGTCCCTTACAACCAATATCCTTTATACCAAGTATTTTAATCTATAAAGTCTACAAAGAGTAGACTTAGATGACTTCTGCTTAATTGATCCTGATAGTTCTGAACTTATAAATTCTTTAACAACTTCAGAAGTGTGGGTTTTTATACCTAAATTATTTAAGTTATCACATTCAGTGAGTAGGTTGGATATGTATAATTTCTGACATCAGGTTGACCAGAGGGTCTTTAACAATTTCAGATAATCATTTATTTCCTTTAGCTTAGTTGAACCTGGAAATTCCAGATTGACCATCTATGAGTTCCATTACCCCCTTCCAATCTTCCTCCCATCTTTCTACTGATTTTTCCTTCAGCAATTGTGTCAATATGTCCATTTCCATATATTCTAATATTTTGAGATCCCATTCTTCTCTTGTTGGAATTTTTTCAGATTTCCAGTTTTTAGCATATATTACCCTTGCTGCTGTAACTAGGTATAACAAGATCTTCCGATGTTTCTTTATCTTGCCGGTTTCATCATCAATCATGTTCAAAAGACAAGGAAAGAGTCTTTAAAGTTGTTTAGTTTTGAAATCTGTAGCAAGAACTGCTTATTTCACTGATACAACTCAGAGAATTCATAAAATGTTAGTTATGACTGATACTTTTTATGTAAATGTGAAACTGAAGAAGGAAGGCTATGTTTGGAGATTTTATATGAGTATTCTCAATTACTTCACAAAATGTATGTTTGATTCTATTAGTCTCTTTAGGCCCAAAACAGATGGGCAGGAAAGTGTGGCACACCCCCCACCCCAGAGCAGCCAGAAGCTCTGCAGAGAGCCACGAAAAGCCACTCCTTGCCGGCAGCCTGTTCAGAATCATAAAATAGCGATACTTTTATGGGGCCAACCAAAATGCACAAAATACATGAAGCAAGCTTTTGATGCTTCACTAGCTTCTTCATCAGACAAAGGTGTTAAAAATCACGCAGGAGAAAAAAATTACAATGTTAGTCATAGGCTTGCATTTTATCAAGATGTTGTGGTTGTTTTCTTCAGTTCATATGGTATAATAGGGTATTTGTGCAGATGGGCTCTTTCTCTTTCTGGCCATGTGGGTGCTGGGAGATTCAGTCCAGGAAATAAACTTTAAAGTCCATTAGCAAGATATAAAGCTACTGCTTTTGAGGTCCAGTTTGTCTCAAATACTTTGTGAGGCTACAAGCCCCCTTTTTAGTAAGAGAACACTGAATTTCTCAGCGGTTCTCCATGCTTTTGCGTCTGGAAAACTTTTAGGTCTTGTTAAGGCAAAACATGCCAATCTAGTCCCAATTTTTTTAAAAAAATGGTTTTACCATTGTTCAAGGCAGAAACCTCAAATAGTAAAGTCCCTGTCCATTGGTTCTCTCTTTAGGATTCTTAAAAGGCAGTATCTTCATATCCAGAAAACATTTCCAGGAATAGCTGTGTTGGCCACATACCAAAGTACAGTATCATCCAAAATACACAAAACATTGATATCTTTATTGGGACAACCAAAATGCACATTATACATGTTGCACTTAGGGCTGTGTCTCTTAGATTGAATAGCTTCATCTGGTGTGTGGTCTTCATCTCTTCTTTGAGTCATCCTGGCTTCTAAGGGACAGTTTAGATCTGATTTGTTACAGGACCCATTTGTTTGTCTTTTTATCCATTCATGGTAGCTGCAGAACTCTTCTCCAGTACCATGTCTCAAATAAGTTCCCTTTCTTAACCCAGACCACACCTCTGGAATTTCTCATTCCATATAATTGGCAGGAGTTTTTATTTAAAGTTATATCCTTGCAAGCAAGCTAGTAAAATGGGGGCTAGACAATGCAAGTGTTAGGTGAATTCATAATTAGTTGTCCAGCTGAATGCAAAGAATGGAGAGAAGTGACCAGTGAGGTGCCACAGGGTTCTGTCCTGGGACCACTGCTATTCAAAATCTTTATCAAAGGCTTGGACAAACTAATAGAGGGCATGCTTATCAAATGTGCAGCTTCTTTGTGGCGTGGAAAGGCTAGATTGGATCCACAGTATGCGGTAGCCATGGCCCTGGTCTGGTAAGGAAAGGGATGGCTGTAGGCCGCTCCAAAGGGGTGGTCTGTTAAGCCCCCCCCCCCCCCATGATAAGGATCTGTGGATGCAAACTACAGGAAAAGATTCCACCTCAACATTAGGTGGAACATCCTGACAGTAAGGGCTCTTTGACAGTGGAATGTGTTGCTTTAGAGTGTGGTGGAGTCTCCTCCTTTGGAGAGCCTGGATGGCCGTCTTTTGGAGGTGCTTTGATTCTATGTTTCTGCATGGCAGAATAGGTGTCGACTGGATGGCTCCTGAGGGCTTTTCCAACGCTATGATTTTACATGTGAAAAATCTATTTTTTCATGACCCATTTTGCATGTTGCATGTGAAGCTAACATGGAGGTGGTGAGCTCCCCTCAGAGGCTTACAGGGTTTTCCGCTCCAGGAAAAGAAATAAATAACTCATAAAACTCATACCCTAGCTAGGAGATGAAAGTCCTGTGGTCTTTTCTGTGTCCCGTACCTTTGACTGTTCAACGTGAAAAAGAACCAGTGTATACATTTCCTGAATTTGCACACCCAGTACACTCAGGAGTATGGATTCCATTGATGAGGACTCAGATATCTCCTGTAGTTGCAATTTCAATTTAAGAACAATTATCCAGGCGATAGAGAAGATGGACCTTCCCACACCTCGCAGAGTCCATGGACATATTTGAATGCCTCAGAAGCTGTGAATAGTGCAGGGACGTTTGAAACCAGTTACTCATATTGAAGATGGAGATCCTGACCCACCCCTTCCTACTCTTCATGGGCTTGAGGTAGACCCTTTGAATAAAAGCATGGAAATGGTTTCAGGTTACCAGAGCTCAATTTATTTTCTAAAAAAACGTGGTGGACAAGCTATCCGTTGAAAGGAAGAAAGAGAGATAGGTATGTCGTTTTCCCAAAGTCAAAAAGTTTTTTTTAAAAAAAGCACCTCTTTCTTATTCCTTTTTCCACATAGGAAGAAGACCTGTAGGATGAGAAACAATCTGGCAAGAGTTTACAGAGTGTAAATGTTTTACCCACTCCTAAAGGGTAGACATATCCTGAAGTTTAGACCCACTTTTTCTAAACATTTTCTAAAATATAGACAAACATATTTGTTTTGTTCAAAGCACTTAATTTACAAATGCTAGAAATGTGGATAGGGCACCATCAGAAAATCAAAATCTTTTATTCGGTAATCTTTATTTAGAAAGCATTCAGAATTTATTTATTTATTTATTTATTTATTTATTATCCCACCTTTCTTCCAAAGTGGGACCCAAGGCAGCTAACAACATATATAAAATACATTTTTTTTGAAATAGTTTATTAATGCATTCTAAAACAGAACAACAGACAACAAGCGGTTTCTTCTTCGTGGTCTCTGTGCCTCACACAATAGGGTTTGCGCCTGCGCAGAAGCTCCATTCGGAATGCTGAAAAGCTGAGCAGATTGGCGGGAGCCCCGCCCCTCCCATTCCCTGATCATGCCCAATCCCGCCAATCTAGCTCCTCCTTCAGTTCTCTTTTGTCCGCCGCAAGAGTAACATCTCCTTCGGAGTGCTCTTCATCGCGACGAAAGCTGAGTAGATAGACTGTCTATTTTGTTTTATTTCTTTATTTTACTTTATTTTTGTTCTTTTTTCGTTTTCTCCCGTTTTTTCCTTGAGCTGCCCCTTTTTGTCGGAACTCGAGGGTTTTGGCCCGGACGGGCCCCTCGCGATCGGACCGGCCTCTTATGGCCGCCCCGTTCAAGAAATGTTCCGACTGTGGCGGTAAAATCCCGGTTGTGGATGGACACTCGAAGTGCATTTTCTGCTTAGGCAGTTCCCACATCCCCGAGAAATGCAAGCATTGCAAAGCTTTTAATCCCGCCACGCTCCGCCAACGAGCAGACCGACTCAAGGCCCACTTGTGGGAGAAGGCCCTCTCGGTTTCCCACTCCTCGGATCCGTCCACGGAGCCCTTAGGACGTCTTCCCATCTCTAAGTTCCCGAGGATTCCGAAAATCAAAAGACCGACCTCGACGGCGACGGCGACCTCGACACCGACGGAAATCTCCTCGGCGTCGACCTCGACCACGACTACTATGTCTCGCCCCGAAGGGCAACACAGGGAGCACAAGAAGCGGCCTCCTCCCATCGAGCTGGAGAAGCCGAAAGCAAAAAAGCATAAGCATAAGGAGGTCCTCACTTCGGTTGCCTCGGCGGCTGCCCAGGCAGACCTGGCCATGTCTTTCCTTAGACAGCCTTCGGCCATTGACCTCTCAGTCCCGGCCCCGGTCACTGTACTAGACTCGGCGCCGGAGACTCTGGAACCCGCATTTCAGCCTGCATCTACCCAGGTCCTCGCCCCTACGGGGACGGTCTCGACCTCGGTCTCTACTGTTTCGCCTATTTCGGCTCCGACCTCTGTTCCACCGAAGGAAATCCTAGCCTCCTCGGAGCGTATTTACAGGCTGCGGTTCCCATCTCCTCCACCCCGGAAGTCTCCGGAACCCTTTGAGGAGCACTACTTCGACTCGCCCCACTCGTCGGCCTTCTTTTTGGCGCGACATCGGGCTGAATCATATTGGAGAGAGCGTCATCCATCCTACCGCTCCTACTCTCCTTCGTACCGGGATCTGTACCATGTCCGTGACCTCCACGTCGGAGACTTCTCACGATCTCGATCTCGTTCTCCCTCTCGGTCCCGGACCGAATACAGGGCCATATCACCTCCGCCGGCCTCAACAGCTACGGTGTCGAAACCTCCGGAATCGAGCGCCATTATGACCGTCTCGGCCTCAGCTACCGCTACGACTTCGACGTCGATAGTCTCCACTCCGATCAGCTACGCGGACGCCTCGACGTCGACCTTCCTTACGGCACCGACACAGCCCTATGTGGATCCGCAGTTGCCAGCCTCCCAGTCTACAGAGGAGTCTACGGGAGAGACGGACAACCGTCCCGACTCCCCACAGCCTGCCATTTCCTCTCCCAATGAGGAAGTTGAGGACCAGACACCGGGTTCACCTGTCGAAGACCTCCATCTCTTCACTGGAATTGTCGACAGGATGGCAAGGGCGGTAGGCCTCCATACGGCGCAGACGGCCCAGCCCCCCAGGGACCCCATCGATGGCCTCGTGGTATGTCCCCAGCAACCAGCGGTCATTCCATTCTTGCCTTCTTTCTCGGACATTATGGTGGCCTCTTGGACCAAGCCAGCCTCGACGCCACCTGCTTCTAAGAGACTTGACTCCTTGTATCGGGTGCAGTCGGATACGGCGCCATTCCTGTTCACCCACCCAGCTCCTAACTGTCTGGTGGTGGAATCTACTTGTAAGTCTACAGGCAAGTCTCATTCTGCCCCCGTGGACAAAGATGGCAGAAGGATGGACATCTTTGGTCGACGTTTCTATTCATCTGCAGTGCTGGCAGCAAAGGTCGCCAATATGCAAGGTTGCATGGCCGGCTATGAAGTTTTTGTGGGATCGTGTGGCTGCTTTCATTCCTTATCTGCCACAGGCACAACAAGAGGCAGCTCAGGAATTTTACGCTGAGGCACTCTCCCTCATTGCTCAGGAAGTGCATTCAGCTAGACATGTCGTGGACTGTTCTGCGAAAGTGATGGCCGGTGCAGTGGCACTCCGCCGTTTCGCCTGGTTGAGGTCTACTTCTCTGTCCGAGGAAGTTAAGTCCAAGATTGAAGATCTTCCTTTCGATGGTGAAGGTCTATTCGCCGCCAAGACCGACGAATCCCTGGACACCATGGCCAAGGCTCGCCTGAATGGAAAGAGACTTGGGCTGATACCCAGCAAGCCTTCGTCTGGTCGGGCCTGGCGCCAAAGACCTTATGACCCTGGCTTCATCCGTTCACGCTCGGCCCCGTCCTCCACCTATAGGACCCAGCCTTACAATAGGAGGCCTTATAGACAGCCTCAACAGCAGCAGCAACAGCAACAACAGCAAAGGCAAGGCCAGCAGCGTCAACAGCAACAGCCTTCCAGGAAACCGTCCTCCAAGTCGCACTTTTGACGGGCCCCTGGAGGCGACACCCAATTTTTGTTTGCCAGTCTCCCTCTCCTCAGTCCCCAGACTTCGCCATTTCTACGAGAACTGGTCCAAGATCACCATGGACTCCTGGGTGCTTACCATCATCCGCCTGGGCTATGCCATAGAGTTCTCAAATATTCCACCAAATGGCGTTTTCTGTTCCACTCCCTCCTCTCCTCCTCTTCTGGAGGAGATTTCCTCCCTTCTCGACAAAGGAGCCATACAACGTGTTCCACCGTGCTTCAAACACCAAGGCTTCTACTCCAGGTACTTCACAGTTCCGAAGAGAGGAGGAGGTCTCCGCCCCATCTTGGACCTGAGAGGCGTCAACTCATACATCATGCTTCGCAAGTTCAAGATGGTGACTCTCCAATCCATCTTGCCGTTCCTGCACCAAGGGGACTGGTTTGCATCCATAGACCTAAAGGATGCTTACTTCCACATCAGTATCAGGCCTCAACATTGGAAGTATCTCCGTTTCGCCATAGATGGAGATCTCTATCAATATACCGTTCTTCCTTTCGGCCTCTCTACCGCTCCTCGTGTGTTCACAAAGTGCATGGCGGTGGTCATCTCTCACCTTCGTCTCCAAGGAATAAAGATATTTCCTTATCTCGACGACTGGCTTCTGGTGTCGTCCTCCAAGACACAACTGTACAAAGACGTCCAGTACACTTTGGACCTTCTAGCCGACTTGGGACTCAAAGTCAACCTACCGAAATCCATTCTCCACCCCGTGAGGGTGATAGACTATATAGGCACGTCCCTGGACTCTGTGATGGGTCGAGCCTATCTTCCCACCAGACGGGCGGAGGCCCTCTGGGAACAGCTGCGATCTGTCCTTCACTCTCACTGTCCGTCTGCAAAGGACATTCAGAGACTGCTAGGCCACCTGGCCTCAACTACAGCGGTGACCTACCTGGCTCGTCTCAGGCTCAGGCCTCTCCAAGCTTGGTTCCTGGCTTCCTTCGATCACCTGAGGGACAATCCGTCCAAGAGACTCTCGTTGCCACCTCATGTCAGAGACTCTCTCAAGTGGTGGATGTCTCCCTCCAACATCCTCAAGGGGATGCCCTTCCAGATGCCAGAACCGTCCAGGATGGTCACTACAGACGCGTCCATGTCAGGATGGGGCGCACATCTCAACGGCTTGTGTGTGCAGGGACAGTGGTCTGCACAGGAGGCAGAACTGCACATAAATGCCTTGGAACTGTTGGCAGTCATCAAAGCCTTCAGGGCATTCGAAAACCATCTCCTCCACAGAGTTGTACAGGTAGTATCAGACAACACAACCACTGTCTGGTACATCAACAAGCAAGGAGGAACTCACTCTCCAGTCCTCTTGCATCTCTCCCAGCAGCTGTGGACGTGGTGTCACCACCGATCCATTCATCCAGTGACCATTCATTTGGCAGGAAAGGACAATGTGCTGGCAGACTCTCTCAGCAGGGACAAGGTGCTGCAGCACGAATGGACTCTGTCGAGCCCAGCCTTCAATCTCCTGAAGTCTCGTTGGGGAATTCCTTCAGTGGACCTGTTTGCCACACCGGAGAATGCCCAATGCCGGGCTTTCTACACCAGAGCGGGCAAAGGACGAGGTTCCATGGGAGACGCCTTCCTTTGCAGTTGGAGTCGAGACCTTCTGTATGCCTTTCCGCCCTTTCCTCTGATCTCCAGGACGGTGGCCAAGATGGCCAGTGATCGGTCCAACGCCGTACTGTTGATTCCATTCTGGCCCAGACAACCCTGGTTCACTCCTTTTCTTCATTTGGCCAGGGGCCAATACTTCCACCTGCCGAAGTGGCCAGACCTGTTGTCTCACTCCAATGGAGCGGTCCTGCACCCGGACTTGGTCAATCTACGGATGACGGCGTGGAGGATCCAGCCATAGAGTCTCCTGATTTGCTCAGGGTCCTGTCTGCCTCGAGGAAGGACTCCACCAAGAGATCCTATGCATATAATTGGAAGCGTTTCTGTGCCTTCGCGGAGGCTAGGTCTGAACCTTCCTCACCTGTGAGCCTTACTACTCTGCTGCACCTCAGGGATCAAGGCCTGGCTTTCTCTTCCCTCAAGGTCTACTTGTCGGCTATTGTAGCTAACCAACCACCCGGCTCACGATCAGCTCGCCTTTTCACATCACCTACGCTAAAGAGGTTCTTCAAAGGTCTACATCACCTTTATCCACCGTTGCCACCACTGGCTCCGGCCTGGTCTCTCTCTCTAGTGCTTACACAGCTTACGAGACCTCCATTTGAGCCTTTAGGCTCTGCTTCCTTGAGACTGCTGACACTCAAAGTGTCTTTTCTTATGGCCATAACTTCAGCCAGACGTGCTTCTGAACTGACGGCCCTACGCTTAGATGAGCCTTACTTGACTTTTCACAGGGACAAGGTGGTCCTCAGACCGGACATTTCCTTCCTCCCTAAAGTGGTTTCTCCATTTCACCTTTCCCAGGAGATTGTGCTTCCTAATTTTTATCCAGATCCTTCTTCGCCTCTGGAAAAGACTATGCACACCCTGGATGTTCGCCTTGCTTTGGCTTTTTATGTTCAGCGTTCTCAAGAGTTCAGATTATCCAATAAGTTGTTTATTTGTTATGGTGGTGCCAGGAAAGGCAACTCAGTTTCATCACAACGGTTTGCAAAGTGGATTGCTCAAACCATTTCTTTGGCTTATGAACTGGCTAAACGCCCTCTCCCGGTTGGTGTATGTGCCCATTCAACCAGGGCTACAGCTTCATCTGCTGCCTTCCTCAGAGGTGTTCCCCTGCCAGAGGTATGCAAGGCGGCCACGTGGTCTCAACCATCCACGTTTGTGAAGCATTACCGGCTGGACTGCAGGTCCCGGAGAGATGCCAGTTTTGGTTGTGCTGTCCTTTCTTCGATCTTGCAGTGACCTTCCCACCTCCATAGGTAAGCTTTTCAGTCACCCTATTGTGTGAGGCACAGAGACCACGAAGAAGAAGTACAGGTTGCTTACCTGTAACTGTGTTTCTTCGAGTGGTCATCTGTGCCCTCACACAAATCCCGCCCTACCTCCCCTCGGTCAGGTCCCTGCCTTTTTGCGGCGGACTTGAACTGAAGGAGGAGCTAGATTGGCGGGATTGGGCATGCTCAGGGAATGGGAGGGGCGGGGCTCCCGCCAATCTGCTCAGCTTTTCAGCATTCCGAATGGAGCTTCTGCGCAGGCGCAAACCCTATTGTGTGAGGGCACAGATGACCACTCGAAGAAACACAGTTACAGGTAAGCAACCTGTACATACCAAAACAGGAATAAATAAAAGACATTAACCCAGCTAATGTTCTGATGATTATAAACAAGAGCTGTATTCATGGATCACATAAAACACATTAAAACAACATCTACAATCGTAAAATTAAAATAGAAAAAAATTTAAAAAATTAAAAATATAAAATTTAAAACATAAAAAGTTAAAAAAATCTAAAACCAACCCCCTCATCCCACAATAAAACCAAGCCTGCAAGATCTTAAAAGTCCTGTTTAAATAGAAATGTCTTCACCTGCTGGTGAAAGACCATCAGTGACGGGGCCAGCCTAGTCTCCCGTGGAAAGGAGTACCACAAGATGGGATCAGCCAATGAGTAGGCTTAATAATAAACAGGAATCTTCTATGCATACTACATGCTGTATATTATATATTATATGCTAATACATTCTTGTGTTGCATAGGGATTCATTGACTTCACGGTATTGAATTTCCGCAGATGGGAAGCTAGGAGAGAAAAAATGGCGTGTGTACAAGGCAGCATGCAGGAAAGCGCGGAAATTAAAAACAACGGGGCTCCAATATTTGAGGTTATTCTATTTCGTGGGGTGGATGGGTCTGGAATGGGTCCCCTGCGAATTTGAAGGGACGACTGTACTGGCAATGTACAGATTACACATCCATACAGTCCTCCTAACAAAAAAATTAATCTCACAATCTTTATTCCTAAAGTATGCTCAGCATATAGAACACTTCTACAGAGAATGTCTGAAACATTCTCATAAAACAAATAGGGAACAAGCATTGTGCTTTATACAACTCCGGTTATTACTAGTAAATGCAAAAATCTAGCTTTAAGAAACAGAGCAAATAAAGAAACACTGTAGAATGCTGGATTTAATTTGATTTAAAAACCCCACACATTTAAAGATATAATTACCTACATTATTTATTTAAGCTTTATTTTAGTTATTATTTTGTTTTAATTTTGTAATCTTTATAATCTTTGTAATATTTGTAAGTATTTTTCTGGAAAGAATTTAAAATGTCAAAAACTTTTTCATATCTGGTGATTTTTGATGTAATATTTAAAACGTCATCCACATTTTCATGTGTTAAATATAATCAGAGAGTAAGCTAATAGAATTATTTGGTGAATAATTCTGATTATTTGATAGAGATCTGACTGCATATTTGTCTCAAATGTTCACTTTTTTTAACCTTTAGTGACAACGGTATGTGACTCTTTGTTCTTGGCATGAACAATGAGAGACCATACATGGTCCTGCCCTAACAGGATGTCCCTCCTCCTAGTACTTCTGGGGGAGGGGGCCAAGTCAATTTGATAACTGTCAACCATCCTACTACTACTCACATTCTCTTCTCTGCTCAAGTTTTGCAGGCTAAGGCCCATGGCCTCTCTGATTAAGTCCAGTGATCTAACATATGGCCTCCCTTTCTTTCTACTACATTCTACCTTTCCTAGCATTATTGTCTTTTCTCATGAATCATGCCTTCTCAAGATCTTGCCAAAGTGTGACATGTTCAGTTTTGTCATCTTGGCTTACAGGGAGAGTTTGGGCTTAATTTGTTCAAAGGCCCATTTGTTTGTCTTTTTGGATGTATCCTCAGCACTCTTTTCCAGCACCACATTGCAAATGACTTGCTTTTCCTCCTATCTGCTTTCCTCCATACATGTTGATGGAGAATACAATGGCTTGACCAATTCTGACTTTCATGTTCAGTTGTATGTCTTTATTTTTTAGGATCTTGTCTAGTTCTTTCATACCTGCCCTTCCCATTCCTAATCTTCTTCTGATTTCTTGACTGCAGTCTCAGTTCTGATCAGTGTTTGATCCAGGTATGGGTAATCTTTTAACTATTTCAATTTCCTTGTTACTTAAGTTGAATTTATATAAATCCTCTGTGGTCATTATTCTTGTTATTTTTATGTTCAGTATTAAGCCTACCTTTGCACTTTCTTCTTTAACATTCCTTAGTAATTGTTCTAAGTCTATGATATTTTCCACTAGTAAATGTGACGTCTGCATATTTTAGACTGTTGATATAATTTCCTCCTATTTTCACTCCTCCTCCTTCTGAATCTAAACCTGCTCTTTGTATTACATTTTCTGCATACAAGCTGAACAAGTTGAATGATAAAAGGCAGCCTTGCCAGACTCCTTTGCTAATTAAGAATCATACAGTTTATCCATATTCTATTCTAACAGTAGCCTCTTGTCCTAAGTACAGATTGTACTCTTCTCTACTCTACTCTAAGTGGCTACTCTAAATGAATTCAAATCTCGAAGGTCAAATTAACTTCATCAAAGAGTATTAAAATGATTTGCAGAAGTAATTTCAGAACCACTGATACTAACATTTGAAAACTCTTGGTTTAGAGGAAGGGTCTTAGCACACTGGAGGAGGGCAAATGTTGTCCCGATCTTCAAAAAAGGGGAAAAAGGAGGGTCCAGACACAGATGCTGCCAAAATGTCAGGAATAAACTCTTCTAGAATGTGGCCACATAGTCCGAAAAATATTTATTTCTCTGTTGGTAAATAAAATCACTTATGGCAAGATGGATCAATAGCAATAGTAAGTACATTTCTATACCACTTATCAGTGCACCTAAACACTCCCTAAGCAGTTTACAATGTGTGAGCTAATTGCCCACAACAGGATAGGTAGTAATTTTAGCGACCTATGGAAGAATGGAAGGCTGAGTAAACCTTTAAGCCCCTGGTTGGTATTGAACTCACAATCTTGTGGCTTGCGAGTTAGTGGCTGCAGTACTGGTATTTAACCACTGTGCCACCAGGGCTCCCTTATTCTTAGGAGTTTATCACACATGGGGGAAAATTGGAAGTGTAAACATGGTTTGTCATGTCAAAATTGTGCAATTACTATTAAAGCCTTTATTATTAAATTATTCTATTAAAATAAAAGTAAATAAATAAATAAAACATGATTAAGATTTTCACGCACAGCGGTAATTATCCTGGGAATAACCAGGCAATAACCAGGCAATAAACAGCAAAAAATCATTCACGACATTTCCCCATGAATTATTTTTTCTATTTATTGCCTGGTTATTCCTGGGTTAATGGTGCTTTAATCACTTTTGATCGCAATGTTGTGTGAAAATCTTTATCACGAATGTGTGCAATTACTTGATTTTCACGGGATATTCCTGGAATAATGGTACTTAATTGCGAACACACAATTTTCATGGGATAACCCCCATTTATACTTCCAATTGTCCCCATGTGATAAACTCTTTATTCTGAATAGAACAATGAGGTTAGTAGATGGGTGATATTTTAAAAATTGAATTTAGGGTCCCTGGCTCTTTCCTGCAAAAAATGTACTTGCAGAATCAGGAAAGTGTCCTTGAAGAATCAGCTGCTGGATACTGTGTGGCTCTTTCCTTCCCTTAAGCTGTGCAAGTTGCGGATAGGTATTACTCAAACGTAATAAGCTGTGCTCAATTTATAGCCATCATTATATTAGATGATAATTTAGGTTACTTTCAAATCAATATTTTTTCAACAATGCTACAAAAATTAAGGATCTTTTGTTGCTGTTATAACTAGGGAGGGTGAAAATCCCAAAATGTAATGTTAATTTAAAATACTTAAGTGATGTAAAAGCATGCAATGACTTGAATATTCTAATGACTCCACATAGAATTATTGCACATTTAAAATGTAAATTATATATACAGCTGCAAGATGTTAGTAGACATATGGGAGAAATATAAATACATCCTCTGAAATAGTATATAAGCATTCTCAAGCAAAGATATTTATGGAGAGAAATTCCTAACAAGATAATCAATTAAAGTGATGGGTTTTCCCTAGGGAAAAGATTCCATGTTTGTTCAGAAGGCAAATCATAGCAGTTTCAACCCCCACAGGGAAGGTATGCAGAGCTCTGCCCTGCTTCTCCATGCCATAAAACAGACCTGCACAATTTGGAAATAGGCACAGTAAGGGCCAAAATTAAAATAGGCTAAAATTCTTCAGGCTGCAGTTCACTGTCCAAGTAAAGAGATAATTAATGATTAAACTATCTTACAAATAAACCATATTATAAAAAGGGGAAATTTCAATTAGCATCAGTTAATTATTTAACTGTATTAATTAAGATCTTGATTTATCATGAAATTACATTAACGTTTAAAAAATACTTTGCTAAGCTGTACAAGCTTTAATACACTTTTAAGGTTTTCTTACTGTTTATAACATTTAGTAATTAGTTTATCATACTATGGAATCATATTTGAAACTGATGTTTTCAAAATATCTTCCATGGGTTCATTGGTCAGCGTTGATCCTTACATAGTTATCAAGTGTCTATAGTGGGCACAAGTGATTTCATAGAATCTGGACACTTTACCGTATCTTTAACCTGGGAATTTTAATCAGAAAGGAGGAAAAAATTATAGTATTTAGATAGGGGATACTAGGGATCTTTTGGAGAATGAGAATGATGCCACAAATATCACAAAAAAGGGAACAATGAATTAAAATGTCCCCACTTCTCCATCATGTGGGCACATGTGATATTTTCTTTTAAAGTAGCAGGAAATTATAAATAGCTTTTTTAATTGGTGAGTTTTTAAAATACAAGGCCTCTGACAGCAAATTTACTTTTACAAGGGATTTTTAATGCCTGCCTAGCTCTTTTTCTCCCTTCTCATCCTCCATTTAGCTGGAAGTTTTTTGTTTTTGTTTTGTTTTTTAGCAGCATTGGTATTGGAAGGATGGTGAAGGAGAGCTTGGGAGTAATGCCAGGTTGCAGCGGAGGAGGCTTGTGGAGAGCGTTCCTCCTCCTCCACAGCCCAGCCTCTCATTGGGAGTAAGGTCAGACTGTGGAGGAGGCTTGTGGGCGAGCCCACAGCCCAGCCTTTTCCTCAGGTGTAAGGTCAAGCTACAGAGGAGACTTGCCCCCCAAAATAGGCTGATCATTATCATCCAGTTACTATACATCCTACAGAAAGTTGTCCCACCTCCTCATGGGCTGCTGGAAATTGTTTGGCGGGCCACATGCGAGTCCGAGGCTGTATGTCGGGCAGGCCAGCCATAAAATATTCACCATGTGTTAGGAAGTGTTCCACCAATTGCTACCTTTCCACAGTGGCAGGATCGCATGCTCCTGTTAGGCAAAAGGCTATGCTGACAGTAGCCCTTTTTGCTGGAAGGGTCCCCATGCCAAACAGGCTTTTGCTGAGGAGTCAGACTAAATGTGCCAAACAGCTACTGGGCAGTAGCAGTTGTGAAGGGTGACAGTGATGGAAGATCATTGTCATCTGAGACAACGACAATGACACACAGCTAAAACTTGTTAGTAGTGCGCAGAAATTGGCACAGTAAATCCCTATTGAATGTCTTTTATCATGACACAATGGATTTGACATAGTCCAAAATGAAACAAGTGATAATGCCAGAAGATGAAATTTCCAGGTTGGATGGCACTCAGTGAACTACGGGGTGCCACAGACGACAGATATAAGTAGAACTATGAATTCAAGACAAAACCACATTCAGCAGCTGACATGCTCAGAGGTGAAAGGAAAGTCCAAAATGCCACAACATAGATTATAGGAACATTGAATTATAATCCAAGTTCATGCTTCAATGACAGAAGGAGAAGAAAAAGAAATTGAAAGATTTTGTGCTTGAATCCAGGAAGAAATTGATCACACAGCAAAACAGGACTTCTTAATCATAGGTGGTTGGAATGCAAAAGTAGGAAACAGAGCAAAATCAATAGTTGTAGGGAAATTTGAGGTCAGGAGAAGCAGGAGAGTGTCTGAATTTGCACGGCCAACAGTTTGTTCATCACAAACACATTCTTCAAGCAATTGAAGAGAAATGGGAAAAGGGGGAAATCACGAAAGAGGAATTCAGACAACTAGCTAGCATCTGTAGGGGGAAATTCAGAAAAGCTAATCATATATTGTATCAGTCTTCCATGTTTATTCTCCATTTGTTTATCTACATGTCCTAATAAAAATATTTTAGATTCCAAGTTCAACTTAATTTTGGGAATATCTTTTATCATTTCATTAACTTGATAATTTCTTTGCTCTTTCCCAAGTATATTATATATGAAAGAAAGCTCCTTGTTTCTTTTAACATTTCCAACACAAATTTGAAGAACCTTTATACATCTTAGAAAGTCGTATCTGGAGTTAAATACTGGTGATAAATCATTTTATTAAAATATGATTCTTTTATTTTAATTCCATCTATGGCTTTTTCTTCCCTAATTACTTTCATCAAGACCTCCAAGGTCTTAGTATCACAGCCAACATTGTGAGTTCAATGCCAGAGGGCTCCAGGTTGACTCAGCCTTCCATCCTTTCGTAAGTCAGTAAAATGAGTACCCAGCTTGCTGGGGGAAATTGGCTTACACATTGTAAACTGCTTAGAGAGTGCTTAGCACTATAAAGTGGTATGGAAATGTAAGTGCGATTGCGATTGCTATTGCTATTTAAATAATAATGGTGATAGTGGACATCCTTGATGTGTTTCTCTTTGTATACCCACTGATATTGTCTTATCATCATTTGATCCAAGTAATGGACTAAGCCTTGGTCCAAATAATGAAGTGCTCACCAAAATCCATTCTTTGTATCAGTGCTATCATAAAGGTCTGATTTACATTATCAAAAGCTTTTCCAACTTGATATCCAAAAATATAAAGATAGCCTTTTGTTCATTATATTTATCCATATATTCTAAGATATCTTAAAGTACTTCATATTATATCTGTCTTTTAAGAAAAAAATGATACAGGTACTGATCTTCATGTATCTATTTCTGCAAGACTTTTTTCAGCCTATCCGCTAAAATCATAGCAAAAATCTTATAGTCATTATTTAATAAAGATGTGTTCTTATAATTCCTCACTTTATCCTCAATCAAACTTTATCCACTTTTGGAATCAAAGCTATCTTCACATTTTTTCAAGAATTTGGTATTTGACCTAGAGTTAAAATTCAGTTGTCATCTGTAATGCCAGAAGCAACACTTGTTGTTTTTGTAATAACTCAATGTCTTCCATTGTTTTTTTTAATCATGTGGAGATTATTTAAGATCTTTTCTTGTTAACTCATCCATAATTTTTGTAGTTTGTTCAGATCTTAACTTCTTTATTTGAGTATTTTGCTGTATGAAAAAGCTTTGTAAGAATCCCATACTATGTTTCTTCAGTGCCTTTACCATAATTGTCTTCAGAAAAAGTCCTTCAGTGCCTTTTTGGCTTTCTTGATCACTTTCCTGTCTTGTAAAAACAAATCATTCAGCCTCAAACTAAAAGATCTCTTTTCTGAAAATGTCAAAGTCATCTAAATTGGGTGAAAAGGAACTAGATAGTATGTCCATACTCTTCGTAATGCTGTGGAGAAAAAAAATCAACTCTGGAGACCAAATTATGCCTATATGAATAAAAAAGTATAGTTTCTGACATTTCCATATTTAAATCTACAAACACTTTGAAGCTCAAAATTTTCTACCAAATTAAAAAAAAAACCTTTTGGTAATTTCCCTTGCTTTTCATTTTTATAAATACTCCTTATCAATTTTTAATCACCAGAAAAACCCAATTCTTATAGGAAAGATCCAAAATCTCATTCATCAATGATTTGTTTTTTTAAAAAAAGCTTTATTCTGAGAAGGTGCATATACATCACCTACAAACATTTTTATTCCTTGCAAGACTACTTCCACTCCAACATACTGACCACTGTTATCTTCACATATATTTTCAGCTTTTATATTCTGGTTGATATAAATAATCACACCCTTTTTATTTCTCCAGTAAGGAAGAAAAATACTTCTCCAGTTTAGGATTAAGTAAAAAATCTTCCATCTGGCCTTTTATAATATGTGTAATCTCAAGTGAATAGTTTCTCCACATGTGTACTGAGAAATCAGGGCATGTTAAACTTCATTAACAGTTCAAATCATTATAGTAGGATGCCTTGCACAATATTAATTTACGTTCTAATCACAATTATTTAAACAACTATTTTGCATGTGTATACTATTGTATTTTTAACTGGTTTGCTTTTTTGTAAGGTTCACAGCATAAATATTTACTTTTGTAATTATTTTTTATTCAAAAATAAAAAGCGCACAATTTGTTTAATGTATATATCTAAATACATATACGCATGCTGTCACAACTAGTTGAACTCTCTCCCAATACACAGCCAATCAGGCTTCTGTGGGTGATCAGAAAGCAGTTTATTGCTGTAGTCACAGAGGATTAGAAGTTACCAGTGAGGCATCTTTGGACAGAACTAACAAACATGGAGACATATATCAAATAAAAGCATTTGAATGATCTTAACTCCACTTCCCTAAATACATTTCATAGTTCTCAAAACAATTAGTTTTCCTTCAGTTGTTTGGCCTTCTTTCCAGAGAGCTTCGTTTACTTGTTTCAACCACCACAATAGTTGATAATGAAGGCTTTCAAAAGCCTTTAGCAGCCGCAAAGGAAAAACACTCCCACATATTCCTTTACTAAGCATTCAGCAATCTCAATTAATACAAGCCTTCTCCCTGAAACTGTCTCAGACTATGCGATTGACATGTTTAAAAAATTTAAAAGCACCATGCATTTTGTGTCTATATTACTATTAATTTAACCAACACCCTATTACTTGTTTGTTAAACCCACATAATTAATACTATCTTTTCCCCAAACTATCACAGCCCAGTTCTACATGCCATACCAACTAGTAGGAATAATGTGTCACATCATCATAAATCTAGCACCCAGAAGCCGCCATGGGGTGCACTAGGGGTGCCTAAGACGGCCCAAACCAGCCCCTAAAGGAGCTGATCTTTTCTGCTCCTATTTGGGGCTGCGGCAGGAGGCGGAATAGGGGCTGCGACATGTGTTTGCTGCGGCCATGGTGCGATTGGGCTGGGAGTAGCTTCTGGTTGCTCCTTCTTGCCTATCTGCTTCCACCCTATGGGGTAGAGACAGTTGTGGTTGCCTAGACAGAGAGAATGTGGCCCTGTGTCAGGAATTTAGATGTCTACCTCTCCTTGTAGTCCATAAACAGATACTGGATTCAACAGGAGAGCTTTGTTGCAAGACTGGAAAAATGAGAACATGCTAAGACTATGTCTTTGACAGGACTGAGGTTTTCATACAATTTAATTACATCAGAGGAAAAGTTCCAGTGCACACATTTTCTCAAAACAATGCTGTTAACATAGCCGTTTATAAAACATAAAATACTTTCACACAGGAGTCTAACTCAATTCCCAGGCTCTCTCTCCTCACTAAGGTTTAACGGCCTTGAAATACTTTAGAACATAAACATGGCTCTCTTCTCAGACTGGCTCATTCTCCATTCATCTGGCTTTTGCAGAAACAATGAAACAGGATTATTGAACTTTAGCTTTTAACCTTAGACTTTAACACAGGTCCTTAATAATTAAATCAATTAACACTTATGCAGTTATCTACTTATAAAATTCCTTAATCACTTATTAACCCTCTTAAATCCCATTACTGTTACTATCCATTTTAAAACCCAATATCCCCTTGCCAACTTTAAGCTCCCTTGTATTACCATAGCCATCATTAATATAATGCTTAAACTACCGTACCCATAATTAATAATACAATCTTAATCTTTAACCATAATCATATACCTAAGCACTTGAATAATATCCTAAATATAATATAGAGTTGTGCGACCCAAATTGTGGCAGATTGTCCAAAGGTGGGGTCTGGTGACATCAGTGTGCACATAACATATAGCTTGTATTGCTCCTCTCCATCTCAGTCCAAGAAGGCTGTTTTGGCTCTAAAACAATGCCTGTCATCAGTAACGGATTCGATGAGGGCTAACAAATGTAAACTTAATCCAGGAAAGACAGAGGTGCTTCTAGTCAGTTGAAAGGAAAATCGGGGATTTTATATTTTATATACCCATTCATTAGAAATGCCCTCAGAGTGGGAATAGGCTGGATGGGGTTACAGTTCCCCTAACATCTCAGGTTTGCATCTTGAGCATACTCCTGGATTTAACTCTGATCCAGGAAGCTCAGGTTTGGGCAGTGGCCCTGAGTGTTAATATTTGTGTTCTAGCCGCATCCTTTACAAGAAACATTGGATCTGGCCATATTGACTGGTACTGAAGCATGTGGTGACTATCTAGCTCCAACCTTAGTTACATCCTGTGCCTGGAAGCCTATATGACACAGCATAGTGTAGTAGTGCTGCATGTGAAAAGGAGCTTATTGGGTTCAGGATCAGAGAGACAAGGAGTAGTTGCCCACTGTGACAAATGACTTTGGGAAGAAAGTCCCTCTTGTCTGCTCAGAACCTGACATCATACTTATCTCCAGTGCTCCATCTGGTCAGTTTTCTTAGTTTGATCACCTTCATTTGCTGAGGGCAGATGATGTGGACAAGCTGTTTGAATCAACTCAGCTCATCACATGTGGGCTTGACCCTTGTCCATCTTGGCTGATGAAATCTAGCAAAGGTAGATTTATCGGGTCGGTTAATTCCTTGTACATCAGGGAGAATGTTTTCTGTTTTGAAGGAAACTGTGGTGTGCCCTCTCTTGATGAGATATCTGTGGACTGAGAGATATGTGGCAACTATTGATCCTTTGCTAATATTCCTTTCTGGGGCAAGGTGCCTGAGCTGGCTGGACAACTTCAGGCATTCTTGGAGGAGAGAGATTATCTGGACTGGTTGTAGTCTGGTTTCAGGCCAGGGGTAGCTTTGGTCACGGGTTGACAGACTACCCAGGTTGTAGGATTCAGGAGAGGGGGATGCATGTTACTCTCCTGATGAGAGTAGGAGGCAATATGTGACAATAGTTTTGCTCCCAACTGCAAGGCCAGTTCTGGAGTGTAGCGTTGAGGGATTCCTAGTCAGCTCCATAAGCAGTGGGGTGCCAGAATCTCACCTGCCGTGCTGTTCAATATTTATATGACAATGCTGGCAGATGTCAGAAGGAGATTTTGGCTAGGGTGAGCATACTGGTGACACTCAGCTCTACTTCTTCTTGTCAGAGTTGGCTGAAGGGCTGGACATTACAGCCTGGATTCTGTAATGGGCTCAATGAGGGCCAGGACACTGAAGCCCAGTCCTGATCTTGGTGGTTCTTAGGCCCAGGAAATGGGAAAGCTACTTGCTCTGAATCAGTTTGCACACTCTTTAAGGGAATAGAGTGGGAGCACTCTTAGATTCCTTTACAGACATTATCACATGAGCCCAGGTCTTTCAACAGTCATGTCATTTTTTAAAAAAATATGCAAGTATACTGCTTGAAGAGCAGTCATTGTCATCACATGGCTTCTCAATAGCATGACTGGGGCTGCTGCCCCATCACACTCTCTTCCTGATTGTCCCTTAAGTCTGCCTCCCTACCCTATGCCCTTCCCAGCATGCCTTTTGGTTATTTCATTTTATTTTTATTCCACTTATTTCACACAATTCCATAGCTCTACTACTGTGAGTTAAGTTTTAAAAAATAAAATAAATAAAATTTTTAAAAAAGAGAATTGGGCCACTTGGGAATAGTGGCAGGGAGGGGAGTGGACCCTGGTGCCATGTGACTGCCAATGTTGCAGTTGTCCCAGCATCAATATTTTGCATCTGGCGACTTGTGCGATTGCAAGGTACCAGGTTGCTTTGTGAGGTCCCAGGCACGAAATCCTTCTGTAAAAAGGGACAGAGCAGCTACAGTTTGAAGGCATTGTATCACCAAAGCTGCTTTTTTCCTGGTCTAATCACAGTTTAAAAGCTGTGTGTAGTAATCTTCTTTGTCACTGGAGACATGCTAGGCTTGGAGTGGTTAGTGCCAGCATCAACTGCTGCATCAGCTACAAGCTTTCCTGGACAAGGGATAACTTTGAATCTGTGGATTGGTGACTTCTAAATTAGATTATTCCAATGCTCTCTATGTGAGGATGCTTTGCAGATGACTTGGAAGCAGCAGTTAGTGAAATATGCTGGTGGAACATAATACAAAAAACTTATAACCATATGTTTTATGTTTCTAGCTATCAGTTTTTTTCCTTACAATATTGTTTTATATTGATTGTATTGTTTTGTCATATGCTCCCTGTCTTCTTTAGAAAGAGGGCCAGATATAATAAATAAAATAAACATGCTACAGCTGGCAGTTCAACACACCCAGACCTGGCACTGAGTCACTCCCCCACTACTGTTCCCTGTCCTCTGTGTGGGATCCTCTGGAGGTCTTATTACAGATGATGTAGTAATTTAGCACCTGGATGCAGGAACGTAGTAAACGTTTCCCCACCATCTCCATGGAATGGCTGTGGGAAGGCTAGTGGCTCAGTTGTATGTCTGGGGATGGGCTTCGGTTGTCACAGAGGGAATTCCAACTTCTCTAACCTCCAAAAACATGAGATATGAAAGTGCAAAATGGGTTTATTCCTGCTAATGATACTAACAGGAGGGAAATCTCTTTGTACTAATGTGGGGTAGCTTTGAAGAATGTTCAGAAACTTTAGCCACTCTGAAGAGTTACAGCCAGCTGGTTAATACAGGCTGGCATAATTCCCTTGCCGCAACAGTTTCATTGACTGCCAGTCTGTTTTGGGCACAATTCAAAGCGTTGATTATAACCCATATAGCCATATAATGCTCAGGTACAGATTATCTGAAGTGCTGTATTCTTCCATATGAGCTGGGAGCCCTTATGTGGGAAAGCTCCTTCTCTGTATCCTGCCACCCTCACAGGTACATCTGGAGGACATGCAGGAGACCTGGGCCTTCTTGGTGGCTGCTCTCAGAATCTCTGGGACTCACTTCCTAAAGGAGTGACTGATGCCCTCCTTGCTTATACCTCCATAAACAAACGAAGACCTTTTTGCTTTGGTGACATTTGAGCTGTAATTTCTTGGAGCGGTAAAAGACATTCCAGAATGTGCTGTACTGTTTCATTTTATTTTTTTTTTAAGTCATGCTTTTAACAGCTTTTAATGCTATTGTTAGTTTAACTATATTTTAAAACTTTTGTTTGATATTAATTTTTAGCTATATCTAAAAAGATGATGACAATGATGCCACACTGCCTCCAAACTCCTACACTACACTGGCATTACCTATGTATTTATGTCATACCACTTAATATAATAAAGCATCAACACACATTCTGTTTGTGTTTACATACAACATATAACATAATATTAAAGTGTCGCACACATTCTGTATGTATTTACATACAACATATTATCATAATTAAATTGCATACAAAATACCATATGAACTATTTATACCAAAACAATAAAACAGAGGAGTTCCAGAGTAATTATAAATAAGTAAAAGTCTATCTCGGATTGGCCTTTTTAGTCATCAGCGCTCTTGTAGTAAGCGTGGGATGAGTCCTTCCTGAATCTTTGTTAGCTAAGAAAAGCCAGAGAGAGAGATGTGAACAAATACCTTTTCATGAGATGTTTAAAACTTACCATTCTTTCCGTTTCTGGTACTGGGATAAGAAGATGTCCCAGAGGGTGGGTACTGAGAATACTCATTTTCAAGATATCATTTGGTGATATCTCAAAGGTCAACTGGTATGGAGAACACAATGTGTACGTTGTTATCTTGTGCCTTCTAGTCGTTTCCGATTTATGGTGACCCTGAGGTCATAAAGAAGAGCCAGTGTGGTGTAGTGGTTTGAGCATTGGACTATGGAGATCAGGGGTTCATTCCTTGGGTGACCTTGTGTGAGTCACACATTCTCAGCTCCATAAAACCCCATAGTAGGGACATTTTAGGTTCATCATAAGTCAGATATGACTTGAAGGCACACAACAACAACAACCTCAAGGCAAGCCTATAATGAAGTTGGGGGGGGGGTGTTGGCAAAATTTGTTCAAAGGAGTTTGCACTGGCCTTCATCTGTGGTTTGGGAGTGTGTGACTTGCCTAAAGCCACACAGTTTGAATTGTCCAGCACTCAAACCACTACACAGTGTAGGTTATCCTAGTCCCAAATTGTCCAGGCCTTTATGTATGAGCAGCTGTACCAAATTAGGAGACTATCTGGGAGCCTCCTCCTCACTCCATGTGCTACTTTGGGGCAAGGGACAAACAGGGGACCTGAACAAACTTGCTTCCTCTCCCCTCAGGGTCTGCTTCAGCTTGGCTAGCCTAGTGTTGGCGACTCACATCATTAGGATGCAACCAGTAGTGAGAATCTCTCTCTCACTTCAGATCATGATGTCTACCTGGTCTCTCTAGTGCATACTTACCGTTTTGTCAGTCCTCTTCCTGTTAAGATTTAAAGATGAAGTCCCGAATATACTGCATACTTACCAGCTTGTTATCAGGACCCTGCTCTGAGACTTTCTTGTACCAGTAACTCAGCCACAAATGCCATTGCTGTTACTAGTTATGAATCTTAGGGGCTAAACAGACAGGCAAAAAGAGGTGCTTTCAGGTTGGCTTGAAGGTGTGGTGTTTAGATGACACATGCCTTGTAGCCAGCAGGAAAGTGGCCTCTAGGCACCTTATGCAGAGAAAAGCCATTTCAAAAAGAAGCAGTTTTTTTCCACTTCTTCCTGGCTTAAAGCCATGTCATGTGGTCCAGCTGCCTTGGGAGCCGACGGTGTGGTTGGTGGGGTTTCAATGTGGCTTCAGAAAAGGCATTTTCAAGCCACTTTTTCCTGCCCATCTGTTTTGCCCCAAAGAATCATAAACTTGGAAGAGATCACAAGGTCCATCCAGTCCCTTCCATGTAGGAACTCACAATCCAAGCACCCCGACAAGTGGCCATCAAGCCTCTGTTTAAAAACCTCCAAAGAAGAAGACTCTGCCACACTCCGAGGGATTGTGTTCCGCTGTTGAATAGCCCTTACTGTCAGGAAGTTCCTCCTAATGTTGAGCTGGAATCTCTTTTCCTGTAGCTTGCATCCATTGTTCTGGGTCCTAGTCTCTGAAGCAGCAGAAAACAAGCTTGCTTCCTCCTCAATATGACATCCCTTCAAATATTTAAACAGGGCTATCATATCACCTCTTAACCTTCTCTTCTCAAGGCTAAACATCCCTAGCTCTCTAAGTCTTTCCTCATAAGGCATGGTTTCCAGAACCTTCACCATTTTAGTCGCCCTCCTTTGTACATGCTTCAGTTTCTCCACATCCTTTTTGAATTGTGGTGCCCAGAACTGGGTACAGTATTCCAGGTGGGGCCTGACCAAAGCAGAAAAGAATGGCACTATTACTTTGCTTGATCTAGACACTATACCTCTATTGATGCAACCTACAATCGCATTGGCCTTTTTAGCTGCCACATCACACTGTTGGCTCATGTTCAATTTGTGGTCTGCTTGGACTCCTAGATCCCTTTCACACATAGTTTCATTCAGCTAGGAGTCCCCCATCCTATTCTGTGCATTTCATTTTTCCACCCTAAATTCAGTACCTTACACTTCTCCATGTTGAATTTCATTTCGTTAGCATTGGCCCAGCTTTCTAGTCTATTCAGGTAATTTTGAATTTTGATCCTGTCCTCTGGGGTATTAGTTCCTCCTCCTAATTTGGTGTCATATGCAAATTTGATAAGTATGCCCCCAATTCTATCATCCAAGTCATTGATAAAGATGTTGAATAGCACTGGGCCCAGAACAGAACCCTGTGGCACCCCACTTGTCACTTCTCTCCAGGATGAAAAGGAACTATTGTTGAGCACTCTTTGGGTGCAGCCAGTCCACCAATTACAGATCCATGTAACAGTTAACTTGTCTATCTCACATTTTACAAGCTTGTTTGCAAGAATATCATGGGGACCTTTGTCAAAGGCCTTACTGAAATCAAGATACTGGTATTCTATATCCACAACATTCCCTTCATCTTATCTGGATTAAGTTTCAATTTGTGTCATGGACTGCCCTGGGCCTGACTTAAATGCACAGTCAGAAGACTCAGACTCTGAAGACATGGAGGAGGCTGAGGCAGGGACAGATCTGGGGTTGCCTGGATCTGCAGTCCCAGAGGAGGTTCAGGAAGTTGCAGCTCAGGAAACTGCAGTTCAGGAAGCTGCAGAGGGAGAAATAGACTCTAGGGTGTAGGTGCTAGGACCTGTGGATTGAAGACTGGTTAAGGAGTCTTTGGGGCAATCTTCCAGGCTAGAAGCCAAGAGGAGAGGTAAAGGGTTTCAGCTGAGAGATGCAGAGGCCTTTTAAAAGACTCGAGCTGCTGAGATTCTTTGCAGCTGACAATCCGTCTTGCAGCTGGTTGTTCCTGTATTCCTTGTTATCTGATCTACGACTCCGGTTATCTGGACTTGCCTTGTGACTACACTCCTTCCTCTGCCCTTTGCTGTGACTGACTGTTATCGTGTGACCTTTGGATTGGACTCTGGACTACTCCCTTGTATACTCCACTGATTTTTTGTCCTCAGTAGAGGTAAACAGGACAATTTGTTTGCCCACATACAGTCCATTACTGATGACAGACATTGGTTTAAGACCAGGACAGCCTCCTTGGATTGAAGTGGAAAGGAATAGTAGAGTTGAGTGTCATTCACATATTGATGGCGCTTTACCTCAAAATTCTGGATGACCTCACCCAGCAGTTTTATGTATATGTTGAATAGCACAGAGGACAAAACAGAACCCTGAGGGACCCTACAGGTCAATGGCTAGGGGTTCAAGCAGGAGTCTCCTAGCTTCTAGCCTGGCAGATTCGTCCCTCCAGGAAGGAGTGGAGCCACTGTCAAAAAGTACCTCCAAGTCCGATCCCAGAGAGGCGGTCCAGAGGAATACCATGGTCAATGGTATTGAAAGGCGCTGAGAGGTCCAGGAGAACTCACAGTGACTAACATTCCCCATGTCCTGGGTAGATCATCCACCAAGGTGACCAAGACCAGCTCCAACAGCCCTTGCCTGCAAGCAAGAAGACCTCTCCTTTCATCCACCATCTTGAGGAGGAGAGAAAGGCAAGCCAGCTCCAACAGCCCTTGCCTGGAAGCAAGAAGAGCCATCCCTCCATCCACCATCTTTAGGGAGAGAAAGGCAAGCCAGAGCTCCAACAGGCTTTGCCTGAAGGGAAGAAGAGCCCTCCCTCCAGTCCATCTGCCTTGGTCCAGGCCTCTGAGAGAGAGAAAATCTGCTGGACTTTCCCCTTTCCCCACCACCTCTCCCTTCTCCTTTTGTGTTGCGTCTTTTTAGATTGTAAGCCTGCGGGCAGGGAATGTCTAATTAACAAATTGTAAGCCGCTCTCATAGCCTTGGCTGAAGAGTGAGGTATCTCTGTTCCATAGCCAGGCCTGAAACTGGATTCAAATGGGTCTAGAAAATCTGTTTCATCCAGAGTTTGGAAGCTACTACATGTTCCAAATGGTAGGTTGGACACTGGCCAATAATTATTCATTATAGCAGAATTCAGAGATGGCTTTTTTAAAAGAAAGGTCTCACAACTGCCTCCTGTGTAATTTAAATAGACAGTGTTAATGCTTGTTGTCTAATTCTGACAATGAACATATCTGGATCTGTAGTTACTGAATAAAGGTTTATTGAGTTTTAAATACTGAAGCCTGAGTTTCTGAACTTGGTTCCCACTGGACCTGACACTGTTAGTCAAGAGGTGGAAGATTCAACTGTCAGACACCTTTATCTTGTCTCATTTGGCCCTACCATATACTTGGAATGAATTTATGTAAACAGAATCTCTACTTATTCAAGATATACAAATATAAAGTCATTAAAATAAATTGTAGTTGTTTGGAAAGTTATACTTAATCTTTGGGAAAGTTACTGCTGTCACATGACAGCTGACAATCAGGGCATGGTATTTGGAATGAAAATGAACATTGGATTGTTTTATTTTTTAATTTTTGGCACTCTGGAATGACTGAAATATAAACACTGTACTTCTTGGGTTCCTGAAGCTGGGGGCCCAAAGTAGACTTCATCCTTTTATCTTGTGAGTCCCTTTAATCCCTTTCTGGGAGAAAGGTAGCATAAAAAATGAAAATAATAATAAATAAATTCTGATGGACCTGCTTGGTGCTTCTGGCACAGAAATGCAGCCAAATGCTACCTGAGGACACCATCCGCATGCCTACCCAGCCACAAGGTCCACCAGCTGACAGGTTGTGCGGTGGGGGGAAGTAGTAGGGGCTTGCTTTGCTGAGTAGGATTGTGAGATGTGTGTGTGTGTGTGTGTGTGTGTGAGAGAGAGAGAGAGAGAGAGAGAGAGAGAAAGAGACTGAGCAAGCATGTGCATTAGTGAATGGGGGAACAGAAAGGGATGACGGTGAGAAGGAGACTGTGTGATGCTGTGACAACAACCCTATCTTTAATCACAAGCATTTTCCAATGAACTAATGAAATAAATAAATATGCCAGCTAGGCAACAATTTCAGTGAGAATGTTCTTTGTAAGAAAATTAAGTTTAATTGTCTTTCAGAGCTGCAAGATGTCATAAATTTCTATTAATGTTTAGGAACAAATTTAGTTTAATGATGGTTGCTATTTTTGGCTACAGGGTGACATGAAGTATAAATGTGAAACAGATTTATGTTTTACACTAGGTTGGTTTTCTTCCATACTCTCCTTGAGTTAACCTTTTCACACTTCAGAAGCAATTTAATATAATTTTAGTTCTAATAGGGTACAGGCAAACAGAAGCAAACTTGCTGTTGCAGAGTAATGTTTAGGCTTAGTTTGGTTTTGGTATGTTTTTGGTTTGGTTTTTGAAGTTGTTGTTGTTGTTGACTGCCCTCAGGTCGACCTCGATTCATAGTGTCCCTGTGGATGAGACATATTCAAGACTGCCTCTGCCCACTTCTCTGATTAGGTCTTGTAGATTCAGGCCCATGACTTCCCTGATTGAATCTATCTATTTAGCATGTGGTCTTTCTCTGTTTCTGCTTCTCTCTACCTTTCCTTGTATTATTGTGTTTCCCAATGAGTCATGTTTTCTCATAATGTGGCCGAATTACAACAACCTCAGTTTTGTCATCTTGGCTTCCAGGGAGAGTCCAGGCTTGATCTGTTCAAGGACCCATTTTTTGTCTCTGTCCCAGGTATCCCCATCACTATTTTCCAACATCACAAATCAGATGTGTTTATTTTCTTCCTATTCACTTTTTTCACTGTCCAGCTCTCACATGTGTACATAGTGATGGGGAATACAGTGGCTTGGATGGTTTCACTTTAGTGTTCAGAGTTGTATCTTTATACTTTAGGATCATGTCCAGTTCTTTGTGATAGCAGGCCTTCCCAGACCTAGTCTTCTTCTGATTTCTTGACTGAAGTCTCTGTTCTGATTAATGTTTGATCAGATGTTTCCAAAACTCCTTGACTACTTCAATTTTCTTATTATTAAAGATGATTCTTGTAGATCTTCCATGGTCTTTATCTGAGTCAAGCAGACAGACAAGATAGAGTAGCCAGAGGCCACTCTTTCCGCTATTGCCCAGGAGTTGCCCGGGGACCATGAGAAATGCACGGCCTTCTCTTAAAGTGGCCCACCGCCAAAAGATGGCTTTTTCCATGGTCCTTTTTTTGGTGGCCCCAGAGTGGCTTCTGGCCAATCCAGGGTGTGTTATGGGCAATTTTTGTTTTTTAATGTTTTAATGTTCAACATCAAGCCTATCTTGGTACCTTCCTCCTTGACCTTTTCCAGTAATTGCTCCAGCTCTTTGTTGGTTTCTGCTAGTAGTATTGTGTTGCCTGCATGTCTTAGGTTGTTAATGTTCTTTCCTTTGATCGTCACATCTCCTTCCTCTGAGTCTAAGCCTGTTCTGCATATAATGTTTTCTGCTTACAAGTTGAACAGATGGGGTGGTAGCCTTGCCTAATCGCTTTGCAAATTGGAAACCGTTCTGTTTCATCGTATTCCTTTCTGATGACAGCCTCTTTGTCCATCAGGACAATCAAATGTAGTGGTGCTCCCACTTTTCTAAGAGCACTCCATAGCTTCCCATAATCTCTCTATTCTAAGGCTTTGCTGTAGTCAATAAAGCCTTTCCTGGTTCACGCCATTATCCATCTTATGTTAGTAGTGTGATCCTCACTGCCTCTTGCACATCTGGAATTTCTCACTCCACATATGGTAGCAGTCTTTGCTGCAGAATTTTGAACATGAATTTGCTTGTATGGGAAATTAGTATATGGTCCTATAGTTACTGCAATATTTTGTGTGTCCTCTTTTGTGTATAGGAATGTATATTAATCATTTTCAGTCTGTGGGCCAATGCTTTGTTTGACATATTTGTTGGCAGATTTTAGTTAAAACAACCGGATTCTGCCTCTGTGGATTGAAGCAGTTCTATTGATATGTCATCTGTTCTGGTGATTTATTCTTCTCTGTTAGTTTGACAGTGGCTTGCACTTCTGTTTCCAAAATTTGGGATTTGTCTTTGTATGTTTCTTCCCATGTGTGAAGTTTTGCCAGTTCCTTCCTCTGAAATATAGCCTCCAACACATGACATTCATACAGAGAATGGAATGCTATTTTTTAAAAGGCACTAGTTTTGTTAGCCATTACTCTGATCACCCAAAAGATTACAATTATTGCAGTCCAGAAACTAGACAACCCGTTTTGTAGTCTTTAACCACCCTCGAGTCAATCTTAGCCCACGGCGACCTTGTGGGCAAGACATCTCCAAGACTCTCCCTATCCTCCACCATTCTTCTAAGTTCTTGCAGATTCATATCCAAATTCCTTCTAATGTTCAAGTGAAATCTCCCCATCTGTAGCAAGTTTATATCCTATTTTGGGAGAAAGACAGGATATAAATGTAATCAGTCAATCAATTCTAGCCATTAATCCTGCTTCTACCCTCTAGACCATCAAGACAGGCTTGCCTCCTCCTCTCTGTGATAGTCGTTGAGGTATTTAAAATGCTTTCCTCATATGTATTTTTACACCATACTTCTTATCATCCCTGTTGCCCTTTCATGAACCCCTCCAACTTGTCCATACCCTTCTGAAAATGAGGCACCCAGATCTGAAAAAAATGCTCCACATGAGCACATAATATAATAGGACTATTACTTCCCTCAGCTTGAGAATTGTGATTCTATTAATGCAGGCTGAAAGATTATTTACCTTCTTTGCAGCATCATCACACTGCTGGGTCATTTTCAGCTTAGGTTCGACAATAATCCAGAGCTCCTTTATGCACATAGTATTGCTGAGCATTTTTTCTGGTCTAAATGTAGAAATTTTGCATTTGTCTCTACTGAATTTCTTTTTATTAATTTCAGCCCAATTATCTAGTTTATCTAGGTTCTTATGAATTCTGTTCCCATCTTCCAACGTGTTAAACACCTTGTCCAGTGTTGCAAACTTGATAAAGATTCCCTGTCATTTAAGCCATTGGTAAAAATACTGAAGAGTAATGGCCCCAGGACAGAACCCTGAGACATTCTACTTAAGACCTCCTTCCAGTTTGAAGCACAGCCATCGATGATGACTTGGGGATAGTACAGACCCCCCCTCCCTTTTCAGGGCGGTCTGCAGGTGCCCATTTTTGGTCCTCAGCATTGCTGCAGCAACCAAACCACGTGACAATGCTGCAGACCGACGTCCTTTTTGGGACGTCATAAAAGCTGTGTCACAGCCCTTATGAAGTCTCTTGTAGTGAATGATATGTGGGTACTGCGATGCTCACACGTCATGCAAACACCCCGCATCTGTAATAGCACTGCCCATACCTAGTAGGGCTGGGGAGTGTCTGCTTGGTGCGCGCTCCCCAGCCCTACTTTCGCCACCGCCATGCCCCTTTTTGCCCGTCTGTATCGGGCCTCTTTGACCACAGTTTTCCAACCAATTATGGATCTATCTGACAGTGTTTCCATCAATTCCATATGTAATCTGTTTGCTCATCAAAATATTATGAGGTACCTTATCATATGCTTTGCTGAATTCCCTGGTGGCGCAGTGGTTAAATGCCTGTACTGCAGCCACTCACTCAAAACCAGAAGGTGGCGAGTTCAAGACCAGCAAAGGGCTGAAGCTTGACTCAGGCTTGCATCCTTCCGAGGTCGCTAAAATGAGTACCCAGATTGTTGGGGGCAAATAGCTTACAATTGTAAATGAAGCTGTTTGTTTAACAAATTGTAAGCCGCTCTGATAGTCTTGGCTGAAGAGCGGGGTATAAATAAAACATTATTATTATTATTATTATTATTATTCCCAATAAATGACATCTGCAATATTCCCACCACCTACTGAACTAGATCTGGCGGAAGAAGTGTTAAACAGGGCACAGGCAAAGCACTTGGTACAGCTTTACATTCTTTTATATCCTGTACATTTCTTGTGGGCCTCCTGAAATCCTCTGGTGGTCTGCAAGTGGTCCGTGGGCCGTATGTTGTACAGACCTGATCTAGACACAAGCACAAGAGCTACTGCTATGTATGCAACTTATATTGTATCTTGAAGAATTTTATTTTAAAATCTCTTACTTCCAAGATATATTTCCTTTCACTTGGCAACTCATTTGGAACTTTTATAGGAGTGAAACAAAATTTGGGGAAAAGATTAGCAATAGATATAGAAAATGATGTTAGCATCTCCGTTTAAATCTGTATCTTCTGTTCATCATGAACAATGCGTAAAATTATACAGAGGTGGCATTTTAAAGTATTTTACACGTTTTTAAAGTGTGTGATTCTGAATTTGAAGGGCACCTGTTGATGAAGGTGTAATGAAGTTGATACATACTTTCATCTTTGGTGGAAATGCCCAAATATAGCAAAATTATAAAAAGATTCATTCTCTAAAATCAGCATAATCACAGGGTAAATAGTTCCTGTCTCACCAGCAATTTCTCTTTTATCTGTTTTTCCCAAAGATCATAAGCAATTGATACACAAAGATCTTTGTATATTCCTATGTTTTGCAGCAAGATTAAAATTGTCTCAATTTTTGTCATTAGATTAGTGACATATATGTACCTAGAATAGTGCACTTGTGGAAAAACTAACTGCTCAAGGAAGTGATTAAAAGTAAATTTTATTTATATAATTTCCTATGGTACTTGGTTTCCATGTTTTGACTTTGTCAACAGTAATTCTGACATTGTTTATTGTGACTTGTACATATTCTATGGTCATTTTTTGGGGAAAGTTCTGATTTTAAGACTATAAAATTTTTGTATGTATTTTTTATTTAAGGTTACAAATGCTGTCATATAATTATTTTAATAATAAAAATGTTTTGAGCAGTGAGAATATCTGCTCTAAAAATCAATGCATTGTCATAATTGTTGTTTTTTAAAAATTACTCTACAGATGGACAAAATTGAGCTAAACAGGGAAAGACCTTTTGACTTTTTATGGACTAAAAATTCTAATGTTTCCACTAAAACACTTTATCAAACAGGTGGCTTAGCTACCTCACATATTAACTAATATTATATATCTGGCATGCCATCTGGTGAGACTGTATGGCAGGGATTGCAAATTTATAGTGCGCAAAACCAATAGGATAGAACAACAAAATCTAGTGTGCATTTTGAAAATGTATTCCTACATTGCAATAAATAAAAATGGATCCTTGTGACTATTAATAAAACAGATCCAATTTAAGTGCGGACTTTTAGAACTTTCACAGATTTATTAGAATAAAACTTTTTAAGGTATGAGATGCAGAGAGGGACCCTATTAGTGACTTATTTCAGCAGCTGAGTCTTTCAGCTTGCCTGCCATGATTGAGTGAGTGGGAATTTGTGGTGATAGCTTTGCATGCCAATAATAATAATAATAATAATAATAACAACAACCATTTTTATTTCTTATCAACCTCTCCCCATGGCTGCAGCTAGGATATAACACAGGCTAAACCATTTCAGTCTTACAGAGTAATAATGCTAAATGATGGGAGATGTAGCAGTTGGTTAATTGATAAGGCTGAGACGCACTTTCCTTTGTGGTTAGCCAGCAGGTGGGAAGGGAGTTGCAGTTCTGCTTGGAGACTCAGGACCAGTCTCATGAGAATGGATGGTGGGAGAGCCAGAGGAGGAGCATGCATGGGAACCAGGGGCTGAGGGAGGTCCGCGTGTTTTGGTTTAATGACAAATGAAATTGTACCTGCTAAAAATCTGAAATGGAGTATGATTTAATTACGCACTGCTGATGCTGGTTCTTTAGTCCTGACATCGTACTTTTTCTGAGTTAATGGTGAAAGCCTGGATTTCTGAACTACAAGATTCCCTAACATGACAACATACATGCACAGAAGTGTGGCTGACATGCATATGTACCTGTTTTTCGATGAGGCCAACCAAACCAAACAAAACCTCACCTCATGCCTGTAGGAGGTGGCAAGCTCTCGGAGGGGCTGCTGCTTCTGCTGCTATGGCTGCTGCCTGGCAGGATGGAAGGTAAGGCAGAGGACGAAGAAGGGGACTGGCTTGGCCTTCAAGAGGAAGGAAGAGAAAGGCACACACACAGCCTATGAACATACCTTAATTTCTCCCATTTCTTTTTTGAGGCCAGTGGCTTCCTTGCTTCCTGAATTCTCTTCCCCACCAGAAAATGAAAGCAGGGAAAGCAGGGCTTCTGGTTGTCAGGTGCTGGGGAAGGGGAAACCATAAAACCCTATTGCTCTCTGCCTGCTTGAAGTAGGATCTTGGCCATAATCTGCAAATATTGCTACACAGAGATAAACTATTGCACACTTTTCAATGTTTTTTATTAACGTGTGACACACACACCCAAATGGGACAAAATATGTTTAAACTGTGCTTAGGAAAATATATAAAGAAGTCACTGAGGGAACGGATGGTTATTCAATTTTTATATATTAGTGCCTGCAGATTGAATACAGAATTATTAAATTAATAGTAAAATATGATTATTTTTTTAAAAATAAGGACAGATGCTGTGGCAAGCAGAGTCAGCTCCATTGCTCATGCCAGCCTCTGTGGCAATTTGGTTGCCCTTCAGGTTCCACAGCCAGTGACTTTAGGCTGTGGGCTGAAGCAGACAAGTGACTTGGAATGGCCTCTGGCCACTCTAGCCATGACCCAGCCCCGATTGGCACAGACGCCATGATACCAAGGCCAACTTCTGCCACTGTATGGAAGGTCCGCTTAGGTGGCCTCAGCGTGTCTTCTAGCTGATCCAGGGGCATACATCATCTGCACTCCCTGCCCCTGAAGTGGCCAGAAACTGCTCTTCCTTGCCTGTCTGTTTTGGGCCTGTATCACTAGTCCTCATTCACATGTGCAAATATATGTGCCAGGACACATCTGGCCAGGCACGATTGGCATGTGGCAAAGGTTACTAACAGGTAAGAACAGACAAGCTAGGAGAAGCTGTAGCAGTTTGCTTTTACCTGAACAAACTGAGAAGGGCAAGGCAGTGCGCTTCCTTTTCCCAGGCTGAATTAATTCAGCACAAACTACTTTTGCCATTTGATTTATAAGCCCCAGTTATGGTAAACTTAGGGTGAAGGGAGGAGGAGGAGAGAGAAACTGTGACATTTCAATAGCAGCTAAAAAAATGAGATGACAGTGTATTGATGGGAATGTCTCTTCCATATTGGAACAGAAAAAGAAGGGAAAAGAGAAAGTGGAAGCAAAATTAGAAGGTGGGTATGCAATCAGGGGGAGCAGAGGTCCCATAGGGGACCCCATTTGTCCCCCCAACCCATCTTGTTGGCCATCCCTGTTTGAGGAGGAACTCGGCCCAGAATCCCTGACTTGTCCACAAATGGATAAACCAGTGGAATCAGAATCAGCAATTCACTCAGAAAGTATGCATTCTCCTGTTAAATTTATGTCTCAAAGGATGAATCCTTCAGTTTGACATAAGGCATGATAACCTCAATGGATGCTTCAACACAAAGTGATTCTCACTATATATGTGCCACAGTTAATCAATCTTGGTATGAATAATAGAAATGAAGATGAAATGTTTGTATGGTTAGGGTTTGAATGTATGATACGAATGTTAATATTTATGTTTAGAGGTATGGACTGTTATATGTAGATTGTGTCTGTGAGAAGTAATTTGTTTGTATGGTTTGCTTGTATAAATAATAAAAATTAATATATAAAAAATCAATCTGGGCATGCAAGATAAGAGAGTTTTTGGCCAAACCCAGGATTTTACACTTCAAAGCCAAGGATGCATAAGAGTCAAGGAGGGCAGGAACAAAAGGTCCTACTGATTCTGAAGAAAGAAGGCTAACCCCAAGGAGATTCCCAGCTATCTAAATTGTTAAAACTAGCTGGCTGAGTATTAGAAAAGAACTTTACATGGGCAACGGGCACAGAGTCACACAGAATAAAAGGCCACAGCAAGGGGGTGTCCCCAAGATGGTGGGATGTTTCAGGAATGGTTCATATTTCCTGAAAAGGCTTTGGTTTGGCTAATTTAAATGTACTCTTATGTCTTGTCTGACTAGACTGGTGGCCTGGTAGTCTGGTGGGCATTTGTAAGTAGTCTTTGTAAAGGGCAGGCCCTTATAACCTGGGTCCAAAACACACTGCAGAAATAATCCAGTTTGCGGCCGCTTTAAGTGCCCTGGATCAATGCTAGGGAATTCTGAGAACTAGTTTTGTGAGACGTTTAGTCTTTTCTGTCAGAAAGCTCTGGGACCACAATAAACTACTATTCCTAGGATTCCCTAGCATTCAGATGTCTCAAACTGGATTTATTTACTGTATTTACTTATTTATACCCTGCTCTTCAGCCAGAAAGGCTTTCATAGTGGCTCTTAAACTGGATGATTTCTGTAGTGTGTTTTGAACTTTGATTTAATAATAAGGAGACACATACACCTAATAGTCTTCAAGTTAACATCCAGGGCTCTGTCATTCCTGTGTTTGGCCAAGATGTTGCTGACAATAATAACTGAAATAATAAAAATATAGATCGACATGCATACTTAAAACCATTCTGATTCAGTTTCCCTGTATTATTAAGTTGCTTATAAGAGGTTTAACAATATTTATTCACTGTAGTGTTGGACTAGAATTGGTGAAACTTTCCTTTCCAGTTGGCCCCCCTGAAAGTCACTAGGTGGTCTAATGTAAACTGCAGAGTTACTGAAATTAAAAATGGGAAGGAGGACCAAATCGGCCAATCTGATTCTTTGGATATAAATGCAACAGATAAAATAACTGTGATTCTAAGCTATGTTGGAAACAGTCTAATACTTCTGAAAGAATGAAAGCAAAGCAATGTCATATTCATCTTTGTTCCCAGTATCATTCCAGTCCTAATTACCCAAAATACTGTTGGGAAAGATCAGTGTCATTCTCTACTGCATTGGCTCTGAACCTTTTTTTCACTTGCATACTCCTTGGCAGGATTGTATGCTAACAAAATGTCTGTAATTGATACTGCTGGTATTTCAAGCCCAGGGTGGCTGCCTCAATGTGCACACATCAGAGCAGGAAGTCTTTGTGTTAACAGGTGTCCCTGGCTTTGCAAGTTGGGAGTTCAGAAAAGCTTCCAGCTTTGGGAGGCAGCTTTGAGGCAGCAGCCTCAGGCGTTGTTGTTGGTGTTGTTGTTATATTTATTTGTATCCCACTCTTCTCCCAGAACTGGGATTCAGAGCGGCTTCGCAACATTTAAAACAATACAATTAAAAAACATAGAAAAGTGATACATCAAAACAAAATTAAATTGTAAGAATATTAACATTGGGAGGGGGTTTGGCAGTGCAGGTTCTTGGTGCTCCCCACTCACAAAGCCTGAGGCTGTTGTGCACACATTCACACAACCACATCCAACTTGGAACAGTACCAGGGAGAATTGCTGAGTAGTGGTGATGGAACACTTGCAAATGTGGAGGGCAGACCGTACTTAAATAGTTAAAATTGACTTCATCGTACTCTGTCCGGACATTCTGGAATATTGCAACATAGCACCGAACTGGATTGTTTTATTTAAAATATTTATACCTTACCAAGTATCTTGTCTTTAGTAAGGATCAAACAAGGATAAAACTATATAACAGTCACTAATAATTTCTTTGGAGGGTGATGCACTCTTTATGTTTTCTCTGTGTGAGGCTTACCAGCAAAGCAAGTGGCCACTATCAGCAGGTACCCAAAGCAGCGGTGAAAGCATCAGCTCCTTTCCTCCTCAGGAGCAGCCAACCCCACAGATATTTCTCAAGAAGATGCCACTGCTGCTTGCCAGCAATGGCAGAAAGCCTCCATGAGGCACTGTTAAAAATAAGACAAATGCAGGCATGGATGAGTTGGAGCCAAGCACCATGGATAACTGTCTTTGCCTACCCTCCTTTTGCCTCCCTGCCTTCCTCCCACTCCTCGCTTCGCCAGTCAGCTCCATCATCCCCACTCCTGCCATGAAGAGGAGAGAGGTTGTGAGAGCACAGAGGGCAGAGTGAGAAGGGGCCCTGGAGGATGAGGATGCCCAATTAATAGCACCACCTTATGCTGGCACACCTCTCTACTCATTGGACTCTTTCATACAAGGCTAAATTGGAAGTATAATTTAAGGTCAATTCGAATGCAATCATGGGTTTTACGTTATTGCAAATTAACTCTTCGCACGCAAATTCAGGCAAGAGGGAAGCCAATTCGAATGCAATCATGGGTTTTACCTTATTGCGAATTAAAGCTTCGCATGCAAATTCGGGCAGGAGGGGGTTATTTTCGGGTAATGGGAAGTAATTCCGAACGGAGCAGGGGTTCATGTAAATTCGCTAAACAAGCCAATTTACATAAATCCGCATTGGCTCCATTCGGAGTTGGAAGAAATTCCTCCCCGTTTGAAACTCATTGTCTCTTGTCTCTTCACATTCTCACACTTGCAGCCACCTCCTCTATTGTTGATTATTCCACTGTTATTAAAAAAAAAAAAATTAATGTGCTGTTGTTGGAAACCACTGCTACACTAGATGTCAAATATAGTAGGGATTTTTTTTTACTAGAAATGCTTAACTTTATCTTTTCTCTTACTTCTAGGTCTAGAATTCTGAATATTGAGCAAACGTGGATCAGTCCAGTCTGCCTCCCCTTTTTGGATTAAAGTGATAGTCTTCTGGAAGATTACTGGCAGAGAGAAATCTTTTGGAAACATTCCCTGCTGAACCCCCTTGAAGTTTTGTCCACCGTCATGTGGCCATCGCAGCTACTGTTCTTCACAATGCTCTTGGCATCCACTGTCAATTGTAAGTGATATTCCATTTCGGTTTCTGTTGACTGCAGCTTTGAAATAGTTTGGAATAGATCATGTGGCTGGTGTATAAAAACAAGAAATGTTTGATTTGATTGACTGTGTGGCTTTTTAAAATAATGCTTTGACAGATATGGGATTCCATAGCTCTGCTTGCCCTTGGAAAGTGTTCCATAGAAATGAAACACTGCATATGTAGGCTTCTCCAGAAAGGGAAGCAGTGGGTCCTCAAGTCGCCTCCATGGCCTTTCTCCAGGCATGAAGGCTTTGTTGTTGTTGTTGTTGCTGCTGCTGCTGTGTGTGCCTTCAAATAGTTTCCACCTTATTTTGAGCCTAAAGTAAATGTATCATGGGGTTTTCTTGGCAAGAATTGTTTAGAGAGGGTTTGCCATTGTCCTCTGAGGCTGAGAGTGTGTGACTTTCCCAAGACCACACAGTGGGCCATGGATGATCAAGTGGGGATTTAGACCCTGGTTTCCCAGAATCCTAGTCCAGGACTCACACCACAATACCATGCTGGCTCTGTGCAAGAAAGCTACAGTAATTCACACCACTGATTCCTGTGCATTTTTTTTTTTTTTTGTAAGAGTGCTTAGTATAGGGATGGAGATGGTGTGGCGTAATTTTTTTAAAAAAATGCTCCCAAACATGCCGAAATGTTGCTTTGAGGAGAAATCATAAAACCTTTAGGCCGCTCAGGGCTTTTGGGGCCAGGAGTGACCTCGTTTTTTCAACAGGAAGTCAACTTCCAGGTCATGTCTTGTTGGGGAAAAAAGTCTTTACTGGGCCTAACATGGTTCAGAGAAGAGTCAAAAATGGCCTCCATGACAGTTTAGCTCCCAAAGGTTGTCCACTCTGGATTTAGAGCCATATTCCGTGGCATGTAAAAGTCTATACAGAGTGGAAGAAGATTCTGGGAATCTGACAAGGCAAATTTAGTCAAATATTGTAGTCAAGAAACAACTTGAGCTCCAACAAAGCTTTATTTGAAATAAATAATATTAAACAAGCCAGAAAAAGAAAAGAAAATTAAAACATACTAATAGTACAGCATCAGATCTGATAATCTGGACAGCATCTATTGTCTGATTGGATACTTCCTGTGATCACTAATTGTTGCACTGATAAAACTTCACATGACTTCCAAAGAAAACTGGTTCCAAGTCCTGGAATGATTCTCTTTGTCTTGGAAACATTGGTGAATTCTTTACTACAGTGGTCCTTAGACTTTTTACCCTTGGCAACCCCTCCCCCCAAGTTGCGATAGCATCAAAGCACATATCTACCAATTTATAATATACATTTCATACCGTTCCAAAAACCCTACTGCTGAATTTCAGTGGTGAACTGGAAAAGACCATTAAAGCAAGTAGGACATGCTTGTTTAAATGTGGGTTTCCTAGTGTGCTGCCAAATTTCTTTGGCAGCCTTTATGCTTCTTTCCATGGCTTTTATCAGCTTGTCACTGAAATTTAGCTGCTTGATTTGACATTGAAATTCAGTGATACAGATTTCATGTGAATCATGGGAAGCAAGGATCATTCCAGGTGGGAGGTGCAGACGTTTAGGACTGCATAATTATTTTTTGACCAAGAACATAATTGCTCTGCAGCTGGAGGGATAGGGACTGCTTGCCAGAATTGGACAGGGCCACTGCTCAGAGTGGGCCAGGCCCATTCATCTTCACACACATGCGTGTTTGGACACATGTGTCTTTGGGCACATGTTTGTTTGGGCACATGCGTGTTTGGGCACATGTTCAGGCACTTGCATGCTCAGGGACATGCATTTTTGGGCACACATGCACCCACCCACCCACAGGGAGAAAGAGAGAAGAGGAGAGAGAGAGAGAGAGAGAGAGAGACCTTCCTTAGGCAGATTTCCACAGCCCTGTTTGCTCAGCTGAGTGATCCCTGCCATTCAGCTGCACTGCAAGGGGGGGAGGGTCCTCTACTCCTCTGTCTGCTGAAGATGAAAGAAGGGCTTATCTGCAGAGCAGAGACAGAGTCTTGGGGAAAAGGCTTGTCCCTAGTCAGCACTGGAGCATAAAATTAGGTGCTTTCCCTTGCTCCACTACAGAGAGAAGGAGCCTCTCTAGTTGTGCAGAGGCACTTTTGGTCACAGTTTAAAAAAAACAGTAAAAAAATACTGGAGATAAAAATATTGGTAGACCGGACAAAAAGGATGTGTGAACCCCACTTCCTGGAAGATGAATTGCAGCATCTGGACTGGGATCTACAGGCTAATGGTTATTCCAGCTCAGACATCAGAAGGGCTGCCAGAACTAGAAAAACCCAGAGGAGGGAAGACAACTGTCCAGAGGGAAGGTATTTTTACCATACATCAGAGGAGTCACAGACAGAATAGGAAAACTGGTGAGGAAACACTAATTCCAGATGATCTATAAACTGACCAAGAAAGTCCAGCAAATGCTGCGCTCAGTGAAGGACAGGAGAGACCTTCTCACAGCCACAGGAGTTTACTGGATACCATGAAGCTGCAGACAAGTCTACATAGGAACCACCAAATGGAGTGTCCAGACACGAATCAAGGAACATGAGAGACACTGCAGACTGATAGCCTGTACAGACTGGCCATTAAGACTGGCCTGGGGGCAGAGTTAGGGTGTGGCATCCACATGATGCACGACCTGATTCCACCCCATGGCAATGTGACACCGCACGCCGCACCACATGGCATGCAGCAGTCCTCTGGCACTGTGTCTAGATGTCACAGCGCCAAAGGAGTGCTGTAAAGTCATGGTGGCGGCTACAGCGCCCTTTCCATGTCGCAAAAAGGAGCAGCTTTTTGCAGCTCCTTTTTGCATCATAGAAAGGCCAGATTGGGGCTGCAGTGTTCAGTTTCCACGGCCTCGATCTGGCGAAGATCGAGGTGGCTGTAGGCCACCCCTTCAGGGGCGGTCTGTACAGCCCCGGAGTAAGCCATAAAAAATTGCAGTAGCAGAACATGTTATAAACCATCCGGGGCATAAAATGCTGTTTGAAAACACTGAAATTCTGGACCATGTCAACAACTATCAGGTCAGAAGGCACAGGGAAGCCATTGAAATCCACAGACACCTGGACAACTTTAACAGGAAAGAAGAAACCCTTAAAGTAAACAAAGTTTGGCTACCAATCCCGAAAACCATCCAATTTAAGATCCATCAAAATGCAAATGAAAACCACCCAGGATCAGGATTTTTCCCAGCAGACAATGGACCATCAATTAAGCAGACAAATCCTCCTTGCATATCCTACCACCTGAAACCTTACCATTCAGCAACAGAACGATACACAGATTAACATTTAAATCACTCCTCCCAACCTGGAGTCACACAATATAACTATACCTCACTCACTTCCATGCCAGCATTCTCTGAAGATGCCAGCCACAGATGCTGGTGAAATGTCAGGAATAAACTCTTCTAGCACTCAGCCAAGTAGCCCGAAAAAAATCACAAAAAACTATGGATGCCAGCAGTGAAAATCTTAGACTTCATACTGGAGATCAGTTCATGAGATGATACAAAAGATAGTTAAGATGAAAAAGAGTTTTAAATCTGAAATTTTATTACTGGGATTACTGTAATAGAGGGGAATATGAAAAGCCAGCAAAAAAAATTAATTATATAGTGTATGGCCCAAAAGTGGAAAAATAAGGAAATGTCTTCAGTAAAGTTTTGGATGCTGAAAATGTTCAGTTTAGTTGCGATGGATATTATAACCATGTTTAGCAGACAATAGCAATAGCAAGTACATTTCTATACTGCCTATCAGTGCACTTAAGCACTCCCTAAGTGGTTTACAATGTGTAAACCAATTTTCCCCAACAAGCTGGGTACTCATTTTAGTGACCTACGGAAGGATGCAAATCTGAATGGACCTGGAGCCCTGCCTGGGATCAAACTCTCACAACCTTGTGGCTGCAGTGCTGGCATTTAACCCACTGTGCTATTAGGCCTCCTTTGTACAGAAACACAAGAGATAATTTTATGAAGGATTGGGAACCCCTTATACAATTTATGCGGGAGAGAAATTGAGCAATGATATTTACAGGTCTGGGGAAAAAATTATTTATTTTGAATGTAAAACATTGGTGTTATCTGTACTGCTATATGTTGTTAAATGGAAGAGGAATCTCAATATTCAAGAAACACCAACAAAGGGATAAATAAATAAGTAATTTTAAAAAGTGTAATTATGTTTGTTAACATAATTGATTATATATATCAGTATGTGTGTTTATTGTTTGACATGCTTAATCTAGAATATGTGTTACAAAAAGTTCAATAAGGGAGTAGAATCTCAATTAATAGCACCTTGTTCTTATCAGCTGAATTATGGTTGTACATCTCAATATTTCACACCTCTTTACCCTTTCTTTCCAGAGTTTCTACTGGCATTCTTCCCTCTCATTCACATGAGCTTGCTCTGTTTGTCTGTTTAAATGCTCATGAGACAAGCTATTCCAAGTTTTATGTAGGCTCAAATAAAAGGTTTCCTTGATGAAACAGATACAGCTCTTCTTGCAGTTGGGTTTGTAATACAGATGTGCAGCCTACATTGATCAGTATGGTCATTCACATTAGAACAGTATCTCTTTAATTTCATAGCCTGGCTTTTGGAACTGCCAACTATGAAGATGGCTATGATGCTCTTTGATTTGCTCTTCCAGTGACATTGATTGAAACAGGAAAACAGGAGTAATATGATAATTAGAGTTTGGTAAATATGTTTCAGTTCTCCATGACTGCTCTGTATGGCTTTTATTTGGTTGCCTATTTTAATACTTAATTTTTTGTCCCTCACACTTCAAGCAAAAGAAAACTCCTATGAATACTGAGATAAACACAGCGTGTACCGGCTTCCTATAGCATTGCTTCCTGATTAAGGATTTTTCTGGCCCCTGCTAGTATAGTGTAATTAAATAGGGGAGTGGTAGTAGAGAAGTTATCTAACTAAAACTGACACTATTTCCATTTTGCTCCAGAATTGCACAAGCTGCCTATATATAATGAAGTAGTACATGTCATCTACTTCATTGTATATAGGCAGATGAAACCCCAATGTTGGAAAGTGAAGTGAAAACTGCACTCATAGCAATTGGAAAGAATAAATCACGAGGAACAGTTGACATACCAATAAAACTGCTGCAATCCCCAGAGAAAGAATCAAGTTTAGTTCTAACAAAAATCTGCCAACAAATATGGAAAACAAAGCAGTGGCCCACAGATGGAAAGCAATCAATATACATTCCCATCCAAAAAAAGAAAAGAAAAAAGGAGACACAAAATACAGTGGTCCCTCCACATCTGCAAATTCAGCATTCGTGAATTTGATTATTCATGAGCTCTCTTCTGGCCCCTCCCATGCCTGAGACAGAGGGGAAGTGGGGAAGGCTCACCTTATTCATGGATTTTCTACATCCACAGGGATGTTGCTCCCCTAACCCCTGTATTGCAATGGATGACTGTATTGCAATAATTACAGAACGATTGCACTAATTTCCCACACAAGCAAAGTCATCTTCACAATTCTGCAGCAAAGACCCCTACCACATATGAAACAAGAAGTCCCAGAAGTACAAGCTGTTTGCAGGAAAGGAAGAGGCAGGAGGGATCACATTGCAAAGATATGATTGATAATGGAGCACATTACGGAATTCCTGAAGAAAATCTGCATGTGCTTTATTGACTACAGCAAAGTCTTTTACTGCATAGATTACAAAAAGCAATGGATTGCACTTAAAAAAAATGTGAGTGCCACTACATTTGAATGTCCTCATGACAAACCTGTACTTGGGACAAGAGGCTATGGAGAAGCAGGATGGTTCCCAATTTGGCGAAGGAGTCAGGCAAAGCTGCATCCTACCACCCTATCTGTTCAAGCTGCAAGCAAAAAATACTGCACACAGAGCAGGTTTAGACTCAGATAGAGAAAGTATGAAGATCAGAGGAAAGAACATTAATAATCTAAGATATGCAGACAACAACATACTACTAGCAGAAAACAATAAAAACCTGGAGCAATTACGGGAAAAGGTCAAGGAGAAAGTGCTAATGTAAGCTTAATGCTGAACTTTAAGAAAACAAGAATAATAACCATGGATGATCTACAGGAATTCATCCTACATAACATGAAATTGAAATAGTTAAAGAGATCCTATATCTTGTTTCAAATATTAATCAAGGTGGAGGCTGCAATCAAGAAATCACAAGAAGGCTAGGATTGGGAATGGCAGTTATAAAAGAACTGGACAAGATCCAAAAGTGTTACAGGTGTTACAGGAAAAGAGATTCCAATTAGGAAGAATTTCCTTACTGGTTGACAGTGGAAGACACACCCTCAGAAAGTGGTGGACTCTCCTTCTTTGGAGGTTGTTTTTGAACAGAGGCTGGATGGCCATTTGTTGGGGGTGCTTTGACTGTGCCTGCATGGCAGATGAAGCTTGGACTGGATGGCCCTTAGGGTCTCTTTTAGCTCTTTATTCTGAGTGTAAAGTTAGCAGCTATAGTTTTGTACAGAATTTCTTTGAAGACCATTTGTCTATTCATTCTTCATGTTTGAGACTTCATTTGTTCATTTGGTTTTTATTTTGTATGCCAAATAGGTTTGAAATTTCCTGGGTTAGAGTTACCAGTGTCCCACAGCAGTGATACAAGGATTTTCCATCTGTGATCAAATGAGGGCTCAACTTCAGGCCCTCTTGAATGAAATTGTTTATGTTGATGTTTTCCAAAGTGGCTTCTGGACCAGTTTTGGAATTGAGATGGCCACAATTGCTCTAATATCTGGGATCTGGACACGTTTTTCTTTTCCCAGAAGTTTCAGTATGTTTTGGTTAGGGATATGCAGAATATTAATTTTTGTTCTTATTGTGACCAATTAAAAAAAGAAAAAAGAAAAAAGGGAGGAATATGTTTCAACATTTAATTCACCTCGGAGAAGCAACGGATACCAGCTACAGGATTCCTCTCCCTTTTGGGCTCCTATTGAGGAAAATACATTTGCATAAAGAATGCACATTATACTGGTTCCTAGTGAAAAAAAATTGGGGTGTGTGTTCTGAAAAGGTGTAGTAAAATTGCATATTTTTTCTGCATAGGAATCTGTATTTTCATAAATTGTGTAAAATTTACAGTTTGTGAAAAATACACAGATTTCTCACATTACTGAGCCCTGGTGGCGCAGTGGTTAAATGCTGATACTGCAATCACAAGGTTATTAGTGTCAGGAGTGGCAGCCTTAGTTCCCAACAACCAGGAGAACCTCTTAGTGTGATTAAAACAAAAGATGTTATTCCATGAATTGAGACAGAAGTTCCCGCATCCAGGGTTTGTGTCAGCAGTGGAAATTTCACAGTCAGCCACGAGTTAAAAGTTCCCCTCATCCAGCCCCAATTGCTCCTCTTTGTTCCAATTCAAAGTAGCCTTTCATGTTCCCCTTTTCCCTTCTTTTAATATCATTCAATCTTGTTAAAGAAAGAAAAATGTCCCTAGTTTACAGCCCAGATCCATTACAGGAAGAGGGGGTCATTAAATAACTAGTCTCTCTTACCACTAGCCATTTGTCCTTCTTGTTTTTCCCAGGCTTAGATTCTGGCATGATTAATATTCCCTCTCAATAAACCAGCATATTATTACAGTGTTATATCATTTTATCATCATATTATCATGACAGAACCATGCATATGGATCTGACAGTGAGTTTGATCCCAGGCAGGGCTGCAAGGCCGACTCAGCTTTCCATCCTTCCGTAGGTCACTAAAATGAGTACCCAGCTTGCGAGGGTAATTGGATTACTCATTGCAAACCGCTTAGAGAGTGCTAGTTCACTGATAAGTGGCATAGATATGTACTTGCTATTGCTGTTGCTATCTGTGGTGTGGTGACTGGTGAATCTCCTTTTGAAGTGACATGACTCGTGACTCTGCCTAGCTCCTTTGGTGTTTAGGACAGAATCTGAAGGGTAATGTGGCCTCTCTCTGGCCTGCTGCTGGATGTGGCCCTGCCCCTCCTTGCTTCTTCATGGAAGTATGTAGTCTAAGGTTGTATGCTTTCAATACATCTTCTCTATTGGCACAATGTCTTGTTTCCTCTAGTATCTCAAACTTCTCCTGGGCAACACAAACAAAACTGAAACAGGCTTGAAATGGCTGAGTCTTCCGCTGTCAGCCCCAAGGAAGGGAACCTTTCCCCCTGGCTCCTCTCTTCTTTTTGGACACTCCCCAGTTGGCATTTCCATTGCTGTGGCAGCCTCAGCCTATGCTCCACATTTGGCCTTGGGCGTCCCACCACTCCCCTTCTCACAGGCTGGAACTCTTAGGGCTTGGTATGCCCTTCCTCAAGGTGGAAGTGTGCAGGTCTCTTTTTGTAGGCTCCCTGCAGGGGCTCTCCCTTTTGAGTCATTTAAGTTCCTTGTCCCCCTTCCATCCCTTCTCCTAGCCCCTAGGTAGCCTGTTCCTCCCCCAACATTGGGTGCAGGCCTTCCAGAGATCTCTCAAAACCTGGTCTTGGTATCCTTTTGTGTCTCACTTTACTTACCCTTGTTGATTGTTATTTATGTTAGGACAGTTATGTATTAGGACTTTGTTATGTATTTAATATGTATGTGACTTTGGTAGATTTGTATTTCTGTTTTGTCTAATGCACCAGAGAGATTGTGTTTATTTGTCACTATGTGCTGTGCTGTTGTCGTACAATGTCATTTTATATAATAAAATAAATAAAGATTTAAAAAAAAAACTGGTCTTGGGAGGGCTCTCAACTCTCTTACCAGCCACCAGTGCCCACTTCCCTGACTCCGAAATCCCATCCACCTTTCCTTGTTGGCTCTCTCAAGTTCCTTCTTTCCTTCAGTCCATGCTACCCTCTTACTCTCTCGCCAGCCCCCTTCTCCCTTTGGTATGTCCATCCAATTTCAGGCTGGGGATCTCTCTTGCACCCCCCTTCTTGGTTCTTCCCCTTTTACCCCCTTCTCTTTGGCCCATGCCTCACCCCCTTCTCCTTCTTTCTGGGCACTTTGGGGCCTATTCTTCAGCCTCCCAGTGTTCTTGAGTGGCTCCTCCTTCCATCTGGATCATCATGGATATCAGAAGTGGGGCAGAAGGAGTCCTGGGACACCCTGATCTTGCCTGGGATTTGTCACCGGGAGTTAAAATGAACAATGGCTCCTAGCTGACAGACAGATTGCTTTCCTCCACATGCCTTCAGGCCCAGGAAGCAAGGCCCCCGCCCATTTGGGGGTCCAACTTAATAAAGCCAGCCCCTCCCCTGACATGCACAACCTTCCTTCTTCTTTTAAAGAGAGAAACTGAAAAAGTAAAGTTGGCTATTCTATTTTGTTTTGCTTGTGCTCAGGTCATTTTGCACAGGAACTGTCCAATGATAGGTGTGCCTGTTAACCTGCAGAGTTTCTGAGGAAGAGCCACGGTATTCAGGGGTAGCGGTGAAAGGAGAGTCTCTGAAACAGAGGCTTTGCCACCGGATTTACCACTGGGAGGATTTACCACTGGGAGGGCAGCAGATCCCCCCTTGATTTTACCATGACTCCTCCTGCAGCTGCTCCGAATTATATGGGAGCTCTGACAGTACAAAATATCTTGGATCAGCTGTGGGAGGGCTCTCCTATTACAAGGTTTTGGGGAAGGCACATGAAGGATGTCTTCAACAGTATCTAAGAAATGCATTAAACAGAAATAAAAAGTCCCACCTGCATGTAGCATTTAAAATGTTCATTCTGTTCACTTTTTACTATGCCATGACTTAACATAAGACTTCCTAGATAAAGACTTAATATATTTGATTGTGATTTAATATAATGCCTGTTTAAATAGGATGCTTTTGCAATAGTAAGGTAAGAAAGGGTGCATTTATGCCCACATGAGCTTGTTACTTTAATAAACTCAATGGGCTTTTAACAATTGCATTTTGTTAGAGAGAGATGATTTTTTTAGATACCCTGGGGATGACCACATTACTAATTCAGTTGTGCTACAGCAGAACATTTTATTCAAAGGCAGGTAATAAAAAGCATAAGTAAATTTTGATTTTTTGTAATCTATGAATAACAGAATAAATTGTTAAAGGTTTGCAGGCAGGCATCTGAAGGAGTTATTTGGTTTAGAAAATGACACTGCACAATTGACTCTCTCTAGAGTTTGCATTTATGTAAAGAAATGTAATTATGTTTGAGTTCTGCAGTTCCCTTAAATGCGTTATTTTTCTCTTTCTAGCTTTTAGTCGTGCCCCTGTTCCTATGGCTGTGGTCCGAAGGGAACTGTCCTGTGAAAGCTACCCAATAGAACTGCGTTGTCCAGGAACAGATGTTATCATGATTGAAAGTGCCAACTATGGTAGGACAGACGATAAAATCTGTGATTCTGATCCTGCTCAGATGGAGAATATCCGCTGTTATCTGCCAGATGCTTATAAGATTATGACTCAAAGGTAGGCATTTTCTATTCTTGCATGGTGGGATTTATGTTAATCTTTCTTGCTATTTATGAACTTCTCTGTTTATAAAAGGCTATATGGAATCTTTCTGCCCATTAATGTATACAGTTCTAACATTTTTGTGGCAAATAATTCCAAATAGACTGTATGTTGTAATGCAAACCTCCAACCAAAATTATTACTTTGAACTATTATTTGATATTAAGCTCTTTGACGCCCTGATTTCTAGAGTACTCTTACCTTTTTCTTTCTACTTATCAACTCCCTAAAGCACTTGGTTTCTCTTGCTCCTAAATTTAAGGTAAACTATTATGGCCATGAAGTTCATTGATACACTCTGAATACACTCATAGGCTCAGTTTCATTATCCCCATCCTTTATCACTTCTAGCCCAAGTAATTCTCAGCATTTGCAGAGTTCTGTTAGATTCATTTTTTCCCCCCAGCAATCTTTTAGTTCAAAGACAGGCTATAATATTATTATCTGCCATACTGCCTGAGTGAAGAGACAAGACCAGAAAATGAGTGATGGGTTAATGGAACATGCCAAATTTAGATTTCCTGATTTCAGTCCCCTGAAGATTGTACCTCACAGTTCTTAACTTGATCTACCTAACCTTCTACACAACTTCCCCCTCCCTCCCTCTTAAAAGAAGATTCAAAACAGACACTCACAGACATTACAATGCTGTCGATGTGACCCAGTTTGCATTTAGGTATGATCCCTTTCCACCAGTTGAAGATCACTGTTGTTATACTGTATATTGAACATTCTTCATCTTAAGATACATCTTTCTTCCTCTAGATTTCCAATCGTGGCTTCTTCTCACTTGAACATAGATTGTATAAAAGATAAACTCAAAAAATTAGCACGTTCCTCACATGTACAAGAAAAGTTAGCTTCTTATTGATTACTTTTTGTTGTGCAGGTGTGACATTTGACATCGTCTGACATTGTTCCATAAAATGTTTGATGAAGTGTGCATTTTGTTTGCCAAACAGGCAGAAACGTCCACATACTGTCCTAAATTTCTGACAGATAATTGAGTCAGAAGACTAGTCTAGCATGCTGTCATCCCTCAATAATAACTTTCTTGCTGAACATTTTAAAGATTTATTGTGATAATAATAATGACCTAACGAAAAGCATTTGTGGCCTTGTTATCTGCATCTATAATCTGTCCACACAAAATGGTGCTTTCTGTTGGTGATTTAATTGTAGTATTGTTGTAACAAAAAATAAATCCTGTGATGTTTTGTTGATATTGTGTGCCTTCTAAAGTGGCTATATTTCTTACTTTGCAGAGGATAGTCCTCTATTTCCATGCTGTTCAAAGTGGTGATCCATAGACCTCTGATGATCCCTGAACCATTGGAACCTAGTCCCTATAGAGCTTCCGGGGGGGGGGGGGTACAATTGTAGCCAATGACCAGAAATATGGTGTTGGTTCCCCAAAGAAGTCCACTGCTTTACTTGAAGCTTTGTCCAGGTTTAAAGATAAAAGGTTGTACAAGGAGAGAGCAGGGGCTTTGAAGTGGGTCCTGGACAACATGATGTATAGCTTCACTATAATGAGATTATTATTTTTTAATTTCAGTTAAAATAAGCATTTCTAAAGTTTTTTTTAAAAAAAACTTAGGTTTTTTTTTTAAAAAAATATATAATCTATCTATCATCTATCTATCTATCTATCTATCTATCTATCTAATTTATATGCATTGTGAGCTATGGCCTTGTGACCTGCCTCTGTCTGTCTGTCCATCTATCTATCTATGAATGATATATTATGTATTTAAAGGCTCCCTTCTGGAACAAGGTGTAGTCCCAGGACTTTGTTTGGTACCAAGCACTGACACATATTACTGTTACAAAATAAGCTTTATGATGGTAAATGATGCAGCAGATGTTCTATAGCAGAGGAAGTATCACTGTCCTTTAACTGATCACATCCAGCACCAACTTGCAGAAAATAGTAGAACTGGATCCTTAAGCAATCAATTCTAGCCAAGCTATCCCTGGCCAGCTTGGAGGAGCCTCTAGGCTGGTATCCACCACCCCATTACCCCAGCAACGCCAATGGAGGATGGACTGCCAAGGGTTATATAGTGGAGAAGCAAACAAAGAAAGTGGGCAAGCATGAGCCATCTCCACCACCATAGCTAGAAGGACTATACGATCAGGTGAGCAACAAAGGAAAATTCATTTTCCCAATCCATTCTCAATCTTCATGACTTGTGTCAACCTCAAACTGCCAAACTAATGCAGAAAGGTATCTGAGGGGCAAAACAGACAGCCACGAAGGTGCAGCTTGGCACAACCCCTTTTAGCACTGAATTGGACCCACACCAACTGCATGCCGCAAACCCGACCCACCAGTTTACTGCTTTAAAAAGAAACAGCAAAACGTCATTCCCTTTTAGAGTGGCAAAAAGCCACCCTTGCCCTCGTGGCAGCGGCTTTTCACTGATTCTTTGGCACATCATGTCTAAATGCTGTGCCAAAGAAAGGGCATGATGCCAGCTGGCCATGTGGTCGGGGTGGTGGTGGCATGACAGTGGTGTTCCGTGTGTGGGCACCACACCCTCACTCCAGCCCAATGCCAGCATTTAGTGACCATCTGTTTTGCCCTTAAGAGAGTCACTAAGTACTGGGCAGCTATTAGTGTCTTGCCATGCTGAACTTCAAAACCTGTCTGCTTAATAGCAGAGACTCATTTCACTATATCACATGTTATGCAGATCTAGGTGTAAATGGCTTTTCTGTGTTACACTTACCACACTTTTGTTGGCAATTTTTCTACTGACTATTAAGGGAGCTTCAGTACACCTTCTGTCACCATCAGACATATCTCCTGACCTGCAGTCTTAACAGCAGCATGGAAACACACCATGGACTATAAGTTCCCTATGGGTTTTAGGATGCAATCTTCCTGTGTGAAGTTCAGCTCCTAAAGGAAATAACTGTTGATCTATTTAATGGAAAGGTGTGGTAGAGATAATTTTTGCAAATTCTTCCTCTCCCTCCTGGCTTAAAAATATATTCCAACATTTCAAATATAAGGTACTCTTCTGGGCCCAAAACTTTATTTGGTTCACAAATGAAATAAGCCATGTTCCCACATGGCACAGAGTTGGACTAGATGGCCCATTTGGTTTCTTCCAACTCTATCTATTCTGTCCTTCATTTGTGGAATAGGAGGCACGCTTATTAAATTTGCAGGCAACACCAAATTAGGAGGTGTTGAGAGGACAGAATCAAAATTCAAAATGGCCTTAACAAATTGGAGAGCTTGGCCTGAACTAACAAAATGAATTTCAGAAGATAGCATGCAAGGTACTACACCTAAGCAGAAAAAATGAAATACTGTACACAAATAATAGGATGGGTGACACATGGCTTGACAACAGAACATACAAAAGGGATCTAGGAGTTTTTGTAGACCAGATTGAGTTCGAGTAGTGGCCATGGTTGTGATATAAACAACTAGTACAATTAAAATTATACATTTAAATTACAATATCATATGCACCGAATAAATGTATTTACATGTACATAGTTTCATGTGATTGAAGTGAAAATTTGGTAAGATATGATATTTCTTAAGAAAGTTTAAAAATAATTTTTAAATTTAAATTTTAAATATTCATTAAAAAAACCCCACAACTCCAGGCCTCTCCTTGCTCCTCACACTGAGTCTCATCTCGCTCACTCCATCTCTTTAGCATTTTAAAGGGACTCAGGCAAAAGCTGCTTCTACCAAAAGACAGATGTCTGGGGAGCAGTGGGGTCACTCCCCCTTAGAGTGCCACCTAGTGTGGACTGCGTGCACCCCCCCATACCTGCTAGTGATGCCTCTGTGTGGTGAAAGACTTTAAAAGAGATGAACAATCCTTTCTTTGCTTTAAAAAATTGGTAGATACTGGCTGCACCAGCTATGGAGACACTAGCACATGCAAGTGGCAATTCGATGTGAGACTAGCCCCCCACACTGTGTTGCATGAAGACAGTCAACAGACATACACTGGCCCTGAGGTTCCATGAAAGTAATTTCAGGAATAGTTAGGTACTCAACAAACACTGTACACCAAGCAATGGATAATAGGATGTGAATAAAAGCTCCAGGTTGAAATGGGATCCTGTTGTTGGATCTTCAGAGCTCTTCCAGAGATTTCCAGCAGTATCACCAGTTTGAGATTTAAATCTGGTGAAAATTGTTCCCTGAGTTGAGGAAGGTCAGAGGAGAACCCTACGTGTCTCTGATTCCCCTTCCTAATGGCAGGAGGTAAAGAAATTGTCATCCTGTCACAGGCAGAATGGAGGGGCCCAAGGGACCATTGTTCACTTCTGCAGCCAGTCACTCTCTCAGGGGACTCAATACCACACATACTTCTTTCTTAAGCATCTACCATCAATATAGCCATAACTGAGAAGCTTGAGTGCATGGGGAACAAATATATGTCATCTATTCTTCTGCAATATTAAAAAGTTAGTAAAGAACCTCAGGCTGGAAAGGGGAGATCACATGGAACCTTTTCAAGGAGGCTTGGAAAATTAATCAATTTAAATAACTTTTAAAAAATAAAATGAAAAAAATACATTTTATTTAAAAAAATAACTGAGTTTTCAAAGTTAAGATTCCTATTTTTGTAATAGAATAACCTTAACATTTTTATATCAACTTTAAATTTTATAAGTACACACTGATGCATGGAAGGGGTTAAGAAGCAAAGGAATGTTGTTTACTTTTTGCTTAGATTAATTTTTTATGTGGTTCTTGGACTGAAAACTGAAAAGAAAAGGAAGTAGTTCTGGAGGAAAGGTTATTCAGAGAATGAGGCTACATCTGCATTGCAGAAATAATCCAGGTTGACACACTTTAACTGTCATGGCTCATTGCTATGGAATTCTGGGACCTGTAGTTTGCTGTGGCACCAGAGCTCTCTGACAGAGAAGTATCACAGTTTCCAGAATTCTATAGCACTAAGCCATGGCAAATAAAGTGATGTCAACCTGGATTATTTCTGCAGTGTGGATGCACCTTGAGAGAAAGAATAATTTAACAGCAGTGACACACTGTAGTCAAGAGGAATAATTAAAGTCAGGAAGAGAAATAGTGGATTTAAAGGGATTTGACAGCTGTCAAAGTGTTTCAGGGTGTTCAGTCAATAACTGGACGTCGTCAAGCACCCCAACGTTCTTAAAATATAAGGAGAATATCAGTGGAACATTTACAGGCTAAAGCTACTGAAATCAACAGCTTCTGGATAATGACTAATGAGAGAATAGATATCAGGAGAAATGTTGAAAATAAAAGAAGATATGGTTCCAAAGGACACAAATTTGAGGGAGGAATTTAAGAAAGAGTTTAAAGAGAATCTAAATGAGAATTTAACAGCTGAATTGAAGAACACTAGAAATACCTTAGCTAAGTCTTCTACAGATATGCAACAAGTGAATCAGAAAATTTTGAATTTAGAGGATATAACTGGTAGTTTGGAAGACTCATCGAAGGCCTCAGCTTTTAATGGAGAGATTTACTCTCAGTAGCTTTGATTGAACCAAGAATGGGAAAGCATTGAGATTTAGAAGAATAGAATAATAACAAATGAAGACACTCTATGGAAGAAGAGTGAAGACTTTAGCTTACTTCTTGGGAAGAGAGAAACTTTAGTTCAAACAAGTGGATAAAACATAAAAATTGGATTCTTGGATTGCAAAATATCATAATCTACCTGGAGATGTGACAGTTTATTTTTTAAGAAAACAAACGAAGGATGATACATTGCAGAGCCTGCAATCTAAAAAGATGATAAAAGCTGACAAGCAGATACTGAGTTACACAGACATACGTGCAAGAATTTTGAAGAAAAGAAAGGATTATAATTTTCTGACAGATAAATGCAAATGTCGTGGAATACAATTCAGATGGAGAAAACTGAAAAGACAATTCTTTTCTTCTTTCTTTCTTTCTTTCTCTTTTCTTTTCTTTTCATTTCTTTTTTTCTTTTTTTTCCCTTTTATTTGGTGCAGAAATATGGAAATTATTTGAAAAGTTTTGGAAAGAGAAGTGGAAAGGAAAATGGGAAAACCAAGTCTAAAAAGGACCAAAATTCTGAGACCGGTTCAGAAGAAGGAGGGCAGGATAAAGGAAACAGTGTACCCCATCCCCAAAGAGAGACAATAAGGATATGGCCATTGCAGACACCTCTCTCTGATGGTGTGATTTAAGTGTGTCTCTTGGAATGTTTGGGGAAATAAACTTCATTTTTGATCATTTGTCAAAATTTAAGCATGGTTTGATATGTCTTCAGGAGACACACTTTAAAAATAGATTATAATTTTTGGTTCTTGTTCAATCTAAACTATGGTAAAAATTATTTAGCAAAGAAGAGAGAGGTGGTTATTTATATTGGTCAAAGGTTTTCTGATGAAACTTTTTTGAAGGCTATAATGAAATAGATGCTATAAGGACTAAAAACAATAATATTGGGAATAAGGGATCATGCAAACAGGGCAAAAGGAGAGGCCAGAGGCTGCTTCTGCCCCTATCAGCATGGGACCATGGCGATTAACACAGCATCCCAAACAGGATGACGGCGTAGAGTGGACTTTCTCCGCTCCTTTTTTGGCCGGCTTTTCCTGGCCTGGCGAGTTCTTCATGTGGCTTCTGGCTGCTCTGGGGGCACGTTTTGTCTAAACACCACACCTCCAGAGCGTCTGGAAGCCGCACTTTCCTTCCCATTTGTTTCAGGCCTATATGTGCCATCCGAAGGAAAAATTGAATTTTATGAATGATCAACATTCAGGCTTATGAGATCTGAGTTATGAGTATTTATTTATTTATTTATTTATTTATTTGGTGGAGATTGGAATGGAGTCTTTCAGCCAAAAATAGAGTTTTGGATCACTAAAAAGAAAAAAGGAGGAAATTACCCAAAGCATTTTCTAATTTTGTGGATAATTTTGATCTTAAGGATGTTTGGGGATACAGATATGGAGATGTGCAATAGACTATAATTTTATTCCATTAGACATAATTCTTTCTGCTAATACATCTTTGATTTCAAGAACTTTATGTCAAGAGGTCATGTTGATGGATATACTGTATTACCTAAATATTTTTGGATCATAATTTGATAGAAATGACTTTGTTTACAGCAGATAACATGCCCCCCCCCCCCAATTTATTATATAAACTCAAACAGAAAGAGGAGTTGAGGTCTAGCATTCACAATACCACTCATAAAGATCTTTTTATGGAAAGCTTCAGATCACAGAAGGGTCTGTATTCAGTGGTGTGGATTCCGATTTTAAGATGTCTGTCCATAAGTTTAGATGAGTTGAAGGCAGTTGTATCTGATTTACTGTTGTGTTGATAAAGTCAATAAAAGGAAACCATTTATCTACAAACTTGTCTAATTTGTCTTGTATAACATTTAATCTTGTCTGAAAGATTTTCTAAAAGCCATAAATCCCATACTCATTTCCTCCAGAGATCTAAACAGACCATGCCTGTCTTCCAGCCTTTAGCAATTTCTGTTAGGGCAGGCGTTATGATAAAATCTATTAAAGATTTATGTTTTAAGGTTGAGTTGGCCCCTAAATATGGTATATCAATAACAAGAACAATCCTGGACAAAATATAATAGTTTGATTTATGATTAAAGAAATTTGCTGAAGGGCTGAGTGCCAGAAAGATTGAATTCTGGGCAATCAAGCCACATATGTAGAAATGTTCCTGTAACATTATAGCTGTGCCAGAAGTTGGGGGCGATAGTTTTCACTATTTTAGCAAGTTTCATGGAAGTCATGTGAATTATTTTCAGATTCATTTGTCTAGGTAGTGCTGAACAGAATCTAAGATGAGCAGGAGGACCATATGCTATTCCAGTTTGAATCAGAAATAAATACCGTTGCCCCTCCTTTTTCATGGGGATCTGTTCTGGCCCCTCTTGTGAAAACAGAGTTTTACTTATATTCAAGCCCCATTGGCTTGAATATAAGCATGTGGCTGTGGGAGTGCGCGGGAGCACGGCTCAGGCACACACTCCATTGTTTCTCCCTCCATTTGTCCCTCACGCATAAGCAAGGGACACGAGTTTCAAAACCGCAAGAATGGAGGGACAACTGTATATTCAAATCTGTCTCCCAAATTATTTTAAGGCCTTGATTATTATTGTAGGAATGATCAATTAGACAGGTATAAATCAAGGATGTTAGATCCTTATTGTCTTGAGAAGAGGGGTCCCATGTCTCCCCCAAAATTGTTAGGGATTGTGGGGATTCTCCTAGTAGTGTTAATTTGTGAGAGAAAACTGTCACCTGTTGAAATAGAAACCAATTAAATCTCAGTGGCACTAATTTTGAGGTCAGTTCATCTGGTGTTATAGGTTTCTCATTTCAGAAAATATCATGGACGTGATAAATGTCTTGTTCCTCCCAACTATGGGATTGAGTTAGGTTTTCCAGTGAGCAGAAAAATGTGTGTCCTAGAAAAGGGCATATGAGTGGAAAGATCAGATGTTAGGACATGTTTTGCATTTCGAACAGACTCGAAAAGAGGTCTGGAGCCACAGATTTTTGATTTCCTTTATTATTATTTTTGTGTTGTGGGTTTGAAAAAAAGTAACAGGAGACTAGTTTGTGAGGGTTCACTTACTTCCATTGCCACCCACTTTATATCCACATTTTAACTAATGAGGTGGGATGTTTAAGGCCCAAAACAGACTGGCAGATGGGCATGGCTTCCAGCTGCTCCAGGGGCCACTTAGATGATGCATGCCCCTGGAGCAGCCGGAAGCCATGCTGGGGTTGTGCCAGCTGCCTGAAACCAGCCCCAAATGGAGCTGTTATTTTCCACTCCTTTACTTGGTCCATTTGGGACCTCAGCAGCAGGCACCTTTGGGACTGCAGCATATGGTTACCATGGTCCAAGGATGGGAGTGCCTCTGGCTGTTTCTTTCTGCCCATCTGTTTTGCCTCCAGGTTGAAATGTCTCAAAATGCATTGACAAAGCTCCTTTTTCGGAGTGGAGATGTCTAATATTTTTCCTGAATCTAGAATTCTTTAGATTGAAAGCAAAATTGTTGATAATATCTTGACAGTTTTTAAATTTAGCTCGTGGTGTGGGGATAAGGGAGTAATTAAAAAAAAAGAATAATTGGAGAATTAACAGCATTTTGATAAGGGCTATCCTACCTAATATAGGTCCAAAACACATTGCAGAAATAATCCAGTTCAAGACTGCTTCAACTGCCCTGGCTTAGTGCTAGGGAATCCTGGAAATTGTAGTTTATTGTGGCACCAGAGCTCTCTGACAGAGAAGGCTAAATGTCTCACAAAACTGCAGTTCCCAGAATTCCCTAGCACTGAGCCAGAGCAGTTAAAAAGGCCTCGAACCGGATTATTACTGCAGTCTGTTCTGGTCCATATACAGTTTTAATGTTTCCTTAGGGCGTTCAACATTTTTTGCATTTTGGTTTATTAGTGCGGTTGATCTAAATGCTGAAGTGGAAAGGTATGGTATTTGTTCTGGGGATTGGATTAATTTTGGACATAAATCAGGATAGGGGACAGAAGCCATCTGTCATAATTTCCAGCAGATAAAGTCACAACATCCTATTGATTGGGTTGCTCCTCCCATTTGCTCCTAATAGTCAAGACAAAGGCAAAGACCTCTTGGTCCCAACTGGGAGAGGCATGCCTCCTTGGAAATCAGTCTTTCTCCTGCCCAAGCCCCAATAGGTCACGATTTGGAGTCAACTGCTCTTTCATCGCAACATCTGACTTGTGAAATGGGCACCTCTGGCCTTCCCTCACCTTTTTCCTCACTACAGTTGCCCTTCTTTTCTTGTCAACTTGAATATTCATGGAGGGGCGACCCCCATAATTTTTAATGGGGTGTACCCCGCTTACGCTCACAGGCACACACCCCGTTCAAGGGCTTGAATATACCCAAGTCTCCATTTTTGTGGGGGGTCTGGAAAGCCGCTCTGATAGCCTTTAGTGGAGTATTATTATTATTATTATCCCCCGTGAAAACGGATCGCCAACTGTATTTTCCTCCTTCATCCATTGCCTCCTCTCTCTCTCCCTCCCTCCCTCCCTCCCTCCCTCCCTCTTTCTCTCTCTCAAAAAGAACTTGACCACTTGATCCCTGCCCATCATGACTGGCCGTCCAGGGGAGTGATGCCTTGATGACACTTCTTAGACATGTCATCAATGTATCCCTTGGGGAAGGTTATGTACCATCTTCTTTAAAGGAGGCAGTTGTTAGACCGCTCCTGAAAAAACCTTCCCTGGACCCCTTGGACATGAAAAGCTATAGGCCTGTATCCAATCTGCCATTTTTGGGCAAGGTGATAGAGAGAGCTGTTGCTCTTCAGCTCCAAGCGGTCTTGGAGGAAACCGATTATCTTGATCCATTTCAAACTGGCTTCAGGACCGGATATGGGATGGAGACTGCCATGGTCGCCTTAACTGATGACATTCGTCTAGGTATCGACAGAGGAAGCGTGACCCTGTTGGTACTTCTGGACCTCTCAGCGGCATTCGATACAATAGATCATGGCATATCCTCTTCCTCACGACCATCACATTGGGAGCAGGGGGGGGGGGGGAATCTTGCATATTCTTGACATCCACAGGGCCATAAATATCTACCTGAAGAGAACAAGCTACTTTAGAGAATTGGAGGCATTGTTTGTTTCCTTCTAAACCTGATACATGGGGAAGAAAGTGACGTTTTTGACACTAAGTAAGTGGATGAGGACATACATCATTGCCCGTTATCAAGCCTTGGGCTTGAGTCCCCCAGATGGGATGATTCCACGAGAAGTGCCATGCGCCTTTGAGAGAGATCTGCAGAGCAGCTATGTGGCCATCCACCTTCATCAGACAATATAAGCTGGATCTTTTCCATTTGGCAGAGGATACTTTCGGTAGAAGAGTCCTTCAGCAAGTAGTTCTGGATTCCTCTGTTGGTTTAGCAGCACATCCCTTCCTAAAAAGGAGGCTTTGGTAAAATCCAATCAATACATGTTATGAAATAGAAATAGTAAAATAGTTCTCATACCTGGGATCAAACATTGATAAAAATGGAGATTGATTACCATGTTTTTATATCTAATCCACTTCTCGTTTCCGTATAGATCTGTTCTATATAAGAAGGTATAGTGTCTCTGTGACGTTCATGAGGTGAAGCCCAAAGCTGTATTTTGGGACATATAAACTTCTTGTATTTTTTCCATACCTTCAACAAAGCCCTTATAAAATGATCACGGAAGTCTTTGTTTACCTTATCTTTATTGTAAAATATATAAGCATGCCACCCATATCTCAGGTTTGTCCTTTCCAGTTTTAACATGTTCATATATTAAACAGTCATCCAGTTTCTGATGCAAGTTAAACAACTAGCCCCATAATAAAGTTGGAGGTTTGGTAACACTAGCTTCCCCTCTTTTTTGCATCCTGTAGGTATTTTAGTCATATTCTTGGTCTTCTCTTTTCCCATATGAAAGCATTTCTTTCTTTCTGCCATTCTATAAAAGGTGTTTCATTTTTAATAATTCATAGTATTTGGAACAGAAAAAGTAATTTTGATAGGACCAACATTTTTATAGATACAATTTTGCCCAACAAAGAGATCTTTAACCTTGTCCATCTATCTAAGTCTTTTAAAATCTGAATTCATGTTTCTTCTTCGTGGTCTCTGTGCCTCACACAATAGGGTTTTCTGCCTGCTCAGAGACTCCATTCAGTAGCTGAAAATTGAGTAGATTGGTGGGAGCTCCTTCCCCTCCTGTGTACTGAGCATGCCTGTTCCCACCAATCTAGCTCCTCACTCAGTTCTCTTTTGTCCGTTGCAAGAGAAACACTTTTTTCGGATTGCATTTAGCTTGTTCCTTGATTCCTCATTGTGCTTGTCAGCATTGCACTTCAGAGTTTTTAAATGAGGGTTTTTCCCCTTGTATTTTGGCCCAGCTGGGTGCCTCATTTCTAGGCCTCTGATGGCCTCCAACTCTTTGTTTAAGCTCTGTGTTTCTTGTAATAGAAAGGTGCCCCTCACTAATGGACATCCTAAATGCCTTTTGTGTTTAGGTGAGGGCCATATTACCAATTGCTGTAATATTTGTTGTTCTTCAATGCGACTCTTTGCAGCAGGGCCCAACACTAAAAACTTCCCTTTCTGTTACGGAGAAATCATCTCAATCTGATCCTTTGATTTTGGTGCTCATCAAAAAACTTTCAATTTGAAGCCTTCCAGATCCAACAATCTTTTATTCTGGAGTTTTGTCCAATCTTGAATCCAAACTAAGATGCAAGCTTGAAAATCTGGTAGGGCGCTTTCTACTTTTTCTTCTAAATCGAGTAGAGTCTTCATCCTGACCATTGGCTTCCTCCCCTCCCAGATAATCCCCCCCCCCCCCCCAGTTCTTTATTCCATATTTTGAAAGGTTTAACATTGTCTATGAAAGGCAGATTAGCAAGCAAGAAGGTAAATTTTGCAAGAACTGACATTTTAATTACTGATAGCCTACCATAAAATGATAACTTTAATTTTATCCCTCTCGCTAAGTCTGAAAAGATTTCCTTCCAGATCTTTTCATAATTATGCTTAAATAATGTGTGTTTCTTTGTAGAAGATGAATACCTAAATAGTTGGCCTTTTTGACAATTTTGCAGTGTGATTTTTCTGTTAGAGCCTTTTGGTCTTTGGATGACATAATTTTGGTAATAAACATTGATTTCATTTTGTTTAACTGGAATCCTGCTAGATTTCCAATTTTTTTCTAATACGTCCATCAAGGTATCCATACTTTCAAATGGATTTTCTTGAAAAGGTATCATATTGTCTGTGTAAACTCTGAGTTTGAACTCCAAGCTTTTAATTTTGGTCCCTTTTATGGATTGTTCTTGCTGGATTTTGTTGAGAAATAATTCCAGAATTGTTATAAACAGGAGTGGCGACAGAGGGCGGCCTTGTCTTACACCCCTTGATATGGTGAATTCTTTTTTCCCCCCCCCATTTACTGTTAATCTATCTTTTTGTTCTGTGTAGATTTTTTAAATCCATTCTATGAAATTTTCTCCGAATTGTAGTTTTTCTAAGACCAGAAATATTAACTCCCAATTAATAGAGTCAAACATCTAATAGAAATAATCCAAGTTTTTATTGTTGTTTCTTTCATAATATTCTATGACATCTAGCACAATTCTAATGTTATCGCTCATTTGCTTATTTGGCAAAAAGCCAGCCTGGTCCTCATGGATATTGTTATTCAAGATTTCTTTTAATCTAGCTGTCAAAATGGCTGTAAATATTTATGAAAACAACAACAATTAAAAATATTTTATAATCTACATTCATGAGGGAAATTGGTCTGTAATTTTCTATTTTTAAAATGTCTTTCCGTTACTTTGGGATTAGCACTATGTTAGCTTCTTTCCATGAGTCCAGTATTCCATCCTTTTGTATATTAAACATTTCTTTCCGAGGGTTTACTAGTATATCCTCTAGCTTTTTATAATAGTCCGCAGTGTAGCCATCTGGGCCTGGCAATTTTCCTGATTTTAGATTTTGGATAGCAGCCACTATCTCTTGAACAGTTATGTCCTGGTTTAACAAATCTTTGTCTTTTGGGTTTAGAATCAAATAGTCCAGATTATCCATGAAAGGAGTTACTAGTATTTCATTTATAGATGTCTTTGGGTCTTTTTTGTATATCTTTGAGAATAATTTATAAAAATTGTCTTTAATGTCTTTTTGGGTTGTAGCAATCCCCTCCTCATCAACTATTTCCATTGCTGAGTTTTAATTTTCCTTTTCTTTCTTGATTTTATTAGCCAGACATTTTCCAGGTTTGTTGGCAAGTTCATGGTTCTTTTGTTTTGTTTTCTTTAGTTCTTTAGTTCGTTTCAATTTTTTGTCAAATAGGATAACTTCTACCTTCTCTTGTTAGTACTTTATGTTGTTAATAATCTTTTTTTTTAGTCAGTGGCTTTGTTTAGTTTCTCTTCCTCCTCGTTTATTTTATTTTCCAGTTCTTTTAAGTTTTTTAAATGTTTTTTTTTCCAATTCTGTGCTACGTTTTTATAAGTAGCCCTCTGGTCACTGCCTTGTGCGCATCCCAAAGTATTTTTGGTTGTATATCCTCTGATTTGTTTTAAAAAAAATAGCATTTAATGTTATTTTTATCTCTTCTAGAAATTTTTCATCTACAAGTAGGTCCAAGTTAAGTCTCCAGTTAAATTTATTAGAGCCTAATTCCAAGTCTAATACAATAGGATTATGGTCTGATTGAACTTTGGGTAGTATTGTCATGCTGTTTATCCTGGAGTACAAGGAGGGAGTTATCAGAAACATGTCAATTCGAGAAGAGGAAGTATATTTTTATTTATTTATTAGAGTATTTATACCCCGCCCTTCAGCCTTAAGGGCTATCAGAGCGGCTTACAGTAATTATTTTAATTAGACGGTTCCCTGCCCTCAGGCTTACAATCTAATATTGTGTGGAATGAAAACTAAATCCTGCTGACTTTGGAAACAAGGTTGTCCAGATGTCTTGAAGATCAAATTTTGTTTTCAACCAAAAGAAAATAGAGGGGGGAAGAGAGAGAGAGAGAGATTGCTAATTTCCCGTGGTTGCTATTGGAATTATTTTTAGCTGATCTATCAATCTGTGGGTTAATAATACCATTTCAATCTCCTGCAATTAGAATCTTACTTACTTACTTACAATTATATTTTTTCTAATACTTTTTGCAGGTGTCTATAAAATTTTGATTTGTTTTCATTAGGAGCATACAGACCTACCAAAAGAATTTTCATATCACATAGCCCAGTTTCTACTGCTATATATCTTCCTTCATCATGCTTGAGAATTTCTTTAGTTTGGATGTTTTTATTTATATAAAGAGCCACACCAGCTTTCCTTTTTTCATTTAAAGAGTAAAACAGTTGACCCAGTTTTGGGTTGTTAAAGTATACTGAGTCATTTTTCTTTATTTTGATTTCTTGGATACATATTATGTCGAGGTGTTTCTTACCCAAGTATTGAAAAAAAAATTTTGTTTTATATACTGAGTTGAAACCTTTAATGTTCCAAGAACACACTTGTACTAGATTTTTCATTTTTGTGCACATTAATATACAATTTAAGTTGAGATTTGTAGTCAAATTAAAAATATGAAAAGAACAAAAAACAAATGTATTCTAGGAAGTGAAAGTTTTTCCCCGAAATGGGGAACCATCTACAGATTCTTACTAAAAATTCGTTTAGGAGGGAGTGGTTGTCAGAGTTCTTTAGATGTTGTGTTTACTTCTTCTCCAATTTTTCCTTCTTCCAGATTCTCTTCACTATTGTCCTCTTTACTTTTTTTCTGATCTTTCTTTAAAATTTCCTTTCTTTTCTTTTCTGGAAGTTGGTTTGTTCCTTTTTGCTGTGTAAGTATTCATATATATTATCTTTTCTTTGTTTTCCATCTGATCTTTGTTCTTGTTCTCTGTCTTTATCTCTTTCTGCAGTGCACCCGCATCATACGCATGTACGTTTTACGCGGCTTCCAGCATATACAGGAAGCCACACTGGAAGGAGCGGCCCTGCGCTCCAGAAGGGAACAATGGCATATGCGCCATGGCGCACATGTTGCACGCAGCCATGCCACCGCCACGGGCACAAGCCCCATTCATTTGAATGGGGCTTGAGCATCCACAATTTTTCCTTTATGCGGGATGGGGGGTCTGGAATGGATCCCCCACGTAAGGGGAGAGACCACTGTATTCTTTTAACGACTTCTTCGGCTTTGACTTTTGTGTTCATTCTGTATCTTTTTTGTTTGAAGCTAAATGAAATACCTTTGATGTGATCCCGGGAGTACCTATTGTAAGTTCTCAATAGCTGTGTGAGTCGCTTGTAGTCCTGTCTTCTCTTCAGTATAGCTGCAGGTATATCCTTAAAGATCTTAATCAAAGTTCCTTCAATCTGGAGTTTATATTTGCAACTTCTCTGTAAGATTTCATCTTGGATTCTTGATCTCATTAAGCAGACTACTATGTCACTGGGAAGACTTTTCCCTTTAGCTACAGTAGAGTTTATTCTAAATATTCTATCGATCTTGACTTCCAGATACTCTGTTGTAATTTCTAAGAAGTCAGATAATGGTGGTATTATCCTTTCATAGAGGTCTTCATTTGGTAGTTCTACAATGTCCCTGAGTTTGAGATATATTTCTCTATACGGTGGTCTCCCGGGATCCGAATCCCCCGGGGTACGAAAACCCCAGGGAACGAAAGAACCGGGGCCGCAAAAACGGCCCTGGGATCTGAAACAAACCCCGGGATCCGAAACGGAAAAACCGCGCGACCCCTTTAAATTTGCTGCGTAGTCTGTCAAAGAAAGCGGTCCCCCGGGAAACAAAAATTTTCGGGTTATGAAAAGTAATCCGGAACGGATTACTTTCGTAACCCGGGGGACCACTGTATCTCAATTCTTGAGGTAGAATTAGGTTCACTTTGCTTTTTTGTTTTTCGTCTAGTTGTTTGGTAGTGTCTTCTAGTTTCTGTGTCTTTTGCTTAATGCTGTCAAATTCTTTCTTTATAGAGGACATGTCTTTTGTTAACACCTCTAGTGTGTTTTTTTTCCAAATTTGTTTAGACCTTTACTCATATTGTCATTTAATTCCTCCCTTTGGTCTTTTAACTCCTGTGATATTGTCCTCTGAATTTTTCTCGGTTCTTCCATAAGCATCTGCATCTGCAAAAGTTCTTGGACTTTTGTTGGCGTTTCTATTGACCCTCTCTTAACTACTTGAACTCTAGCTGATTGCTGCATTGTTACAACTGACATATTTTAGTACATTTCCATGAATATAGTTTTGATTGAGAAAAGAAGACATATATTTCTATAACAAATTACTTATACCTATATATATTTTTATTTAGAATTAGATTTATCTTTCTATTATAAAAGTCTTTGCTTTGGCAAAAAGCAAAAAGACCCTGAGAAAGCTAGCTCCCCCTTTTTCTCTTCTTCCAATAGTAATATTATGTATCATTCTCAGACCTAGCAAGCTAATACCTGAGTTCCAAAAATTATTTGTCTGCTTATTTGTTTGTTTTTTGCCCTCTTATTTTAAGTACATTCAAAAGAATAAAAAACAACTTCTTTATCTGGTGGGGAATCCCCCTTATCGGTTAGGTTCTCGTTTTTGAGGTATAAAGCTAAGTCAGTATAAACATCATCTTTAGGTTTTGTCTTTGTTATCTTTTTAGCAGATTTTGTTCCATTTCTCAGACTTGGTGGCTAAATAATTTAACCTACACTGCCAAAAGGAAAGGTTGATTGCTTTTTTAAATAGAAGGTCCCATTAGTTCTAAACTGTGGGTTATCCCTATTCCTCTTCCCAGCTCCAGCTCTCGATTCTTTTCTAGAGAGCCAATTCCCAGTGGAGTTTATTCTACTTGAACCATTCCTCTTCATAAACAGGCTGCAGAACTTTCACATTCATAGCTGTTCGCCTTGAGATGCGGAATTAGCTTGACAATATTGTTGAAGGCTGGCGGTATAGAATCATAGAAACATAGAATCATAGAATCATAGAGTGGAAGAGACCACAAGGGCCATCCAGTCCAACCCCCTGCCATGTAGGAACTCCCAATCAAAGCATCCCTGACAGATGGCCATCCAGCCTCTGCTTAAAAATCTCTAAAGAAGGAGAGTATCCAGTGAAAAATAAAGTTCTGCCGCTCACACTTTTCCCCACCACCACAACCATCGCCGCTGCTGCCAAGATGACTGATGGTGTGTTGGGCCAACTTTTCTAGGCCCCACCACTCATGTTCCTCTCTTTTGCCACCGTCGAGAGGGCTGGTGGGCCATTCTAGGCGCTTCCCCTTGCACTCTTCCCTACTGCCACAGCCGCCACTGCTGAGAGGGTTGGTGGTGAGTTGGGGCAGCCTTCCTAGGCCCCGCCCCTCACCCTCCTTCCCACTGCCAGAGCCGCCACTGCCAAGAGAATTGATGGTGTGTTGGGGCGGCTTTTCTAGGCCCTAGCGAAAATGCTCCTCCTCACCACCACAGCCGCTACTGCTGAGAAGGCAGATGGTGTGCTAGGGCGGCCTTTCTAGGCCCTGCTGCTCACGTTCCTCCCCACTGCCACAGTCGCCACTACCGAGATAGAAAAACCTAATTTCTCAGATTAAGTAATACTCCTGACCATCCATGCTGGTGTGGATAGGGCACTTTCCCTGCATGTAGGAGGGAAAAGCTCATGACATCATTTGTGCTGTGCTTTAGAGACTTGTTGAACATAGTGCCAGCTAATTAATACCTGTGGAGGAACACTTTGAATGTTGCTGAGACTTCATTTTGTTATTTGAAGGATGCATGCTGCATATTTTATCAATCTGCATTGATGAATGTAAGAGCACAGTGATTTATTTCTTAAAGAGAAGAGAAGAGCCTCCTCTGAAGATACTGAAGTCCAGGCAGGATCATATTGGAAAATATGGTCCTTCAGATAGCCTAGATCCAAGCTATATATATATTTATAGCACTTTGAATTGTGCCAAGAAATGGAGCAGCAGCCAGTAGATCTGTTGCAATAAGGGAGCTGTGTTGCCAGTTTAGTTAACAATCTGGCTGCATTACTTTGGCCTGACTAAAGTTTCTGAGGAATTTTCAAAGGCAACCCCACATATAGCACATTACAGCAATCCAGATGGGATGGAAATAAGGCATATGACCATTTCTAGTTTAGACATTTCCAGGACTGGGCGCAGCTGCCATACCAAGGTTAACTAATTCTCTCCTGGAGACTGGGGTTTGAATCTCCACTAAGCCATGAAACCCACTGAGTGACCTTCAGCAAGTCACACTCTCTTAGCCTTAAGGGAGGGCAATAACAAACCTCCTCTGAACAAATCTTGCCATAGGATAGGATCAGAAATGACTTGAAGGCAAACAACAACAGCAACCACCACCACTGACACTTGGACTTCCTGGCTCAAGGCTGGATCCAGAAGTACCCACAAGATATGTCATAAAGGGGAGTGTAGCCCCATGGAGCAAAAACTGAATCCCTGCTCCCTAATCTGTATTTGATTTGGTCTGGAACACCTCTGGTATGTCTATATTAAGCTTGCTCTCAATGACAACAGGTACCAATTTAGTATAGTGGGAAGAATAAGTAGAGGTGGATTTCATCAGCATATTTGTGACACCTGACCCCAAAATGCTGGATAACATCTCCCAGTGATTTTATGTTCAGGGGGGGGGGCAAAAGAAAAGCCGGAGGGATTCCATAGGCCTATGGGCAAGGTGTCAAACAAGAATCCCTCAGTTCCTACCCTCAGAAAATAAGAGCCATTGTAAAACAGTGCCTCCAAGTCCAATCTCTGTGAGTTGGCCTAGAAAGACACCATGGGCAATGATATTAACAACTGGCAAGAGATTCTGCTGAACCAAATGCGTCAATCTCTGCTGTCCATTTCCCAGACTAGGTCTTTCATCAAGTTTGCCCAAACTGCCAGGAGCTAAGTCTTTTAGCTTGCCAGCCATGGTTGAGAGAGAGCAAACCTACCTTCAACTCCCAGGAGCCAATAGCCTTACTTAGCCCAACAAACTCTCCCAAAGGACTCTCCAGTGCTGGAGAAGTTAAACTCAAGAGACATAAGCTCACTTTATGCTTTCTCTTCCACTGCATCTACACCCCTATTAGCCTCTGCCTCTTTGCTTCACTCTGGGGCTGCAGCTGAAGAGAGGGAGCCAGTGGCTTCTAGCTCCTGCCTCTGACCTCTTTGGCTTTGTGGTCTTAGTTACACATCCTGGCTAAACTACTGCTATTGATATTTTGAGTAACTCCCACTGATGGTGGTGAGTTTAACCTTCTTGACTCCGCTTTTCAACTTCCTTTTTTCAGTTCTCTCATTTTAGACAATCAAATGTGATTGTTTTTGTAAAGAAAATTCTGTACAATTTTCCAGTTGAGAGTATAAACTCTTTCAACAACAATTCACGTCTTGCATTAATTCCTGGACTCCAGGATTAATTCTGGGCTTTCTTCCTTTTGAATTAATCAATTTTTCTAGATTACCAAAGCATGGACATGACCATGATTATGAAAATGCCTCCTTGTTGCCTGTCTTCCTCCAATTTTACTCAAATGCTTTTACTGTTTTTACTCTTTTTATACTTTGATTGTTTAATCTTGTTTTATTATTGGGAATGGGGGGGTATAGGGACTGATGCCCTTTGGATTTTATTGCAACTTGATGTATTTTACTGTTGTAATCCTCCAGGATTCTCTGTGATAGGGCGGGCTAGAAATAAATCTATTATTATTATTGTTGTTGTTGTTGTTGTTGTTAGACAATACATATCTATATATTTATTGATTATACATAGCTATACAATTCCTTTTATTTTAATCAGCATAGTTAACATTTATGAACAATATTTCATTTTGTTTTTCTAAAAGCAACAGTATCAATTAACTAAAACAACTTCAGGAAGTAGAGCTTCGCTGCCAAACATGAATTAATAAATAGTCTTATTTATAAATGGCTGCCTGTCAAACCTATTTTTCATGAAGACAAGGACTCTCATGAATTAATTCAAGTTTTTAATCATGTTATGTTATTTGAGCTCTACTTTTCTGTGTGTATTTGAATAGCATCTCCATTAATTTAATTTTTATAGTGTCAGCTCAGGAACTCCTGATTATGTTAGCTTTTTGGCCCATGGTTAACTCTTAATCCCATCCTAAGGAGCAGACTCAGGTTGAAAAAGCATTAGGAGGTTTTCAAATGTGTGGCATGTTGATAAACAAACCAAGTGGAAATAGCTTCTTTCAGCATCTCATTTGAATTGCAAGCATGTTGGAAGTATTTGCTCTTTCCCAGAGGAAGAACTCTTCACTTCTGTTTCTAGGCCTGGATATTTATTTTATTTTATTTTAGTATTGTTTTCCTCAGTCAGCAAAAGACAAACAAGCAGGGTTGGTTTGTTGTTATTTTTACTTGCCTTCAAATCAACTTCAACATGGCAACCCTATAAATAAGAGAGAGATCTCAATTCACCCTATCATCAACAGCCCTATGCAGTCTTTGCAGACTCAGGTCCATGGCTTCCCGGACTGAGTCTATCCATCTGTAGTCCTGTTTTCCTACTACCTTCAACCTTTCTAAGCATTATCATTGTCAGGATCTAAGGCCCTGCCATGTTTGCTAGCCATATAATGGGTTATACAGCACTAGAGGTGAGGCTAGTTGGAGAGATTGTTTTCCTTTTGGGAATCTGGCTAATGACTAAATGTGAGTGAAAAGAAGAAGGTGTTTTGAACTGTCAAGGTCAAGTCAATGCTTGGTACGGGAAGATCAATGTGCAAAGCTGTTTAAATTGTTATTTGCTTTTAATATATCTTGTAACCAAAATTGCTTCAGTCCTGAGAATATTGTTTATGCTGTGAACATCTTTAGTTTTCTGAGTAAAGTTTCCTGAACATTTCTGAAACTTGTGTTCCTGACCTGAAGACTGCTGTACATGACAATGTTTTTTTCTAGTGAATTATGATATAGTAAAGGTACGACTGCTCCAGTTTAGTCATTATGGCTTCTAGGGAAAGTTCAGGCCTGATTTCTTCTAGGAGCCATTCATTTCTGTTATTAGCAATCCATGGTATTTTCAGAACTCTCCTCTAGGACCACATCTCTGTTGAGCTGATTTTCTTCCTATCAGCTTTCTTCACCGCTCAGCTTTCACAACCATACATAGATGGTTGAAATACAATAACATGGGCCCTAACTTAATATTCAGTGATATATCTTTACACTCCAGGATGTTGTCTAGTTCCTTCATAGCTGCTCTTTCAAGTCCCAGTCTTGATTTCATAGAATCATAGAATCACTGACACATAGAGCTGGGAAAAAAACCTCAAAGGCCATCTAGTCCAACCTCATTCTGTGATGCAGGAACTCTCAATCAAAGCATCCCCAACAGATGGCCATCCAGCCTCTGCTTAAAGACCTCTAAGGAAGGAGACTCCACCACTTTCCGAGGGAGTGTGTTCCACTGTGGAACAGTCCTTACTGTCAGGAAGTTCCTCTTAATGGTGAGGTGGAATCTCTTTTCCTGTAGTTTGAATCCATTGCTCCAGGTCCTATTCTATGGAGCAGCAGAAAACAAGCTTGCTCCATCCTTGTGACACTCCTTTAGATATTTAAACGTTGTTGTCATGTCACCTCTTAACCTTCACTTCTCCAGGCTAAACATACCCAGCTTCCTCATTTGCTCCTCAGAGGCCAGTATGATTTCCAGATCTTTCACCATTTTGGTCACCCTCCCCCTGGACACACTCCAGCTTGTCCACATCCTTCTTTAATTGTGGTGTCTAGAACTTGACACAGGATTATTCCAGGTGAGGCCTGCCCCAGTGGACAGGATCAAAATTCAAAATGACCTTAATAGATTAGAAAGCTGGGCCAAAACTAAAGAAATGAGGGAGAAGTGTAAATTACTACACTTAAGTAGAAAATAAAAAGAAATGCACAGATATAGGATGGGGACACCTAATCTGACAACAGTATGTGTGAAAGGGATCTAGGAGTCCTAGTAGACAAGTTGAACATGAGTCAGCAGTGTGATGCAACAGCTAAAAAAAATGTGATTTGGGCTGCATAAGTAGGAGTATAATGTCTAGATCAAGTGAAGTAACAGCACCACTCTATTCTGCTTTGGTCAGGCCTCACCTGGAATACTATGTTCAGTTCTGGGCACCACAATGCAAAAAGGATGTTGACAAGCTGGAGCATGTCCAGAGGAGGGTGATTAAAATGGTGAAGGATCTGGAAATCACCAAGTGGCTTAGGGAACTGGGTATGTTTAGCCTGGAGAAATGAAGGTTAAACATGATAGCCTTGTTTAAATATTTGAAAGGATGTCACATTGAGCAAGCTCTACTGCCCCAGAGAAAGGACTTGGAACAATGGATTCATGCTACAGGAAAAGAGATTCCACCTCAACATTAGGAAGAACTTCCTGATAGTAAGAGCTGTTCAACAGTGGAACATACTCCCTCTGCGGGTGGAGGAGTTTCCTTCTTTGGTGGCTTTTAAACATACGCTGGATGGCCATCCTTCAGAGGTAGAGCTTGGATTGTGAGTTCCTGCATGGCAGAATCTGGTTGGATTGGATGGCCCTTCAGTCTCTTCCAACTCTGATTCTGTGCATCAACAATAGTATGAATATACTTCTCTGTGCTAAATAAATGTTGGTGGGCATTTTTGGGAAGCTGAATGCCAAATATGTGTATACTTCATTGCAATGCTTTTTTGACCTACCCCCCCCCCCCCCCAGGAAATAAAGTAGTAAAAGTCATTTTTGGATGAAGAACATAGGAATAAAGTTGAGTCCCCCCCACCCCCCACCAGCTCTTTTTCTAAATAAACAGGAGCTGTCACCTTGAAGAACATAGCTGGCATCTCAGTGAGATCTTGGTTTTGAACGGTTATTTGGCTACATCCTGGAAGTGAGAAGGGGAGGCAAACTTTCTTATCTAGAAAACTCGTCTGCTGCTTGTGAACAAACAGCACAGTGAACCAGATTAGGCTGGGGAGTTTGTCATGGCAAGAATGGCTGAAAATACAAGAGTCTGGTTTAGACACACCCGCCCACTTTAATTGGAGGCTACCAGGGCATTGAGACTAGTTTAGGAGCTATTGAGCATATCAGCACATGTAGCAACCTTTCTTGTATTGTGACTAATATGCACTGTGGATAAGTAACAGAAAGTTAATTTATTTGGCAGTACAAGAGATTGTAACCATTCTTACAGAGAGAAAAGCCATACGACAAGTAACACAATCAGTTTTTCAGAGTGGTGGAGTCTCCTCCTTCTTTGGAGGTTCTTTTTAAGCAGAGGCTGGGTGGCCATCGGTCACAGCGTATTCCTTCATGGCAGACGGGGGCTGGACTGGATGACTCTTGAGATCTCTTCCAACTCTATAATTCAAAGATTCTTCCTTTGTAAATAGTGCATAAAATATATCAGGCCTGGCTGTATGCATCTGCCTTTTTTCCATCATTCCCATAAAGGGGACTGTTCACTTTGATCAGCACTGGAAACATCATTGCCACTGCCTTGTCATTTTCAATTCAGTTTCTTGCTTTCAGGCTTTATCTCAATAGCTACTACTAAAGAAATTATTGACTCCCCCACTTTTCATCCGCTGACAAACATAAGCCTGACAGCATAGTCCTTTGCATATTTCTTCAAAAGTTCTATATATTTCAGGGGAACTTAATCCACAAGTAAGGATGTAAACCATTGAAGCCCCAATTTGTAAAGCTGAATGAGTTTTCTTCATTCTGTATCAGATTTTATTTATTGAATGTATATCCCATTTTTATCCCAACATGAGACCCTAGACAGCTTACAATAAGGTTAAAATAAGATAATGTCCGTAATTAAAATCCAGTTATAATTTTTTTAAAAAAAAAATATGGTGACCCAATTGTCAGCTTTTCTTAGCAAGATCTATTCAAAGGAGATTTGCTATGCCTTCCTCAGAGGCTGAGAGAATGTGACTGTCCAAAAGCAGGGATTCAGTCCCTCGTCTCTCAGAATTCTAGTCTGACACTCAAACTGCTCAATCATAGTGGCTCATACTGAAACACTAATAACTTAAAGCAGCATGAAATCATTAAAAATAACAATTGAAATAAAAGCACAAGGCACACATGACTGTCTCTCCCAGGGCCCCCAAAATGGAGGACTAATGGCCTCTGCCTGCATGGATTGTCCTCTGTACCATCTCAACTGAGAACAACAAAAGCAACAGCTGGAAAAAATGCTGGCCTATGACTCTAACATGGTTCCCCCCCAACATTTTTTTCTTTCTTCTGTATGATTTTTAACACATTGCCCAATGAAGTAGCCAGTGGAGCTTTGAAAGCTTGCAACATGTATAATGGATTTTGTGGTTTGCCCACTAAAGGGAGTGTTATTTGGTGGATTCTAGATATTACTATACTTTTCTGTATGGCTAACATGGCTGCCCCTGGATTCGTTTATTCCTATCTTGTTAAGAGATCCTTCCACACAACCACTTAATCACTAAATGCCTGTTTAAATAAAAACATCTGCTAAAGGAGAGTAGAGAAGGGGCAACAAGGCCTTCTATGGGATGGAGTTTGACAGCCTGGGATTAGCCACCAAATTGGCCCCTTCACGGATAGCCTATGACACTGATGAGACTGCCAGAAAGCCCTCCTCCAACAAGCCTTTTGTAGAGAGATACAGTCTTTCTGGGTGCCTGGAGCTAACCCATGTAGGGCTTTATAACCAGCATTTTGAATTGTGTTTAAATATAATAAAGGGCTGTCACATAAGCACATTTGCTCTCTGCCTAGAGGGTAGGACCAGGTCTAATGGTTCTAAATTACAGGAGGATAGGTCATGGTAAGAACAATTTGGCAATGGAACCAATTGCCTAAAGACATGGCAGGTCTCCTTCTCTGGACATCTTCAAAAAGAAGATGGGCAGCTAGCTTTTACTGGAATTCCTGCACTAGTTGGACTTGATTTTAGGCTGCATCAATAGAAGTATAGTGTCTACATCAAGGGAAGTAATAGTGTCACTCTATTCTGCTTTGGCCAGGCCTTGCCTGGAATACTGTGTCCAGTTTTGGGCACTACCGTTCAAAAAGAATGTCAACAAGTTGGAGTGACACCGAAATGGTGAAGGGTCTGGAATCCATGCCTTGTGAGGAAAGACTTAGGGAGCTGGGTATGTTTAGCCTAGAGAAGAGAGGGTTAAGAGGTGATATGATAGCCCTGTTTAAGTATTTAAAGAGGTGTCACATTGAGGATGGAGCAAGCTTGTTTTTTGCTGCTCCAGAGACTAGAACATGGAACAGTGGATACAAGCTACAGGAAAAGAGATTCCACCTCAACATTAGGAGGAACTTCCTTACAGTAAGAGCTGCTCAAGAGTGGAAGAGGAAGACACTCCCTCGGAGAGTAGTGGAGTCTCCCTCCTTGGAGGTCTTTAAACAGGGGCTGGATGGCCATCTGTCAGGGATTCTTTGATTGTGATTGTGACAGGAACTTGACTATTGTTAAGTCTGATGATCTATGTTTGTGCAGCATGAAATTATAATTGAAATACCTATCTGGCTTAACATGACTTATCAATGCTGATGAAGACCTTAACAAGTCGAAACGGCCTCACAATTCTCCAGAGGTAGCCGTCAGGACATTGCCCTCCAGGACTAAAGGACATTGCCACCAACATGAAGCCTTGTTTGACTACAAGTGTCACTTATTATTTTGTGGACTATTTTGAAGATTTAGAACACATTGCTGTATAGGATACACTTTTGATGATTTTGGTATTATTATAAAAAGCTACAGAAAACGGATTTACCTACTGCTGGCTTGTAGATGCATGTTAAAATAATCCTAACAAGGCATGTACTACCATAGCCAAATCAGATGCCCCTAGGAATGGGGGCAGTTGGCACAATAGTTTTAATGGTCCTAATGCTCTCGCAGCCACCACTGAGCATCCAGATTCAAGGCTGTGTCCAGGAGCCACCTAGATGAGCCTTTTAATCTCCATTCTCTTATTTACCTTCCAATGAGAGCACCACTGTCTTGTCTGGATTAAGCTTCATTTGCCTTCACCTGGTCCGTTACTGTCAACAGGTACTGATCTAGAACTGAAGGAACTCCCAGAGAGGTAAAGCCTGGAAAAAAAAAACAATACTTTAGGGGGATTACATCTTTCACAAGAGAGCCAACATGGTATACTGGGTTTGATATCCACAACTGGATGTGGTGGGTTTTTGGAACCAAACCACAGTGGAAATTAAGGGCTCTAGGTACACTGTGAAGCTCTACAGATTGTTCCCCCTTGACATTGCTAAAATGAGGCTTTTACTGTGCCACTGGGCACTTCCTCATTCCTGGAAGGTTATAGATGGCCAACATGATACCGTCTTCACTTTGCTTGGGCATGCACACACACCGTGTTTTCCCATTAGTTTCTTCCATCTTTTCTCTTAGCAGAGAAAACCTGTGAAGGAGAAAAGAGGGGCTAGCTGCACAGTGTCCTTCCACTGTTAGTAGCAGGAGCCTCTTCTGGAGGCACTCTCTGATAAGGAAGAAAGGCCCAAGAAAGGCTGGTTCTTCCATAAACGCTGAGGATCAAAGGAGTGTGGTGCTACTATCAAAGCCTAACAAACTCATTTTCATTCAGTAGCCATTACTGTCAGTTCTACTCGTGAATGGGTCTTGAAGTCTGGAATGTATTATGGAAAATAATTGGAAAAAGTTTCCTGTTTATGTGAAGTCGAAAGCTATCATGGCCGGCTTCCATATTTTTTTGTGGGTTTTTCAGGCTATGTGGCATTCTAGAAGAGTTCTGGAAGAGTTTATTCTAGAAGAGTGTTGTGTTCTAGAAGAGTTTATTTCTGATGTTTCTCCAACATCTGTGGCTGGCATCTTCAGATAGCCACAGATGCTGGCAAAACATCAGGAATAAACTCTTCTAGAACATGGCCACATAGCCCGAAAAGCCCACAAAAAATTACCTGTTTATCTTTACTGAGGAATATATTTTCAAAAGAACTTCAGAGCTCCAGAGGTAGTTGTATATGACCACAGTTTTTTAAATATATGTGTTTGTTCTACATACAGCCTCCTATGGAGACTACTAAACGATGTATATGTCATGGAGATTTATTAACGTGAGGAGGTGTAGTAGTGTTTACTCCAGGATAAAAGACATGGAGTTGTTGAGATACAAACAGTTCTCTGTGAAGTTGCTTTGTTTATTATTCCACTACTACAGCTTGGCACCTGAAATGATTATATAATTGTAAATGATTAAATAATTATTGGTTGCTTTCTTGATGTTTATGTAATATTATTTAATTAATTTATTAGTAATTACTCTCTGTAGTTCAGTTACTTCCCACCCACCCACATTTTTTCTATTATATTTGGTGCCTTTATGGTTTTCCCCAAGTTTGTTAGGCATACCATATATACTTGACTGTAAGTTGACCTCATGTATAAGTCAGGGGAGGCTTGGGGGCCAAAATTATGGATTTTGATATGACCTGTGGATAAACAAGTGCATGTAACAAAGGATCTAAGGGATGAAGAAAAGGAAAATGATCCAAAGAACTTATAAAATTTCAGCAGGCATAACTATTTGTGCTCACCCTAAAGACTGGATGAATGAGATAGTAGAGGGAGTTCAGTGCTTTCAGAACAGATTACACTCAGATTACATTCACCAGGGAATGGTTCCTTTTTAATCCAAGTATAGCACATACATTGACCCATGGATAAGTTGACTCAGGTATTTTGGGTCAATTTTTTTACTAAATTTTTTTCTGATGATATACAGAGTATTCTTTCTGAGACCATCCTGTGTTTCTTTGGTGTTAGTGTTTACTATAAAAACCTCATACACACTGCAGGGTATTCACACTACACTGTGATAGTGCTATTATGTTAAAAATTATAACACTATAATAGCACTATCACAGTGTAGTGTGAATAGCCTGCAGTGTGTATGAGGTTTTTATAGTAAACACTAACACCAAAGAAATTCTAGAGTTCTGCTAATGTGATTTAAGTAAAAAAGAAAAAAGAAAATAGGAGAACAAATTAAATCAGGCTTCCAGAAAGGCAAAGCCGGGGGGGGGAGGGGACTTTTGGGTACTGCATCTTTCAGAAGAGAGCCAATATGGTATAATGGTTTTGATATCCACAAGTAGATGCGGGGGGGGGGGGAGAAGTGGTCAAGGAACCAAACCCCAGCAGATACCAAGGGCCCCGAGTGAAGCTCTTCAGGTTGTTTCTGATTAGGAGGAATCGTTTCTGAATAATTGGGAATAGTGAGGGGAGGGGGGCAAGGGAGACTGTAACGCTGTATGACAGGCAAAAAGCTTCACTCGTTCTTTGATTTTTCTTTCAGCTTTTCACATCCTTTCATGTCAGTTAGAAGTGGTTTAAATTGACATAGGCTTTCCAAGCCAAATGCAAACTCTGACTTACAGAATGTAACAGGAACATGGAGGATGAAAGGGAAATAACTGCTATCGATATTCATCAAATCAGTGAGGAGGAAGAGTTAGCAGCGCCTTAAATAAGCTTTAGATTAGTTTTAGTGTAGATTCACTTCATACTGACTTCAGACTTGCAGATTTCACATCAATATTATTTGGAGTAGGGCTACACTTAACAATTTGTCTTCTTCTTTGCCAGCTATCTTGTGGAAATCTCTGCCTTTCAAGCTTTTTCAGTTAGTTAGGCTTCTTCAGTGTATGTACCTCAGAAGTGGCAAAGTACTGTCCATCATGTCTACAGCAAAAGTTGACAGTGCTCAGTCTCCATCAGATACCACAGGTGTCCTGGGACCAAAAGGCTTATGGGCCAATGTGCTAGTTACACTCAACACCTTTCAGCTACAACCGAATGAGAAGGACTGAATGAGAAATATGACAGCTCCAGTCTCAAACTGCACCTGGGGAAGATAGAGGACAACTGTACATCCCTTTGAAAGTTTTCAAAGAGCTTGTATGCATTGTGGAGTCCCTACATGCATGAACCTTTCCACAACTCTCAGGAATTCTGTGAGCAGTGGAGTCCAGCATGACATGAGACGAGATGCTGGATTTTCAGCCCTTCTTGGAGAGAGCCTTATCCCAGAGGCAGTAAGAAAATACATCGGGGCAATAGCCAGGAAGCACTGCAGCTCTTAAAGAGAACTAGCTTATGTTGTTCAGTGTAGAAGGGAGATTTGGTTTCAAGGGGCTAGTGTAACCTCACTGAAAGATTGCTGCTTCCACATCGACCTGTCTCAAGGGGTCCTATCCAGGTCAGAGGAGTGGATGAGACCACAGAGAACCTTCCTATGTTGACACTGGGTTCCTCTGCTTCTGATTTAGTCCTTGGGAGGGAATTTAAGACAGAGTAGGGAGCAGAGAAAACCATCACACTATCCCAACCACTACCACTTCAAAAATGACACACTCCCTATTACAATTTTTCCTGTTCATGGCTTTTTCATTCCCTGATTTGCTAGTTGTCCATTTTCCTTCCCTTTCCCTCAGTTTCCTTCATCCATCTATCCTTCCACATCTGACCATTCTTCTCAGAGCTCAGTCTACTTCATCCATGTCTTGGGTCCCTTTGTCTAGCCAGCTTGCCTTTGGGTTACTTCTCCCCTGCAAACTATACAGCATTTTCTATCCTTTCTTTGGTCAAGGGTTTCCCCGTTATGTGGGCCCAGACAGACTGAATTAGAACTTTTTCTTGGTCTTTCCAGAGACGGAATGAGCACTTTCCTTTCCCCCAACATTTCTGCTTAGCAAGTTGTGCTGTATATGTACCATCATCACTAATTTCCTGAGTCAGATTTATTGGCTCTGGTACAGTTTTCTTGCACCCATGAGAATATCCAATGTTCTGCTCACTTACATCTTTAAATGATGATCCTTTTAATATGTCCTTCCCCTGCATTACAGGGGAACATTTATATGTAGAAAGTATTAAAGTAATCCAGCTTTTATCCATCTTCTGACTGCTTGTTTCTTCCTTTTTCACACCATAATAGTGCAGAAGTAGGTCAGGATCATGGCACAAACTGGCTGCAAGGAGGTTGCAGATGATTCAGGTGTCAGAGGAGCTGGCAAAGGAAATTGGCAAGGGGACTCTCTTCAGACTTCCTGTTGGCATATTTCCTTATCACACAGTTTATCTACAAACCAGGCAAGCAGAACCTGGTATTCTGTCAGATAACAATGAAGGCATTTGAGCTGTAGTTTGGCAAGGAAAAGTTTGCAAACTATCATGATAAGCACAGATGCTCCATAGTTTTACCACGATAGCCTTCATGAATCAAAACCAATGCTTTAACTATCCAACAGGGCTTAACTGATTCTGTGTACTGTGAAGGGAAATGAAGTATAAATTAACCAAGAGAATTAGTACATAAAAGTCAGGGTAGGTGCAAAAGTAAACAAACTCTTGTTTCTGCAGGTTGCATCTGCTCAGTTAAAGAAAATAATTAGAATCAGGTTCTTATGTAATTAGGTAAGTCTACAGGGATGGGTTTCATTATACAGTTAAAACATGCCATTTTGAGCCCCTGAAAGAAAAGGTTGCAGGGGCTGAGCCCCCCTCTTAACAAAATTGGACCAGAAATGCTCTTGTGTAGTTGAGCTTTCTTGGACATTATCTATCAGAATTGTACTGAATTGATCAAGTACAGGCATACCTCAGCTCAGAAAAGCCTCTGAAAAAGTAGTTCTTTCTTACAAATATTTTTATGTTCCAGGAACAAGTGGTGACTATCATGTGAGTGAGACAGTAAATCTGTTCCAGATTTTATTCCATACTTCGGAGGAACTATCCAGCATGTTGAACTTTATCTCATAAATTGGTTCAGGACCTTAGATAACTGCAATAAAATTTGGGCTAAAACTCCAACTGTCATTTTATTACTCCATTGACATGAGACTCGCCAGCCGTTACTAAATGGTCTCCCTTCTTCTGTCTGCTTGGACTCTTCCTACCTTTTGAGCTCCCTGTGCGAATCAGACCTGTGAGATGAACAGAGACTTGCATATGAGAAAGAGAAGGTCCCTCCACTCCAGCAACACCCCACATTTGCCCCAGTCACAGTGTAAGTGAGGTCCTCTCCATGGTGTCGACACTGGAGCTGAGTTCCTACATCACCAAGAGTAGCATGAAATCTTCCCAGGGTGGTTGATGCTGTTATGGAAGTTGTTAATCCACTGAGAAAAGTTTAAAAACCCTGACTGCAATATATATCTTGGACCAGATGGGTCAGATCAGGAAACAGTTTCATTCCATAGGTTCAAATTTTGAGATGGTTGTGGAGGAGAATGTTTTTAAAAACTAACAAAAGTCAAAAAGGGAAACCATTTCTCCTTGAAAGGAGTATGACACAAGACAGAGCTGATAATCCTGCATGATAGCTTTTTCATTGGTAAAGTGTTCCAGAGCCTTTGCCACCAGTTCTCCATGAGCAAGCCACCAGTTCTCCAGTTCTGTGCTATCTCCAAATGAGTAATAGCAAGAAAGAAACAAACTATAAATTCGTGCTCAAAGTTCTTTTTGTTACCAATAAACTTAGACAACAGTAGTAATCCAAGGCAAGGTACTAGATTCTGACTGAAAGTACAGAGAGCCAAAATGGAAAGATCCTGATACAATGTAGCCACATATGCAAAAATGTACCCATACAATCACAACCTCTCCAGCACTTGGAAGAGGTATATTGCCTGTAATTCTCACAAATTTAATTGGAGTAAGGTGCCATTTCTGTATCAATTGCAAAGAACATTCTTTAAGGAAAATTTATTTGGATTTAAAGGGAAGGGATCTCCAAATTTTAAACTATTCTGCACCAGAAATTGTTATGTTTAAGTCCAATTCTATCCCCTTTTTGCAAATTGACCATTCCCATTTATATAATCGATGATTAAATTATAAAATCTACTAGAAAAGCTTTTTAAAATCATTGTCTCCTTAACCACAGTACTGTTCAAATGGTGTTAGGGTATGGATGGACCTTCAGCCCTAATTGGCTTTTGGGGACGCCATAATTTGATGTGGTTGTGGCTAATTGGAACGACAAGGAGTAAGAGATATTAATAATTCCTCCTTTGATTTAGGGTCCCTATTCAAAAATAGATCTTGGACCCTTTTAAAATGCTTTTCGTGTGGTAACAATTCCTCTTGCATGGATTTACAAAAATTTCCCAATAAGCCATCTGGTCCTGGAGATGTTCCTATTGCTAACCTGTGCATAGCTGGTTTTATTTCTTCAGCAGAAATAGGTTTGTTAAGATGTGAGCTATGTGTATCACTAATTCTTTTTAATCAGTATGAGTAAATAAAGACTTTAACATCGAGATACTGAATTTATTTCGATGTGTATAATCTTGGATAAAGGCTTTTAAACTCTGATAAAATGATATATATCTATGTTTAGTGTTTCCTGATGAATCTAAAAGCTGAGAAATCATCCATTTACAAGCTGTTCTTTTGGCCAGTCTAGCTAATATTAGCCCTTTTTATTAATATTTCCAGAATAATATGCCTTAATGTAAAGCATAGTTTTATAAAGGGTCTGCTCTTCTAAGGTTGCTCTTTTCCTATTAAGTTTAATTACCATTTTAGGACTTTCAGAGATTGTGTGGGTTTTAAGTAGATCATTTATTTTGGCTAGCAGCTGAACCCTTTTGGATTCTCCAGCTTTCTTTTCTTTAGCACCTTCTTGTATGAGGAGTCCCCAAAGCACTTCCTTAAGGGTCTCCCAGATGAGCACCCCACTTGTTTCAGGGGAATTATTCTCCCCATAAAAAGGTGAATGGTATCACAGATAGTTTGTTTAAAGGATTCACTCACCAAGATAGAAGACCTGACATGAAAAGTTGGAGGGGATCCTTTGTTGGGGATCATACCAGTAAGAAGGGAGAATGGTCTGAGTATAAAATTGTCTTAATTGACTATCCATGGCCTTTGACAGACAGTGTCTGGTAATTAAAAAAATGGTCATTGTGGGAATATGATTTATGAGGTATGGGAGGGGGAGAGGTATAACCACGTTCATTTGTATGGCACTGTCCACCACAGGTCTATTAGCCTAGCATTTTCTATCTTATTAGAAATGGAGGATGTGATGGGACCATCTGTATTTGATCTCTTTAGAAAATTATTCAGAACTTGATTGGAATCTCCTGCTATTATACTTTCATGTACAGCTACTGACAATAAGGCTGGTTGAAAAAAGGACATAAATTTGTCCTGTTGTCTATTTGAGGCATAGTAAGTGCCCAGTGTAATTGGGCAAGCCTGAATTATAGCAACAGTACATTTCTATACCACTTACCAGTGAACTCAGCACTAAGTGATTTACAATCTGTAAACTAATTGCCCCCAACAAACTGCTTATCCATTTTACCAACCTATGAAAAAATGGAAGGCTGAGTCAACCTTGGAGCCCCTGAGTTGAACTCACAGCCTTGTGAATCCTAAAAAACACTAAAATCAAGACCCAGCAAATGCAAATGAAAACCACCCAGGGTGAAGGGGATTCCCAGTAGACAATGGATCATTAAGGAAATTGACACCCTATAGGCCTTGCCATTTAACAAGAGAACAATACAGAGATAAACATGCAAATCACCTCCTCTTAACCAACAATATATATACCCCACTCTCTTCCATACCAGCATTCTCTGAAGATGCCAGCCACAGCTGCTAGCGAAATGTCTGGAATAAACTCTTCTAGAACACTGCCTCATAGCCTGAAAAACGCACAAAAAACTATGGATGCAGGCCGTGAAAGCCTTTCACTTCGCACAACCTTGTGGCTGCAATACTGGCATTTTAACCACTGCAGCACCAGGGCTCCATTTAGACTTTGCAACCTCCCTTCTGAGTCTTCTGACAATGTTGTTCACTTGAACTGGGGTAGTTTTATCAAATATTATAATAAGCCCTTTAGCTTTCTCCATGTCTCCAACCACCAATTGATCACCAAAACATTGAGTAGGTGAGACAAGTTGAGAGCATTTATTATGGGTCTCTTGTAAAAATAGGATATTGGGTTTAAGTTGTCCAGTTTGCTTCAGTATTTTAGCTCTCTTAATTTCTGACCCTGAACTCTTCACATTCATGGAAACTATACAAAGCCCATACATGACAAATTATTAGTTAAATACTGGTTATTACACTTCTGAAGTCCTGACTGAAGTGAAGAAACAAACAGGGTGAGCAGATGATCCTCTTCGCTCTGGCTTTTCACAGTATCAGCAATGTTGTAAATAATCTTTCCTCTGCTCTATTTGAATTCTTCAGTGGTCTGGCTTGGTTCCAGATTTTATAGGGTGTGTTTGTCTGGTGTAGTTGAAATTGATCAAAGTATGGCCATATTAGTTATTTGCACATCACTGGGGGCATAGGTGTGAGAAGTCATACTTGTTACCTCCTCTACTTCCAAATCTATAAAGGAATTAGATTCTTGGTAATCTTTGCATTGTTCAGAAGCTTGTCAACAATATTTAGTTCAGAATCTAAGACACAATTCCCTAGTTCAAAGGCATCTGAAGTTACTTTTTCCTTCTGAAATTTCTTCAACCTGCTATTTTCTTCCTGTAAGCATTTTGAAGGTGTCATATGATATACTGGTTGGTTCATCTGACAGCCCTAAATCCTTTAGCTCTTTTAGTTGATGGATAATATATTCTTGAATTGCATCAAATTCATGAAAGTCCTGATTTGGGCTTTCTTTTCCCATAGGATTTCCCCCTTGAGCTGCTAATATAGTCTTTTTGGAGTTAATAGGTCTGTTTTTCTCTCTCAGTCTTCCTTTCTTTGCTTTGTTCAGTTTCATTTATTCTTTACTTGATTCCTCCCATCTTCTCCTTCCTCAGCTCACCTGTCTCTATATCTGCTTAAATTTCTCTATTCAATTCCCTCTCCACTTGGCTTTCGCCACTTGGCTCTGCCTCTGTTCGGCTTGCTCTGCTCGGCTCTGCTGGATTTCTGCTTGGATTTCTCAATTTTTTTCCTACTCATCTCTGTCTCCACTCAGCTTTCTCTCCTCATTTCCACTCGTCTCTGTCTCTATTTGTCTCGTCTCCATCTCTGCTTGGCTTTCTTTGCTCAGTTCTGTTTGGCTCCACTTCATTTCTGCTTGACTTACTCCGCTTAGCTTAGTCTCTGCTAGACCCTTTTCTCCTACTCCCCCCCCTTTACTTCCTCTTTATTTTGACTATTCAGTTTTACAGTTTCTTTATGACTACTTTTGCCACTCCTCCTTGTAAAGTCTTTCTAGTTTTGTATATAAAAGTCCATCAATGCAAGAGAGCACGGTAAGCTTTTATCTCACCCGCTTTTTATAATGTCATTGTTATTTTCCAAATGCTATCTTTAAAAATGCTCATGTCGTCCTTGGATGACAACATTAATGGGTTGTGGAAGTTCTTCAGTCTTAAAGCTTCTCCTAGCTGCAAATTGAGAGATTTTCTTTCTTCTCGCCTGCCACAGAGAGATTACTTGGATCCCTACCAAGCTCCTTATCTCTTTCCGGAGGGGGAATTCTGATGGAAAATTACATTTTTTTATCCATCCTCCTAACCCATTAATGTGGTTGAAAGCCAGGATTGTACTCCTTACCCAACCTCTCATGGCACCATCTCACTGGAAGTTTAAGGGAGCAGCAGCAGCTCTGTTTTTATCTGGCACCATTGTTAAGTTTGTGGACTCTCATCTGATTTCTATGCATGTCCCTAATTATAATTGGCAACTGGGTTCACACTCACTTTATTTGACTTAAGTAAGGGAGATACCACTGGATCACCAAAAACTTTAACTGGGAAATCCTTCATTTGAGCAGCATAGAAGGTATAGTAGTTACTTCAAATGTTAATAAGATTATTTTGTGTCCTCATTTATTCTTCTGAGTTTACTAGTAGAGAGTCTTATAGCTTTCATGGTATTCCAGCAACCCAGTTATCCTTGTTATATACAATAGATTGTAAAGCCTTGATAGCAAAGAGGTGCAAAGAGAATATCTGAATGCACCCATAAGAAGGGAAGAGATTGAAAAAGCAATTGATGAATTGAAAGGAGTTAAATTTCCAGGCCCTGATGGGTTCACCAGTATTTTTTACAAGACATTCAAAAACAAATTAAGCAACTATATGACTAAAGCATTTAATGAAATATTATGTAAAAAGTTAATACCTAAGACCTGGAAAAAAGCAGATATAATTTTGATTTTGAAACCTAACAAACCCCCCGATATTCTCGAATTTTACCATCCTATTACTCTGTGTAATCAAGATTATAAATTTTTTTCAAAAACTTTGACTAATAGGCTAAAAACTCTTTTACCAAAATTAATTGGAGAAGATCAATATGGATTTATTAAAGGGAGGGCTATTGAGGATCCAATTAGAAATGTTTTCAGTGTTATATATCATTCAAAACAACACAAGAACAAAGTGACATTAATTAAATTGGATGTATATAAAGCCTTTGATTCAGTGAATCATAACTATTTGTATAAAATTTGTACAGAATTTGGGCTAGGGAGTCAATTTAGTGAGGTAATAAAAGATAATGGGACTACAGATAATAGGAATAATTCTAGGAATATTAAATTTTGAGTTCAATGAAACAAGGATGCCCTCTCTCCCCTTTATTGTTTCTGTTAACAATAGAATCATTGGCAAATGAGATCAGGGATGAAAAAGAAATTAAAGGACACTGTGTTGATAGACAAATTTAAATTTGTTCACAGATGATGCATTGATAACTACTCAAGATTCAGAAGTGTTAGCAAATTAGTAGAAGTAATCAAGAAACTTAGGAAGTTACCTGGTCTTACAGTAAATATGCAAAAATCAGAAATATTGTTTCTAAATACCAAATGGGAAGAACAGAGGAAATAAAAATTATTACAGTGAATTATAAATGAATATTAATTGTAAACAGTTTGTTGATTTTAAACTCTTTCAAGCCATGCAGGAGCAGAAGAGGGAGAGGGGAGTTGGGAATGGGGACAGATGTAACATTGTTTGTATATATGTTAAAATAATTCAATAAAGACATTTTAAAAAATTTAAAAAGAAGAAAAAGCCTTGAGAGCAAAATTCACAATGTATTTTTCTTCCTAAACCCTCAAAGAGCTTGAGTTTGTAAATGTGGAGCTTGGAAATGCCTCAGTTGTGTTCTTCTGTCTTTATTCTCTGTCATTTCCCTTCTGATGTAACTTGTTACTCCCAGCTTGCAGTAGAACCATTCTTTTAAGCTCTTCACTATACCTGGATGAAAATTCCTCAGACGCCTGCTCAGTATTGTGAATATTCCTGTTGATTTTAGCCAGATGTTCAGATAAAGAAATTACAAAGAATGCAGACACTGAGATGCAACAAAATCTAAAGTGGGCTCCTACTCTTGTTGTGGCTGCTGTTGCAGCTGGTTGGGGGAGTGCCTTCCCCTTCCAATGAAAGTGGCAACACATACTCTACCATATCACATAGATAGATATCACTCTTCTTTTGTCCACTGTCATATATTTCGTGGGCTTGAAAATACTCTTCCATGAAAAAGAAGGAAGAAAAGTTTATTTGCACAGGGTTAGAATTCAGCTTGCTTGTTGCTTCCTTTGGTGCAAATAGTTGCTCGGTCTTAAGTTGTTTCATGCCTCTACTTGACTGAATAGACCTACAGCATATTTTACGAAGTTTCTTGTTTCCTATTTCAGAGTTGTCACAGTACTTTAATATAACTGTTGACTTCCTTTTGCTTAAGTTCTTGGTTAGTCTCACCCTCAGCAAATCATAGTATACAAACAATTAACTATGTACTGTAGGAAGCTTTTACTACTTTGGCCATTTCACTCCCATGTACCGTGCTCGCGACAAGGCTTAACATTTACAGCAAGCACCCCTAAACTATTAAACACTATTTTTTTCAACTCAGAAGCTTCTTTCTTGCAATTGAAATAGTTAAAATAGATAAGGATAGATAAAAAGTGCTACTCAAGACATTAAATCATAGCTTGTAAAAAAAAAGTTTTAGAGAAAGGGTTTGCCTCTGTCACTATCTTGCAGCCCTCAATTGTCTCATCCCAATCTATTTCATAAGGTTGTTGGGTGAATAAATTAGTAGACGGATCCTGTTTTCAACCCTGAATTTCTCTACCAAAGGACTGGAAAAAAAAGCCCCTGTGTCCCATTTACTGTGTCCCATTGTGTCCCATTGTGTCAGTGTAGCTATGCTGGCATAGCTACAGAAGGAGAAGGCCATGGGTGCAGGGGCTGTGAAGGAAGGATGGGGGGCATGAGAGAAATAGGCTATTGAGAACCATCACATTTTGTCTGCCTCCCCCCACCATTGCAGGGTAACTGCTAATGCAGGGAAACAACATTATTCCTGCTTAAATAAATGAAACTGCTACTCTCTTAATGAGAGTAGACATTTAGGCGGATTGTACATAGCCCATTTCCAAGGAAGAATGTTTGTGACCAACATTTTATACCATTCTTATTTCTAGGCAGTTACAACTAGAAATAATAATCCCAATGCACACCATTTTATCTTGGAAACTCCTCTTCCTCCTCCTCCTTATAAGGCTGTCTATGTCAACAGTGTGCATTTGGAAGTAAACAGAATTCATGTACATACTTAAGAGAATATGCTTGACAATTTTTTTGCAATCCCCCTTTCCAGTCCTAAATGATTTGAGCAAGAGAAATGTGGTAAAAACGGAAGACACATGTTCCTTTTTCAGAAAGACCGCCGCAGGAGGCAAGGCAATAGCCATTACCTACAAAGGTTACTGCATGTATAAGCCTTCGGCTCACATGCCTCCTCCTGCTTTGCCGCTATGAGGAAGCTTTTACTTCTGTTTTCAACTAAATGGTAGTGTGTGTATGTGTATATATATATATATATATATATATGACCTATATCTAGAGATCTCAAGCTGAGGTACAAGGCAATAAATTTTTTTTAACTATAAAACAATGTAAAACAATCTGGCAGAGTAAAACAATGTATAGAAATCCACAGCTCTGTAAGTGAAGCCACAGTCATTGGAACCAGAAAACTTGGGTGAAGACGGAAACTTTAATTTGGCAGGAAGTGAGGCCAGCATTCGAAGAATTTTTCTAACACAGTCCCAGAAAGGTGGGTTTCTTCTTCCACCTTCCATGCATTTTAGATTTCCCCTCTGTTAGGATTAATATTGCAGAGAAGAATTCCTGATGTGAAAACATTTTTCTCCTCCCTTCAGTACCATAAATATGTTTGTTTTTGTTGGTTTTGAGAGTCCTTTTCTCAGGGATGTCAGGTGAGGAGAATTTGTGTGACACCCACCCTAAGCTTCCCAAAGGTCTGTATTTGGGGCATAAATGGACTGCAGCATGGAGAAGAAATGGAGTGAGGCTCAGTGCCCAGAGAAAGGAGAGGCCTCAGAGTTTTGCTTTTGTTTTGGTTCTATTATTAATTTTTTTTAGAACCATCACATGTAAATACATTTAGGCTGTCCTACTTGTAATTTAAAAGTATAATTTTAATTTTGGTAGTTCTTTATGCTACAGCTATTGCCATTTCATTCAGTGATATATGGGAACTATTGTAATGTTAGTACAAAAACCATTACTAAGGATCCTGTACAGTTTGGTGAGGGAGGAGATCAATTGGGGGGGGGGGGGGTGACACCATGACTTTCCTCAGCTCCCTGTCTTTTCTGCTCCATTTCCATTAACAATGCCACCAATCCACATATCTATATCAGGAAAAAAAGCCAAATGCATTCAGTGGGACTTTGTAAATATTGTAAATATGTACAATACCGTAGCCTGGATGGAGCATTCTAAAAGGTAATTGGAATGCATTGCAACAATAATGTGGTTTTTTTTAAAAAAACCAAATTGTTTTAAATTATATTTGTTCCATTTATTTCCTAGAACTAAATGTGTTGTACATTTCCCTGCCCCCATTTTTATCCTAAGGCAGGTGGGAAATGTAAAAGTAGATTACAGGGAGAGCCTAATTGGCTCTCAACTGATCACATGAATATTGTGAAGAACTTGGACTGTGTGAAACAATATATATATATATATATATATATTTAGGGGTTTGGTGGAGGGTGTGGATGCAGGGGCCATGCAATGACAATAGGTCACAGGAAAGGGCTGTACCTTAGTGCATTTGTTGTTAATTATATTCATGTGCATATGCTCACACAGAGATATTGTTATTTATTAATTTGAGCTTTTGTTCAAGCTTTCTTAAATTCAGTGCATACGTTCTAAGAATTCTTTGCTTAGAATAGTAGTTTTGTGTGTTCTTCCTTATTTTTTTAATGTAAGTTAATAACTAATTTAATAACTCTTTTTATCAGGCCACCCACTCCTGGTCACATGTGGATATTGTTCAGCCTCATGTATCCTGTTTTTTCTTCTGTGGCACGTTGGAGGGCCATAAATCTGCCATGAACACTCTCTGGTGTGACATGGTGTGACAGAGACGGCCATAATGTTTGTCCCCAATGTTTTCTAAGGCAAAGTACTGACGTCCCAAGTCAAGCTGACCCAAAACTTTACTACTGTTTAGGAAAGCAAATAAGATTTTTAAAAAACAAACAAAACAAAGATGGCTTGCTTCCTAAACTATAGATAAAAGTAACCCCAAATTAGAAGAGTATATTTTGACAATTTGTAAATGTTTCCTATTTCCTTACACTTGAACTGGAGGGGAGGAAGAGAGAGAATTCACTTAACAGCTACACACCATCCAAGCACAGCCTTAAATTCCTATGCCTCAAATCTGTGAATACATATGGCTATGTAGATACACATATAATATGAAATAATAAAAAATTTGTTAACAGCAAAGACAAAATATTCATTTTAATGTTTAGAGTAAGTTCTTGCATATCAAAAAGGCATAACTAAATTTCTTTTAAAGGGCAAAAGAAAGAAGAGGAAGGAACAGAAAAGGAGAGAAAGTGAGTGAGTTGCTTGTGTGTGTTTTTGTTGTTCTCTTTGGCTCTTGGCAGTCAGGAACATAAAGACCTAAACAGAGCGTCCAAGTTTCTGAATAGCTGCTTTGGGTGCGGAAGTCAGATTTGTGAATCTTTTCAGAGGAAGAGACTCTGTAATGAGTGTTTCTCTGTTCTGCTGTGCTGAAATCGCTGCCCATTACATTTTCTAGGTCAGTAAGTTAATCAAGTCAAGTTTTTTTGTCCACTGTTCTCCTTATCAATCACAGCTGCCTTTGAATCGGGAAGCTTTCTGCATTTTTAAGGCCTCATTCAGGGACTGGTGAAATTTCCCATTCCCAAAAGGATATGCTTGACAGATGCTATAGCTTTTTCACATTCAGAGGGATAAAAGTGTACACTTTACAATCACAGAAATAAGAAAATGTTTGTTCTGACCCAGAGCTATATATGCACAACAAAATGCACACAAAATTACTATGCCCACAACCTGCCCTTTCATTTTAATGGAAATGGTAGTCCACACATACTCAGGAATTATATATGCAGAATATATTCTCCTTTCAAATCGTCTAGCTTTTTTGTATACTATTTCAAGATAGTGATGGCACCAACAACAAGTCCATTCATAGCTTCATAGAATCATAGAGTTGGAAGAGACCACAAGTGTCACCCAGTCCAATCCCCTGCCATGCAGGAACTCACAATCAAAGCATTCCACGACAGATGGCCATCCAGCCTCTGTTTAAAGACCCCCAAGGAAGGAGACTCCACCAATCTCCAAGAAAGTACAGTGGTCCCCCGGGTTTCGAAAGTAATCTGTTCCGGGATCACTTTCGTAACCCGGAAGTGTTCGCAACCCAGGGGACCGCTTTTTTTGGTGCACAGCGCACCAGAGCGCACTGTTTTAAAGGGCCCAGGTTCCTTTTTTTCCCTGCAACTCGGGGATTTTTTCGGAAACCGGGGCCATTTTTCCGGCCCCGGCTCCTTCGGATCCCGGGGATTTCGTTCCCCGGGGGATTCGGATCCCGGGGGACCACTGTAGGTTCCACTGTTGAACAGCCCTTACCGTCAGGAAGTTCTTCCTAATGTTGAGGTGGAATCTCTTTTCCTACAGCTTACATCCATTATTCTGGATTCTAGTCTCTGGAGCAGCAAAAAAACAAGCTTGCTCCCTCCTCAATATGACATCCCTTTAAATATTTAAACAGGGCTATCATATCACCTCTTCGTCATCTCTTCTGTAGGCTAAACATACCCAGCTTCCTAAGTCATTCCTCATAAGGCATGGTTTTCAGACCCTTCACCATTTTGGTCACCCTCCTCTGGACATGCTCCAGTTTGTCAATATCCTTTTTGAATTGTGGTGCCCAGAACTGGACACAGTATTCCAGGTGAGGCCTGACCAAAGCAGAATATATTGACACTGTTACATCCCTTGATCTAGACATTATTCTTCTATTGATGCAGCCTAGAATCGCATTGGTCTTTTTAGCTGCTGCATCACACTGTTGACTCATGTTCAACTTGTGGTCCAGAAGTAGTAGTCTCGTTAAGCCAGGTGTCCCACATCCTATGTATATGCATTTTATGCTTTTGTCTTAAATGCAGTACCTTACATTTCTCCGTGTTGAAATCCATTTTGTTAGCTTTGGTCCAGCTTTCTAATCTATTGAGGTCTTCTTGGATTTTGATCCTGTCCTCTCGGATATTAGCTACTCCTCCTAATTTGGTGTCATCTGCAAATTTGATAAGCCTGCCTTCTAGTCCTTTATCCAAGTCATGCATAAAGATGTTGAGTCACGCTGCGTCCAGGACAGAACCCTGTGGTATCCCACTGGTCACTTCTTTCAAGAATGAAGAGGAGCCATTGCTGAGCACTCTTTTGGTTCAGCCGGTCAACCAATTACAAATCCATGTAACAGTTGCCTTGTCTAACCCACATTTTACAATCTTGTTTGCAAGAATGTCATGCCTTGTGAAAGTCCTTACTGAAATTAAGATATGCTATATCTACAGCATTTCCTTTGTCTACCAAGCTGGTCATTTTATCCAGAGAGAGAGAGAGAGAGAGAGAGAGAGAGAGAGATCAGATTAGTCTGGCATGACCTTTTTCTCAGAAACCCATGTTGACTTTTTGTAATTATGGAATTGCTTTCTAAATGTTGACAGGCTCTGTTTAATGATCTGCTCTAAAATCTTTCCTGGTATTGATGTCAGGCTAACTGGATGATAGCTGTTGGGATCCTCTTTTTTCCCCCTTTTTGAAGATGGGGACAGTGTTTGCCCTCCTCCAGTCGCCTGGGATTTCTCCTGTTCTCCAGGAGTTCTTAAAGATTATCATAACAATAACTATAAATTATATATTATTATCTTCATTAAGCTACCTGTCTTTCTGCAATAAAAAAAGAAAAAGAGAAAGAACAAACATAGAGCTAGGAACATTTTAATTAATTCAATCCACCATAAAATGGACAATTTAAGAGAGTGCCATGACTGCTATTTGTTCTTTATCCACTTGGTGAGGGGGTTTATAATTATGAGGAATTAGCTATGAGATATCTTCAGTAATCACTGTTCCTAAGTAGTGGAATCCTGAGGAGAATAATAATAATAATAATAATAATAATACAACAAGTAAGTAAGTGCCAAACAGTTCTAACAGATGTTTTAGAACTGGGAACAGTCTCTCAGAATTGACTTAAAAAATCAAAACTTCATCTGCATGCACCACCATCATAAAAGGCAGACGTATGGCTAACATAATCATCCCCCCCCCCCCCGGTATGATTTTGACACTTTTGCCAGATGAACAAGCCAGTGGAGCTTTGAAATCTTGCATGATATATATTGTTCATTTTGGTTTTCCCGATAAAGGTATCCACTTTTGTGGATATTGGATGTTATTATTGCACTTTGCTATATGGCCATCATGGCTACTTCTGGATATAATTAGGACTTGTAAAAGTGTTGCCAGAGTAGATTTGGAGAGAAAATTACCCTTCCCCCTAAAGGTCCACAGGGGAGAGAAGGTGAAGGCTTGCCAATTTCATTTCAGTCTGGAATGATTAAGAAACTTTAGTCTTTTTTAAAAAAAATCTAACGATAATCAATAGAAGGCCTCAGCTTTTGAATTTCCAAATCTTGATTTGCATTTGGGGCCTGAGAAAGTGGTTTGGCTCTGAGTCAAGTTCTGTGTACCACAATTTGAGAGGGATACTGACAACCTGAAGTATATCCAAAGCAGGGTGACTAAAATGGTGAAGGGTCTGAAAACCATAAAGCTTTGTGAGGAGAGACTTAGGGAGCTGGGTACATTTAGCCTGGAGAAAAGAAGGTTAAGAGATGACATGATAGCCCTGTTTTTGAAGGGGTGTCTGCTGCTCCCGAGTATAGGACAAAGAGTAATGGGTTCAAACTACAGGAGAAGAGATTTCATTTCAACATTAGGAAGACCTTCCTGACAGTAAGAGCTGTTCAGCAGTGGATCACATTCCCTTGGAGAGAAGTGGGGGTCTCCTTCTTTGGAGGTCTTTAAACAGAGGCTGGATGGCCATCTGTCAAGGGTGCTTTGATTGTGTTTTCTGCATGGCAAAAGGGAGTTGGACTGGATGGTCCTTGGGGTCTCTTCCAGTTCTAGGATTCTATGAAAGCTTACTAGGGTCCAAACTGAATTTAGTGCGTGGTGCACCTACCAGTTCTCTCCCTCTCCCTCTCCCTCTCCCTCTGAATGATGTGTGTGTATACATCACTTAACAAAAAAAGAGAAAAGAGGGGGGAAGTGGGGGGAGAAAAAAAAGAGGCAAATTCTATGGATAGTCTTAGGACCTTAGCAGACTTCGGAAACTGGAAGTATAATCCAATGGCAATCCGAATGCAATCATGGGGTTTCACATTATTGCGAATTAAAGTATCTCACGCAATTTCCGGCAAAAGGGAAGTCATTCCGAATGCAATCATGGGTTTTACCTTATTGCGAATTAAAGCATCTCATGCAATTTCGGGCAATGGGGGGTCATTTTCAGGTAATGGGAAGTCATTCTGAATGCTTTCTGAACGCAATAGGAATTCACGTGAATTGGCTAAACTAGCGAATTCATGTGAATTTGAATTGGCTCCATTTGCAATAAAGAGAAATTCCTCCTGTCTGATAAGGTCCATAAAATGGAATACAGAGCTGCTATAATTCAAATTATCATGAAATATGACATTACACTTCTGATTATTATTTTTCAGGTATTAGATATCAGTGGCTCTTATTATTCTCACATTTCCTCAGGGAAAGCATAATGTGCTCAGCTATTGATGTGCTTAGAGGCGAAAGGGAAGTCTGAAGTTGCACAACACATATTATAGGAATATGGAGTGTGAGAAACATGAATAAGGGAAACCTAGACATTGCAAAACAGGAAATGGAGCATATAAACATTGCAATACTTGGGAGCGAGCAAGCTAAAGCAGACAGGAATGGAACATTTTGAGTCAAATAAGTATACAGTGTTTTACTCAGGAAATGAAAATCTAAGAAATGGGGTGGCATTAATACTGATGAAAGATGTAGCAGAAGCAGTTAAAGAATATAATGCATAGTCTGTCTGAATATCATCAATAGTTCAAGGAAAACCCATGAATATAACCATAATCCAAGTTTTTGCTCCAAGGGCAGAGACAGAAGAAGATGAAACTGAAAGATTCTGTGCAAAGGCAGGTTTAGTGATGAACATTAAGAAAACAAAAATATTGACCACAAGATTTACTTTACATTAAAACAGACAATAAAGACACTGAAATAAAGATTTTTCTTACCTTGCCTTTTTCATTAATCAGAATAGAGAGACTGCAGTCAAGAAATCAGAAGACGACTAGGACTTGGAAGGGCAGATATGAAGGAACTAGACAAAATCGAGAAGGAATAATTTAATACTAAAGTTAAGAATGTCCACACCATAGGACAATGGTCCCTCTACATTCACTGGAATTAGGCTTGCAGGACCCCTATGAATGTGGAAAAACTGCAAATAAAAAACATTATTCTTTTTACCTAGGAGAACACCTCTCTAGGAATCTCTCCAATGCAACTCTATGGTCAACACCTTCCAGAATATGGCCATAGCATCGTGCTGGAGGGTCCTACAAAGGCCTAGAGAAGTGTTTTCTCTAGGAACTTCTAAGTTCTCCAGCACAACTTCTGGCAGAGCTGCACTGGAGGAACCAGCGATACCTAGAGAGAACATATTACAGTAATCAAAACTGCAAATAATCAAATCTGCAGAAGTAAAATCCATAGATGTAGAGGACAGATTATATTTCTTGTTTATATAAAAGCTAGACAGAGAAGAAAACTGATAAGAAGAAAATCAACTCATCTGAAATGTGATTCTGGAGGAAAATTCTCTGGGTACTATGGACTGCTAAAAAGACCAATATATGTGACCTAATTAAATCAAACCTGAACTCTCCCTAGAAACCAAGATGACTAAACTGAGACTCTTCTCTTTTGGACATATCATGACAAGACAAGACTCAGTAGAAAAGAATATAATGTTTGGTGATGTAGAAGGCAGTAGGAAAAGAGAAAGACCTTATTTCAAGGAAGCCATGACTGCCCTGAGTCTGCAAGACTGGTTGGTGAAAGGGTGGCTTAGAGGTCTTTCATTCATAGGGCTGCCATAGGTCAAAGTCTACTTGAGAACAGCTGGCAACAACAAAAAAGCTTCCAATCTCCTCTTTACATCCACTGCAAAGGGAAAGGGTAGGGAGGGCATGCATGATTTTTTCCTTAGGCATGTTCCCTTAATCTAGAGGCCATCATCATAACAGATTGCTACCAATGGGTTTATTGAAAGAGGAATTGGCCTTTTCTTCCTTTTAGACATTCATTTACACAGAAAATTTTTTAAAATGCCATGTGCATGTAAACTGGGGCAACATTGTGCAGATGTTTGTTCGAAGAACTAAGATGATCTGATATTTAAAAACAGTTACTCCAAACAATCCTGGTATCAGCTGAAGCAGATATCTAGCAGATGTCAAGAATAAGAAAGACATTTCTCATGATAGCTTCATTTTCTGTCTTGATTTCTTTGAGCGCCTTGTATTTCATTTGAATCAGATTAATAGATGCTGACACAAAAAGCAAACAAAATTGCAAAGAGTATTGCTGCTTCTTTTTTCTTTCTGTCTGTCTTTTTTTTACATTTAAAAAGAATCAGGACTAGGGACAGCTGCTTATTTCTAGGCCAAATAAACCATCTCACAAACAGCACCCGATGAGTGATTGAGCTCTATGTAAATCACAGGATTATCCACTAAAATCCTGTGATTTCTTGGCATTAATTGCCAAGCAAACTCCTTTTAGTTTACTGAAATGCTGTAAAGCATCTGGAGATTAGAAAACAGATAACAAAGAGGATTGGTAATTCTATCCAAAACCTTTAACCCCTTAGACACTAAAAAATACAGCTCCAACTGCAGAAGCTTAGCTATTTTTTTTTAAAGAAAAACTATTTTTGCTTACTTTCCAAGCCAGTGTTTGTGTTTGGGTATGTAGAAGTTACCTCTATATACATTTTTAGATGATCTACTTAATAAAATGGGTCCTAGGTATCCACTGGTTCCAGATCCCCCTGCAACCCCTGTGGATACTAAAATCCACCAGTGCTCATGTTCCATTACAGTGGTCCAGTGAAATGGTATCCCTTATATAAAATGGCAAAATCAAGATTTGCATTTGGGATAGCTTTCTGTGTGCATGTGCGAGAGTCAGTAATGCTTTCAAATATGGGTGAATCTGTGCATATTGAATTGATTGATACAGGAGCCTGACAGTATATAAAGAAATTATTGTTATTATTTAATCTGCTTTTAGATAGCTTTGAATTAATGCTAAAAGACTTGATTTTATTCCAGAGCAAGCTTAAAATAGAGATGGTAAATCCAAGGAAGCCTGTCTGGACCACTGTGCACTTGTTAGTTTTGTTACCCACAAAGATGTTCAAACTTAGAGAGTCTCTATACTGGCAGCAGTCTATCTTGAATAAACTAGGGAAATTTGGCTTGGCTTTGTAAGAGGAGAGTAACATCAGGATTGAAGCACCAATTTATTGGTACTGACTGATGTAAACTAAGCAAAATAGAAAAATGAAAGGAAGCAGTTTAGGATTTGATTGAGGGTTAATATCTACCTGTTCTGACAAAAAGTAGGAGTGACTCAGTCCAAGAGTCTCTGGGCAACAGCCATCCACAAAGTAGGGCAGGAAAGAAGCCAGGTTTTCCTGGACATATTTATACCTTTAAAACAATCTCAGGCCAAGGCGATTCCATGGGAAACAAAGACCTTCAGAAGGACCAAAAGGCTTGCTTTGATAACAAGAAAGATGAAAATCTAATTGATTGATAGTAGCTTCATTGACTTCACAACACCTTGACAAGATATGGAGCACCCCAAAATGAGCAAAAAGGAAGGAACACATGAAGGGATGAAAGGGAATTCTGGTTTTGTTTGATCTAGTTGACAGAATTCATCTTTTGATATTCAACTTCTGTAAGAAATGTAAAGTGTGTGTGTGTGTGGCAGAGGGTGCTTGGGTCCTGTCTCTCAAGGCCCTTCTCCCATTGCTTTAGCCTTCCACATGTCTGGGGCCTTACATACTATATCCACAATGTTACCTTTTCCAGTGTTTTGTAAGTCATTGCAGCCTCTGCAACCCATGCAGTGCAAGGTGATTTCAAAATATAGGCAGGAATTGGATCAGGGGGATATCAGGGCACTTACATTAGACGGTCAACATCCCGAATAAGGAGTCCTGAGAAATAGGCTAATGCCAAGTGTAAAAGGAGCTGATCTACCAGTGCTTTGAATAATGATAGGAAACAAGAGCAACATTTTAAGGGAAAATGATGTCCATGTAGTAATGGAAAATGGTTTAAAGAAAGGTCAACTAAGCTAGGCCTGTTTTGTTTAGGATGGAGCCAGAATCACACTGCTGTGATTGAATTAAACATGGACAAGTTTATTGCTGAGAGCCACAGAAGGAGCTTCTCTCCCATGGCTCTGTAGCTCAACAGGCCTGGTTGGATGTTGACATGTGTTGCTGGAAGGCCCCTGTCTACACAAAAGGGCTCTTCCACATCTCCCCAGCTCCTTGCTCTAAATGGGGATCACATAAGGAGGAGAGAAGAAGAGCAGGAGCAGATCACAAGCATTTGGAGCACTCTTGAAAGGCAGTGAGAACGACTAAAGAAAATTACAAGGGGGCAATCCATGGAAGAATAAATTATCTCCTTTTCTACATGGTCTTCCACAAATAAAAGCAATATTTTCATGATTAAATTTTGTGAGTTAAACAGCACAGTGGAGTGCTTTGAGTGTTACAATAAGACTTCAGGAGATGAGGTTTTTCTGATCACTAGGTGGCCATGGAACCCACTGGGTGACCCTGAGCAAGTTATTCTTGCCACCTTATAGGAAAGGAATGGCAAAACCCCTCTGAACAGATCTTGCCCAGAAAATCCTCTGATAGTGTCAAGCCAGCATGACCTTAAGTTGGATGTGACTTTAAAACACAGAACAACATCATCATACCCTTCAAGTGCCCCAGTTTGACAGGGTCAGTCCCAGTGACTTCAGTCTTTTCACTTTTTTCAGCTCCTTTGGAAATGTTCCAGTATATCTCTACTCCTTTCACTTTCCTTCTTTGCCTTCAACTTACTTCAATTGCTGCAAACTGAAGCTGAAGGGCAAAAGTAGTTTGCACTGACTTAACTGAAAGAAAGAAGGAGAATCATGCCATCCTGCGTAGACCCAGGAAAAAAGAAAGGCTGCAGCCTCTCCTAGGTCATCCACTCTTCCTCATTAAAAACCTTTGCCATACTCTTGACCATACTCTTGGCCATGTATTTCCCATTTTTTATCTGTGAGCAAAAATGGCTTATGTGTGGTGCAGCAGTGGGTCAAGTTACAGGCAGTAGTGTCACTGAGGGGGGACATAGGGTGTGGACCACACTGGGTGACACCCGGAAGGTATGACACCTGGTTGGGCCCCCTCCTCCTTTGGGTCAGTAGAGGTGCATGTGTGTCCTTCCAGGCTGTTCTGTCCAGGCTGCTCTGTCTAGGAGGAGGGCCAGTGCGCTGCCACTGCCACCCCAACTGTCTTCTGGGTCTATGGAGGAAGGAAGAAAAAGCCTCCCCTCTGAGTCCTCAGAGGACTCAGAGGGCATGTGGGGGGGAGGGAGGATGCCCTGTGAGTCCTTGGAGGACTCTTAGGGTTTGACCTGAAGTTTGGCTGACATGCCTTCCTATGGTATAACATGTTCAAAGCTCAAGCCTCTTTCAACAATCATGTGGTCAGGAAAGCTTTGTTAAAAGTGTGGGTTAAATATGAATCGATGTTGTGGTCTAAAATCCCTTTGTGGATATCACCTTTGGAAGCTTTTTCCATAAGAGGCCTAGGAGTTGCAGACACATGGCCAACATATAAGAACTTACTGAATATAGAAAACTGAAGCTTTCAGTTAAAAGAGAGAAAGCAATTGGAAGAAGTCTGTGCAATGGTTCCCCTATCTACAAATGTCAGAAAATTTTAGGTTAGATATGAAGAATTGGAATTTTGAGCCGACAAAGAATCAAGGCAGTCCCCCCGCAAACTGTATGAAGTGCACTCATAATAATAATCATCATCATCTTTATTTCTAGCCCACTCCTCTGTGGAATACAATCTGAGTGGGGTACAACAAGATTAAAACATACAGGTTAAAATAAATTTGCACTCAGTGCAAGTATGAATGTCATGGAAATAACCCAGTTTCCACACCAGGTTATTTCATAGTGTGAATGAGCCCTGAGATCTCTTGGGGCTGGATTTTCTCAAAAGCATTTTGGAAGTCCAAGTAAGCACAATTTAAATTAACCTTACAGAAGAAAATAAAATACTTTATAGGAATATAGCAGCAGCAGAGAGAGGGAAGGAGGTGAAATTATCATAGATATTGAAGATATCAGCTTCAACAAGAAAGGGGCCTTAGCTAACCATTGAGAAAGTTGCAGCTCTTCTAGTAATACTAGAGTCTTTATTAAAAAAGCAAAAATTCTATTTTTGGCAGACTTTGATTTTTGTGGTTTAATCAGTTACTAATCCATAAGAGTTTTTCCTTCTGTTACTTATAAGTTTACTGAGGGCTCATTCACACTTACGGTTTTGTACCAAGGACATCCCGAATTGTGATATCGAATTGAAGATTATGCTTCCGTTGTCACAGGTAGTTCGAATCCCAACATAAAAAGTGTATAAATGTATTAATAAGCCTTCTGATACTAAGCTGAGGGAAATGGAGGAAGTGGTGGAAATACTGACTAGATTTATGGAGCTGATGTCTTCCCTGCCACAACTGCATGCCAAGAGGGGAAAAAACAATTGGGAAGTCAAGACCAGATGGGATGTAAATGTTCTGCCCCTGCACATAACCCATCCCTTTCTGTTACGGAAGAATAAGTTCAGAGTGCCCTAAATTGAATCAACAGCACGTTCTTATTTGTGGCAATCCACATCTTTTCAAAAGACACAGAAAAAACCCCCAGTATCGAATATAGGAATTTCATAAAATGCAGTATGAATATTTCACTTCATTGCTTTTGCTTTAACAAATGTTCTGCATAGAAACAGAAATATTATTGGAAATTATGGACAAAATGAGCATAGGACAACACTTTTTAAAGTGGATTGAAGAAATATATGGGAAACAAAACAAAATAATTGCCAATGGAATCAAATCTCAGCCATTACAGATATATACAGGTACTAGACAAGGGTTCCCCTTATCACCCTTGCTTTTTTTAAAATTGGTAATAGAATTATTAAGAAAATCAAGAAAGAGAATCAATTGCAAGCGGTAAGAATTATGAAATACATATATAAAATCAGGACTTTTGCCAGTGACCTGGTAGTTAATTTGGAAAACCCATCCGAAAACATAGAAGTGTTAATAGAAATAATGGAATAAAAAAAAGAGTCTGTAAGCCTGAGGGCAGGGATCCATCTAATTTAAGATTGTATGTACAGCACTGTGTAAATTTACAGCACTATATAAATAATAATAATAATAATAAATCAGTGATCATGAAAAAATACGGATCTAAAGGAAGAAAAGACACTACAGGAAAAAAGCAGGAGTCAAAGTAAGGAAAAAAATATTTAGGAATTCGAGTTACAAAGAAAACAAATTAATTATTTGAAAATAACTATGTAAGTTTATGGAAGAAGATAAGGAAAGAGCTAACAAATTGGAATAGAATGAATATTTCACTTCTAGGTGATATCTGGGTGAAGATGTTTATCTTACCAAAAATACAGTTTTTGTTTCAAACGATGCCAATTATAACAACCAAAGAACCCTTTAAGAGGTGGCATAGAGATATTTTGAAATTTATATGGCAAGGAAAGAAGCCTAGTGTGAGTATACATGAGTGTGTGTGTGTGTGCATGAGAGAGAGAGAGAGAGAGAGAGAGAGAAGGGAATGTGTGTCTTCTCCATCTTTAGTATAAATGGAAGAAACCAGGGCTTATATGGTGTTATCCATCTATTAGATTTGTAGTTTTTCCATTACCTGTCAAGGTAAATGATAAAGCTTAGACATAGAATTTAGGTGTACTGTGGCTGGTTTAACCCACTCTTCCCTGACACCTTCATGAAGTCAGCTCTGAATAATGTCTCTAATATTGAAGGCACTGGTCTAAGAAAAGTCACTCTTGCCTTGTGGCAAATCAAGATAGTCTCTTCTAGACTCATTAGAGTGGAGGAGTGGCCTCCAGAACATTATTCCAAGATCTTAACTACCGTATATACTCGACTATAAGTCGAGAAATTTATGCCCCAAAATTGCCCCTAAAATCTTGGGGTAGACTTATAGAAGGGTCAACTGAGTAGCAGCGCTAAGTAGGGTCCCAAAGCAAGCCAGCCTGAGTCGCCCCAATCTCCCTTGGGCCCCCGTGCCTTCCCCCTCCGCTCCGTTTCCAACTTCCAAGCCTTGGCTTCCTAGCAGAAAAACTCCCCGTTTAAAAGCACTTCCCCTCTCTCAGCTCCGTTTGGCAAGCCTTTCCCTCACAGAGGACAAATTCCCCATGTAAAAACACTTACTTCTCTCTTGGTCCGTTTTGCAAGCTTTGCCTTCTCCAGGGAAAAAAAAAAAACCCTCCATGCAAATCCACTTGCTTTTTTTGCAAGACCTGCCTTCCCCAGGAAAAGCCTCTCCACTTAAGTCTACTTGTTGTTGCTGCTGTTTTTTTGCAAGCCTTTTACTTCCCATCCCAGGAAAAGCCCCTCCACTTAAATCCACTTGTTGTTGTTGTTGTTGTTACTGTTTTTTTGCAAGCCTTACTTCCCATCCCCAGGAAAAGCCCCTCCACTTAAATCCACTTGTTGTTGTTGTTGTTGTTGTTGTTGTTACTGTTTTTTTGCAAGCCTTACTTCCCATCCCCAGGAAAAGCCCCTCCATTTAAATCCACCTCTTGTTGTTGTTGCTGCTGCTGCTGCTGCTGGGTTTTTTGCAAGCCTTACTTCCCATCCCCAGGAAAAGCCCCTCCACTTAAATCCACTTCTTCTTCTTGTTGCTGCTGCTGTTTTTTGCAAGCCTTTTACTTCCCATCCCCAGGAAAAGCCCCTCCACTTAAATCCACTTCTTCTTGTTGTTGTTGCTGGTTTTTTTGCAAGCCTTTTACTTCCCATCCCCAGGAAAAGCCCCTCCACTTAAATCCACTTCTTGTTGTTGTTGCTGCTGCTGTTTTTTGCAAGCCTTACTTCCCATCCCAGGAAAATCCTCTTCACTTAAATCCACTTGTTGTTGTTGTTGTGGTTGCTGCTGCTGCTATTTTTTGCAAGCCTTATTTCCCATCCCCAGGAAAAGCCCCTCCACTTAAATCCACTTCTTGTTGTTGTTTGCAACACCTGGTTTCCAATCCCCAGGAAAAGCCCCTCCATTTAAATCCCCTTGTTGTTGTTTTTTGCAAGACCTGACTTCCCATCCCCAGGAAAAGCCCCTCCATTTAAATCTCCTTGTTGTTGTTGTTCTTGCAAGACCTGACTTCCCATCCTCAGGAAAAGCCCCTCCATTTAAATCTCCTTGTTGTTGTTTTTGCAAGACCTGACTTCCCATTCCCCAGGAAAAGCCCCTCCATTTAAATCTCCTTGTTGTTGTTGTTCTTGCAAGACCTGACTTCCCATTCCCCAGGAAAAGCCCCTCCATTTAAATCTCCTTGTTGTTGTTGTTTTTGCAAGACCTGACTTCCCATCCCCAGGAAAAGCCCCTCCATTTAAATCTCCTTGTTGTTGTTGTTCTTGCAAGACCTGACTTCCCATCCCCAGGAAAAGCCCCTCCCTTTAAATCTCCTTGTTGTTGTTGTTTTTGCAAGACCTGACTTCCCATCCTCAGGAAAACCTCTCCATTTAAATCCACTTGTTTATTGCAAGACCTAATCCATTTGCTTCCTTTCTCAATCCAATGTTTTAAATCGGTTGGGAGAGGTCCAGAGAAGGAAGGACGTAAGTGGTATTTCCCCCCTTTCCATCCTTCCTTATAGAAGTTTTACCCTCGACTTATCCACGGGTCATATCAAAATTCAGGATTTTGACCCTGAAACCTTCCCTCGACTTATACATGAGGTCGACTTATACATGAGTATATACGGTACATTGTGTAGTAACACTGCAACATGCTCAATCAGAAGAAGCCTATCAGAAGATGGAGTCTATCAGAGCTATCTTCCTCCCCAAAGACTCCCCATTGTCATATTTAGACAATACAGGAAAGTTGGGACCCTGTTCTCATTCTTCATTTGAGGAATGTACTGTAGGAAAGACCTCTTCCTCTTCAATGATCTTGGAAGACTCTTTTCTGAAGACCTTTTTCCTCCCACCCTCTCTATTTTTTTTTCTTTTTAAATAAAAGATGGTAAAGCCTTCTTCTTATTCTTAGTCTCAGCCAAGAAACTTTCCTCCAAACAATTTGACCCCAGTAAGAGGTGGAAATGTCCGATTTTGTTTGGAATGGGCATCTGTGTCAGTTTGTTACTCAAATCTGCCTTTGCACTGGAACTGAACAAATTGTGCTCTTGGATTCCATTGAATGGTATTTTAGCTAGTGTCTCCTGAAATAACCACTACCTTCAGCCATTTGTTAATGCCCTGGCAGAACTTTATTTTGCCCTGAAGTGTTTTCTTAGCAAGAGTTTTAGCAGCTCTAGAAAAAAGGGAAATAGCAGAGACAACTCTGGTTGAGCAGAAACTTTGGCAACCACAATTGGGATCTCTTGACTCCCATGACAAATTGAGGTGAGATGTAACTATATACATATAGATATATGTATACTTATATTTTAACAGCTATTGGATTTGGTCTCACAATAAGAAACTATGGAGGCCTTATGACCTTCATAAGCCCGGCATGAAACAGAGTATTTGATGTTGAGGGCCCAGACTTGGAGCGGGGAGGAGAATCCTTCCCTTGAGGAAGATTTGGATCCTCCAGTTTCCATTGATCAGATAAACTCCTATACAACAATACCATAAAAATAAATACAATAATAAAAAAAGATTATCAGCCCCCAAAAGTCTAACAGATGAAGGAGCTACTGAAAGGCCCTCATCTTTCTTTCGTTTCTCCCTCTCGCCTTCTTTTTCTCTTTCTTTCTTTCTTTTTCAGATCCCCTTCCTTTTCTGGGGAATGAACTCCAGTTACTACTTCCCTTTGTTTTACTAGAGGCAGGTTGCTCAGCAGAAGCAGCAGCAGGCCTTTCCTCTTTTGCCTTGCTGCCCTTAATCAAAATGGCTGTCACACCTTCAGTTCCAGCTTGGCCTCTTCTTTTAAAAAGACAAGCATAATAAATAAATCTTAAAGTCTTTAAGATAAAGTAAAAGAAGGAGGAAAAAAAGGAAAAACACAGCCCACTCGGATTTGAGGTAGGAAAAAGACTGAGGGATGGTACTCTCTCTGGTGCCGACTCCTTCAAATCTTTTTTCCTGCCTATTCAAAGTAACGAGATGGAATCAACCCATGATATAGGATGTTTCCACCTCCATTGCTGGAAAAAAATAGTATAGATATGAAATAAATTTAGAGATATAAGAGGTTCATGAAACAAATATGATAATGGCTGCAAAGTAAAAGGTACAGATTATAGTAGCAGAGTGAAAGCATAGAAATGGTAATAAGACAATTAATATAACCCACAAGAAAAAGGACAAGTAGGTAGTGAAGAAGTTGAAATGTATGGTTTTTGAACTTATATATGTGGAAATGGGGATAGGAGAAAGCTTAAAAGAAGAAAGGGGAGTAAGCAGATGTAATGAAGGTAAAATAAGTAGAAGGGGGTTAGAGTATATGAAGGATAGTATGAGAAGGTAGAGGAGGAGAATGTAATAGAGACAGAGAAGAAGAAAGAGGAGTATGAGGAGGGAGATGAGGAAGAGGGAATAGAAGAAGGTGGAAAGAAGAGGAAGGATAAGGGAAGGAGGAAATAGGGAGATAGGATACAAGAAAGACATAGGACTGGAATTAAGAAGGAAAGTGAGTAGGAACTGAATGTGATAGCTATTATAGTTTATATTAGGTGGATTGGTTTTTTAAATGTTTGATGGATGATAGGTATGTTATATGTTTGTTGGATGTTTTTATTGTTCAAAATTAATTAAACTTAATTCAAACTAAATAAAAAAGAAAACTACTATCATGTTAAAGTTTTAAGATAAGGGATTCCTGAAAGAGAATTGTAAAGTTTTTATTTCAATAGACACAAAGGCTCAAGATCTAATCAAAGATGAAAGTGAAAATATCTTCATTATTTGTTGCACTTAACAATCTTTCTGAATATAAAATGAGTGATTTTCTAGCCTCACCTCTGGAGTAGCTGCCTGAATTGTGCAGTGTCTGTATAGGAAGGTCCTGCCACAAGCTTAATGCATTGTTTTATTGACAGGTTTTAATTATGTCTCCTCTTTCTAAAGCTTTCAGATAGGATCACCTTTCATTACAGAACTGAAGAATAGTTCAGTTATGTTTTCACTATCATATACATCCTTTTCTCATTAAAATGACCAGCCAGTTACAATTTTGACAGCTGACTGTTTTTGCATACCTCTTGAGAAAGGTCCTCACAGCTCCACTTCTTCTGTTCTTGCATTCTGATTTTCAAGCCAAATTCCACACATTCAAATGTGTATATATTATATAAATGATGTTTCCTACCCTGCATGATCTTGGCATTATACACATTTTCTGATTTAAGGCTGATATGTGGCATAAACCAATATATATTAAGCCCAATGTGGCTAATTACTTTGAATCCCATTTGTGGCAGAGAAAGGCAGAGTAGAAATATGCAGGGATCCAGTAATGTCCATCCATCTTGACTGATGCCCACAGAAGTTGTGTAAATCTTTCCTGTTAAAGCACATTCTACTACTGTTAAACTAATGTTCCCGTGTTATCATCTATATGCTTCTTCTAACAATTAAGCATAATGATTTGCAACTAGAGTTGCATCCACACCAGAGGAATAATCCAGTTTGACACCTCATTAACTGCAATGCTAGGGAATTCTGGGAATTGCAGTTATGTGACACATTTAGCTTTCTCTCTAAAAGTTCCCAGAAGTCCATAGCATTGAGCCAGGGCAGCTAAAGTGGTGTCCAACTGCTTTCTACACCAGTTCCTGCTGGGGAGGAGAAGGAGATCAATTCCTGGGTGGCCATTTTTAAGTGGGTGAGATTTGAATTTTTGAAAAGTCTTGCTAGAGTGTGTTGTTGCTGGGGGGGGGGGTGCTTCTGTGAGTCACACCTGTGAGTCACTAGGGGGTGGAGCTAACAGTCTCAGAGCCTTTCTAGACCTTTCTAGAAAGTTCCAGCTGGGGTGGAGCTTCTGTGAGTCACTAAGGGGTGGAACTAGCAGAGCCTTTCTAGACCTTTCTACATTTGCTTTGTCTAGCCCAAATTCTACATGCATGTTTGCAAGAATGTCATGGGGAACCTTGTCAAAGGCCTTGCTGAAATCAAGATATACTATATCCACAGCATTCCCTTCATCTACCAAGCTGGTAATTTTATTTAAAAAAAAGAGAGATCCGATTTGTCTGGCATTACTTGTTTCTCTGAAACCCATGCTGACTTTTTGTGATTATGGCATTGCCTTTTAAATGTCCACACACTCTCTGTTTAATTATCTGCTCTAGTATCTTTCCTGAAATTGATAATAATAATAATAAAAACTTTATTTATATACCGCCCTTCCAGCGATCAGGGCGGTGCACAATTACACAATTAAAAAACATATACACAGTTAAAAACACTCTATAAACACATTGAAATGTCAATATCAACATCAGCCCAGGGCGACAGTACAGTAGCAGAACTCCAAGTCCACTCATAATGAGGGGGAGATAGTAGCAGGAGGAGAAGAGACGGGGTAAGCCTGCTCAAATAGATATGTTTTTAACCCCTTTTTGAACTGGGCAAGAGAGGCAGCCAAGCGGAGCTCCATGGGCAACGAGTTCCAGAGGCTTGGGGCCGAGATAGAAAACGCCCTCTTTGCAGTGGTTGATAATCTGGCCTCTGGAACTCTTAATAATTGTTGCCCAGTAGATCTGAGTGTACGGGGCGGATTGTGTGAGGAGAGACGGTCCTTCAGGTACTCTGGGCCCAAGCCATTTAGGGCTTTATAGGTAATAACCAGCACTTTTTACTGAGCCCGGAAGCGAATAGGCAGCCAGTGGAGATCTCTTAATACCGGTGTTATGTGGCAGGCCCTGGGAACCCCAGTGACCAGCCGTGCTGTCATGTTCTGCACTAATTGTAGCTTCCGAATGTGATACAAAGGCTGCCCCATGTAGAGCGCATTGCAGAAATCCAACCGAGAGGTCACCAGGGCATGTACTACTGTTTCAAGGTCCCTCCGGTCCAAGTAGGGACGCAGCTGGCGTAACAGCCGAAGCTGAAAGCAGGTGCTCCTGACCGTCGCCTCCACCTGAGAAGTAAGGTGGAGCGACGAATCAAGGAGCACCCCCAAGCTGCGTACAGTGTCCTTTACGGGAAGCGTGAGCCCGCTCAGGACAGGTGGAACTACCTCCATCCTTGGGCCGGGAGGACCTATCACAAGCACTTCCGTTTTCTCTGGATTCAGGCTGAGTCTGTTTTCCCTCATCCAGTCCATTACCGATTCCAGACAGGCCACGAGAGGAGCGATGCCATCTCTGGTCACTGCATCAGTCGGAGACATAGAGAAGACTATTTGGGTGTCATCAGCGTACTGATAACCCCGCGCCCCATTCCTCCGGATGCTCTCTCCCAGCGGTTTCATGTAGATGTTGAAAAGCATGGGGGACAGAATAGCTCCTTGGGGGACCCCAGAGCTAAGGGCCCTCTTATCGGAGCAAACGTCCCCCAGCTGCACCATCTGGAACCTCCCAGAAAGGTAGGACCGGAACCACTGGAGTGCAGTGCCTCTGATTCCCACCTCTACCAGGCGTTCCAGAAGGATACCATGGTCGATGGTATCGAAAGCCGCTGAGACGTCCAAGAGCACCAGCAGGGACACGCTACCCCTGTCGATGCCCAGACGGAGATCATCGACCAGGGCGACCATGGCAGTCTCAACCCCGTAGCCCGCCCGAAAACCGGTTTGAAATGGATCTAGAAAATCTGTTTCATCCAAGATCGATTGAAGCTGGATCGCAACCGCCCTCTCGATCACCTTCCCCAGAAATGGCAATAGCGAAACTGGCCGATAATTATTGTGGATTAGGGGGTCGAGGGAGGGCTTTTTTAGTATCGGTTTCACACTGGCCAATTTAAGATTTTCAGGAAACCGCCCTTCCCTCAAAGAAGTGTTAATGATCCGGTGCAACAATGATGTCACAGCCGGTCCTCCCTGTACCACTAGCCACGAGGGGCACGGATCAAGAGAGCAGGTTGTTTTCCTAACACTTCTAAGGATCTTGTCCACATCCTCGGTACTGTACTAACAGACTCTAACTGATCGAGTACAACTGAGTCCACGGAAGCTCTGGACGCCTCTACTCTGGATTCAGCATTAACACTGGCATCCAGATCTTCGTTTATCCGAGAGATTTTATCCGCGAAGAAGTTATTAAATTGGTCACAGCAGGCCTTAGTGGGTTCAAGGATCTGGTTCGGGGCAGGAGGGAGCTGAGTTAGCTCCCTCACTACCCTGAACAACTCTGCTGGACGCGACTCCGCGGATGCGACACGAGCAGCATAGAAAGAATTCTTAGCTGCCCGTATCGCCTCTCCATAGTCCTCCAAAAGGTGGTCTAGGAGAGCCTTGTCGGATAAACGCTGGTGTTTCCGCCAGGCGTGCTCTAGCCGTCACAGAACCCGCTTCCTGGCCTGGAGATCTTCCGTATACCAGGGCTTCTTTTTGGAAGCAGGCCTGAGAGGGCACTTGGGAGCGATACTGTGTATAGCCCTGGAGAGATCCGTATCCCAGATGTTAACTAGGGCATCAACAGTGTCGCCGTCACTTCCAACCATATATCCCTCTAGGGCTTCTTGGAACCTATCAGGTTCCATCAGCCTTCGAGGGTGGACCATTCTAATAGGTCCGCCACCCCCGGGGGGGATCTGGGTTGATGCCTTGATGCTTGCCTCTACCAAGAAATGATCCGTCCATGACAGGGCAGAAATATTAGTAATTTCCGCCCACGGAATTTCCATGTCCGTACAGAAAACCAAATCGAGCGTATTCCCCGCAAAATGCGTTGGACCGGTGATTAGCTGAGACAGGCCCATGGCTGTCATGGTATCCATGAATTCCCGAGCCGCACCAGATGGGACTACGTTGGCCGCGAAGGGGATGTTGAAATCTCCCAGGACTAAAAGCCTGGGAGACTCCATCACCAGCTCCGAGACCAACTGTGTCAGCTCGTTAAGGGAGTCTGTTAGCACACGGGGTGGCCGATAGACCAACAGAATCCCTAGACTGTCTCTAGCCTTCAGGGTCAGATAAATACACTCGATATAGGAAGTCTGACGAACATGGTTCCTGGTTAGAGACAAGGTGTTTTTATGCACCAAGACTAACTGGATGATAATTGTTGGGATCTTCTTTTTTCCCCTATTTGAAAATGGGGACAACATTTGCCCTCCTCCAGTCTGCTGGGACTTCTCCTGTTCTCCATGAGTTCTCAAAGATTATTGCCAATGGCTCCAATATTACATTTGCCAGTTCTTTTAATACCCTTGGATGTAGTTCATCTGGTCCTGGAGACTTATATTCATTTAGATTAACCAGGTATTCCTGTACTATCTCTTTACTTATTCTGTGCTGAAATTCCCCTATTCTGTTCCCTGCTCCATTATCCTCAGCTTCAACACCCTTTGCCTTTTCTGAGAACATTGAAGCAAAGAAGTTGTTGAGTAATTCTGCCTTTTCTCTGTCCCCTGTTTGCATTTTGCCATCTTCCGCATGCAGTGGCCTTAATGTTTCCTTCTTCTTCCTTTTGCTGCGTACATACCCCAAAAAGCCCTTTTTATTGTTCTTAACCTCTCTAGCAAGCCTGAGTTCATTCTGTGCTTTAGATTTTCTGACTTTACCCCTACAAGTGCTTGCGATTTGTTTGAATTCCACTTTGGTGATTTCCCCATTTTCCCCTTTTTTATACATGCCCCATTTAAAACTTAGCTCAGTTGAAAATTCCTTAGTCATCCATCCTGGCTTCTTGAGACATCTTCCATTTTTCTTCCTCATTAGAACTGTTTGAAATTGTGCCTTCAATATCTCCTTTTTGAGAAACTCCCATCGATCTTGAACTCCCTTCTCTTTTAGTACAGTGGTCCCCCGGGTTACGAAATTAATTCGTTCCAGCACCTTTTTCGTAAGCCGAAAATTTCGTAACCCGGGGCCTATTTCCCATTGAAAATGACTAATGCGTTCCATGACCCCAGATTGACCCTGAAAGTCAATGGAAGGTTACAATAGAGGCCTATTTCCTTAAGTACACTACAATAAACTCTAATAGAAACTTGCCTAAGGCACTAAAGAACTTAAGAATGACTTGCAGGGCCAATCTAAAGAATAAAGAAAAAAAAATTTCTTACCTTTCCTGGTCATGGCAAACCTGAGTGAGACAGGAGGAGGAGGAGGCCACCCAAAACACCCAAATTTAAACCCAGTCAATCAATTCAAACAATTTGAACCAATTCAACCAATTTTAACCAATTCAACAAATTTAACAAAGTTAACCATTTTAACAAAATTTTTTTAAATTTTTGGGGGGCGTTTTAAGAGTCACCAGCACCTTTGCCCTTCTTGGATGGCGGTTCTCCGAGTTTTGGGAAGAACCGGTCCAAGGATGTCTGCTTTTGCCGGCTCTTAACCAGGTTCCTAAAATGGCTAAGGGAGACATCATCAAAATGCGCAATTGCGCGGCTGGTGAACACCTTCTCAGGGTGATGCTTCTCCACAAAATCAGCAACCGTCTGGAAGTGCCGCAAAATGTCTTTGATCTCCGAAGTCGGAATTGATGCAGCCGCCTCCTCCTCCTCCTGGGCTGTCTCCAACCCGAACAACTCCTCCTCCACGGCCGAGTGCTGCATGGCTGCCAACGCCTTCAGGTCCTCCGTCGAGAGCTCCTCGTTGTGTTCCTCGATGAGTTCCTCGATGTCCTCCTCGTCGACGACCAGTCCCATGCTCTTTGCCAGGGAGATGATTTTGGCAACCTCTGCCTCACCGGGATCTTCACCTTCGGCCTCTGACCCTTCTGACGCAACAGCAGCAGGCCACAGCTTCTTCCAGGCAGCATTGAGGGTACGCCTGGTGACCTCCTGCCAGGCCAAGTCCACTATCCGCAAGCACACGACGATGTCAAAGTGCTTTTTCCAGAACTTTCGCAGGGTCAGCTGGGTGTTCTCTGTCACGTCAAAGCACCTCTTGAACAGGTGCTTTGTGTAGAGTTATTTGAAGTTGGCAATGACCTGCTGGTCCATGGACTGAAGGATGGAGGTCGTGTTGGGAGGCAGGAGCAGGACCTTGATGAAGGAGAACTCGTCCAAGATGTCTTCTTCTAGGCCGGGCGGGTGTGCACGAGCATTATCCAAGATGAGGAGGCACTTCCGGGGGAGATCGTTGTCCTCCAGGTAACGCTTGACAGCAGGGCCAAAGACAACATGGACCCACTCCACGAAAAAGAGGCGTGTGACCCATGCTCGGGCATTGGCACGCCACATCACAGGCATCCTGTCCTTCTGCACCTTGTGTGCCTTGAAGGCTCTGGGGTTCTCCAAGTGGTAAATCAGCAGGGGCTTGACCTTGCAGTCCCCGCTGGCATTGGCACACAGTGCAAGAGTGAATCTGTCCTTCATCGGCTTGTGGCCTGGCAATTTCTTCTCCTCCTGGGTGATGTAGGTGCGGCGAGGCATCTTCTTCCAGAACAGGCCCGTCTCGTCGCAATTGAAGACTTGTTCTGGGACGTAGCCTTCCTCCTCCACCATGTCCTTGAACCTCTGGACAAATTCTTCGGCGGCCTGGCGGCCTGCGCTGGACGCCTCCCCGTGACAGACGACAGAGTGGATGCCGGTCCTCTTCTTGAAGAGGTCAAACCACCCATGCGAGGCCTTGAATTCCAGAGTGGCTTGCTGCTCCTGCGAAGAACTTCCTTCACCTCCCTCCTTGCTGGCCAGGTCCTCAAAGATGGCTGTGGCCTTCTCACAAATCACGGATGTGCTGACAGTGTCCCCAGCTCTTTCCTTCTCTTTAATCCAGAGGAGCAGCAGGAGCTCCATCTCGTCATGCACAGGTGTCCTCTGCTTGGTAATGGTGGTGACGCCTTTCGCTGGAGCTGCAATGCCTTTGATGACCTCCTTTTGCTTGAGGACGGTGCCGATGGTTGAAGGCTTCCTTCCGTACTCCTTTGCAATGTCCACCAAGCGCACTCCCCTATCATGTTTGGCGATGATTTCCTTCTTGTCCTCCAAGGACAAGGGAAGCCTTTTCTTCTTCTCCTCCCCACTTTTATCCATGGCTTTCTTGGGGGCCATAGTCCAAGCCTAAAAAGGGCAAAAGAAACAGGCACTGAGCAAAACCCATTCACAGGCTACCCTTTCCCACCCATCCCCCCCAATGGCCTAAATTCCTAAATTAAAACTGCAAGGCAATGCACTCAGATCACTCTCTCAGCCCAATGTGCACAAAACCAAAAAACCAAAGTTGCAAAACCCATTCACTGCACAGGCCTTTCCAAGGCCCATGGACACATTGGAAGCAGAAGACCCCCCCCCTCCCGAAACATTTGAAACTGCAAGGCAATGCACTCTGATCACTCTCTCAGCCCAATGTGCACAAAACCAAAAAACCAAAGTTGCAAAAGCCATTCACTGCACAAGGCCACATCATCCACATCATTCACCCACAAGAAGTAAAAAATCCATACTGTACCTGCACTTCCAGGGATTCACCGGAGGGCTTGATCCAAAGAGCAGGCGTAGATGTACAGGTAAAGTGCCAGGCAGAAGTCAGCCAGGCAGATCCAGTCAAAGAAGTTCAGACCTTCACTGGAGCCAAGAGTTCAGAAGCAACTCTATCTCACCAGTTCACAAAGGCCGAACAAGGGGTCACAGCACTGGAACCTGGCTTTTATTTCTGAAGCCACCCCCCCCCCCCATTCGTTAGCCAATCAGCTTGCTTTCGCAAGCCAATCAGATTGCTAACAAAGTTCAAAATTCGCGCCAAAGCTGAACGTTAACGAATCCCCTTAAACCAGCCCCCTTAGCCAATGGCTGCACTTTGCAACTTTTGAATTTCCCGCCGCTTTCGTTTCATAACCCGGGGATTTTTTCGCAAGCCGGGGCCAGTTTTTCGGCCCCGGCTCTTTTGTATCCCGGGGTTTTCGTTAGCCGGGGGATTAGTAACCCGGGGGACCACTGTATTCCTGACCATGGGATCACCTCCAGTATTTCTCTAAGTTTATTGAAATCAGCTCTCCTAAAGTCTAGAATTCATGTCTGACTATGCCTGGCTTCTTCTTTCCACTGCATAACAAACTCCAGGAGAACATGATCACTCCCACCTAAGGATCCAACCACTTGCACCCCATTAACTAGGTCATCCCTGTTGGTTAAGATCAGATGTAAAATAGCTGCTCCCCTTGTTGCCTCTTCCACCTTTTGGACAATTAAACTGTCTTTGAGGCAATTGAGGAATTTGCTAGACCGTGAGGATTTGGCTGAGTTTGACTTCCAGCAAATATCTGGATAGTTGAAGTCCCCCATTACTACTACATTTCTCTTTTCTGAATGTGTGGTCATCTGTTCTAGAAAAGCATCATCCAATTCCTCCGTCTGACTTGGGGGTCTGTAGTAGACTCCCACAGTAACATCCCTGTTGCTTCCCTCCCCTTTAATTTTTATCCAGATACTCTCCACTTGGCTTCCAGTATTGATGCCCTGGATCTCTTCACTGGTGTAAATGTCCCTGACATATAATGCTATTCCTCCTCCTTTCCTGTTTCGCCTGTTTCTCTTAAAAAGGTTATACCCCTTTTTCTGTAATTCAATCATGAGACTCATCCCACCAGGTTTCAGTGATGCCTATTATATCATAATATTTCCCTTTTTCTGCTAGGAGTTCAAGTTCATCCTGTTTATTTCCCATTCTCTGCGCATTGGTGTAGAGACTAATAGTCTGGGTGACTAATAGTCACCAAGACAAATAGTACGGGTGACTCCAACAGCAACTCTGAGACCAGTTGTGTCAGCTCAGTTAGACAATTGGGTGGACGGTATGCTAACAGAATTCCCAAACTATCCTTAGTCTTCAGGCTTAGGTACATACACTCAAAGTGGTCTGTTTTCTGGACAGGTATCCTGGCCAAAGTCAGGTTGTTTCTATAGACAAAGGCCATTCTGCCCCCTCACCCACTTCCCCTTTACCTGCTCACTTACAGAATGGGTATTCCGGAAGAGTCTGTGCCCAGGTAGTGGCACTATAATCTCCCAGCCAGGTTTCAGTAAAGTAAGCCAGGTCAGCTTTCACATCAATAAGATCATCATAAACAATATGTGTCTTATTTTTGACTAACCTGGCATTGCAAAGGAGCAGGGAAAGGTTCTGTGGTAAGGTTGATACACTCCCCAGCCCATTTTGGGTAACAGGGTGAACTGAAGGCAAGATAGCTTTCAGACATCGATCTCACCTCCCGTTTGTAACAAACTTTCACTCTGATTCTGCCATACCTTCCTTTACCTCGCGCAGTCTCAATTGTCACTCCCAGATCATTCTCAGCCACCCTTAGATGTCCCTTATTAGGGAGATGTCCCTTCCATCTATTCCCTTCTCCCCCACATCTGTCCAGTCTCTTATTAAAAGATGACTAACAATTCCCCTAACCACAATAGGGTTGGGCTAAGAAGTTGTCAATTCAATACCCCCAGTATTTAATTTGACGTCTCCTCCTACAATTATTGGAAGGGATAGGATGATATCAAACCACCTTTCTCTGGAGTGCCTGATGTTACTGTCACACTGCCAGTGTATTGCTGCTCTTAGGGTCCCCTGCACTGTTCCTGACAACTGTCCCTGCTGGTCTTCCTTGTTATCCCTGATAAGGGAAGGAGCTTTAAATCGATTCTGTTGCTGCAAGCTCACAGAACGATCCCTGGTTTCCCTACTTCTGTGTGTCACATTCATCCAGCTGCCTACCTGCTGTGTATGTGAAGTGACTTCATCTGTAAAAACTTCCTGTGTGTGTTCCCCATCTAGGACCATCTGTTCTGTTCTTTCCAGGAGAACCTCTTGCTCCCTAATATCCTGAAGTGTCTTTACCTGGGCCTCCAGCTGCTAGACCTTCTCTTCCAACACGGCTACCAACTTGCACTTGGTGCAGGTGAAATTATCTACTTCCATAGGCAATAAGATAAACATCCCACAACTGTTGCAGGTGACTGCAGCAGCTCCCTCACTGCCCATACTGAGATGTCTAAAGTAGTCAGCAGAACATGACTCTGGGCTTCCCCCTCCAAAAATCCCCTGTTAAACACCCTCAAAAAGACCACTGTTTGTCTGGCCTGTTCACCAAGTGCTGTCGCGAGCTGAAAAGATTGGAGACATAGCTATATAGAGAGCTATTGATTGCTAGCTCCTTCCCCAAGCAAGTCTCTGACTCACTTGCCCCCCAAATTAGCGCCTTAAAGAAAAACAGTTAAAAAGTAATGGAGAACTCCCAAACACAGCTCCCAGATCATTTTCTGCTCTTTGTTGTGAGTCTTACTTGACTTCACTGGTTTTCCTCTCTCTCCTCCTGTGCAGGAAATGAGGTCTAAAGCCTCTAAAATCAGTTAAAAACAGATTATTATTATTATTATTATTATTATTATTATTAATATTATTATTTATAGCATGCCCCTCTGATCAAGCAGTCGGGGCGGGTTACAGCAGGATTAAAATAACAGCAGTTAAAACAGATCAAACCCATCCCCACCTCCCACCCCTTAAAATAAAATTAAATCAGCAATAAATTAAAACCTAGAACAAAAACAATCAATCAATGAACAATATCAATATCCGGCCTAAGACTCCTAGAGCTTTTTGGGTGGGGCCAGAATCACAGAGGAGGCTGGAAGTGCTCAAGTCTAGGGATTTGGAGCCGGGCGATGTTAGGTGCTGTCTGAGAAGGCCTGCCAGAAGAGATGCGACTTTTTTGAAGCCGTTGATGGATGGAATGAGACGCATCTCACCCGGCAGGTCATTCCACAGCTTGGGGACAGTAGCTGAAAAGGCCCTCTGGGAGGTCTGTCAGTTTGGTCTTCATAGGCTGCAGCAGGTTCCTCCCAGAGGACCGGAGTGTGCGGGGGGGGGGGGGTCATATGGGAAGAGGCGGTCTCTGAGATAAGATGGACCCAAGCCATGTAGGGCTTTAAAGGTTAAAACCAACACCTTGTACTGTGCCCGGAAAGTAATTGGCTATGCTGCTAATTCCACCTCAATGCCTTCAAAAGCCTCAGCACTCAGGAAAAAAAGCGCTCCAAATTTGAAAAGAAGTCACCCAATGAAAATGGCTTCTGGGCTACTGGTTTTTCTTTCTCTCCACCTGTGCAGGAAAAAAAAGTATTATGCTGTCAAGCAGGGACATTCTTGATATTGTGGTTTCTTAGCCATTTCCCAGTGGGCCTGTCAGAAATTTGACCAGTTTATGTTCTCTGTATAGAGCTACCCCATTCCATAGTTAAGAAAATTTCAATCATCTTCATTTAATTAATTTTAGAGTGCTTTAGTGTGTAATATTTTAGTAGGACATAGTTCATCCTGGTCATCTTAGGCAATATTGTGCCTGAATAATTTGAGAGTGAAGATATGGCATTTCATACTATATATTACATGCTGTTAAGACATGCTGCAAATTTTAAAATATTTGAAAACCAAATGAAAATCAGAATGTTTCCTACCAATACTGTTGAATTATTTGCTTGTCAGAATCCAGAGTCCACATGCTCTTATGTCTGAGCTCTCTTTCTCTATCTTTTGTTCTATGTATGCTGTTTGTTAGTGTCAACTAAACAGATTGAATAGATTCAGTATAATTTGCTTACATGTTGATTCGCCGATTCAGTGGATATACAGTCAGCCCTCCATATTTGCAGGTTTAACATTTGTGGATTTGATTATTTGTGAGTTTGACCATGCTGTCCTCAGCCACCGCACAGCCCAGAAGGCTGGGGGGAAGAAACCTATGACTGGAGCAGTTTGGAAGAGTGTGCATCCTCCTCCTCCTCCTCTTCCTCCTCCTCCTCCTCCTCCTCCTCCTCCTCCTCCTCCTCCTCCTCCTCTGTTCTGGGCTTTCCCCCATATTTGCGTTTTTTTTCACTTTCATGAGGGTCTTGTGCCCCTAACCCCTGCAAATGTCGAGGGCATACTGTATTCTAGTAGGGACTAATCACCAGGATTCAGGCCATACTTGACTATTCATTTGAAAACTTGGATTCCTAATTTAAATATTTCTTGCAATGATGCTTCAGTTTTTACTTTGCTTCTTTTTTTTCTGGTCTTTCAGGTGCAGCAACCGGACACAGTGTGCTGTGGTAGCAGGCCCAGATGTCTTTCCTGACCCTTGTCCAGGGACATACAAGTACCTAGAAGTGCAATACGAATGTGTCCCTTACAGTATGTATACAGCACCTGTTATGCAATTATTAAGTATTATGACATGCATGAAGGTTGATATAGCTTGTTGGTTGCACATTTCAAAAAATATTGTGTGATCATTTTTGTTATCTTGAAACAGTTTGAGGAATGGTGTGATGTTCCAGCTAAGAGAATGATTGTAGTCTAGACAATGCTAAATTTGATTTTTGCTTCTACTATAAAATTACCAGAAGGCATGAAGTTGAACTGTCCCTCCACACGCAGCCTTGCAATCTGCAAAACAGTGATTATAGCAGGCTTATTTTAACTGAGACAGTGCCAGTTCTTGTGTGAAAAGGAATAACAATAACCACTGGCTTAGATGCTTTTTACTGGCCATATTCCCAGAACTGTCTTGTCTGCCCTTAGCCGTCAACCAAGATAGTGAAACAGAACCTCTGGGGTCTGCATCTGTGTTTCTCTCAACATTGCATCTTCTTTGGAGTTGTGGGGAAATGACAAGAGAAGGTGGTTGCCTTCATGCTTCCTTTGTAGCATCTAATTCATCAACATGGGACACAGGATTAGAGAAACATGGTCTGACTCAGCAATGTTTTTCTTGTATGACACATTTTGTATGAACTCTCAAAAAGTACTGTATTAATGCTAAGCGTTCTTGTAACTGTAAACTCATGTTAGCAAACATTGATGGCATTTATTACTGACATTTCAAAATTATGTTTAAGTATTCTTGAGTACTCTCTTGCAATTTTCAATCAGAAAGAGAAAGTGTATGATGAGATACTATGGTATGATGTTTGCTTCTTAATTAAACATTTCCAAACCAATGACATTTGTTCAAGCCCTCTTAAGCATTAAAATCTAGCTTGTAAATGTACTGGTAATGTTACGTATTAGTTGTTCTCCATAACAGAAGAGTGTCAGGTTGCAGAAAATAAGCTTGTCACTTTGTTTGATTTGCATAAAGTAGGCAAAGCATTTTACCACAACCAAAACGGTAAAACTGAAGTTAGTGGCAGCCTAGCTCCAGGACTAGCTGTAGTGTCAGGCCTCTCTAGCCACTTTTTGATGCCACTGACACACATTATTGTTATAGCAACAGCTTCATTAATGGTAAATGGTGCAGCGGATGCTACACAACAGAAAAGGAGTCCCCACTTTTGCTCATTGAGCCCAGCACTCTTCAGCTGATGGTAGAATTGGGTCCCCAGACAAATTCTACTCAGACAGTACCTCAACCAGAAATCAAATCAAATTCCCATTGCTGGACATGAGGGGAGACCTTATGTTTCTTCCCTCCATCAAGGCTAATGGGAGATGTGCTCCCAAGTGTTACATAGTGCAAAAGCAAACAAAAATCAATGTGTGTATTGAGAACTAAGCAAGTGGTTCTCAGCCTTCATATATTTCTCCAGCCTCTAAGTAAAAGCAAAAAGTATCCAATAAGCTCACTAACACAAGTTAACTCTTCCACCCCACTGGACAGCTGTTAAGATTTGGCCACGATGCAGGCATACTCTAAAACGCATCTGCCTGGCAGCCACTACAATAGCTTCTTTGTACAGTTGCTCTACAGAAATGGTATCTCTGTATAGTTGACTCCAAGTGCATAAGGGGGAGTGAAGAAGGAACAGGAAAAATAGTGGATAGCTCTGCCTTTTAATGGGTTAATATGCTTTATAACACTCCTGTATGCCCAGTGGAGGCATACATGAACACCTCTTAAGGTTGCCTTAGTACAAAACCATACTGTAGTCAAGCTCTGCTTGGCAGAGGCTGGTTAAGGCGGCAGAAGGTGGTAGTCTTCTGTAGCTCTTGCACTTGACATCCTTTCTTTGTGGCTGGAGATGCCAACAAATATGGTGTTTGAGGTTCTATCCCAGCATCTCCGGCCAATGAAAGAGAGATACCTGGATAGTGGTAGAACCCCAGCATTATATATTCTGTAAGTATACAATGCATCTGCTTATTTCTCAATTGAGGTGCATCTGCTCATTTCTCAAATTATTGCACATTAATCTATTTGTGCATTTTCTTTTATTCCCTTCTATATGAATACTCTGTTGACAATCTTTCCATGCCTTTTGGAGAGATACAGAACAACATAAGGAATTTGGTGTATGCAGTTCTGTGCATGTGTCCCACCACACCTGTGGGATCTCCACAAGGATGGTATAATAACACATCCTATAACATTTCAGATATCTGTATGTGTGAGTAGGGTTCGGGACAGATCTTGTATCCCAAATCAGAGACTAGTGGATAAGCCAGTATTATTCCTAACATAGCATAGTGCAGGAATACATGGCTACTCATAACAAATTAAAGTCTCCAGGTCCAGATGAACTATATCTAAGGTTACTGAAAGAACTGGCAAAAGTAATCTCAGAACTACTGCCAATAACCTTTGAAAATTCCTGAACAACAGGAGAAATCCTAGCAGACTTGAGGAGGGCAAATATCCCCATTTCAAAAAGGGAAATGTAATTATTATCTAAGTAATTATTTGATTCCTCTTTTTTTCCTTTCTTGAACAACATTTGCCCTCCTCCAATCTGCTGGTATTTCTCCTGTTATCTAGGATCTGAGTTATGGATCTTTTCACAAGTGTAGACATCCTTGGCATATAATGCTATTCTTTTGCATTTCCTGTTTGGTCTATTTCTGTGAAATATCATAGGTTATATTCCTCTTTTACTACATTGTTGCCATGAGACTCATCCCACATTTCATTGATAATGATATTACTATTACTACTACTACAATTTTTCTTATATCTCTCCTTTCTACCAATATAGGAAATTAAGGTGACTAACAACAAATTTAAAATTGTACAGGTTGAAAACAATTTACTATTAGCCAGTCTCAAATTGATCTTGACTCATAGCAACCCTTGGATGAGACATTGTCAAGACTATCTTTCACTGGTGTTCTTAGTTCCTGCAGATTCATGTCCATCCATCCATTTAGCATGTGGCCTTCCTCCTTCTACTTCCCTCCACCTTTCCCAGCATTATTGTCTTTTCTAATGATTCATGTCTTCTCAAGATGTGGCCAAATTATGACAGCCTCAGTTTGATCATCTCAGCTTCCAGGGAGAGTTCAGGCTTGATCTGTTCTATGTTTTATTTTTGGCTGTCCATGTATACAGGAGGCCGCCATGATGCCACTGCAGTCCTGTGCTGGGGTTCTGGAACGTGTACCTGCTACATGCTCAGGAACCCTAGAATTGCAGCAACCACGCCACTTCTTGCCGGTCTGCACCTGCCCATGGTGTCATCTGTATATCATAGATTGTTGACATTCCTTCCTCCTGTTTTCACTCTTCCTATTTCTGCATCCAAGCCTTTCTGCATACCAGTTGAACAGATAGAGTGAAAGGATGCAGCCTTGCCTATCCCTTTGCCAACTGGGAACCATTCTGTTTCTCCATGTTCTGTTCTAACAGTAGCCTCTTTTCCTAATTCCTCATCGGGCCTATCAGATGATCTATACAGTCAAAGGCTTTGCTGTAGTTTGTGAAGCACATGCTGATTTTCTTTTGGAATTCCTTGATATGCTCCATTATGGTCCTTCATGCTTCTTCCTTTTCTGAACACTCTTGCACTTCTGGGATTTCTCTTTCCATCTATGATTGAAGACTGTGTTCCAGAATTTTGAGCATGGTTTTGCTTCCATGTGAGATTACTGCTATGGTCTTATAGTTGCTGCAGTCATTTTAGTGGATGGAGATGTTGTATTGATAATTTCCAATCTGTTTGAAGAATACAAAAACTTTAAAAGTATAATATAAAGTTTAAAAACAAACACATTTAAAAATTATGTTATTAAATGTACTAAAGTTATATAGAAAGTCTGACATCTGATTTACATAGCATTTGAAAGTCCAACTTTTATCAGTTTAAAAATCTTGATTGCACAAAAATGTTTTTTCCTGTTGCTAAAATGTGAGGAGGGATGGGGCCAACATGGCCTCTCTACGGAGGGAGTTCCAGATGTTGGGAGTAGCCACTGAGAAGGCCCTCTGTCTTGTTCCTGCCAGATGCACCTGAGAGGGTGGTGGGACAGAGAGAACAGCAATAGCAATGGCAAGTACATTTCTATACTGCTTATCAGTGCACTTAAGCACTCCTTAAGCTGTTTACAATATGCAAGCTAATTGCCCCTAACAAGCTGGGTACACATTTTTGTGACCTCAGGCTGAGCTGACCTAGAGCCCATGGCTGGTATTGATCTCACAACCTTGTGGTTTGTGAGTGAGTGGCTGCAATATAGGCATTTAACCACTGTGCCATCAGGGTTATCTTAATGCTCTAGGAGTCTCTCTGGACTATTTTAATGCTCTAGTGAACTTGTAAAAGGTTATATGATCCTTAAAATAATCTGTACCCAAGCCATATATTGTATCACTATTATATTTGCTTTGCCATGTTAAGAGTTCAAATTCATCTTGTTTCTTTCTCATACTCTGTGTAGCAGCGTAGAGACATCTATGATCATGAGCCATTTCCCCAGCTGCCTATTCAAGGTTTTTTTTTCTCCTTTCACTATTGGATTCTTGTATTTTTTGCCTTGTTCTCTGTCAAGCTATTACCTCCACTACTTAATGAACTCCTGCCCTCAAGAACTCCTGCCCCCACATAACTCAGTTTAAAGCTCTCCTGATCAGATTTTTCATACTCAAAAATGATCCTGCCAACTGTTTTGAGATGCAACCCACCTCTTGCCAGAAGTCTATCTTCCTGAAACTGCAAGAAACCACATAATTCTTGTGGCACAATCTGCTGAGCCAGATGTTCACCTCTACTATTCTTCCCTCCCTTCCTGAGCTATGCCCTGCCATTGCAAGGGGAGATGAAATGACAACCTGTGCATTCAGGTTCTTTAGCTTCCTATCCAGAGTCTCATAATTTATTCTGATATTTTCAGGGCTCTGCCTTGCAGTGTCATTGATTCCTACATGGACCAAAGGAAGAGGTAATGGTCAGTAGGCTTGACAAATCTTATCAGCCAGTCTGTTACATCACAGATTCTTGCCCCAGGAAGATGGCACACTTCTTGCATCATCTTGTCAGCCACTGATTTTATTTTCCTCAGCAGGGCATCCTATACCAGCACCACATTCTTCCCCTGATGATTGGCAGGGCCCATTCCATGTGCTGAATCTTTTGTGGCCACTTGCACATTCTCTGCAGACTGACACTATTATCCTTGTTGATGTTCCTCATTGTCCCAGATAACTTCAAATCGATTCTGTAGCTTCAAACTCTCAGAATAATCTCTGGTTTTCTACTTCCATGTGTCACATTCCTGTAAATGTCAACCTCCTGTGAGAACTGACTTCCTCCTCAGCAATATCTCTTGTGTGTTCCTCATTCATGACAGTCTACTCTGCTCTGTCCAAGAAAACCTTATGTACCCTAATATGGTGTAGTTGCTGAACTTTCTCTTCAGTGACATCACTAGGATTGGTGTCACCCAGTATGGTTAACTGATGGTGTCACTCTCCATGGAACTATTTTTATCCCACTTTTTTTTTTGTACTAATGTGCTATGTGGCATGTGCAGAACACACATCTCCAGGGAATTCAATAGGACGCACCAAATTTGGAGGGTATATTTGCAATAGCCTGACTTTTATTAAAAATATTATTTTTAAAGTGTGATTATATAGAAAAGAAACAAAAGAGAAAGAAAGGAAAATAGGATAGAAGGGAAGGAGAATGCATACCGTAGGATATAGAGGACTTGGCATATAGCAGACATTGATATCCCACAAATATATTTAGTCTGGCATAAAATATAAGTTATATGACATATACAAAATTTCCTTGGAGGGGTTCCTTGGTGGGATGCTAGAATTATGGAAAAAGTGATGCAAGGTATGGCAATCCTGTTGTTTGCCATTGTGAAATCTTCTAGAGTCAGTTCCTGTAAGTGCATATGGCGTCTCACACACATAATTAAAGTGATCCATCTGGCAACTCTAAAATAAGTCTAATTGCCATCTGTTAGTCTCATGGCAGAGGCATGATCTCACCCAGAGGCTTCTGGGCTTATCGTTTAGTCTCTTAGACTGCAAACATAGACAGCATTTGCCTAAAATTTAGTCCCACAGAACTCAACAGAACTTTGAAGCTAGTGTGAATGGGATTGTCACATTAACCATGACACTGCAATATATACACATAAATGCGGGGTTTCCATCGCATACAACATATTGTGCCCCTTTTGAGAGTGCTGTCCTGGCTGCTGGTCTGTTTCCAAGTACAATTGAGACAGCTGTATCCCGCCTATGGCAACCTAGGCAGCCTAGGGCCAATGCTACCTATCACCTTATTCTGCAGGAAAAATGTAAAGGTAAAGGTATTCCCTATTGACAAGATTGTCAAGTCGTGTCAGACCATAGGAGACAGTGCTTATCTCCCTTACTAAGCCAAAGAGCCAGCATTGACAGAGACTACTCTGTGATTATGTGGCCAGCATGATTGGACAGAACGTAGTTTACCTTCCCACTGGAGTGGTACCTATTTATCTACTTGCATTTGCTTGCTTTCAAACTGCTAGGCTGGCAGAAGCTGGAACTAGTGATGGGAGCTGACCCCATCATTCAACACCTGAGTCTCGAACTGTCAGCCTGTCGATCTTGCAATCAACAGAGTCAGTATCTTAACCACTTGAGCCACTACATCCCTCAATGCAGGAACCATGCCATTAAGATCACTCTCAAAGGACCCGTAAAATGTCCCTGCCTCCTTATACAAAGTAGTGACTGGAGACTGGGCCTTTTAGTACTGCATTTGGAGGACAATTTTCTCAGAGGCATTGGACTCATGCCACTTTTATTCTCCTTTCGCGGCTAGACAAAAACACTTACTTGCATAGGCTTCCTAATGACTGGGCATTATTTCATGCTGGGCTTTTTATACTAACTTCCAAATCAGTCTGTGCTGGATTTTATTGTCTCTTTAGTTTCTGAAAGATCATTGATATTTGCATGGTAGTCCTTTAAATATACTGTGTATCTGAGCACCTGGAAAATAAAGAGAAACCTCTCTGAGAGCACATTTTGGACAGATCATGTGCATAAACCACACAAGCTCAGCTGTCCATCATTCGCAGAACATAAACATGATCAGACTGTAGACCTAGGGGCAGTACAGACTGACATTTTGTGCCAGCCTGACTGCAGGGGCGTCCACACACACCCAGCCCAAGTTCTGCCACACGTGCGCCATTATGGCACATGCCCATCCACACAGGGTGTGCAATTATGATGCAAGGGCGGTGAAGCGCCCAAACAGCGCTCTGCAAAAGGGACATCATAATGGCATGTGAGCGCTACTATGGCACCTCTTACAAAAAGGTGCTTAGAGCAGATTCTTTTTGCTCCCAAGGGAGCGGATCATTGCTGTGGCGTGTGGTTGCAACGATCCCAGGCAAATGGGCGACATTTAGCTGCCCATTTGTATAGCCCCTTAATTGATTTGAATACTTAACAGGTGAGGAGAATGGACAGTTTTATGCAGGATTACCATCCACTTAGACCTTCGAACCTGAATTTCAGATGGCTGGAAATGTTCTTTCCCTTGAGACCTCTTCCTCCCCACAAAGTGCTCTGAGGGACCCAGGTGAGTGCAGTTGCCCAACCAGCAAATCCTGCTCGTCCCCAACACTTGCAGTTGTTGTTGTTCTGTGCTTTCAAGTTGGTTCTGGGGTTTGCTTGGTAAGGTTGGTCCAGAGAGGGATTGCCTTTGTGTTCTTCTGAGGCCGAGAGTGCATGATTTGCCCAAGGTCGACCTAGTTTTCATGGCTAATTAAGGATTTGAACCTTAATATCCAGAGTTATAGCCCAGCACTCAAACCACTACACCATGCTGTCCCGCCCTTTTCCCTCCTGAATGACTTTTCCCTATGTCCATTTCCTTCCTTCCTTCCTTCCTTCCTTCTTTCCTTCTTTCCTCTCTCTCTCTCTCTCATACACACACACACAGAGGTATACATATATATTGTATGCCCTAAAGGCATCAGATCCCACCTCATCTTTGAAGCTAGGCAGGATTAGCCCTAGTCAATAGATCACCAACAAATCATCACTCATATAACCAACAATTTTCGCCCAGTTAGCCTGACATCAGTATCAGGAAAGATTCTAGAGCAGATCATTAAACAGAGGGGAATGCCATAATCAAAAGCATCATCATGGGTTTCTCAAAAACAAGTCATGCCGGACTCATCTGATCTTTTTTTCTGATCACATTACCAGATTGGTAGATGAAAAGAATGCTATGGATATAGCATATCTTGATTTCAGTAAGGCCTTTAATAAGGAACCCCCATTATATTCTTGCAAACAAGCTAGAAAAATGTGGGCTAGACAATGCAACTAATAGGTGGTTTAGTAATTGGTTGATCGCCCAAACCCAAAGAGTGTTCAGCAATGGCTCCTTCTCATCCTGGAGAATAGTGACCAGTGGGGTGCCACAGAGTTCTGCCCTGGGCCCAGGTGCTATTCAACACCTTTACCAATGACTTGGATGAAAAAATAGAGGGCATGCTTATGAAATTGCAGATGACAACAAATCAGGAGGAGGAGCTAATACCCCAGAGGAAAGGATCAAAATTCAAAATGACCTTAACAGATTAAAGAGCTAGACTGTAACTTACAAAATGAAATTCAACAGGGAGAAATACAAGGTACTACACTTAGGCAGAAAAAATGAAATGCACAGATATAAGATGGGTGACACCTGGTTTAACAAGATTACATGCGAAAGGGATCTAATGATGCTACTGCATCTTGTCCAAGAGGGTAACCATTGTGTACCTGGTGCAGGAGCATCTTCCCACGTCCCCTGGCAGGAAGAGAAACCTGCCAGAGCAGATGCAGGTGCTGTGGCAGCTCCCTGGCCATGGTGCCCTCTCTCCAGCTAACTCAATTGCCAGGCTTCATGGATGAACCAGAAGGATTGTATTACAGCAGGCCAAGTCAGAAAGCCCTTTCTTGCCAGAACTGGGTTCAGACACTCAGGGGCTAAACAGACAGCCCCTTTCAGCACTGGATTGGGGCCATGGGAACTATATGCTGTAGCCCTGATCTGGCATTTCTGCGACGCAAAAAAGAGCTGAGAAAAGCGGCTCCTTTTTGCATGGCAGAAAGGGTGCCTTTGCCACCGTGGCAGCATCTTCTATTGCTTCTTTTAGTGCTGCATCATCTGGACACAGCGCTAAAGGTGCACCATGATGCTGCCTGCCATGCGGTCAGGTGCAGAGCGAGACAGTGGCATCAGGGCAGCATCGGAGTGTGCATCATGTGGACACCACACCCCTACTGCCCTGAGGCCAGTGTATAATGCCAGTCTGTACAGTCTGTCAGTTTTAATACTATATCTCTAGACAGGCCCTCGGGTGCCTGGCCTCCTTCCTTCCTTCTGCAGCCCAAAAGACCTTCAAGACTTTCAGGAACAGTCTGTGCCCTGGGCTCCCCCTATCATTAAAGCAGGATAAAATCACACTAAAATACAAATATTAAAAAAAAACATAAATGCAATGCATGCCTCCCTAACAATTATCATATATTAAAAAGCCTGCCTGAATAAAAATATTTTTTCTTGTTGGTGAAAGGCTAGCAAGGAAGGGTCCAATGTAGCCTTATACAGAAGGGAGTTCCAGAGCATGGGAGTAGCCCACGAGGATACAAGAGACAGAAATCTCTGTCTCTTGTATCCTCACTAAGCGAACCTAAGATGGTGGTGGGACTGAGAGGAAGCCTTCTCCTGAGGATCTAACAGGTTCATGTGGGAAGATACGGTCTCTCAGATAGTCTGGAACTAAGCTATGTAGGGTGTTATAGGTCATGGCTGGTCATGGCTAGCACTGTGGCTAAAAATGAACTGGTAGCCAGTGGAGCTGTTTCAACAAGAGAGTTATATGCTACCTATAACTGGTACCAGTCAGCATTCTGGCCACAGCATCCACATGCTGAAGTTTTTGGACTGTTTCCAAAGGCAGCCCCACATAGAGTGCATTACAGTAGTCCAAACAGGATGTAAACAAGGCCCCCATTCATGTTACGAAAAAACCTGGTGTGAAAATAACCCGGTTTCATATCAGGTTATTTTCTGGCGTTCATACTTGTCCTGACTGCACTTGGTGCAGTTGGGGGGGGGGGGCTATCGAAAAACCCACTTAACCCGGTATATTCGATCTTGGGTTATTTCCCGTATCCTTTTTTAAGAACAATCTGCATCTTCAGTAATGTGAGTACGTTACTGAAACGATTTGCAGGTGCCTCCATTTTAAACTGAAACAGTGGCAAGTGTGAATGGTGACAGGGTTTGAATGCCACAGAGAGATTTGGTAATGTAAAACGTAGTGATAACACCGATCTGGGATTGCATCAGCGTGGAGATCCAGATCATCTTGGGACAAAAAATAAGTGTGAATGCCCCCAAGGCATGTGTTACTATAGTCAAATGTACTCCTGACCCTGCTGAGACCTGGGCATCCAGGCTCAGAGTTGAGTCCAGGAGAACAGACAAGCTACAAGCCTGATATTTCAGGGGAAGTGTAACGCTGTTCAGCACAGGCAAAGTCCCTGTTCACTGATCTGCCTTACGACTGACCAGGAGCACCTCTGTCTTGTTTGCATTGAGTTTCAATTTGTTCGCCCTCATCTAGTTCATTACTGATAGCAGACACTGGTTCAGTATAGAGACAGCTTCCTTGGAGTCAGATGGAAAGGGGATATCATCTGCATACTGGTGACACTGTGCCCCAAAACTCCAGATGACCTCTCCCTGCACACACTGTTTCATCACCTTTAAGCTCAGAAACTGAGCTCAAAAGATTGTGGCTGCTAGTGCCACCCTTTTCAGAAGACCCACCTCTTAGACCATGTGATCAGGGAGCACAATGGGGCCAAAAACACCCCCCCCCCCAAAGAGTCAAGGATGAGCCCCCAATGAAATTCCTTCTCCTCAGGAAGCCAAGTTAATATAGACTCCCAATTTATTTGTAAACAATCTTAGGCAGAAAAATATAAAATGTAGCATTCTTTAGATGATAAAAGGATTGATTTGCTAAAGACAGATTATCCTTTGCTTCAAAACAGTCCTGAGACCAGCAAGCCACTGCGGAATAACAGGATTTGCCACCTGATTGTTAAGAATGATAACATTTTGTTCCCTTAAATTTTAATTTTCCATTTACTTTCCTGATATACATCTCACGTATTCATGCAGTGACCTTTACAGGCTTCACTCTTGCATAATTTAAAGGGAGTCTGGGATTAAAAATGTCACTGACTTTGGAAGAAGCAGATTTTTTAAAATGGATTCAGGAGTTTGGAGTCCAAGCACTGTCAATTCCTTATTACACAATTCAACCTGGATTTTCCAGGTTTTTAAAACCAATTATTTGAGACTGAGGCATGCTCTTTATATGACCTCTAGTGATGCCAGATAAAGCTATAAAAGTGGTAAGTTCAAATCAAATATCTTGTATTTATACTTCCCATATTTACATTGTTTTATAAAAATAAGGATATATTTAATATAAGGTTATAGTTTTACTTTTACAAAATACTGTAATGTTATGGAAGACATATGCAAGAGGTCAGCAATTTTATTTTCAGCAATAAGAAAGCACATACAGTCAGCTGTACTTATCCATGGATTTTGCATCCAAAACATGCACCATTCACAGCTCGAAGATGTTTAAAAGATGATGCCGGCTGGCCAACAAACTAAAGAATGAAAAGAAAAATAGACTAATTGATGAAATAAAATATAAATGAAATATAACCAATAATCTGGAAGATATCAAAAAAGCATTTAAGGAGTTTTACTCTAAGCTATATAAGGAAGAGATATTGCCACTGGATTTTGATGATAAAATGAAAGAAATGAATGAAAGCATTAAATATGCCTTTTACACCAGAAAATTCAATCCCTGTAAGAAGGGAAATCACCAGGACTGATGGTTTTACTGCTAAATATTATAAAGTATTTAAGAATGAACTAGTAGGTCCACTGTGCAAAACCATAAACTTAATCTCAAAAGAAGGCAAACCAGCTTCCTGAGATAATGCAATTATTACTTTGATCTCAAAAGACAGGACACTAGTTACAAATTACAGACCCATCTTGCTCCTGAATACTGATTACAAAATTTATTCTAGCTAACAACAATTCTAGCTAACAGATTAAAAAACATCTTAGCCTCAACAATTAATGAAGACCAAAATGGATTTCTACCTGGTAAACAAATAAGAAACAATATTACAACACTACTAAATGTCATTGAACACTACAATGTGAATAATAATTAAAAACTAGGATTAATATTAGAAATTCATGCTAGAAATAATGAGAAGAATGGAGTAGGAGAAAACTTTGTGGAAAACATCAAACAAATATATAAGCATCAAACTGCGCAGCTAACTATAAATGGAAATAAAACAACAGAATTTCAGGTTAACAAAGGAACTAAGCAGGAGTGCCCATTGTCACCATTGTTGTTTATAGTGGTTTTGGATGTTCTGAACAATGCAATTAGATCAAATTTAAAAAATTAAAGGAACAAAGGTGAAAAGAGCAAAGGTGTTTGCAGACAACTTGGCAATTTTGGAAGATCCACTCAGGGATCCACTCAGGGATATAGAACAAATAATTAAAGAAACGAATACTTTTGGAAGATACTCAAGTTTGAAAATGATTAAAGAAAAAACTTGGATATTGACTAAAAATATAACATCAATGGAAGAGGAATTGTTAGCTAAAAATTCTGGATGCAAATTGGCAAAAAAAGATAAAATATTTAGGTATCTGGCTAACTAATAACAACTTAGATCTCTATGACAATAATTATAGGAAAACATGAAAAAAATTCAATTTTTAAAAATTAAACTGGAATAAATTAAATCTGTCAATTGTGGGTAGATTCTCAGTTATAAAGATGATGGTCCTTCTGAAGATAATGTTTGTGTTTCTTAACCTGCCAATCATTACAAAAGAATAAATTATAATAGAATGGAATCAAGATCTAAGAAAATTCATTTGGAAAGGTAAAAAGCACAGAATCAAATGGGAAGTCCTAAAAGATAATAAAGAAATAGTGGGGTCAAGCTTTTCCAGATTTAAAACTGTACCTATGGGCATGTTGTCCTGCATGGATACAAGAATGGATCAAACTCACAAATAAGAAGCTACTGCACTTAGAGGGAGCAAACCTATGTCTATCTTTGGTACAGTAAAAGTACAGTCAAAGATTTTTACGATCACGCAAATAGGAATGCCTTATTGAAAACATGGGGAAAGATAAAAAGAAAATTCTATATCAAAATAACTCCATGAATATCAACTCAAGAGGCATTCTATGGGAGATGGAATGAATCATAGAATCGTAGAGTTGGAATAGATCACAAGGGCCATCCAGTCCAACCCCCTGCCATGCAGGAACTCTCCATTAAAGTATCCCTGACAGATGGCCATCTAGCCTCTGCTTAAAAATCTCTGAGGGAGTGTGTTCCATTGTTGGACAGCCCTTACTATCAGGAAGTTTCTCCTAACGTCTAGGAGGAATCTCTTTTCCTGTAGCTTGCATCCATTGTTCCGGGTCCTGTTCTCCGGAGCAGCAGAAAACAAGCTTGCTCCCTCCTCAATATGACACCCCTTCAAATCTTTAAACAGGGCTATCATATCACCTTTTAACCTTTTCTTCACCAGGCTAAACATTCCCATCTCTCTTAGTCGTTGCTAGTAGGGCATGGTTTCCAGACCCTTCACCATTTTAGTCTCCCTCCTTTGGACACGCTCCAGTTTCTCAACATCTTTTTTGAATTGTTGTGCCCTAAACTGGACACAGTATTCCAGGTGGGGCCTAACCAAAGCAGAATAGAGGGGCACTATTACTTCCCTTGATCTAGACACTATACGTCTATTGATGCAGCCTAAAATTGTATTGGCCTTTTTAGCTTCCTCATCACACTGTTGACTCATATTCAGCTTGTGGTCTACTTGGACTCCTAGATCCCTTTCTCGTGTAGTCTCGTTTAGCCAGGTGTCCTCCATCCTGTATTTATGTATTTCGTTTTTCTGCCCTAAGTGCAGTACCTTACATTTTTCTGTGTTGAATATCATTTTGTTAGCTTTGGCCCACCTTTCCAGTTTATTCAGGTCATTTTGAATGAGGAACAAAACTGGTTAACATATAAAGATATAATTAAGACAGATATGTATGCCTGCATATGTAAATGTGGTGGGTTTAGTACACATAAGAACCAACATGACTGACTTAACATCATCAGACTCTAAGTTTGTAAGTCTGTTGCCCATATCACCGTCTCTAACTGGATGCATCTTAACAGTGTGACTTTCTCTGCCCTTTTTTCCTAAATTAGGTGGAATTAAAGATGGGAGTAAAGTTTGCAAAGAATGTGCTCTTACATCAAACTCTCAGGTCACTTTTCTTAAAATTTATGGTTTCCGACCATATGAAACTTAGAACATTTCTTCCTTAAATTGCTGCTAGAACAAACAGAAGCAACTGAATAAATCAGTTCTCAAACCCATGTTAATATGGTTTACCTTAATATAAAATAAGGGAGAACTGCTTGAAGGAGTATTTTACAATACATTGTTAAATGCACAATGAAATGAAAAAGTTAAATGTATTTTTATTGTGAAACAACCTAGCTAACATATGGTATGCATGGCTTAACTCTCTATGCAACATAAAGAGCCCGTTAAGACCCTCCAGCCTGGTCTGCCCTGGCCAGGATATGCCAGGAGAATAGCCCAGGAGTACCCCGGTCCTAGGGCCACCTGGGCCTCCCTGTCACCTCCATCCAGCCTCTGGGCAAATGTTCATAGGACTGCTCTGCTGCCCTTCCTAATTAGACATGAAGGGTCACTTAGCCATTCTCAAGAGGTTCTGGAAGCCAGCCATCATTTTAAGCTAACAGATGGTATGGTCTCACTGATCGAGGCCCAGAAAAAGTTGGACGAACCTGGATTTTCCACAAGTGGGTCAAAATCCAAATGTGCATAGCCTGACCATACAGCATGGCATCAAGCCACATTGCTGGGTAATTTTTTTTTACCTCTCCACCATGCATGCGCACCATCACACAAATACATTGCTGGCAACTGCCTTCTGCCTGGACGCCACTGCATTGGATGGCTGCCCCTTTGATCGGCCACACAGTCACACCTCAATTCTCCACTGGTACAGGGCATCAGAACATCGGTGTGCCTAGTAATACACTGACAAAGTACAATCATGTCCCCCACACGCCTTCTTCACTCCATGCCCTGTCTTGAACTATCTGTTTTATGTATGTTCTACTTATATCGATTGGAGGTGTCACACTTTCACTTTTTTGCATTGATGCCCTGACTGCTTGTGTACACTGGCTCCATTCCTTTTTATTTCACACCTGCACTGGTGTGTTTATATGCAGCTTTAGGGTTTAGGGTTAGGATAGATCCTTCAGAACTGCTCTTAGGATCAGGGTGTTTACATACAGGGTCGAGGGTGCTCATTTTCCACCTTGTGTCAGACTATCATGGGTTCTTTTTGCTCTGAAAAAGAAAAAGAAGCAGCTGTCACTTTATGAACACTTTATGTGGTAAAGGGGGAACAGTCCTGCTTTCCTTCTCCAAATCAGTCCAGAAAGTAATTTGTGATGGTAATGGGTTTCCTTTATGTGATGAAGTACTTGCAATCTCAGTGGGGAAGCCTTCCAGGGGATCTGTTGGAGAAGCCGGCCCTGGGTCCGGTCCTCCCCCCACCCCCCAGGTTCAGCCCGGGGGGGGGGGAGTTGTGTTTGGCACCTTGTGTTTGAGCTGGGCTGGGCTGGGCTGGTGCTTCTCTTTGTGATGCTGTCAACCCTCCTGTGCCAATTCTGCAAAGCAGGCACTCCTCCTCGGTGCTGCATTGAGGCAAAGCTGGAGCGGCAAACGGAGTGGAATAGAGCATTCTGCAGGATGCAGACTTCTAAAACTAGCCTTCCTCTCTTCATTCAATATTCTATTTATTCCTGTGTCCCAAAATCTTCTTAGCTAGTTTTATTGCTCTGGCACACATGTTAGGGGCATCAGTGTGGAGAGTAACAAAAGAACAGCAACTGTATCCCATGACACTTCAGCAAAACATGCAGTAATATTGACAGTAATGCAGTAGATGTGCAATTGGATCAGTACCTGCTCCTCTGCACATCTCAAAGGTGCATTTCATATCAGCACTTTTGAAAGAGATTTCACCCCCAAGGTTACAGGTACTCTTAGATTAGCCCTTACTTTATACATTTTTCATCTCTTTGAAAACAGTGTGGATTAATCCACACCTGTACCTAATCCTTGAGACTATTCCCAAATGCACCATGAAGAGTGAGAAGTAGCTCCAGAGAGACCACTGTGTTAACTTTCATTTTCAGCTATAGCTTGATTGTATGCTAATTGTGTAGACTTGATTAAATAGTTAATTAATTAAAAATTGACTAAGCTTTTTTCAGTTGATAGTATATATTGTTTTATCTGATGAGAATAACCATTTACAGTTATTTCCTTTTTCCCATTAAAGATCTTTTTTTAAAGGCAGTGTAACTGTTGTGGGATGTTTCAGAATGTGTCAATATTTTCTTCAAAATATTTGGAAAGGTTAATCTTCTTGTGACTAAGATTCTTGCTGTCATCAAAAGTTTCCAGCTGTTCCCATGGTCCCTTGGGATGCTAATCCTTAGTCCAGCAAAATTAGTGTGAAACTTGCACTGCTTCTGGGTGTTGTTAAAGGCTACAATAAACTTTGGTGATCAATGCATTTGTATTTTATTGCAATACCTAAAATAACTATGGTTTGGATCCAGATTCCAATGCTTGCAGCTGAACCGGCAGACCCAAACTTCTTGCCCCATCCTCTCAGCACTCAGTTCTCTGTGGTCCTTGAAAACACCCAGCAGGTTGTAAGGCAGAAAGTGGTGGGAAAACTTCATGTTGGATGGAATGGGTATTGGACTGAAGGGGACTCTCTGAAAAGTCGGGTGGGGGCACCGGTCCTGGATCCAGCTTAATGCTCATAAAATGTAGCAGGAAGCCAAATGGAATCTTATTGATAAATACAGCAGTGCAAGAACAAAAGTGTTTTGACAGTACAGTACCATTAATCTATTCTCTTTTTCTCCTTTCTTGCTTTTCTTCTTTCTCTACAATAGAAGTGGAACAAAAAGGTAATTAAATACCTTTCACATATTTTTGCATATTCATATGGGACAAAATATTTAACAGTTTGATGCTTTAGTTGAATTTCTTTCTTGAGTAACTTAAAAGCATGTTAGATCTGTTGGTTAAAGTTTAGAAATTTTTTTCCATACACAGTTTCCCAGGTACAGTGGACTGCAACTGAATGGGAAGACTGTATACAAAAAAAATGGAGACTTCCAAAACCTGAAAATTATACCAAGATAAAAAAAATTCCTGAAATATTAATATTCTATAACCCAGGAATATTTTATCAAAACCAACATTTTACAGCCACATTTTCCTTATTAGTATAAAGTAGCAAAAAACCCTACATTTTGGTGAACCAAATGGCGGGGAAGAAGTAAAAATAGCAGTGGGGCCTGTGAAACAGGCAATTTAACTCCTTAGTGTGGCAGTTGGGGTATGTTTAACTGATACTTTAATTCTGTTGTATTTCACAGGACATTTTACTTGGCTAGCATCTTGGTCCTAGCCTGGGTTCACTGAGCTTTTCCTTTTTCTCCTGACCATCCTTGTTCTCTCTCTTCTTCTGGGCATATTCATTCATTGTTCTTTCCTTACTGCTGTGGCTGAATTCTTTGTGTGGTTGTGTAGCAGTTACCCAATTGTTTTTTTTTATTATTATTGAACTGAAATAGGATTGTTTCCTCCTAGGTGCTTTAAGTGCCTTTATGGATGTGAAATTTCTTTTACTGTATCATAGTATCTGTTGAGTATATAGTTTCAAAGGTGTTTTTTTTAAAAAGAAGAAAGCAATGGAGAGCAATTTCTGTGGGTTTCCCTTGCCCTCATCTTAATGTAAGGAGCCATGCATTCATTTCAGGGTTCAGGGGAGTCTGAGGTTACTTTGAATTCGCTTCCTGTCCACCAGTTGCAGACCTCTAAATTCATCCCAGGGAGTCTCCCCCCACATTGAGTAACCGGCTTTGTTTTTAACCTTTCCCCCCCCTTTCAGTTTTTCTTTGCCCTGGACTACTGAAAGGCGTGTATCAGAGTGAACATTTGTTTGAGTCTGACCACCAGTCGGGGGCCTGGTGCAAGGATCCCCTTCAGGCCTCCGACAAGATCTACTACATGCCCTGGACCCCATACAGGACAGACACCTTGACGGAGTACTCTTCCAAAGACGACTTCATTGCCGGGAGGCCAACCACAACTTACAAGCTGCCGCATCGGGTGGACGGCACAGGGTTTGTGGTGTACGATGGGGCTTTGTTTTTCAACAAGGAACGAACCAGGAATATTGTCAAATTCGATCTACGGACGAGAATAAAAAGTGGGGAAGCCATCATTGCCAATGCCAACTACCATGACACGTCTCCTTACCGATGGGGAGGCAAGTCTGATATAGATCTGGCTGTGGATGAGAATGGCCTTTGGGTAATCTATGCAACTGAACAAAACAATGGCAAAATTGTTATTAGCCAGCTGAACCCTTACACCTTGCGGATTGAAGGGACCTGGGATACATCTTACGACAAGAGGTCGGCTTCCAACGCATTCATGGTTTGTGGCATTTTATATGTGGTGAAATCTGTGTATGAAGATGATGATAATGAAGCAACGGGAAATAAAATAGACTACATTTACAACACTGAACAAAGCAAGGAGAGTGTGGTGGATGTTCCTTTCCCAAACTCTTACCAGTATATTGCAGCTGTGGATTATAATCCAAGGGACAACCTTCTTTACGTGTGGAACAACTACCACGTAGTTAAATACTCCTTGGATTTTGGACCCATGGACAGCAGAACAGGTAAGGCTGTTTGGCAAGTTTTGCATTTGTTCTCTTTGATGTTTACAGACAAACTGGATGGTGGTTTAGGCCCAGGCTATTCCCAATTTCATTAATCTCAGCAGCTCAGGATCTTGACTGAGATTCAGGTGATGTGGGGCAGGGGCCTAAATCTTTTCCTTCCACAACCACAGCCACATTTTCCTGGCAAAACTACCTCTGGGTATTTCACAATTTAAATTCTTCCCATAAATTTCTATTTCTTTGAAGAAGGAGAAAGACAAGTATCTTTATAGTTGTTAGAATGTACTGTACAATTGGTGCAAAACCTTCAGATTTAGTTCCTGGAATCTCTAGTGTAAAGATCTAGAGAAGACTTGCTATCTGTCAGTGTTGTGTTAATTTGTTAGACATGATATGGTAGGGAACTGCTCTGTATTTCGTATTCTAGGCACAAGATTATGTCTGATCTTGGAAGCTAGGCAGGGTTAGTCATGGTTAGTTTTTGGTTGGGAGACCAGCAAAGAATACCAGGTGCTGTGGGCTATATTTCAGTGGAGGGAACTGGAAAGATTACCTCTGGGTATTTCTTGCCTATGAAAACTGAAGAAATTTATGGGGTTGCCATAAGTCAACAGGGAACCTGAAGGTGCAGATACGCACATCAGTAAATAATGTGCCTTTATTGTCTTGCTCTAATGTTTGTTTGTTTTTCATAATATGAAATGGTGGCTTTCATTTCAGGAAACTCATCACTACTCTTAAAACATACAGAATAATGAAAGAATGTTTATCACAAAATCCCACTGCCATAAACGTATAAATTATGGACAGCATATGTCCTTGTGCATCTTCTGTGAAGCCTATAAATTTCTATAAATTTAACAGCAAAACTGGTCCTCTTTTATTCTTACTGAGATTTGTATTTCTGCCTAGTTAAAGTTTTCTCATTCCTTGAGCCTGCCGGGTGCCTCATTGCCTTCTTTAAGTGCAAAGAAAATATCAGGATGGTCATTAGTGAATTTGGTGACTTCTGTTTTTGATAATAGCATACCCCATATATAGGCACTCTGTATCTCAGGCAAGATGTATAGTTTGAGTAAAGAAGGATTGTTCCATTTAGAGTCCTTTAGTGGTTTTCAGGGAAAACTATAGGAAAGCTGGATTTTAGAATGCTTAAATGTTTGACTTAAAGTTTCAAACAATAAAATAAAGTTAACTACTTTTAAAATCAATTTAGAATTAAAAAGTCAAGCCTTGTACGGCTTAGGTCCAGACGATCTGAGAGACCACATCTCCCCATACAAACCTGCAAGAGCCCTAAGATCTTAGGTGAAGGCTTTCTCTTGGTCCCACCACCATCCCAGGCTCCCATGGTTGGGATGCGAGAGGCAGGGCCTTCTTTGGTGGCTGCTCTGGAACTCCCTTCCCACAGGAGGCTAGGCTGGCCTTTCACTAGGCTGGCCTTTCACCGGCAAATAAAAACATTTTTAGTTAATTAGGCTTTTAAACATATAATCAGGTAGTTTTATATGGGGTGTGTGTATTTTTATTGATTTTATACTATTTTGATTAGGTAATTGTTTTAACATTTTTATTGTGATGTTTTATTAATATTTTGTCTTATGTGCTGCCTTGGGTCCCTTCTGCATATAAGTGAAATAAATAATAAAACTATTTTCTTGTATGGGGATCAGTCCTGTGAGTCCCATTGGCATTATTAGCACCACTTCCTAAGAATGTTAAAAGGTCTCATGCTTTCTCCTTTCGTGGTCCCTGAGAAAGTGGAACAAGTCCAAGGCAAAACTGTGTTGCAGAGGCTGAACCAGTCACAAAACAGTGATGGGTGAGATAAAGCTTTCCGTTATCAGCTGTGATTTACTGATACAATTTTATGCTGATATTTAATCCCTCTCTAAAAATGGATGAATTTTTTGCCACAATGATGGTCTTGTAACAAGGAGTTTAATAATCCATTTTTTCTCCTCAAGTTGATTCAGGCATTGTCTTTTGGGGTGTCATGATGCAGCTTTTCTATTCCAGGCAGAACTGTTGGCCCAGAGGCTTTACATACTATTTCGTCTTGTTTTTCTCTGCTCCCACTGTGCACTTCACAAAGTATTCTCCTCCTCCTCAGTAATTTATTTTCAATTTCCTTGTTCACAATTCTCCTGGTTGCTGCCTGGAAATCCTGAGATCCACCTGAAAATGGGCTGAAACAAGGAATGTGGAAATCGGCCAGTCTCATCTGCATTGTACCCTACCCCCAAAATCTCAGTGGTGCTCTTGTTTTATCCCAGTTACATATTTGGGTGCAAGACTTGTTTTTTTCCCTGCAACGAAATCCATGAGTGGGAGTATGTTTTTTTTCCAAAACATAAACATTTTTCAAAGCCTGGAATATTGGCAGAAGAAATGTCTCCTTCCTTGTTGCTCTATCCGCTCAGTAGCAGGAGAGGCTCTTTTCTGTTTCTCATACAGAGTAGCTCAAAAAGATTTTTTCCCCATAAGTTTTTAAAACAGAGAAACTTGATTTCCTTTCTTTTGGCAGCAGCTTGACTCGAAGTGGCTAATTCTTGGAAAACAGGTCTTCTGTGTCTAGATAGTTGGTGGAGAAGAGTTTGGGACCAATGGCTAATGGAAAAGTTATCAGATAAAATGAAATATAACTCAAATCAACAAAACCAAGAATATTGTTTACAAAAAATTAGTTTCTCTTTATTGATTTTGTCAACACAAATATTATAACTGTCCACCCTCCAACATGCCACTGGTCACTATGGTCCGATTTATTTCAAACAACCTAAACTGTAAAAGACTTTATATATGGGATGTGCTTGAAAAAAATGAAAGTTTTGAATTATAATTCTGAGATATTGTAGGGTTGGGCATATTCTGATAATAAATCACAGAAATCCACCCCCCATCATTAGCCATAATGCAATTAATTTGGTTCCCCCTTTATAAAGGTTGCAGACTTTCAAATCATGGCTGGTACAGGTTATGGGTTCCTACTTTTCCTTGTAGGACAACCAATCGCTGACCTTTACTTTGCATACACTTCTTAAAATTTGAAAAGCAGCTCACAATTAAAATCATGCTAGAGTTTTTTTGTAGGAGAAAAGGCAATTTTACCTGTATTTCAAAGTTCAGAGGCAGTAATTATTTCCTAGACCTGCTCCTTTTAAATCACTGTGTTTGTTCAGAGCTTCTTGGGTACGTATTCATATTTTTATTGTTATCACTGCAAAATAGATTTCTTTGGATTTCAGCACCATCGCAGCGTATTTTAAAAGTTGAACCTTTGAGCAGGGACAAACCAACATATTTCATTTCTAATCCATAAATCCATGTGTGTTGAGAGAAAAGGTTCTAGCTGCCATTTTACTTGCCTGGTCCCCGCCCCTATCTTCAAACAAAATAATACTCTCTAACGTTTAAATTGGTGCATTAACAGCCATTGGAGAGAAGATGAGCTTCTCAAAGCTGCCGCTGCAGAGGAACCATCTTGGCCTGAAGGGAGGAGAGATCTCACTTTCAAACGCACATGAGGGCACACAAACATTGTGTGTTGTGTGTTGAGGAGTGCACGTGCACACACACATGCTTTTTAAAAAGTGTTTTTACATATGCTGTGTTTTCCTTATCAAACGATATAACTAGCAAAAATTTTAAAAAAATTACATAGGCCGTAAATAAATAAGAGTCTCTTGACAATGGATTCAGGCAGAGATCACTGGCATGTGATGAGGAGTGTTTCAACTTTATAAAATATTGTTAGTTTTGAAAATTTTGGAGCATATGTTCTTCGGGTGTATCAGATAAATTTTGCAATGGCCAGTCTTCAAACAAGGATTTGTTCCAGTTTCTCTACTAAAAAGCAACATTATTTAGGCCTGCCTTATTCATTAATATATTTCTCGGAATGTATGCGCCTCATTAATTGAAATTAGTTGTGCAATGAATTATCTCGCTCTATTTTTGCTCTTTAGCCAGAGGGAATAAGTAAAAAGCTGCTGCTACAGAGAAGCATTTAAAAAGTTTTCCTGTTGATTTGAATTAAATTTGGCTTCCATCTTCCCCATTGCCATGGCAGCTACACTCAATTATTTTCCTGTAGTTACCACTTGCAAAGGCAGTGTTTACCATTTTTTTTCATCCTTAGAAGCAAATAGGAGACTACTGTGAATGCATGAAACTTTCCACTAGGTCTGCCACCTGAATACAAAATTCTCATTTGACTAATCATTAAACAAAGAAGAAGAAACAACAACAACAGCAACGGATCTTGTCAGAGTTACAGAAGTCTAAAAATATCCATATGCTGTTGGAGTGCATTTTTTATCTGTTGTGTGCAAACAGGTTTTCATTTCCAGACAAAACTGAACCAGCTTATTCCTTCTAGGTTTATACTGGCTTTCCTTGGCAACCAAAATCATATGAGAATGATAATGCTTTGCATAATATATGTACATATGTGTGTTTACACACACATATGTTTACACACACACACTCATATCATGGAAAGCATTAACATTCTCAATGATTTGTTTTAGATATAGAAATTTAATTCACCAGGTTTCTTAACCCGTTTTGTGTATAAATAGACTGTTACATCCTCAAACATAACTCACTAACCATAACTTTATTCAACATTTTTCTCTGTTATGTAATAGTTCGGAATTTAATCTCTTTCAAGTTCCAAAGTTGTGACAGAAAAAAATTCTCAATGAAAGCCAACCAGCTCATGAAACCAGGATGACAAAAAAATGGGATGCAGCTTTGGGCTAATTATATAATATCATTAGCAAAGAAACCAATAAATTAATTGAGTAGAAATATTGATAAAATCTTGGTGATTGATTCCAAATCATTGAATCAAAGGCTGAATGGTGAGTCAACAAAAGATAAATCAAATTAATTGAATGGATAATCTGGTGAGGACTAGCTAGAGGATTTAGGCCATTGGTGAATATGAATTGGCTTTATGACATTTTCAGAATGGATAGCTGTATAAGGTTCTGCGCATGCCTTTTTTCTGCGGCAAGATAATTCAGTGAAGTATCACCTCTTATTTCATTCTTGCAGAAGTACAGAATTTAATCTCTGTTAATTTTTCTTTGAAGAGTAGCACCAAATAGCTATGCAATTTTTTTAAAAAAAATTAGGTGCTTGGTTTGGGTTTTTCTCATTTTAAGTATATATATTGTAGATTCGGTGTTTATACTATTGTAGATACAGGTATCTATATATTCTAATGCTTCAAGATTTAATTATCTTGTTCTTTTTCATACTTGTATATAAAAAAGTAATTTTGATCCCTCAATAAGCTGTAACCTATGCGGGGCGGGGGGGGGGGGAGTAACATGAAACTACTTTTAAAAGTTCTTAAAAGAGACAAGAGGCCCTAGTGATCTGGCCTATTTATATCAGCAGGACATATTTGTTCTCTAGATGGAAACATTAAATTTAAGATGTTGCAATAAAATAAAAATGGTACACTCGTCTCTCCACATTTGCAGCTTTGACTTTCGCAGATTTGATTATTCATGGATTTTATTAATATTTTCTCTCTAGGAATATCTAGGTCCTCCAGTGGAACTCTATGGTCAACTTGAACAAAAAGTTGCACTGAAGTACTTGAGATTCCTAGAGAGAATCTGCACTAGACATTTGTAGCTCCTCCAACACAATTCTGTGGTCAATGTCTGACAGATGTTGACCGCAGGGTTGCACTAGAGGACCTAGAAATTCCTAGACAGGTGTTCTCTCAAGTAAAAACATAGATGTTTGGCTTCCACTCCACCAAAAGCACCTGAGGAAGTACGAGGGAGTATCCTAAAGTTTTAATGATCATCTTTTAAAAAAAATTATAGAAAGTTTGTTTTGATTTGTAGTTTCTATGTAGTCACCATCCAGATTTGCACATTTTCCCCAGTGTTTCGTGACCATTCAGATACCTGATATTGTAGAAGTTTGCAGATTGCACCTTATAAGGGAGTATCGTAAAGTAATAATTATCACACAGAAGTTATTATGGTATATTGATGAAATTTTGTCAGTGTCATCATTGGTCCCTAAGTGCAAGATAGTGAGAAAATCAGCTCATTGCATCCTTTATTTTTGTGACAAGCTGCGCCAGAAGTGACTAAAGTGTAAAATCCTCATAAGGCGCAATCTGCAGACTTCTACAATAATGGTATTCGGAGTGTCGAGAAACACTGGGGAAAATGTGTCAATCTGGATGGTGACTATAGAGAGATAAATTAACAACTACAAATCAAGACAAACCTTCCGTCAATTTTTTTTAAAGGTGATAATTAAAACTTTAGGATACCCCTTTGTAGACTGAAGTCTGCGAAAGCTCTTGCTGCCAATTTTATTTTCAGTTAGTCTCAAATGTGCTACAAGATCTCTCTTTGTACTGATTCTACAGACTACATAGCTATATCTTCAAATTCTACCAGTAAAAACATGATGTTTTTGTTATTTGCGTTTTTTTCCACATTCACGGGGGCTCTGTTCCCCTAACCCCAGCAAATGTGGAGGGACAAGTGTAGTACAGTGTAGTGACAAAACATGTGAGAAGAGATTCCAGCTGGAACCAGTAGAAAACCAGATTCCCATTAGTATTCCACAATCATTTCATATATCTTATATAATGCCTCATTTGAACCACAAATAATCCATAGAGTAATAAAACTGCCCTATTTAAAATGAATGTAATGATTAGTAATTTAAATATGTACCTGAAATGCTTTCACATTTGAAATTTCACAATTGAAAAGGTGTCAAATAACTCTTTCCCCCACTGGACAGTCAAACAGTCTTGCTGTGTTAAGAACAGAAGGCTTATATTGCTGACAAGAGGGAGCAGAAGTCATCAGTTTAGGTCAAATCTAACAGGCCATGCCCCCTTCCACCTAATAAAGACCCTTGCTGCAACTCTTAACTCCACCTGCTAGGCTTGGAGGCCACAGGTTATTTCAATAGCAATTTCTAAGGAGTTTATCATGTGACGGAATTTGGGGATATAATGCAATGGCAATCCGAACGCAATCATGGAGTTTCACATAATTGCGTATGAGTGTATCTCACGCAATTTCGAGCAATGGGAAGTTATTCCAAACGCAATAATGGGGTTTCACGTAATTGCGTATTAGAGTATCTCACACAATTTTGGGCAATGGGAAGTTATTCCAAACGCAATCATGAGGTTTCACGTAATTGCGTATTAGAGTATCTCACGCAATTTCGGGCAATGGGGGGGTCATTTTCAGGAAATGGGAAGTCATTCTGAATGCATTCCGAACGCAATCAGATTTCACGTAAATTCTCTAAACTAGAGAATTCACATAATTGCAAATTGGCTCCATTCGCAATTGAGAGAAATTCCTCTCATGTGATATACTCCTAACTGTTCTTCTCCATACCCCTCCTGCTTCCCTTCATGCTGTTCCAAAGCTGATAGCCAGCCAAACACAGTACGGTTACCGCATTACACTCTTATAGTGCTGCTAATTCACTTCTATTGCTCTCGCTGTCTCCTGTTGAATTCTGGGATTTGTAGTTCAGTGAGGCCTAAGAGCTCTCTGGCTGAGAATTCTAAATGCCTCTCCTTAAACTACAAATTCCAGAATGCAACAGGAGGTAGCCAGAGCCATAAAAGTGCAATAGCAGCACTGTAAGAGTGTGGTTCAGTAATCTAGCATGTCTAACAGTAGAACCCCTCCCGCACATACCTCAGCCTGCTTCTAACAACAAATGGTCTTTACAAAGTGTGATGCAGCAGCTAAAAAGGCCAATGCCATTTTAGGATGCATCAGTTTATTTATTTATTTAGTTATGGTATTTATACTTTGCTCTTCAGCCCTAAAGGTTATCAGAGTGGCTATCAATAGAAGTATAGTGTCTAGATCAAGGGAAATAATAGGGCCACTCTATCCTGCTTTGGTCAGGCCCCACCTGGAATACTGTATCCAGGCACCACAGTTCAAAAAGCACATTGAGAAACTGGAGCAGGTCCAAAGCAGGGTGACTAAAATGGTGAAGGGTTTGGAAACCATGCCCTATGAGGAATGCGTTAGGGAGCTGGGGGTGTTTAGCCTGGAGAAGAGAAGGTTAAGAGGCGATATTATAGCCCTTTTTAAATATTTGAAGGAATGTCATATTGAGGAGGGAGCAAGCTTTTTTTCTGCTGCTCCAGAGAACAGGACCTGGAACAATGGATGCAAGCTACAGGAAAAGAGATTCCACCTAGACATTAGGAGGAACTTCCTGGCAGTAAGGGCTGTTCAAGAATGGAACATACTCCCTCAGAGTGTAGTTGAGTCTCCATCCTTGGAAGTCTTTAAACAGAGGCTGGATGAACATCTGTCAGATATGCTTTGATTGAGAGTTCCTGCATGGTGTGGGGTTGGAGTGGATGGCCCTTGTGGCCGCTTCCAACTCTACGGTTCTATGATTCTAACTCCCAATCAGCCTTCTTCCCCCGGCCACTCCCAACTCCAACCATTCCCATCCTCCCCAGTGTAAACCAATCGCTGCAGTACAAGCATTTAACTCTGCGTCACCAGCAAAAGTATCACTACTCAGAGAATGTGAATGCTTGATGTATTCAGCACATGGAATGGCCCCTGCCAATGCTCAGGGGAGATATGCAGTGGTGGTAGGGAACTCACTGCTAAGCAGAGCAGAAACAATGGCTTATGGGCCTGACAGGATGTCTCAAGGGCAAAAATCCATGATGTTACAGAGAAGCTGACAGAGCTTGTCAAGCCCACTGACCATTCTCCCTTCCTTTTGGTACATGTGCGAACCAATGATACTCGCAAGGCACAGTCTTCAAGATATCACAAGGGATTAGGAGTTTCTGGGTATGAAGCTGAAGTGCCATTAATGCACAGGTTGTCATTTTGTCTCTCCTTGCAGTGGGCAGAGCATGACCCAGGAAAGGAAGAAAGAATAGTGGGTGTGAACAACTGGCTCAGCAGATGGTATTACCAGGCATTCCTAGTTTTGGTTTCTTGGACCATGGTCTGCAGTTTCAGGAAAATGGCCTTCTGGCAAGATCTAGGTTGCATCTCAGAGCAGTTGGCAGGATCATTTTTGCAAAGAGTATGAAAAATCTGATCAGGAGAGCTTTAAACTGTTATGTGGGGGGGGGGGAGGGACAGTATTCCTTAGGGCAGGAGTTCATCAAGGGGTGGAGATAACACCCAAATGTTATAGAGTGAACTGGGCAAACAGTACAAGAATCCAGCAATGGGAGGGGAAAAACTTTATATAAGCTGCTAGGAGAAATGACCTTAGATGTCTCTACATTAATACACAGAATATAGGAAATAAACAAGGTGAACTTGAATGCTTAACACAGCAAAGCAAATATGATATAATACTCAAATATATAATGATGTGATATAATAGACATCACTGAAACCTGATGGGGTGAGTCTGATGAATAAGAGGGATAAAGTTGGCCTTGATTAACCACAAATTCAACCATACATTGCTTGAAAATATTCCCCCAGTTGAAATTAAAAATAAATAAAATAAATCCAAATTGCAAGCCTTGATTTTATCAATGAAACTCGAGCATCAACCGATTTTAGTATCGATGAGGGGTGAGTGATCCTGGAACCAAAGGCTAGCAGATATCAAATGCCCACTATATTAATCTATTTCAGAGAAATAGTCCAAACAGGAAAGGCAGAGAAATAGAATCATATGTCAAGAATGTTTACACCGGTGAAGAGATTATGACTCAGATTCTGGAAACCAGGTTAAGAACACCTCAGTAAAAATTAAGGGAGACAAATACAGCAGGGATGTAATTGTAGGACTCTACTACAGACCCCCGAGTCAAACTGAGGACTTGGATTATGCCTTCTTTGAGCAGATGACCAAACACTCAGAAAGGAGAGATGTAGTAGTGATGGGAGAGATTTCAACTAACCTGGTATTTGTTGGAAGTCAAACTCATCCAAAAGTGTAAGGTCTAAAAAATTCTTCACTTGCCTCACAGACAATTTCATTGTCCAAAAGGTGGAAGAGGCAATGAAGGGATCCTAACCAACAGTGATTAAGACCAGATTAATGGGGTAGAAGTGGCGTGATCATGTTCTTCTGGGGTTTGTTACACAGTGGAAAGGGGAAGCAAAACATAAACATGCTTTCTAGAATTTAAGCATGCTGATGTCAATAAATTTTGGGAAATACTGGTGATCCTGTGGCCAGGAATACTAAAAAGGAAGAGAGTCCATGATGGATGTGAAATGTCTAAAAAAATCAGGATGAATGTCTAAGGAATTTTCCACTGAGCTAAGATTTAAAAGGGACATGTACAAGAAATACAAAAGGGGGAAGTCATCAAAGAGGAATTGAAACCAGTAGCTAGCATATGTGGGGAGAAAATTAGAAAAGCTAAACCACAGAATGAGCTAAGCCTTGCTTAAGAGAGGTTAAAAACAATACAGAGGGCTTGTTGTTGTTGTTGTTGTTGTTGTAAGTCTGTAGCAAAAGGAAGAACATTTATATGGTAGGTCCTGGGTCTTTGTGTGGATGATGGCAAAATGCTAACAGGACAGAGAGAAAAATGGAACTACACAACATTTTCTTTGCCTTAGTCTTCTCTAAAAAGGAAAAGGGTGCTCAACCTGGCTAAAATGGACGTAAGGACACAGTAGGGGAAATGCTGCACAGAATAAGTAAAGAGGTCATATAGTAATACCTGGCTACTCTACATCAATTCAGATTTCCAGCACCCGAATTTCACCCAAGGACAATGGTTCTCAGTGTTGAGGCAGAACCCCTGGGTGGATGCAAGAGTTGTTCAAGGGGCCCTGTAAGACTGAGGGGCCCTGATTCCCCCTTTCCTCTTCTTGCCAAACCTTTTCTGTCTTGGAACAAAAGAGAAAAGTGAAGAGGGTTGTTTGGAGGAGGACAGAGGGGAAACTCACTGGATTGTGGCCTCTGGGGGAGGGCGCATCCTGAGCCACCTCTTCTTCTTCCCTCCACCCATCTTATCACTGATCCAGTTCTTGGGTTCAGACATTGCTGCAGTCTCAATACATTCTCTCAAACACTCTTGGTACTTGTCTTTTTGTGTGAGTGACTTTCTGTCGCACACTAATTCTCACTCGGTAATGCTCTTTTTCTGACACTCTCCTTCATATACATTTATTCACACACAATTTCTTTCTGTCTGTCTCTGTCTCTTTCTCTCTCATGCACACACACACACACTCAGTCATACACAAATGCATTTGTGTATACTGTACTTTCATATAAACAAGTGAAAGAATATTTCAGTGTGATTGTGTGTCAGTCAGAGTACATGAGTATGTGTGTAAGTGAAAGGAAGAATGAAAGCATGACTGTGTTTGTATATGTGAGTGCTGGATTATGTGAGCATAGCTGTGTGAGAGACAGTATATGTAAAATTTACATGTGTCAAATATTGCATTTATTTAAATAAAACTGTTCTAATTTGGATGATGTTATTTCCTCATAAAATGTTAAAATGTGAATATACATAAATGTACAAAGAAAAACACACACACTAACCCCTCCCCCCAAATATTCATATATTATGTCGAGTGAGGAGGGGAAGACAACCACATGTAGCATGTAAGGGGGTTTCACAAGGGTAAAAAGTTTGAGAACCACTGACCAAGGGTATTGAAAGGATTTGTAGATGTAATCCCAGAACAACTGGCAATAATCTTTGAGAATTTCTGTAGAACTGGAGAAGTCCTAGCAGATGAGGAGAGCAAATGTTGCTTCCAGTTTCAAAAAGTGGAAAAAACAGGACAATTACCACCAAGTTAGCCTGACATCAATGCCAGGAAAGATTCTGGAGCAGATCATTAAACAACAGTCAATAAATACAGTAAATACAATGTCGTTATCACTAAAAGTCAACATGTCAGAAATCAAAAAAAAAAAAAAATCATGCCAGACTAACCTGACTTCTCTATTTTTTATTTTTGGATAAAATTATCATCTTGCAGACGAAGGGAATGCTGTGGATGTAACATATCTTGATTTCAGTAAAGCCTTCAACAAGGTCTCCCATAATATTCTTACAAACAAGCTAGTAAAATGTGAGTTAGACAAGGCTACTGTTAGGTGGATTTGTAATTGGTTAACCATCTGAACCCAAAGGTTGCTCAACAATGGCTCCTCTTCTTATTGGAGCGATGAAATGGGGTGCCAGAGGGTTCTGTCCTGGGCTTAACATCTTTAGCAATGACTTTGATCAAGGAATAGAGGACTTGCTGAGAAAATTAAAAGGAGTAGCTAATACCCCAGAGGAGAAGATAAAAATTCAAAATGACCTTAATAGATTAGAAAGCTGGGCCAAAATGAATGTCTTCAGAGAGAAATGTACTACACTTAGGCAGAAAAAATGAAACGCATAGATATAGAATGTCTTGACAACAGTACATGTGAAAGGGATCTAGGAGTCCTAGTAGACAAGAAGCTGAACATGATTCAACAGCATGATGCAGGAGCTAACAAAGCTAAAGAGATTCTGTGTTGCATCAATAGAAATATCAGTGGTCGCCAAACTTTTTGGGGGGCTACTGCCCCCTTTCCTCTTGGGCAACAACTATAGCACCCCCAGTGCATATTTCTTGAGGTCTACTGTTCTATTGCAAATTTAAAACAACCAATCTTGGGCTCTGCTCCTTTTGTATTCAGTCACCTTGGGAGGTGCAACAGAGCAGTTATCTGAGCAGTGAGCGAGAAGCTTCTCATCAGAGCCAGCCTTGTGGAAAAGGCCAGCGTGGGCAAGAGGTTTCTTGGTCATTGTTCAACTGGCTTCTTGGTTGCCTCTCCTAAAGTGACCGAGTGCAAAGGGAAAAGCTTCTTCCTGGTGAGGAAAACCTTCCAATCCTTCTTTATTGGGGCATAGAGTGGTGCAACCAGTTTACAGAGGCCACATAATCTGGATTGGAGACTGGCGTGGACAAAGAAAGAGAGATATTTTAACTATAGGAACCACTCCAAGGCAAAAGACTCTCCGAGAATCCACCCCAGACACTCTTTCCTCGAAGACATGTCTTCCCCATACATCTTCCAGTCCCCACCCAAAAAACACACACAAACATTGTTTCTTCTGTAAAATTTTTCTCTCAGCTATCCAGTGAAAGAAAGCTGGAAGAGCAGCGCAGCTCCACCTGCCAGCAAAGCTCACAAAGCTTAATCAGTGTCCCAGATGTGAAAGCTCAAGGATGATGGGAGTTGCAGCTTGTCTTATACTTGCTTTCACTCACCACCTTGTTATGCAGTGGAACAGACCATCTTTGATCTGTGGTTGTTGCTTCTTCCAAGCATGCAGAGCTTCTGAGATTAGGCTGAAGACCTTGACAAACTCTTTCAGCCTTCTCACTCCTCTCTCAGAGATGTCTCCAAACGTCTCCTTGGATCTTCTCTCTCTCACAAGATTCCAGGCAACACAGTAGACTTGTATAAAAGATCTACTTTATTTAACTATATACACTAAATGCCCTTCACCATACAATCTTTGCTATATAACTCTATACAATGCTCAGTTCAACTATTCTCTACTATACTCCACACTACTCCACAACTCCAAACTACTCCACAACACATTGGTATACAGTGTCATCATTTATAGTCACTTGTGGATGTTTTACACATTCTGATTGGTTCACAATGTTCATCCCATACTTAAGTCCAACCCAAGTGTTTCATCATACTGTCTTGTACCTTAATTGACTCTCAGGTGTTGCCAATATGTATCTTGTCATTTATCCTTGGCATATGTCCTTGGCTCTCAGGACTTCTAAATTACATGATCCTTTTCACCTGTGTAACTTCTCAATTGCTTTTGCTTAGTCATTTTGACTTTCACATACATATTTGATTTCTACTGTATATCCCATGTTGCATTTTCCTTAACATTTTTGCCAGTCAGTCTGTCTCAAAATACAGTGGTCCCCCGCCTTACAAATCCCCCGGGTTGCGAAAACCCCGGGATCCGAAAGGCGGCGGACCGGCTTCCTATCCCTCGGGATACGAAAGATCCCCCGGGATACGAAGAAAAAAACCATGCGGCCCCTTTAAATCGGCCGCGTGGTCCATTGAGTTTAGCAGTCCCCCGGGAAACGAAAGCTTCCGGGTTACGAAAGTAATCCCGGAACGGATTACTTTCGTAACCCGGGGGACCACTGTAGCACCACTCCAAGCCACAGAAGCAATACCCTGCACCCAAGCGTCACAAGAGTTTCCTATCGCTACGAGTGAAAGACTTGGCTAAAGGAGTGAACTCATATGGGCAGGTGAAGAGTGAAAGCTAAGTGTGGCTTCGTGGTGGATTTAAGGGAGCCTGAAAAGAAATTTCATGCAAGCTGCAACCCCACCATAGTCCTAAATGCTGCTGGTTCCTCTTGTCTTTCTTGCACACCCACACCTTTGACTGAAGACCCCTTACTTCCCCCTCTACCTCTCACTGCCCCCCCTCCCGTATCTTTGTACCACTCCCAAGGGGTATAGAGTCTCTATCAAGAGAAGTAATAGTGCTATTCTATTCTACTTTGGTCAGGCCTCCCCTGGAATAATATTGTGTCCAGTTCTGGGGATGTTGACAAGCTGGAGCATGTCCAAAGAAGGGCGTCCAAAATGGTGAAGGGTCTGGAAATCATGTAGCCCTATGAGAAGCAATTTAGGGATCTGGGTATTTTTAATCTGGAGAAGAGAAGGTGATATGATTAGCCCTATTTAAATATTTGAAGGGGTATCATACTGAGGATAGAACAAGCTTGTTTCCTGCTGCTCCAGAGAATAGCATGTGGAACAATAGATGCAAATGAGAGGAAAAGAAAGTCCACCTCAACATTAAGAGGAAAGTCCTGAGCTGTTTGACAGAGGGAAACACATTTTGGAGGTCTTTAAACAAAGACTGGATGGCCATTTTTCAGGTTAGACAAAGTGGGCTAGACAATGCAGCTGTTAAATGGATTTGTAATTGGTTGACTGGCTGAACCCAGAGGTGCTCACCAATGGCTCCTCTTCATCCTGGAGAGAAGTGACCAGTGGGGTCCCACAGGGCTCTGTCCTGGGCCCAGTGCTATTCAACATCTTTATCAGTGACTTAGATGAGAGAATAGGGGGGCATGTTTATCAGATTTGCAGATGACACCAAATTAGGAGGAATAGCTAATATCCCTGAGGACATGATCAATATTCAAAATTATCTTAATAGATTAGAAAACTGGGCCAGAGCTAAGAAAATGAGTGGCAACACAGATAGGGTGGGAAAATGAAATGCATAGATATAGCATGGCTTAATGAGACTACATGTGAAAAGGATCTAGGAGTCCTAGTAGACCACAGTTGAACATGAGTCAACAGTGTGATGTGGCAGCTAAAAAGGCCAATGCAATTTTAGACTGCATTAATAGAAGTATAGTGTCTAGATCAAGCTAAGTAATAGTGCCCCTCTATTCTGCTTTTGTCATGTCTCACTCAGAATAATTCTGTGTCCAGTTCTGGGCACCACAGTTCAAAAAGGATGTGGAGAAGCTGGAGTGTGTCTAGAGAAGGGCAACCAATATGGTGAAAAATCTGGAAACCATGTCCTATGAGGAGAGACTAAGGGAGCTAGGAATGTTTAGCCTTGAGAAGAGACAGTTAAGATGTGATATGATAGCCTTGTTTAAATATTTGAAGGGGTGCCTTATTAAGGATGGAGCAAGCTTGTCTTCTGCTGCACCTGTGAATAGGACCCAGAACAATACAAGCAAGCTACAGGAAAAAGATTCCATCTGAACATTAGAAGGAACCTCCTGACAGTAAGAGCTGTTCAACAGCAGAACATGCTCCCTTGGAGTGTGGTGGAGTGTCCTGTTTACTTTAGCTAGCAGAGAGCAAGGAGCAAGAGCCCAAAGCAAGAATTCCAGCATGGAGAAGGCAAAACTTACCAACTTCGAAGATTAGTCCGATAGTATTAAGCCAGAGTGGGGAAGCTAAGCCAGAGCCCAAAATTCCTTTCCAGGGGTCTAGTATCCAATCTGAGTTATCAGCAAGAAACACAACAGCAGCACGAGTATTCATAACAGGTTGCTGACCACACTGAAGTGAAGCAGCTGGTTCCTTTTAGGAGTATCGACTTGCCTCAGCTGTTGTTGATTAGCCATTCTCTTGGCCTCCAGCCGAGATAAGCGTCTCAGGAATTCCTTTCTGTGTTGGCTCTCAGCAGGCCCTGGGACTGACATGGCAAGGTCTGTCTCTTCCTCCTGCGAATTCTGCTTGTCCATTGAGGCTGCAGGGGAATCCTCCAGCCCAGGGTACTCCCCTGAACCTCCTGGCACCTCCAAGTCTGTCTCTGCATCAGACTCAGAGTCCCTCTCCTCATCAGCCCCAGGGCAGGCCATTGACATCGAGTCTTCTTCCTTGGAGGTCTTTAAACAGAGGCTGGATGGCCATCTGTCGGGTATGCTTTGATTGTGAGTTCCTGCATGGCAAAGGGTTGGACTGGATGGCCCTTGTGGTCTTCTCCAACTCTTATTATTTTGATTTGCATTGTTAGAATTCAAATGAGAGTATTTTTTATAATATGGAAATTGGATGCAAGGTTTTCAGGAAGCAGAATATAGCCACACCAGCCTGCCAGCCGTTTATTGAGCCTTGTCTCTCTAGATGGCCCAGGTGGCAAAACACAGGCTGGGTAGCATTTGGGGGGAAACTATTGTGGAAGCTCTAGCCTCTGACCTGCCTCCCCCAAATTGGCTTGCAGGACATCATGACTCCCGCTTTCCCACATCAACTGGTAAGCCTGTACTACAGTCACTAACTCTACCCTAAGATGGCAGGCAAGCTTATTAACATGACCCGATATCAACTTTCTCTGCCTCCATGCAGGGAGTTCACCCTACTGTAAATTTGGAAACCCACTGCCTCTGTTTCTAATGATCGCAACTCCAACTCTCACAAGCCCTCCACTCTCTCATCACTCCACTCTGAAGTTACAAATTATACTGACTGCTTTTACAAAGTTTCAAGTCTTACATTATAATAAATGGCTTTTGTTGTTGTTCTGTAAGAGTCAAATTGTAACAACATACAGGATGAGTCGCCTTTATCCAAAATGCTTGGGATCAGAGATGTTTTGCATTTCAGATGTTTTTGGTTTTTGGAATATCTGTACTTGCATATTCATAGATAATGAGATATTTTGAACTTGGGACCCAAGTCTAAACACAAAATTCATTTGCAGTGGTCCCCCGGGTTACGAATCCCCCGGGGAACAAAATCCCTGGGGTGCGAAACTGGCGGGACCGCAAAAATTCCCCCAGGATCCGAAGGATCCCCCGGGGAACGAAACGGAAAAACCGCGCGGCCCCTTTAAATCGGCCACGCGGTCCGTCCGCTAAAGCAGTCCCCCGGGATACGGTCATTTTCGGGTTACGAAAGGTAATCCGGAACGGATTACCTTCGTAACCCGGGGGACCACTGTATGTTTTATATACAGTTCTGAATCCCCCCACAAATACCAATAATCAGAGAGGTGTCACTGTCTCAGTCACCCATGAATGTTTATTTTCATTTATTTTTTATTTTGGAATATTTCAGATTCTGGTATTCTCGATAAGGGGGATTCAACTTGTATTGCATTTTAATAACACTTCACAAAATATCTTTGTTTAATGGGCCTGATTAGCAAGGAATACCTTCTTTTACGAGGGCATATATTTAGGCACATGGCGCCACATGAATCAATATTATAATGCCTTTAAGTAATTTTGTTTAGATTTAGAAGTGGATTTAAAGGGAGTTTTAACTTTGAAAATGTGTGCATTGTCTGTCTTAGTTTCATAATTCTGTTTATGAGGGTGCCTATTTGCTTTGGAGAGTAGCAGAAAACCTGTTGGTAGAAGAGAAGTGGCACAGACATTTTGAGAGAGCACAGCTCCCTGCCATTTTTGTAACATCATCAAATAGATTCAGATATGGGTATGAAAAAATAAGTTGGGACAAAGTTCAATTTGTATATCCTTGTTTTATGGGCAGAGTCCCAAGCAGTGCTGAACAGGGATGGGGAATGGGAGAAATTTTTTGATTCCTGTTTTACTATGAAAGATTTTACTTCGCATTTGAATACAAATGTACACGTGAATATAAGTAGAAAGCAATTATCACCTCTTCATCTTTTTAAAACATGTCTTCAAAAATGCCTGTAATAAGGAAAACTGCATACACACAAATCCAAGCATTGGGACAGGGTTAAGTAGGGTTCAAATGGGCACAATTGTCCTTCCTGGAAAGTGTCATGGCACTCCTTCAAAATGGCTACCAGGATGAGTACAGAACTCTTGTGATGGCCTAAATACTCTGAAGGTACCAGATCCTGTCTGGTCTTGGAAACTAAGCAGGGTCAGTTCTGGTTAGTACTTGGATGGGGAACTTCCACCAAATCCTAGGCTAGAGTTCAGAGGAAGGAACCTCTACATATTCCTTGCCTATGAAATTCACGGGGTCATCCTAAGTCACAGAATCGTAGGGGCAAAACAGATGGGCAGGAAAAAGTGGGCTTGAAGCTGCTTTTTCTGAAGCCACATTGAAACCCCACCAACCGCACCACCGGCTCCTAAGACATCTGGTGAGCACATGTCATGACTGCATGACATGGCTTCAAGCCAGGAAGAAGCAGAAAAAAGCTGCTGCTTTTTGAAATTGCTTTTCTCTGCATAATGGCACTTTTCTGCTGGCTTCAAGGCATGTGTCATCAAAATGCCACGCCTTCAAGCCAGCCTGAAAGCACCTCTTTTGCCTGTCTGTTTACCCTCACTGAATCATAGAGTTGGAAGAGACTTCAGGGACCATCTAGTCCAACCCCCTTCTGCCATGGAGGAAGACACAATCAAAGCACCCCTGACAGGTGACCACCCAGCTTCTGTTTAAAAACCTCCAAGGAAGGAGACACATTTCTCATTAGCATGCCTATGTCTTTAAGAGTATTCCAAACCTTTTCATGATATATAAACATTGCATAAAAAGCACGTGCTGGTTTTCCTTTGGAATTCCTTGGTGTGCTCTGTTATCCACCTTACGTTTGCATTTTAGTCCCCAGTGCCTCTACCTTTCCTGAACCCCACTTAAACCTCTGAAATTTCTCTCTCCATATATGACTGGAGTCTATGTTGTAAAATTTTGAGCGCAATTTTCCTTGCATGGGATTTTAATGCTATGGTTCTATAGTTGCTGCAATCTGTTTCCTTTGATGACTTTGTGGCTCCCTGGGGATCTGTGGACCACAGATTGGGAGCCACTGTCTTAGTGCACTATTGTTTTAAAAGGGGGAAATGCAGAATGGGGGAAGGTCTGAAGCTGATTATAGCAGCAATGTAGTTTATTAAGTGCAAATGAAGGGTGTGGTGTCATATACACTCATAGTTTTAGGATAATGTAATGTCTCTTTCTCTTGGAGTTATTGGTGGGACCTCTTAGTGCAAGCCTTGGAACAGACACAGTCGTGTGGCCCCTCAGAAGTTATTAATTTAGGCTGTTATAACTAATTTATTTTGTATTATTGTTTGTAATAAACTTCCCTGTGATGAAAATGCCAGGGCCTCTTAAGTGTTGTCTGATCAGTGGAAAGTAATTTGAGCAGGCATTCTCTCCTCACCAGCCCCAGTATTAACTAAGACCAGGTGCCATTATATCAGCAAACATTTGTAGTTGGGATTTGTAGTTTGTTGTGGCACCAGAGCTCTCTGACAGAGAAGGCTGAATATCTCACACAACTACAATTCCCAGAATTCAATAGAACTGAGCTGTTAAAATGGTGCCAGACTCAATTATTTCTGCAATGCAGATGCAGCCCCAGTCACCATACCTGTTCTCTGATGCTGTCATTTGATGTTTCATGTATCATAATTATTTTGACATGGGTTAATTATAATTAGCTCCTATACATACTATATAAAACAACATAGATTCTTTATATAGTGGTAATTTTTTCACTGCCTTTGAAGAATCTCTTAACTGAACACTGGGCGTGTTGCATTTTCTTGGTAAACTCTCAATAAGATTTCCAGTGTCATTCTGAGGCCTGGCTGCCACCACCTCTCTTGTTTTTCTTCCTCTTCCATCTTTTTCCACCTCCTTCTCTTTCTTCTCTCTTTTTTCCCCCCTTTGCTTCCTAGCATTCTTGGAGACTACAATTGAAAACAGATGATACAGATCAGTGTGATCTGCTTTCATATTAAGAAAGCTTCATACTTTTTTACCATGTATGTGTGTATGGACCTTAGCGAATCTAAAAATCTTTTTTAAAAGTATGATTCGGATATAATAATTATTTTTAATTTTAGTGATTGGGTATTGTCCCACTTTTTTGGGGAGAAATGTAGGTGAATGGATTCATTAGTTGGTTTTTACAATGGCTTTAGTAAATTACACATACCATGTTTTGCTATCAGTCTATGAACCTGGGAACTGGTCATCACCACAGTCAGGTTGTGTTGAGTAATTGGTGAAAGCCAATGCTGATATCAATCAAGAATTTAAACCTTATTTTCCACAGAGGAAGTTCCCTCTTATCAGAAAACAAATAATAAAACAAACCAAATAATGTCATTTTATTTATTGTTTATTTATATCACATCTTTCTCGCAAGGTTGGTATAAAAGATAACTTTAAAGCATATTGAGCCATGTCAGTAAAGCACAGTAAATTAAAGATGCTAAAATACTCTTTATTTTTAAAACATCTTATTACTTACATTACAGCACTAAAGCTCTAAAAGCCCAGCACATCCAGTTATACCCAGTTAGTTACTGAAGGCCTACAAAGCAAACACTATGCTCCTGTTGATGCAGCTAGAATTGCATTGGCTTTTTTGGCCACCGCATTGCACTGTTGTTTAGCTTGTGGCCCATTAAGACCTATAGATCCTTTTTGCAGGTACCGCTTTTAAGCTAGGTCTCATATAACATATAGTTGTTCATTTTCATTTTGTTGGAATCCCTCCTCGATCCAACGGGAGAGGCGGGAAATATAAATAAATATTATTATTAATATTATTATTTTCATTTTTCTTGACTAAACATAGTACCTTACATTTATTCCTGTTCATTTTGTTAGTCCTCTAATCTATTATGGTAATTTGGAATTTTGAATGAGAGTATTGGTTGCCCCTCCTAATTTGGTGTCATCTGCAGATTTGATAAGCAAGACATTTACTCCATCATCCAAGTCATTGATAAAGATGTTGGACAACACTGGGTCCAGAAAAGAACCCTGTGGCACTCCACTGATCACTTCCCTCCAGGATGAACAGAGACCATTAGTGAGAACTATTTGGATTCAGTCTATCAACCAGTTACAAATTAACTTAACAGTAGCATTGATCAACCCACATTTTACCAGCTTGTCTGAAAGAATATCAAGGGAGACATCGTCAAAAGCCATATTGAAATCAAGGTAAACTACAGCCACAACATTCCCCTGATCTACTAAGCTTGTAATTCTATCAAAAAAGGAGATAAGATTGACAGGCTTGAAAGCAGTACATACAAAAACAGGGTGGTAGACTTTTCTTCTTTGGAAGACTTCAAAAGGATATTGGATAGGCCTGTTTCAGGAGTGCTTTGGTTGTGGGTATTCCTGCATGGCAGCGGTTCAACCAGGTGGCCCTTGCAGCCCCTTCCAACTCTTTGATTCCATGATGCAATGATTCTATTTTAAAAATGACAGGACTTGTTTTTGAGAAGCCCGTGCTGGCTTGTAGTAATCACATAATTTCTTTCTAAGAGAGTGGTCCACAAGAGGACAACACATCAGTACATGACATCCAACTGCAGCCTTTATTCATATGCTTTTCTTCTGCCAGTAAGTGGTTTTGGTGTTTCTGGTTCAGATATTTCTCCAGTTTGATTTGTAGAGGGCGTGTACAAGGTATAAGCAATGAACAAATACAGTGCGCCTTACACGGCTTCCAGTATACGCTGGAAGCGGCGCCAGAAGAAGTGGCACCATGCTCCAGAAAGAGTAATGGGGTGTGTGCCTGCAGTGTGCGTCCCACAGCACGCCATGGGCACTAGTCCCATTACCTCTAATGGGGCTCCAGCTTACGCAATATTTATCTTATGCCCCCGGGGGGGGGATCCAGAATGGATTCTCCACATAAGGGAAGAGCCCAGTGTATAATAATGCTCTTAGGCAACTGGATGTCATGCATTATGTTTTGTCTTCCTGTGATATTTTCCCTTGGAGAAACCTTTAAGAGCATCTACAGGCAAATATCACTGGGCTTTTTTAAACACCACTTTCTTCTTTTTTTAGTATTCTGAGATTTCTTGTCTTTATTAGAATGGATGCTTCTCTTTTCTTGACATTTTCTCCCCTCCATTCATCACCAGCAACTCCCACATCAACCTAGGAACTAGTCCTGAGTGAGACTTCTGGATTAAAATGTTAGTGGGAATATGCCACCCACCCATTGAACATGCATTGTGTGTCTGAAACATCTTCAAACAAGGCTGTGTATATGAGCACGTAATATGGGCTGAACTGTAATTTGAAGACTGGAAACAAAGCCAAAATAATCAATGTGGTTTAATTTTTCCATTAATGATCTCACAGAGGGAACAGTATGAACAGAATACTAATTAACATCCTAGTCAATGCTGAATTGGAAAGAATTACAAGTTAGCTTAGAAGGAGAAGCATTAAAAAATTTCAAAGGGTTCAGAGTTATGTGTTGACAATGAAATTAAGAGTGCCGTCCTAACTGGTGAAGATGGCCAAGAGCCAGCTCAGTCAGTGCTAGGCCGGGTAAAACTGTGGGGAATCCAAGCTTGTCCCAGTCTAGGGATGCTGGAAATTACTTAAGGCTGCCCTTGCTGTGGTCTAACTTTATGTCAGCTTTGTGATTTTATCCCTAAACTAGAAATGATTTGGGCATGGGTTTAAAAATGGGGGGAGGAATTTCTCCTGCATAAGAATTCTGCCTCACCAGTTAAATATACTTTCTGATAATTTCTGCTAATGTCTACAGTTGCTAATTTTTGGTAATTGCTAGTACTGTGGACCTTCCTTATACGTGGATTTGCCATCTGCGGATTTTGACATCCACAGATGGCAAGCCCATATTGTCCCCAATATGCATGCAGCCATACCACCACTAGGGGCAAAATAATAATAATAATAATAATAATAATAATAATTTATTTCTGTTTCCCACCTCCTTCCTTCCTTCCCTCCTTTCTTCCCTCTCCCCCTCCTTCCCTCCCTCCTTCATTCCTTCCCTGCTTCATCTGTGGCTTCTGTCCCAGTTTGGCTTTGTGGGCAGAGTCTGTCACCCAGTCAGCCGGGGCTGGGGCTGGGGCTGAGGCTAAGGTCCAATTCCCGGGACAGAGCCTCTGAGCTCCGAGACCCAAGCCCTGTGCTGGCCCCAGCTTCTTCTGGTCAACGGAGTTCCAAGGGAGCTGGGGCCACGGCTGGGGCTTGGGTCTCGGAGCCCAGAGGCTCCATCCTGGGTGCTAGGCCTGGAAACGGGGCTCTGAGACTCAAGACTCAGCCCTGGCCCCATCTCTGGCTGACTGGGCAGCAGACTCAGCTCCCACAGCCAAGCCAGGGCAGAAGCCTTGGATGAAGGAGGGAAGGGGGAGGGAGAGAGGGAGGAAGGAAGGAAGGAAGGAAGGGTGAAGGAAAGAGGAGAGAAGGAGCGAGGAGCATGGCCATGTGGCTGCGCCACCATTAAGGATAATATGACTTGAGCATCTGCAGATTTTGGTATCTGCTAGGGGTCCGGAACGGATCTCCCATGGATACCGAGGGCCCATTGTATTGCAGCAAATTATAACTTCATGTGATCATTTAGAAAAACAGTTTAGGCATCAGAAGATGTCATGTTGAGGATAGAACAAGCTTGTTTTCTGCTGTTCCAGATAGTAGGACCCAGAGCAATGGAGTCAAACTACAGGAAAAGAGATCCCACCTCAACATTAGGAAGAACTTCCTGACAGTAAGAGCTGTTTGCCAGTGGAATACACTTCCTCGGAGAGTGCAGTGGAGTCTCCTTTGTTGGAGGCTCTTTTTAATCAGAGGTTGGATGGTCATCTATCACTGGGAGGGCTTTGATTTGTGTCTTTCAGCATGGCAGAATGGTGTTGGACTGGATGGCTCTTGAGATCTCTTCCAAGTCTATGGTTTTATGATTATTTCTATAACTTTAAATGACATCATAGCTGTACAACTACAAGACATTGCATGAGAGGCATCATGTGCCTCACAGATAAACCCATTTCAGGTTTCTATTTGCCTTCAAAAGAGGCCAAACGCTTTCGTGGCAGTGAGTTGGACTGGATGGGCCTTGAGGTCTTGTCCAACCCTATGATTCTGTGAAAAGGGCAGGCAAAGTTACAAATGAAATACTAATACAGAAAATATAGGAGTTCCAGCTATGAGTTATTTTTTTCCTTTTAATTTTTTTATGAGTTTTTACAGTATGATTCTGCAGCAGAATCAAGAAATTGGTTCTCAGCAAGAGCCAGGGAGTCCATTTTGTCCAGCTATAGAATGTCTTTCCAGAGGTATATCTGCAAAGTAGGAGATTGGAGTTGGTGGGAATGATGATTTACATAATCAATAAGGATCATTCAATCTTTCTGAAATGTATCAGTTCTTTTTTGTCCACTGCAAAATCTCATCATATCATAACTTCTAATCTGGCAGCAGTGAAGGGGGAAAAAAAGATCAGTTTCCTATGTTTCAATTTAGAATTATCTTTAACAAATATGGAAAACGAAATCAAGATTGAACAGAAGTTAATGGTTTGATTAGTGATACAGAAAATTTGATACAGGACTGCATCCAAGAATTTTCTCACTTTGGGACATTCAATCCACATGTGCATATAAGAGCCTCTAGATTTACAACCCCTCCAGCAATCCGGAGAAAGTGTTTTGACCATTTTAGACTGAGTAACAGGTGTGAAATTCTATCGATGGATCGTTTTTAGAGTATTTTCCCCCACGGATGCTGAACAGGATTTGTATGAGAGTGAAGACCAAATATGTGCCTATACAGTAACTGATATCGTAGTTTTACGTTCTGATGGCCTTTCTAAGATGTGTGCTCAAGGATATAAGTGCTAGCATCCCTTTAGTGTGTGATGCAGTGTTCATACAAAAGTTTTCAAAAAAAGAGAGCAAACGTGGAGCTTCTCCTATTGAGGCTAGATGTGATGCAAAAGAAGCAATTTAGTGTACTTGAAGCCAGGTATTATTAGTTTGTTGTAGGGAGGATTTTATGGTAATGGGCTTTAGTAATCCACCAGAGAACAGGTCTAAGGTGTGGTAGATTCCACATTGCCACCATTGTCTGATTAGTAGGAACTGATTGGCTAAGTGAGAAAGAGGATGCAAGAAAAGGGGTTTAATGGGAGAGAGGTCAGGGGCAATTATTCCAGATGAAGAAAGGGTTAGATACCCTGTTAAGGTTTATGTTTTGAAGTTTAGTTATGAAGGTAAGTAAATTCAGTTGACTTCATTTTATGAACTTCTAGGCTTACCCACCTGGTAGCACTGTTGCCCTTAATTGGCTAAATGGGAAAGCCTGGAAATACAGTGTGATATCTGAGATTGCCAGACCTCCGTCATTTGAAGTAACGTGTCTAGTGGACTAAAAAAATCTAAGTCATTTCCTACTGAAAATGAATTGATTAATTAATTTTTGCCATTTTTTAAATCTAGATGGGGGAGATTCAGTGGGATTGTTTGAAACAGAAAAAAAGACATGAGGAATGAAGAACATCTTGATTAAGGTGATCCTGCCAAGGATGGAAAGATAAAAAGCCTTCCATTCTTTAGATTTGCGTAACATTCATGTATCTATCGGATTATAGTTTTGAGACATGTTGGATGCCTTGAGCAATGATTATTCCTAAGTAGGAAAAACCTGAGGGATGAAGTTGCAAGCCAATTAGATCTTGCCAGGATTTTTGCTATTAATGTGAAGTGTGTAAAGCCATCAATGTGGATTTGTTAAAGTTAATTCTTAGACCTGAATATCTACCAAAGTATTCAATTGTCTTTTTTAGAGGTAGAAATGATGATTCTGGTTGTGATTTAAAAAAAACAACAACACATCATCTGCATAAAGGGCAACCTTATGATGTTAGTTGATGTGAAAGCCAGTGATATCAGCATTATGTTGAATCAGGTTCTATCATTAATGGAAATAGGAGAGGTGACAATGGGCATCCTTGTCTGGTGTGCCTGGAGAGTATGAAAGGTGTTAAGGTTGTTGACCAATACTGTTGCCTACAATTTTTCATAGATCAGGCAGAGTTCTCCTATGAATACATATCCAAAGTCCACCCTTGGAGGACACCAAAAAGAAATGGCCATTACAGCCTGTCAAAGTCTTTGAAAGCACCAAGTGAAAGTAAGGCTAGAGAAGTCTTCAACTGGTTGGAATGGTGGATGATATTGAGTACTCTCTGGATTGGGTCTACTAGTCATCTGCCTGGCATGAATCCCACTTGATCAGGATCAATATACTCTAAAATAAACTCATTTATTCTTGAGGCTATAATGGGTAAATATTTTTGCATCCTGATTTTGACCTTTTCAGCTGCCACTCCAAAAATATGGAATGGCCACCATATTACATATTACATCTTTGGAGGCTTTTAAAAAGACGATAAAGACGGATATCTTCTGATAGGCCTTCCCAGGCTGACCTCCTTGTATTTGAGCTCTCCTATTGTCTAGCTGCTGCTGTCTAGTTGTTCCCACTGGCTATGATGGATTGTATTGGAACTTCACTGGAAATTGTTATTTTAATGCTGTTATAGGGTGGGAGGGAGATGGGGAATCGGAAGCTATTACATTTTGCTATGTTTTAATGTTTTAATATGTTGGATTTTTACTGTTTTTGACTGTTGTTACCCGCCTCGGTCCAACAGAGGAGAGATGGGATACAAATTATTATTATTATTATTATTATTATTATTATTGAGTACAATGGGATGAAAAGATTTAATTTCTGGGCATTCCTCTTTGGTTTTCAACATTTAGTTATTCGGGTTCTAGGCCAATCTCACTTTAAAAAGTATCTTGTTGCATTCAAGTCGATCATGGGATTTTCTTGGCAAGCGCTTTTAGACGAGGTTTGCCCTTGAGGCTGAAAGAATATGACTTGCCTAAGTTCACCCAGTCGGTTTATAATTACTATTAAAATGAGTTGTTGAGGAGCAGCCGTGTTGACCATACAATTTCTTTTAGCAAAATCTAAATAACATCATGCTGATACCTTTATTTGACCAACTAAATGCATAAGTATGCCATGCAGTCATTCAAAGCTTCAGAGGCTTTGCTTCTTCAGGTCTTAGATGTCTCTACACTAATTCACAGAGCATGGAAAATAAACAGGATGAACTTGAACCCCTTGCACAACAAAGCAAATATGAGATAATAGGCATCACTGAAACCTGGTGGGATCAGTCTCATGATTGGAATGTAATGATACAGGAGTATAACATTTTAAAGAGAAATAGACCAAACAAAAAAAGGAGGAATAGCATTATAAGACAAGTTTACACTTGTGGAGAGATCCAGAATTTATATTCTGGAAGTCAGGTGGTGAGCATCTGGATAAAAATGAAAGGGGAGGGAAACAACAGGGATGTAATTGTGGGAGTCTACGACAAACCCCCATGTCAGACTGAGGAACTGGATGTTGCCTTTCTAGAAGAGATGGTCACACATTCGGAAAGGTGAGATGTAGTAGGGATGGGTGACTTCAACTATCCTGATATTTGCTGAAATATCAGCCAAAACTTTAAAGTCTAGCAAATTCCTCACTTGCCTGGAAGACAATTTAATTGTCTAAAAGATGGAAGAAACAACAAGGGGATCAGCTATTTTAGATCTGATCTTAACCAACAGGTATGACCTGGTTAATGGGGTGCAAACGGTGGGATCCTTAGGTGGGAGTGATTGTGTTCTTCTGGAATTTGTTATACAGTGGAAAGGAGAAGCCAGGCATAGTCAGACACGCAATTTAGACTTTAGGAGAGCTGATTTCAGTAAACTTAGGGAAATGCTGGGGGTGGTCCCTTGGTCAGGAATACTGAAAGAGAAGAGAGTTCAAGATGGATGGGAGTTTCTCAAATGGGAGATACTGAAAGCACAATTTCAAACTGTTCCAATGAGGAAGGTGTCTCAAGAAACCAGGAAGGATGACTAAAAAACTTTCAATGGAGCTAGGTTTTAAACGGGGCACGCATAAGAAATGGAAAAAGGGGGAAACCACCAAAGAAGCATTAAAACAAATAGCGAGCACAAGTAGGAATAATGTCAGAAAAGCTAAAGCACAGAATAAGCTCAGGTTTGCTAGAGAAGTTAAGAACAATAAAAACGGCTTTTTTGCTTATGTTGGCAGCAAAAATAAGAAGAAGGAAATGGTAGGGCCACTATGTGCGAAATACTAATGGGACAGAGAAAAGGCAGAATTACTCAACACTTTCTTTGTCTCAGTCTTCTCACAAAAGGAAAAGGATGCTCAGCCTAAGGAAAATGGAGCAGAGGACACAATAGAGGAAATGCAGCACAGAATAAGTAAAGAGGTAATACAGGAATACCTAGTTAATCTAAATGAATTTAAGTCTTCAGGACCAGATGGACTACACCCAGGGGTATTAAAAGAACTAGGAAATATAATCAGAGAGCCATTGGCAATAATGTGGAGTCGAAGGCTTTCATGGCCAGAATCCATATTTTTTTTGTGGGGCTTTCGGGCTATGTGGCATGTTCTAGAAGAGTTCCTTTCTGACGTTTCGCCAGCATCTGTGGCTGGCATCCTCAGAGAATGATAGCCTGGAAAAGGATTGGATATATATACAATCTGTGTGACCCTGGGAAGGGAGGGGTGATTTGCAAATGTATTGTTCTGTTGCTAATGGCAGTCCTCAGGGTGGGAGGATATTCAAAAGAGGATTAATGTCTGCTACTTGGTGCTCATTGTCTGCTGAGAATCCCCTGACCCCAGGCTGTTTCTCATTTACATTGGTTGAGTCTTAACCTTGCTGTTCTTCAGGACTGGTAGCCAAGCCTTGTTTACCCTCAGGGTTTCCTCTTTCCTGTTGAAATTGTCCAGGTTTTTATGGATTTCAATGGCCTCCCTGTGCATTCTGACATGGTAGTTGTTGGCATGGTCCAGAATTTCAGTGCTTTCAGAAAGCATTTTATGCCCAGGATGGTTTATAGCATGTTCTGCTACTGCTGATTTTTTCCGGTTGACCCAGTCTGCAGTGTCTCTCATGTTCCTTAATTCTTGTCTGCACACTACGTTTGGTGGTCCCTATGTAGACCTGACCGCAGCTGCATGGTATGTGGTAGCCTCCTGCAGCTGTGAAAGGGTCTCTCTTGTCCTTGGCTGAGCAAAGCATTTGCTGGATTTTCTTTGTCGGTTTGTAAACCATTTGCAGGTTGTGTTTCCTCACCACTTTCCCTATTCTGTCTGTGACTCCTTAGATTTATGGTAAAAATATCTTCCCTTTGGGTGTTTGTTTGTCTTCCCCCCTCTGGGTTTTTCTGGGCCTGGCAGCCCTTCTGATGTCTGCCCTAGAGTAACCATTGGCCTGTAGAGCCTGGTCCAAGTATTTAAGTTCATCTTCTAAGAAGTGGGGTTCACAGATCCATTTTGCCCAGTCTACCAGTGGTTTTATTGTGCTGCTTTTTTGTCCTGGGTGATGGTTGGAGTTCTTATGCAGGTATCTGACCATATGTGTAGGTTTTCTATATACTGTGTGGCCCAAATGTTGGTTTGGTTGCGAATGACTAGGACATCCAAGAATGGTAGTATTCCTTCCTTTTCTTTTTCCATTGTGGATTGGATGTTAGGATGGATGTTGTTCAAATGGTTCAGAAATACAGCCAGATCTTCTTCTCCATGGCTCCAAATGATGAAAATGTCATCTACATATCAGAACCATGTTGCGGGCTTTTTCAGTGCTGTTTCCAGGGCTTGTTTTTCAAAGTGCTCCATGTAAAGCACACAGAGCCCTGTGATAGCAAACTTTTACAGTGCAATGCAATGCAGCAGCTAAAAAGGCCAATGCAATTTTAGGCTGCATCAATAAAAAGTATAGTGTCTAGATCAAGGGAAGTAATAGTGCCACTCTATTCTGCCTTGGTCAGGCCACACGAAGAATACTGTGTCCAGTTCTGGGCACCACAGTTCAAAAAGGATGTTGAGAAACTGGGGTATGTTCAAAGGAGGGCGACCAAAATGGTGACGTTTCTAGACACCATGCCTTATGAGGAGAAACTTAGGGAACTGGGTATGTTTAGCCTTGAGAAGAGAAGGTTAATAGGCGATAGGATAGCCTTACTTTAATATTTGAAGGGATGTCATATTGAGGATGGTGCAAGCTTTTTTTCTACTGCTCCAGGGAATAGGACCCAAAAAAATGGATGCAATCTACAGGAGAAGAAATTCCACCATAATATTCTTGACAGTCAAGGCTGTTAGACAGTGGAACACACTCCCTAGGATTGTGGTGGAGTCTCCTTCCTTGGAGGTCTTTAAACAGAGTCTGGATGGTCATTATTATTATTATTATTATTAACCTTTATTTATATAGCGCTGTAAATTTTCACAGTGCTGTACATACAATCTTATATTTAGATGGTTCCCTGCCCTTAGGCTTACAGTCTAAAAGAGACAACACAAAAGGAAGAGGGGAAGGTGGTGGGAAGGGGATGAGTTCCAGTGGTTCTTCTGGGGCCTGGACCAAGGCAGATGGACTGGAGGAAGGGCACAGCTTCTTAATACATAGTCCATCTGTCAGGTATGCTTTGATGGAGAGTTCCTGCATGACAGGGCATTCGACTGGATGGCCCTTGTGGTCTCTTCCACTCTACGATTCTGTGATTCTATGAAGATGGCAATTTATGTTTGAAGTTTTGAAGAAAATGGAGATGGAAGAGATTTTCATGGCAAATATCAAACAAATATGTACAATTATTGAGAAATGGGGAAAAAAGAGATGAATTTGAAATAACTAAACAGAGATGTCTGCTTTTGCCTTTGCTTTTCATATTGGTTCTAGAAATTCTAACAAATAGAATAAGAAATATAGCAAAAATCAAAGGAATAAAGACATAAAGGGCATACATATAAATTGAGGTCATTTATGGATGATGTGGTTATCATGCTGGAATATTCACTGATAGGAATTGAACATGTAATGTCAGAAATAAATAAGTTCAGAAAAATTGCAGGGTTTCAACTGAAGAAAGAAAAAACATGGATAGTCACAGAAAATATGAAAAGATCAGAAGAAGTAAAGCTTGAAGTGAAATCAGGATGCAGAATAAAAAGAAAAATTAGGTATCTAGGAATATGGATTACAAATAAAAATATACACTTATTCAATAATAGTTACACAGCTGTGTGGAAGGAAATAGACAGTGACCTTCAAAAATAGAACAAGTTGAAATTGATCCTGACTGGAAAAATAGCAGTCATCAAAATGAATGTCCTGCCCAAATTAATATTTCTTTTTCTTAATTTTCCCATTGTTTTGGATTAAAAAAAACCTTTAGAGACTGGAACAAAGAATTAAGGAATTTCATTTGGAGAGGAGAAAAACCTAGAATTAGATTGGAAACATTAAAAGATTATAAAGAAAGAGGAGGATGTGAAACTACCAGATTTAGAGCTATACACTCAAACTTGTGCATTGGAGAGAGGAAATGGATGAAATTTTAAAAAGCTACTGGGTTTAGAAGGTGCAAATCTAAGACATGGGATACATGCATTCGTAGTATAATAAAATAAAGGCGAATAAAGAATTCAACAATCATATAATAAGAAAGGCATTATTAAAGTTTTGGTATCAAATAAAAAGCAAATTTTATAATAAAATACCTACATGGATCTCAATCCAGGAAGCTTTTTTTCTGAGATGGGAAACAGTTCAACATTGGATAATGCATAAAGAACTAATTATGAAAGGTAGAGAAGGTAACATTTGAATAAGAGCAAGAGAGGAATTAGAAGAACAGAATATTAATGTGCAATGGTTCAGTCACCTCCAAATGAAAATGAAATTCAATAATAATAATAATATTTTATTTCTAGCCCATCACTCTGAACAAGCAATCAGGGTGGGGTACAAAAGAGAGTTAAAACAACAGCAGTTTAAAATATCCAATCCCATCCCCGCCTCCCCCCCCCAAAAGGATTAAATCAAACAACAAGTTAAAACATAGCATGAAATCAACAATATCAACAGTGTCAAACCGAAAGTCCTTGAGCTGTGTGGGTAGGCAGAGACTGGATCACTCTACAACCAGAATTTGGAGCCGAGAAGTATCAGGGATTTTCCAGGAAGGCCTGCCGGAAGAGATGCTTTTTTGAAGCCATCAATGGATGAAATAAGACACATTTCATCCGGCAGGTCATTCCATAGCTTAGGGGCAACCTCTGAAAAGGCCCTCTGGGAGGTCTGCACCAACCTGGTTTTAATAGGTTGTAGCAGGTTCCTCCCAGAAGAACGCAGTGTGTGTGGGGAGGGGGTTTCATACGGGAAGAGGCAGTCTCTAAGATAGGATGGATCCAAGCCCTGTAGGGCTTTATAGGTTAAAACCAACACCTTGTACTGTGCCCTGAAACTAATTGGCATCCAGTGGAGAGACTTAAGTACAGGTGTCATATGTTCTCTCCTGGATGTACCAGTAATAAGTCTGGCTGCCATATTTGTAGTTTCCAAGTTAAGCACAAGGGTAGCCCCAAGTAGAGAGCATTACAGTAGTCCAAACGTGAGGTTACCAGTGCATGTACCACAGTTTCCAGATCCCTCATGTTCAGGAAAGGGATTAAGATTTCTCTAAGCAAGGTTTTCAGGAAAATTCTAATGAGATAGATAAAATATTCTGGTCTTGAGACAATAAAAAAGTAAATAGATTATACAAACTTCTCTAATCAAGAGATTTAGAGGGTGAACTAGTTAAACCATCGATGATACAATGGGCGCAAGATGTGGGACATAATATTTCGTTAGAGAGATGGGAAAATGCACGAAGAACAAACAAATTCACTGCATCACAAGACTTAAAAGATAATTTTCTTTAAATGTTTAGCAGATGGTATTATACGCCCTGGAAGCTAGACAAAAATCTATAATCTCTTTTTTATTTTTAAAGAGCTAACAAATTATTGATTTAGTAGATGTAATAAAGCTGGTCATGTAGGACACCTTGCCCATTTGTGTTATTTCCAAATCTGCAAACCTATAGATCAGGTCTACTGAAGAGTCTCAATGAAAATCCATAATCTCAATAACAACAAATGTTGGAAGTGTTAGAAAAAAAATAGATACATTATACCACATGTGGTAGACATACCCCAAAATAAAGACATTTTGGACAAAAATACATGCAATTATACAAAAAAAAATGTTCAACTTACACTTTTCACTCAATCCAGAGATCTACTTACTCAGTATAACTGATTCTAAATAAAGACGATGAGGTTAGATATTGGATCATTTTATTATATCTTCTAGATTAATTATAGCAAGGAAATGGAAAACAGAAGCTATCCCCTCTATAGAGGAATGACTTCAAAAGATTTGTGAGATGTGAGAAACTGATAAATTAACACAATTGATAAATAATAAATCAGCACAAGAAATTGGAAATGAATGGAACCCAGTTGTTAAATACTGGACAGGGATATGGGACATAAACTGTATTTTACTATAATTTAACTTAAACTACCGAAAAATTGAAATATTCACCAAAAAATTATATCTGACAGTAAAAATGTCATACGATACATAGAAGGAATGTAAAACGCTTGTAGACAAATGATAGTAAGTGGATAATAGACATAAGTAGCAAAATGTTGCAAGAGGTGCTGTGATATAAATAATGTCAATCAACAAGAACAATGGCCTATTCTAGATTGGCAAAAAGAAGTGTGTTCATGGCTGCATGAAACTCTAGCCTTTAGATGAGAAAAAGGGAAAGTGTGCCATGAAAACGCTTTTTTTGCATTTCAGGGGAGAAGAAGCGCCTTTAAAAAGGTGCTGGTTTTCCCAGCTTCTTTTTTAAAAACTGTGGAACAGCGCAGCTCCATCTAAAGGCTGTGGTGCAGCTGCTAAGCATTAAGGAAAAGGCAACTTCATGTCACACTTTCCTGCCAATCTAGAAAGCCCCAATGTTTTCTAAATTGCAAAAAAATTGGGAGTGGCAATAGATTGATATAAAACATACAGGAGCAGGGAAGGAATGTGAAATTTATGTCTGTGATATATAGTTGTGCACTCAATGTAACCAATGTAATATGGGTTATTTTTTTTACTTAGCTATAGGTTTCATATTATGTATATGAGATGTATACATTATATAATATATGAGGTGAATTATGCTCACATTTGTAAAACCATAGTAGCGGTGGAAGAAACAGGAAGTCAGAGAGAGAGATAAAAAAGAAAAGGAAGAAGAAATGAAGATAAGTTAAAGAAAGAAAACTCTTTTTATATATAGTGGTCCCCCGGTTTACGAATCCCCCGGGGTACGAAAACCCCGGGGTACGATACCGGCGGGACCACTAACATATCCCCCGGGATCCGAAAGATCCCCCGGGATACGGGAAAAAAACCGCGCGGCCCCTTTAAATCGGCCGCACAGTCCGTTCAAAATAGCGGTCCCCCGGGAAACGAATGCTTCCGGGTTATGAAAGGTAATCCGGAATGGATTACCTTCGTAACCCGGGGGACCACTGTAATAGACAGTGTTTGTGTTAGAATGAAGCTTGGAATCAAAGGATTGTCAAAAAATTGAATACAGTGGTCCCCCGGGTTACGAAGGTAATCCATTCCGGATTACCTTTCGTAACCCCGAAATGACCATATCCCGGGGGACCGCTTTAGTGGACGGACCGTGCGGCCGATTTAAAGGGGCCGCGCTTTTTTCCGTTTTGTTCCCCGGGGGATCCTTTGGATCCCGGGGGAATTTTTGCGGTCCCGCCGGTTTCGGACCCCGGGGATTTCGTTCCCCGGGGGATTTGTAACCCGGGGGACCACTGTACAAATATTAATTAAAAATTACTTTAGTGATGGAATAGAAGGCAGGCTTATCAAATCTGAAGACAATATCAAGTTAGGACAGGGCTAGTTAATATAGAATTCAAAATGACTTTAAGAGATTGGAGAGCTGGGCCAAAACTAACAAAATGAAATTCTGCAGAGATACAATCCGGACACCATCTAAGCGGCAACAATGAAAAACACAATAGGATAGGTTACACTCAGCTTGAAAGCAGTACATGTGAAAAAGATGTAGGGTTGTTGTTGTTGAGTACAATCTCTGTGGGTCGTAGTAGACTAACACTGTGGACAAAAAAGCCAATGCAATTCTCAGCTGTATCAAAAGGACCAGACTGAGGGAAATAGTAGTGCCGGAGTATGTTGCTTTGGTCAGAGTTCACCTGGAATAATGTTTCTAGTCCAGGGCACCATAGTTCAAAAGTGGTATTTATAGACTGGGTGATAAAGAGCAACAAAGTTCTGGAAATGATGCCTTATGAAGAACAACTTAGGGAGCCGGAGAAGAGAAGAGTGAGAGGTGACATGGTAGCTATCTCTAAATATGTGAAGGGATGTCATGTAGAAGATGGAGCCAGCTTGGTGTTTTTTTGCTGTTCCAGAGACTACAACACAAACTGATGGATTCAAATTCAAAAGAAAGAGAACTGTTTTTAATATAAGAGTTGTCTGACAGTGGAATAGATTGTTTCGGAGTGTGATGGACTCTCCATCTTTGCAGGTCTTTTAAACAGAGGTTCAGTAGACATCTTTCAGGAATGCTTTAGCTGTGCAGCTCCATGGCAGGAGGTGGACTGGATGGTCCTGGTTGTCCTTCCAAGTTCTAAAATTCTGTGATTCTATCATTATAGACTTGCAGTATCCATTTTGATTAATGACTGATTAATGATTATTTGATTGATTAATGATTAGTTGTTTAATATTAGGCACAGAAAACCTTTGACCATTTCAGTGTCTTCATCGTCCAGCCCTACATTCATCTCTCCCTGTATAGGATGTGATCCTGCTGCCACCAAGCAAATTCTATTAAGTATCCTTAGCAGCAGCATGGTCAAACATCAACAGATGTGTACTGACACAAAAAGGGTTATTTTATTTTTAGTGGGACTTGCTAGATAGTTTCCCCTTAGCCTGGCAGTTCAAGCCTGCAAGCAAACCATTAGTTGGGGGCAGACTCCCCAGTAAACCTCCCTGTTAGCAAATTGCTGGTTTGGTTCTCATAACCATTAGGATGGGAGATGGATTGCAGACCAAAAAAAAGAGAGAGAGAGAGAGAGAGAGAGAAATACAAGTTGTGCATATAATGTTTTAAGATAATGATCTTTGCCAATCTGATTATGAATACTAGAAATGCATCTGTTCTATTTTTTTCACAGGGCAGGCACATCATGGTCAAGTTTCTTACCTTGTTCCTCCGGTTCATCTGGACTCTGATCTTGAGAAACAGTCATTTAAGGGTGAGTTGGTAATGTAATAATTCTGTGCTGAAAGTGTGCATTAACTTATCACAGTTATTGATCCTGTGAGAAGTATTTTATTTGGGGGAGAGTATTTGGTGGCTGAGCAGATGTGATAAGGAACAAAAAATGCTTATGCAATTGCCCCTAAAATATTGTATTGAATATTTTCATGAGTCTGCCCGAAGTAGGCTTCTCTAGGGTAGGTATTCTTCATACTGGATACAATCTTATATACAGAACTGAAAATCCCTGCCTCAGTTGAATCCCTGAGGGTTCAGACAAATATATATGGAAAGAAATGCCAACCTGGGCTCAAGTGATTAATGGCTTTAAAATCAACACTTAGGCCACCATCCGGTTAATGAATTGTAATGGTATAAATTGAATGTACACTGCCAGAACTCTCTTTTCTGGTCAAACTCTGTTCTGACCATGTAAAAACCAAAACACTACTAGGTCACCTTGTAAGCCCATGGCCATTTCCATGTTGCCAGAGAGCTTGGGGGATGAGTAGGAACATGTCCAGCTATTTTCTTGCAGGAATGCTGCAAAGTTGTAATTTGCAGAGACCTTGTCGAACCCTCCGAGGTTTCTCCAAATGCTATTGCTGTGCAACCAGCTACAGGAAGAGAACTGGATAGAGTCGTACCAGCTCTCACACTCCAGTAGTACAGAAATGGCCGTGTTGGGAAGGGATGTGTGCATTGCTTACTAGGTGAGTTTTTGAGGGGTTTTGAAGTTGGATGTACCTGTGGGAGAGAGCTATATGTTGCCAATTTGTCTCTTCATGCTGGATATCCGCCTTTGATTTCAGCCAAGAAAGAGACTGGTATCCAGAGCAGATGGCAAATTAGTTCATAACATGTAATATGATCCTATTGGGTAGTCTCTATTAACTGCTGACATGCTGAGTTTGGAGCTGCAGGCATTTCCAGACATTTGAAAATAATCAATAATCCAAATAGGAGGTGACTGCAGTATCTCCAACAGTTGCAAGTCTATCTCTCTCTAAGTGGGGTTATAATTGATTTGTCAGTCTAAACTGATAAAAGGTGCTCCAAGGCATGGAAGTCATATGCCTTTTTATTGTATCCAGTAAGGGTGGATCCAAGCTACATACTTGATTCTTGAGGAGGAATGCAAGCTCTTCCAGAATAGGGTTAGCACCCGTCAACTAGACAGAGGAAACATTTGTAAAGTGGGAGGCTTTCATGGACGGCATCCATAGTTTTTTGTGGGTTTTGGGGGCTATGTGGCTGTGTTCTGGAAGAGTTTATTCTTGACATTTCACCAGCATCTGTGGCTGGCATCTTCAGAGAATGCTGGCATGAAAATGAGTGGGGTATATATACTGTGTGACCCTGGTTTGAGAGGAAGTGATTAACATGTTAATCTCTGTGTTGGTCTGTTGATGAATTGCAAGGCCTCAAGGTAGAAGGATATGTGAGGAGGATTTGTGTCTATTCAATTAGTGATCCAGTGTCTTCTGGGAAAGACCCTGACCCTGGTGATGTTCATTGGCATCTGCTGTGTCTTGATTTTGGTTTTTTTTTCCAAAATTGATAGCCAAACCTTTTTTACTTTTAGGGTTTCTTCTTTCTTGTTAAAGTTGTCCAGGTGTTTGTGGATTTCAATGGCCTCCCTGTGAAGAACACTTGCCGAAAGTATCTCACTCTCTTGTCCATTACGGGTCTCAGTTTTCTGATCAATTCCCCAGGTGTTGGAATCATCAGTTGCCTTCCCTATGGAAGGAGAAACATATTTGGATGTCATTAACATACTTCAAACCCATATTTCACACTCCTAGATACAATTACAAAATTACAATTACAAATTACAAAAGTGGCAGTTTTCTTATATAGCACAGATAGTTGTCAGTTATCAGAAAAACAACACAGTGTCTGGTCTGGTATAGCAGCCAATCAATCAATCAACCTCTGTAGAACTCTCCACCAACACCACATTTCAAATAAATTGATTTTCTTCCTCTCAGTGTTTTTCACTGTCCAGCTTTCTCACTCATATGTAGAAATCAGAGGTACTATGGCTGGATGCTTCTGACTTTGGTATTTAATTATTCATCTTTACCTTGTTGGTGGCTGTGCTGACAGTAGCAATGCTGCTGGTGGGGTGTCAAGATCTGAGTCCCTGATATTCCTGCCTTGCCTGTTATCTAATTGGGTTTTGTCTTAGGTCTGCTTTGTTTCATGCTACTAGATGCTGGCCTAGGTCATGCTAGTGGTGCCATGTGGTAGGGAATAGACATCTAGCCTAATGAGCAGACATGGAGGTGAAAAGATATATACCAGGGATTGCCAAGGTCAGTTCTGTCAGAATTCCCCGTAGAAGGGAAAACAATTGGTCGGCCTGAGAAAGAATATGTTTTGGCTTTTTGACAAATGAGGTTTGAGCATGGGAAAAAGTTTGAATTGCCTTGTGCTCTTATTATATTCTGTAACAGAAATGCCTTCGTCCTAACAACATCACCATCCTGTGAATTGATGCAGCCTAAAATTGCATTGTCCTTTTTAGCTGCCACATTGAACCGTTGACTCATTTTCAACTTATGATCTACTTGGACTTCTAGATCCCTTTCACATGTAGTCTCATTCACCCAGATGTCCCTCACATTGTATTTCATTTTTCATTTCATTTTTTCCACGCTAAATGCAGTACCTTACATTTCTCCATGTTGAATTTTATTTTTTTAGCTTTGGCCTAGCTTTCTAGTCTATTCAGGTCGTTTTGAATTTTGATCCTGTCCTTTGAGGTATTAGCTACTCCTCCTAATTTGGTGTCATCTGCAAATTCGATAAGTATGTCCTCAATTCTTGTCATGGATAAAGCAAGTGCCCAGGGGTGCAAAAGAAAGCAGACCAAGGAAGAAGGGGGGGGGAAGCATACTCAGAGCCCACAGAGTTCAAGGAACATGTTGCACAAAAGAACAGCCAAGAAATAGCAGCAGAGCAGGGGGCAGTCGGAGAGGAGCAGCCATGGCAGGTATGAAACAAATTAGAGAAGAAAATAGTCATAGTTTTCACAGTTAAAGTGCAAAAATTGAAGCCTTAGCATTAAAAGAAATATCCTTTTCTCTCATTTTCAGTGTTGGAACATGTACACACTTCTAAAAATTGTAGTTTTAGTTAGTACATGTGTGCAACTTTGCCTTGAAGAGTTGCACTGTATTCCAATTGTGCAGTTTTTAAGGCTATGAAGAGCTGACAACATCTACACTAGTTCTAACTGAAATTAAAAAAAAAAAAAGGAAAACAAAACAATCGTTCACAGATTAGAAATGCTCATTATACAGTCCAGTCCCTAAGAAAAGTAACCAGGATTGCAGTAACCACAGGACCTTTGCATTAATTTCCCATGATAGAAAGATGATGTACAAAATTCTACAACAATGACTTTTAACCATGTATAGAATGAGCAAAGCTAGATGTTTAAGCTTGGTTCAGGAAAGGAAGAGGCATGAGGTATATATTGCAAACATGTTTTGGATTATGAAATGCACCAAAGAATATATAATTCTTCATAACACCACTCTAGGAACACAAGAATACAGCAGATTTAGAAAAGTTTTCTTCTATAAGTAAAGTTGATAACAGCACGGAGTTGTTCTCAGCATCAAACACAGCAATTAAGCACAGCTATTAAACATGGCAAGACCATGTCTGGACAACGAGCCTGACATTCTGTCACCCCAGACTATATCTAACCCTCTTTTCAAGACCAATGCAGTAACGTTCATTACTAAGTATCACTACAACCAAGCATTAGCCTGCTGCTGGCTTATCAGCATAGCATGCATAAAATTTTTGTACCAGTGTAGGGGCCCTTACAGCTTTGGAATCCACTCACTCCTGCTCCCCTGTCAAGAAGTGTTTCCATCGTACAAAATACTGTAATTTGCCCTTCTAAACTCTAGAGAGCAGAATTTTCAACACCTCAGACCACTATCAATAAAGACAGGTGGCAGTTACAGATCTATTTGTCACCATGGGTGTAAGCCTACTGTTGGTTCCAGCTGCCTGAAATGAAACACAGGGTAAATGTGTCTATAAGCTTTAGGTAACACCAGTTCAACAGTCACTTCATTAATCAGTCTTTTTATGACAAATGGTCTCACGTAGTTTGGTACAAGTTTTTTGGAAGGCAGCAAAGTTTTTACAAATCCAACATGGCTTTCAGATCATGACGTTGTTGAAGAATTTTGAGCCACAACCCCTCCAGTACATATATTCAGTCCCCTTTGCATTATGCAACATCTTTCAAAACCAATTCACTTTCCCTCCACAGAGATTCTTTTAAACTTTGTGAAAGGATTCCTCCACCTTAGATGGTTGTCTCTTCTGTTTGGTTTGACTGTGCATCATTACAGCCAATCCCAACTGCTTAGGAGAGAACAGTGTGTCCACTACATCCTCCTACTCCATGCTGGGGTAATCATGACAATGTGTCCCCCAGAAAAATATATCTCCCAGGCAAATATTTTAACTGACATTTGAACTTATAAAAGAACATTGCCCATCAAATTCAACTCAACCTTCTAGGTGTCTTCAATGCCTCCAGGTTTCAATGGTCAGTTCACACCACAAAAGGACAAGTAGATACCTCTAATAAATGCCACCAGACTTCTAAAGCCTACTTAATGGCTGTAGCTTTCCCCCCTCAAACTTTTAGCCAAAAATGAGCTCATGACATCAATTTTGTTGTTGTTGACAGTTAAGCACATGGTGGTAATAGTTCCTGATCATTTTTTTCATCAAACATCCCTCACCACAAATGCCTGAGTGGGGTCAGGATATTTGAGGATGGGTTCAGAACTGAACAGTTGTTTTACTTGTTTTAGAACTAAACAGTGGATGCTTGGTGCTTTAGCTCCTCCAAAGTTGACACTTTTCACCCCACTTTACCTTAGTGCTTGACTTGATTTCTGATATCCTTTGTCTTTCTTTTTTGTCTTCAGCAAATCAGTTGGTGGCAAGGCCACTTGAGTGAATAAACTAACTGTAAAAGTTGGCAAACTCCAAAGAATTCTGCAATTGCTTTTGCATTCTTTTGAGGCTCCTAATTCAAAACAGCTCTTACTTTTGTAGGATCCATTTCTGTGCCCCTGGTTGAAATACAGTATCCCAAGTAATCTAATTTGTCTGTGTGGAATTCACACTTCGACAGTTTTACATATAACTGGAAGAGAAGAAAGTGAAGGCAGTACAAAGCAAGTTTATACTTGAACATGAAGAAATAGTGATCACAGTTGATTTACAACACAAATCCTTCTAATCAATCTTTCCATTTCTATGCAAGTATGAGTCTGGCCACTGTCACCACAGACAGAACCAATCTTTCCAATATTGCTAAACCAATATTTAGCAAATATAATTCAGGACGTAGTTGAAATTCATCCTTAGTATTTCTGACATTAAGTTATTGATTTGGGCTCAACACATCTTAACTTTTTCACAGGACCACCAAGTATGGTAAAATGTCCCAACGTTAGTTGTACACTTCCAGTATTTTTTGCTTTGGGTTTTATAAATCTTTGCTATTTGTTTGGTATACGGTGCCACCTGCGAAACATTTTATATCAGTTTTCCTTTTCTCCATAGTTCAACATAAATTTTATGCCTCTTGCCCATGCTTTCCCCCATTTTTCCAGTTTTCCAATTCAGCATCCTGACCCCACATTGCTTCTAATTTCTTCTTAACCATATGAAAGGTTTTGACTGTCATCCAATAGGGCCTTTCTTTCTTTTTGACTACAAATAATGTTTTTTTCCCAATTCATTACCATGTCCCTCATTTTGGTCAAGGGTTCTTCTGGTTTCCTTTCAATTAGGCTTAGTAGCCTTATTGCAAATTTGTTCTTTACATTCTACAGGTATGTTCGTTAGGTTGAATTTTTGTTGACAGACAGTGTACTTTTTCAGCTTTATTCTAATTTTTGATGTTAACAGTTACCTTTTGTGCCACAATTAGCTGAACAGCATGTCTTCAGCGAACAAACTGTTGGTCTCACAAAATCCAAGTTGTTCTCTTGTCTCATTTCTTGATTATAAGCCAAATTCTACAGTGTTTGGTTCTGCTATGTTTACTACTTTTGCATTCCAATCACACATGATATCAATATGTCCAGTTTCAATGTGTTATCAATTGCCTCCTGGATTCCAATGTAGATTTTTTTAAAAATTTCTTTTTCCTCTATTGTTGGCACATAGACTTGAATCATGATTATGATGGTAGGTTTTCCGTGAGTCTTATGAGTTTGGAGGTATGTAATTTCATACACACACACAGGACCTTCAACTAATTAAACAAATTATTGCAAAATACTCAAACTATCAGTCCTGACAGCTTTTGATTGGGGCATTTGAACTTACCTCCAATTATATATCCAAACAGAATGTTTTGAAACAACAGCGGAAGCAACAGACTCTTTCTACTTTGCAGATACAAAAGGTGACAGGAACCTAGAGTGTTGCCTTGTATCAATGGTCTTCCAAAGAGCTCCGTCCGCACTGAGTGGCATTTGCTCGGGGGGGGATCCGGCAGGGCTCTTTCCAGCTTTCCCTCTTTTGCATGCAAAACATGTGCTCTGTCATTGATCTATGGGACACCCTGATTCTAAAGGACTTGCCAAGTCAAAAATTTAATTTGCCATCCCACCTTGTCCTAGAAGATTCCTATTCAATCCACCTCCCAAAGAAAGAACTTACCAGTGATGCTTGGATTATCGGGAGTATGCTAAAATGCTCTCATTGCGTGGTGCTATGCAAGCGTTCTTTCTGGCCTTCCCAACAAAAAAAATTAGCAGCAAGTCTTTTTGTTAAATAAAACCTTATTCAAAATATATCGTATATATATTGTACAATATCTCACGATCATAAAACAATGGTATAAAATGGTATAAAAATTGTATTGCACCCGGAAACTGATTGGCAGCCAGTGGAGAGCCTTGACCACAGGTGTTATGTGCTCTCTCCTAGATGTTCTGGTGACAAGCCTGGCTGCCATATTTTGCACCAACTGAAGTTTCCGGGTTAAACGCAAGGGTAGCCCCATGTAGAGCGCGTTGCAGAAATCCAGGCATGAGGTTACCAAAGCATGTATGACAGATTCCAGGTCCTTCATGTCCAGGAAAGGGCGCAGCTGGCATATCAACCGAAGCTGATAACAGGCACTCCTAACCGTCGCATTCACCTGACTAGTCATGTGAAGCGACAAATCCAGAAGTACCCCCAGACTGCGAACAGAGTCCTTTGAGGAGAGTGTGATTCCATCTAGGACTGGAGACTGTATTCCCAAGCCTGGTTTCAGGCCTGTAACTGTCAATACCTCCGTTTTGTCTGGATTCAGTTTCAATCTGTTCCCCCTCATCCAATCCATTACTGCCGCAAGACAGTCATTGAGAGGAGAGACGCCATCTGAAGTCTGTTCTGACGATCTGGACATGGAGGGGTATGTCTGAATGTCCTCAGCGTACTGAAGACACTGAGCTCCATGCCTCCGAATGATCTCGCCCAGCGGCTTCATATAGATATTAAACAGCATTGAGGACAGGATGGAGCCGTGAGGGACACCACAATTAAGCTTGATTTTCGAAGAGCAACTGTCCCCGAGGATTACCCTTTGGGATCTGCCGGAGAAAAAGGACCGGAACCACCGAAGAGTGGTGCCTCCAATCCCCATCTCCCTCAGCCGATCCAAAAGGATGGAGTGATCTACAGTGTCAAAAGGTCCAAGAGCACCAACAGGGTCATACTACTCCTGTCAAATCTGTTGATACTCAGGCAGAGGTCATCGGCCAGAGCAACCATGGCAGTCTCAACTCCATGTTCTGTCCTGAAGCCGGTTTGAAATGTATCGAGATAATCGGTTTCATCCAAGACAACCTGGAGTTGGAAGGCGACTGCTGTCTCCATCACCTTGATCAAAAATGGGAGCAGGGATACTGATCTATAGTTGTTCCTGTCCAGGGGGCCAAGGGAAGTTTTCTTCAGAAGGGGCTTAACAACCGCCTCCTTCAGACAGGATGGTAAAAACCTTCCTTAAGGGACACATTGATTGTGTCCCGAAGGAACACCCTCAATGCGTTGCCCCCCTGGACGATCAGCCAAGATGGATGGGGATCGAGAAGGCAAGTCGTCTTCCTCATGTTTCCAAGATATAAGTTCCTAAGACTGGACATTCTCTCCAATATAGAGGTGATACAGATTTATCATCTGAGATTTTCTAATAGGGGTCAAATATCATTTATATATTAGCTTTAGAAAATTCTCTCTGGTTAAAGCTGATCTTGACTTCAACCCAGAAGATGACCAAATAGCACACTAATCTGATTCTGGAATTGATATATTCAGTTCACTTTCCCACAACGTTTTGTTACAGCAGCAAGTCTTTTGACCACGTAAATAAAGGTACTTGGGATGACTTTGTGCATTGGTACCCACACAGCACCACCACACCGGCTGGCCTTTCTAGCTGTACAATTGTAAAACAACCGCTTTCTCAGCTTTGAAGGAATGGAAATTGTTACAATGATCCTGGCCTACCTCTGCTACTTCAAAGTTGCTAGAAATACTGAAAACCCATCACATTCACACCAGAAAGCAGAACCACATCAAATGCAGTAAATCCAGGACAGCTGTGGAAATCTGGCAAAAGATTACCTTTAACTGGAAGCTGTGGGAGGGAAAGAGGGAGGGAGGTCCTGACTGCACTGCTGGCCAAAATCTGTGATTTTTGCACGCTTCCGACCTGCATAATAATACTCAGCATTCACGTGAAAGAACAGGTTGCTTACCTGTCTACCCTAGAAAGTAGGTCCTTCATCTCCCCCCTACCCCTGAAGCAGCAATTGCCTGATACCATTGATTTCCATTCATTTAAAAAAAAAGGGGGGGGGGAGGAGGAAATCTGTGATCTCAATAATCCATGGCTGAAATTCCACTCTAAAATGACTGGTATAAATTCCTTCCCGTCAGACTACATTTTAATACTAAAGACTATTTCCTTTTATTTCTTGAACATTCAGTTCAAGAATTATATTATTCTTCTGGCCAGCCATTTACCCCCTCCCCTCCATTTATGAATGGAAACGCATGCCTTCATCCTAACTGAAGCTGACGTCCACTGAGCCCTTTTTGTAAGAACTGGAGTGCCATGTTAATCGGCTTCAGACGGCTTTTCCTTAGGTTTCCTGTATGTGAAATAGTTCTTCTTGCTGCACTTTTCCTACCGAACAATAATTTATTCCTAAGTGGTGTTGACTGAAACTCAACGCTCTACTCCATGATTATGAGCTCCTGGATAATGACATGCATTATTATAAGAAACATTGGAAGCACCTTTCTCTCCTGTTTTGTGTGTCATTTTATCATTGTTGTGGGTATCTCGTGTTTATCCCTTGGCTTCCACCTGGGTGTTCCTGTTCCCATGTGGATATGGTCAAAAGTGCACCAGCCACACTAAAGAGGGACCTGAAGGGTGCTGGTTCTGTCTTGTTTTCCCCCATGTGGTTCATCATTGATGTGTTGTTGTATTTTATGTTTTAATAGACTGCATGACTACTAACAGGAAATCTTGTTACTGAGGGGTTTAAATGTTAAATTAATAAATAAATAAATCATGTACTCCCCCAGCCCCATCCATGTCCTCATAGAAAAGGCCCCAGAGCTCAAGAAGGCCCCAGAGCTCAAGAAGGAAGTGCCTGTGGGTGAAATACTTTGGCCCTCAGTCGTCTCTGGACTAGATAAGTGTGGCTTATACTGAACCTATTAATTTCATTGGGCAAGCAGTTTTCAGAGGTGGTTTTGCAATTGACTTTTTCAGAGATTTAACTTACATCATCTCTTTAGTAGTCTCTCATCCAAGTATTAACCAGAGCTAACCGTGCTTATCTTCCAAGCTGAGGAGGGATCTGGTGCACATGCACTACCATTTTGTTTCCTTTTCTCCTAAAACTAGAATCTGGGTCACCCAGTGTCAGGATTAGTCAATCTTGCCATGTTTTCATGTTAATATTTTGATGATGTAAGATGTCTAGATGAACACCAATGTAGCGCTGCTTGCATATATATGTTTATGCTTATTCATGTCCACCCGTCATAGCATCACAGGGCTGTGATGGGGAAACACAGTTGCACAGCTCATAGAGGTGATTTTTTTTTGTCAATATCATATGTCATAAGAGGCCTGATACACATAGAAAAACAAGTTATATAATAATGTATTTTCTTTCATATGTTATATAGTATATTGTTTGATTATATGGTTAATAGACAGTGAAAGTCCTGTCCAGTATTAGGGGGAGGACTGAGGCTGGCTATCATTGACTAGGACCAAGAAGATTGGGCTGCCAGCTGCAAGAGAGAGGAATTTTCCTATTGTAAGCTTCTGTCTTTCAGCTGACAGTGAGAACAGCAGGGAAATAGCTGGCAAAAATCAAAAGTATCTTAAATGTTATGGGAACAGGAGAATCAGCCATAGCTGGCCCAATTTATGGGGAGGAGTAAGAGACCTTTTTATGATGGGGGGGGGGAGTTACAATAATAGAATCACAGAATCATAGAGTTGGAAGAGACCACAAAGGCCATCCAGTCCAACCCCCTGCCATGTAGGAATTCTCAATCAAAGCATCCTTGAAAGATGGCCATCCAGCCTTTATTTAAAGACCTCCAAAAGACTCCACCTCTCTTTTAGGGAGTGTGTTCCACTGCTGAACAACTGTCACTGTCAAGAAGTTCCTCCTAATGTTTGGGTGGTATCTCTTTTCCTATAGCTTGCATCCATTGTTCCAGGTCCTATTATTTAGAGCACCAGAAAACAAGCTTGCTCCATTCTCAGAATGATATCCCTTCAAACACTTAGGGCTATTGTATCACCTCTTAATAATCTCTTCTCCAAGCTAAACATACCCAGCTCCCTAAGTCTCTCTTCATAAGGCATGGTTTCCAGACCCTTCACCATTTTAGTCGCCCTCCTTTCAACAAACTCCAGCTTGTCAACATCCTTTTTGAATTGTGGTGCCCAGAATTGGACACAGTATTCCAAGTGAGGCCTGACCAAAGCAGAATACAGTGACATTATTACTTCCTTTGATCTAGACACTATACATTTATTGATGCAGCCTTAAATTGCTTTGGCCTTTTTAGCTGGTGCATCAAACTGTTGACTCATGCTCAACCTGCGGTCTACTAGGGACTCCTGCATCCCTTTCACATGTAGTCTGGTTAAGCCAGGTGTCCCCCATCCTATATCTGTGAATTTCGTTTTTCTGCCCTAAGTGCAATACCTTACATTTCTCTGTGTTCAAATTGATTTTGTTAGATTTCAGCTTTCTAGTCTATTAAGGTCATTTTGAATTTTGATCCTCTCCTCAGAGGTATTGGCCTAATTTCGTGTCACATGCAAATTTGATAAGCATGCCTCCTATTCTTCCATTCAAGTTGTTGATAAAGATGTTGAATAGCACTGGGCCCAGGACAGAACCCTAAGGTACCTCACTGGTCATTTCTTTCCAGGATGAAAAAGAACCATTTCAGTTGGAGTGTGTGTGCGACCAGCAGTCCACACCTCCGAAGCAGTACGTCTGGATCAGACCCCAAAGGGGCACTCTGAGCTTGTGCTGGCTGGAGAAAACCTTCTCCCACACAGAGAAGCAACAAACGAAACGACATGCTGAGCTCTCAGTCAGAGGCACTTTAATCTTCTTTCCACTGTGTACAAATCACACAGGCAGAATCTCACGCCTATATACATTTGCCATCTCTAGGTATTTAGTCCAGCCTTTTCCCAGTGTGTTACACTCCCGTGTGGCATTACTTTGCACTTTCTGCCAGTTGCTGATTTTATGTCCTGCCATGATTGCATCATATCCCATTGCCTCATCTGGGTTGAATGCTTAGTCATCATGGCTTTTTGTGACTCGTGCCTGCTATAGATGCTTGATAACTAGGTAACCATCATCCCTAGCCAATGAACATTTGGAAGATATTTTGAAAATATTCATTTCAAACATGATTCTGGAGTACAATAAACTGATTGCTGACAAAAAGTGTAATACATGCCATTGACTTTGATAGAGATTATCTTTGACAGGGAGGCGGGATGTAAACAAAATTTTATTATTTTTATTATATTATTAATTGAATGTTGTAAACCGTAATAAAATCTTTAAAAAATTATTAAAAATTGTACTGCGTAGCAAAGTACTTTTTAAAATATTAATATGATTTCATGATAGGTAAAAATCTTAGCAGGCGATTCACACTTATGTTTTTATCATGAGGAGATCTGGATGTCTGCAGTGACACAATTCTGGATCAATGTTCTTACTATGGTTTATGTGCCCAAATCTCTCAGTGGCATTTAAACCCTGGTTGACATTCAGACACGCACCAGAGACACGCACCAGAGGCATCTCTATTTTTGGAAACGATCTCATGTGATCCATATTGATTCGGTAGCGTACTCACACTACCAAAGATCCAGATTGCACTGGACCTTTAAACAAGATGTTGTAAGGAACCCAGTGCTGAATACATCAGGTTATAAGTGGGTTTCTCCATCTCCCCCCCCCCCCCCCACAGCACCAGGGGCATTCAGGATCAGTGTGAACATCGTGGAAATAACATGGTTTCACACCAGGTTATTTACATAGTGTGATTAATAATAGAAATTTTCCTTTTTTATAATATGGTCTATTTGCAAAATAGTTTAATCATTAATTCTACCTTTACTTGGAAAGTGAACCATTAAAAACCTATCTGCGGCCAGAAGAACTTTAGCCTATTTTAGTTTTGGCCCTTATCTACTTCCCAGTTGTGCAGGTTTGCTCTAGGACTTTGTTTTGCAATGCGATACAATACCTAGAAGAGAGGCAGAGGCCCATAGGATCTGTCTGGAGGCTGCAGGGAGGAAGAGGCTTTCTGCTGCCTTGAATCTCTGCTTCCCTCAGTGGACTGGGCTCTTGCAGGACTGAGGGCCTGACTCAGCAGGCACTGCTTTCATTGAGCTCAGCTGCCTTGCCTGCCTGAGGCATATAACCAGGACTTCTGCAGGAGGCCCATCATACAACACCCAGATTCATTATCCGCCTGTCTGTTTGTTCTACTGTTTTTAATAACCACTGTCCTGTCTGCTTAATATAGGAAAGATGTGTTTTCCAGAGGGAAAGGATACATAGCTTCAGGGAGCAGCTATTGGAGTCATTCAGGGCAGAGGGAGGTGTCATGGATTGCCTTGGGCCTGGAGGCACAGTCAGAGGGCTCAGACTCTGAAGACATGGAGGAGGTTGAGACAGAGGCAGATCTGGGGCTGCCTAGATCAGTAGTCCCAGAGCAGGCTGAGGACACTGCTGAGGGAGAAACAGACTCTGTGGACTTTAGGATGCAGGTGCTAGGACCTGTGCAGAGAAGGCAGGTCATGGAATCTTTGAGGAGGTCTTCCAATCTAAAAGCCAAGAGGAGAGCTAATAGGTTTCAGCTGAGAGAAGCACAGGCCCTTTAAGACCTCCAGCTGCAGAGGTTCTTTGCAGTTAACAACCAGTCTTGCAGCCTTGTTGTTTGTTCTTGTATTCAGTAGAGATAAGCAGGACAGGAGATGCAGAGAAGACAATTAAAATACCAAGGAAGAGAGGGTGCTTGCTGTCCACAAGCTATCTTGCAGTACAAATAGTATGTATAGCCTTGGTGATAGCTCCCTCGGGTTGAAAATGCTGCTCCTGAATGCTAGGTCAGTGAATGGTAAAACAGCTGCCATTCAGGACTTGATCCTGGAAGAACAAGCTGACTCGGCCTGTATTACAGACACCTGGTTGGGTGAGGCTGGTGTGTGTGTGTGTGAATCTCTCTCAGCTTTGCCCACCAGGCTTCTCAGTGCAGCAGCAGGCAAGACCTGGCGGGGCAGGGAGTTGCCATGGTCTATTGGGTTTCCTTCCCCATTACCAGATGCCCTCCCCCCCCAGGTTTAAAGTGTGTTTATTTAAAGATGGATAGCCAGGACAGAATAGGGATTCTGTTGGTGTACCGCCCACCCTACTGCTCAACAGTCCTGAGCTAGCTAGGGTGGTCTCGGGGTTGTTTTTGGAGTCTGCTCATCTATTAGTGCTGGGGAACATCAACATCCATGATTAGACTGCCCTTTTCAGGAGTGGCTCAGGACTTCATTGCCTCCATGAAAACCATGGGCCTCTCCCAAGTGGTATCTGGCCTTACTCAAGCTGCTGGGCAAACTCTGGACCTTGTTTTCTGTGCTGGGTGGGGTGATGATGATCTTGGTGTTGAGGAACTTTCCACAGTCCTGTTGTCATGGACAGATCATTATCTGGTTATGTTTAGATTCACTGGGACTTGGAACCTCTGTAGGGGTGGGTGACCAATTAGGATGGTCCACCCTTGGAGGCTGATGGATCCAGGTGGATTCCTGAGGACTTTTGGGGAGTTTCCTGTCACTTTGGCAAGTGATTATGTTAAAGCTCTGGCTGACTTTTGTATTGGGGGAAATGGCCAGGACAGTGGACACCATCTCTCTTGAGCTTCCCCTCTTACAGAGTGGAATCAAACCAGCCAGATGGTGATAAAGCAAGTGAGATGGAGACTAGATCGACATAGGCGGAAGACTCAAAGTGAATCTGACCGAACACGGGCTAGAGCCTATTTGAAGGCCTACTCTGTAGCAATGTGGGCAGCAAAGAAATTATTTTTTGCTGCCACCATTGCATCTGCATGAGGCTGTCCCGAGTGGTCAGCAGTCTTTTACACACTCACTCTGAAGTAGAAAATGCAGACCATTCAGTGGCACACTGTGAAGAATTTGCATGGCACTTTGCAGATGAAGTCACTCAGATCCGCTTCAACTTGGATGCTATAGTTGACACAGTGCCAGTGGATGCAAGCTTGCACCTGTCTGTCCAGCGTTAATGGATAACTTTTCAACTTGTGCAGCCTGGTGATGTGGATAGGATCTTTGGAGAGGTGAAAGCCACCACATGTGTCTCAGATCGTTGTCCTTCTTGGTTGATTAAACAGGCCAGAGGGGCACTGGATGAGTGGGTGAAGGGGGTAGTCAGTGCCTCCTTATAACAAGATAGTCTCAACATGCCTAAAAGAGGCAGTTGTGAGACCTTTGTTTAAAAAACCATCCCTGAATCCCACTGTAATGGATAATTATCAGCCAGTGTCCAACCTTTTGGGGCAAGGTTCTGGAACGTGTGGTGGCTTCCCAACTCCAGGGGTTTCTGGATGAAACTAATTATCTAGATCCATTTCAGTCTTGCTTCTGACCTGGCTATGGAACAGAGATGGCCTTGGTCACCTTGGTGGATGACCTACACAGGACATAGAATATGAATGACGTGGACTCAGCTTTGAACCTAGAGGCCCAGGTCTCTGCAGTGATCAGGAGTGCTTTTGCACATTTAAAGCTTGTGCGCCAGCTGCATCCATTCCTAGAGATGCCGGATTTGGCCTTGGTTACATCCTGTTTAGGCTACTGTAACACTCTCTATTTGGGGCTGCCTTTGAAAAATGTTCAAAAATTTCAGCTGGTCCAAAGTGATGCAGCCAGGCTTGTAACTGGGGCAGATTAGAGAGACCACACAACACCCCTGTTGAGACAGCTTTACTGACTGCCAGTTTGTTTCCAGGCACAATTTAAAGTGCTGGTTATGACCTATAAAGTCTTATATGGCTCAGGTCCAGGCAGTTTGGCAGACTGTGTCTCCCTGTATGAACCAGCTTGGGCTCTAAGATCTTCATGACACGAGAGGCCCTTCTCTCCATCCCACCACCATCGCAAACACGGTTAGTGGGATGCAAGAGAGGGCCTTCTCAGTGGCTGCTCCTAGACTGTGGAAGTCCCTTCCCATGTAAACCAGAATGGCCCCCCTCCTTGTTAGCCTTCTGCCAGCAAGGTAAGACAGACTTTTAAAATGGAATGTTTGTAAAGGACCAGCTTGGGATGTTGTTTTGTTTTAAAATGTTTTAAACAGTTTTCTTTTAAAATGTATTTTATTCTTTTAATTGCTATCTATTTTAACACTGTAATAATTTAATTATTTTTGTTAATGTATCTCTTTCCTATGTTTTTAATTGTATTGTTCTTTTAATATTGTTGAGCTGCTCTCAGTCCCAGTTCTGGGAAAAGAAGGTTACAAAAAATATAACAACAATAATGCAGAGCATCTGATTTGAACCCATCCCTGGCTCTGGGGCTTTGATTTGCAATGTGGAGTGTGTGATTTGAACCCATCCCTGGCTCTGGGGCTTGAGTTTACAGTGCCGAGTGTCTGATTTGAACCGCTCCCTGGCTCTGGTGCTTTGCTTTGCAATGCGGAGTCTCTGATTTGAACCCATCTCTGGATCTGGGGCTTTTGTTTGCAATGCAGAGTCTCTGATTTGAACCCATCCTTGGCTCTGGGGCTTTGTTCACCAGGATGGGATCAAATCAGAGACTCAGCATTGCAAAACAAAGCTCTGTTTCCCCAGGAAGTGCTGCTTTTGGATGCCCTTTGGATCTGCGAGAGGTTCAGATCCAACAAGGGGGAGGGAAGGATGGTGAGGGAAGCAGAAATGCTATTCTTCCATCTTTCCTTCTTCCTCCATCCTTCCCTTTTACCTTCCCTTTCAGAGCAGTGGAGGCAGAAACGCTATTCCCCCGTCTTTCCTTCTTCCTCCATCCTTCCCCTTCAGAGCAGTGGAGGCAGGACGGATGCCTCCCTCGCACCTGGGCGTCTTTCTGCCCCAAAGTGCTTCTCAGCCTAGATGCCTCAATCTCAGATAAAATTAAATTTTAAATAATGATTTGGTTTTTGGTATCCACAGGGGGTCCTGGAACGAAACCCCTGCAGATACTGAGGGCCCATTGTATTATATCCCAAATTTTGGGCTCATTTTACTGTATTGTGTTTTAACTGTTCATCTTGCAGTAATTAGCAGGGTTTTTTCAGAAGTATCACACAAGTACAGGTGAATGCGGGTCACTTAAAGTTAGGTTTCGGCCAATTCTTTGAGGTTATTTGTGAAATTCAAAACATTGCCAATCACTTTCTAATCAGTTTTCCCATGAATGTGCTTTGGGATCGAGAAATGATGGAGTGGGAAAAGGAGGGGACTAGTCTAGTCTTCTGTTGCTAACACACTTGATAATTCATTCAGCTTTAAACAGGTTTCTAGGGACCATGAGTACTTATTGCCTACCCCGTCCTTCCAAAATGTTGTGACTGTGGGGTGAAACAGACCAGCATAAAAAGCTGGCTTCCATCAGGCTTGGGGGCATGGCGTCCAGACAACGCATGGCCCTAAGATGCCTGGAAGCTGGCTTATAGTCGCCTGGCTGCCCAGATTTGGTCCAGCTTCTGGGCACTCCGGTGGCATGGCATTTACACACCACATGCCACCAATAAAGCTGCCCATGGGTCACAGCAGGCAGGAAAAGCTGCCTTTTTGCCCGCCTAAAAAGGAGCAGCTCTTTGTCGCTTCTTGTCTGACTGGCTTCAAGGCGGATTGGGGCCACGATGTGCAGTTGCTGTGACCCTAAACTACCTTTGGAAGGGGTGGTCTGTTCACCCCATATTGCCTTTCAATTCCCCTCCAGACTCCTCGGGATGGAACAGATTTTTAATAAACTCAAAATTTCTAAGTGTGATGCATTAAAAAAAACAACTTTTTTTCTTAAATGCTGGAGAAAGAAGGTGATTTCTGTTTTGTGATTCACAATTTTGTGGGAGCAGGCTAAAATAAATTAGCTCCATCATAAACACCAACAGTCATTTAAAAAATGAGACAACTGGCTATATGAGCAATGCTTTTAAAAATGATCCTGCATCTGTCCTCTTTAATTGCGATGTGTGTGAAAATCTTCCCATGACTGCACAATTTTGCCGGGATAATGACAGTTTAAACCCCTGATTTCCCCCTGTGTGATAAACTCCTAAGCATGGTAAAATAGTTTATCACATATTAATCAAAATTTCAGAAATTGTTATACCCTGGATTTGCATTCAGGTTGCTTCTGTGACCCATAGGGTTCTCTTGGCAAGTTTTGACATTGTCTTCCTCTGAAGCTGAGAGTGCATGACTTGCTTGATCTAAATCTAAAACCTAGTTTTCATGGCCAGGTGAGGATTTGAACCTTAACCTCCAGAGTTGCAGTCCAACTCTCAAGCGACTATGCCATGTTGTCCCTCCCTTTTCCCCCTGAAGGAACTTTCTCTATGTCCATGTCCTTCCTCCCCGCCTCTCTCACGCACACATATGTATATACATATATACAGTATATATATTATGTATCCTAAAGGCACCAGATCCCATCTCATCTTGGAAGCTGAGCTGGTCAGCCCTGGTCAATACATGGATGGGAGCTCACCAACAAATTCCCCGGTCTGTTTCAGAGGAAGGAGTTGACAAAACCATCTCTGAAGATTCCTTGCTTAAGAAAATTTGATGGAATTCATGGGGTCTCCAGGAGACAAAAGACATATATACACATTTTAATTTTAAAATACTTGATCTGCCACGACTTATCCTGGGGGCCCTGGGGGCCTGAGATGTAATACATAAATCCCACAGGAAAATAGGTATCATTGGCCTGATCTAGATTGGCAAAAAGAAGTGTGTTCATGGCTGCATGAAACTCTAGCCTTTAGATGAGAAAAAGGGAAAGTGTGCCATGAAAACGCTTTTTTTGCGTTTTAGGGGAGAAGAAGCGCCTTTAAAAAGGTGCTGGCTTTCCCAGCTTCTTTTTTAAAAACTGCGGAACAGTGCAGCTCCATCTAAAGGCTGTGGTGCAGCTGCTAAGCATTAAGGAAAAGGCAACTTCATGTCACACTTTCCTGCCAATCTAGAAAGCCCCTCTAAGTAGAGATTAGAATGGATCTTTCCTGAAACCTCTCAATTCTGCCACCCATCTATTAAAAAATACTGATCTAGATAAACAAATGGGTCTGACTTGGAGTAATGTAAACTATTTTACAATAGTTGTTTTGTGTTCTGGTGAGCATGTTCTTGTTTTAGTGTGCCTTCAAGTCACTTCCAATTTACAAAGACCTTGAGTCATGGAGTTTTCCTGGCAGGCTTTGTTCCAAGGGGGGTTGCCCTTGCCTTTCTCTAAGAGAAAGAAAGTGTGACTTGGCCAAGTTTTCCATGGCTGAATGGAAGCAGGATATGAACCTTGGTTTCCAGTGTCCTAGTCCTACACTTAAACCACTACACCACACTGGCTCCTGTTATTGAATATAGCCCAGAGTATTTGGGAAACTCAAAACAGATTACCTTCATTGCCTTCTGTTTGCCATTTAACCCATATAGTGCAGCCTTCACTATTAAAAAAAGATACTGATAACAGGTGGGAGAAAAAGATGGGAAGAACACACCCCTGGTAAAAACTAGAGCACCCTTTACCAATAAATAACTTAGATAATAGTTAGAATCTAGGCAACTATCCTTTTTCTAACTTTGGTTTTTGTTTTGCTTTGAATGACTAGCATCAACATCTGGAGCCATGGGCCTGGGTGGGACGTCTACGAGCACCACCACACGTGTTACTACCAGTAGTACCGCACGCATGACCACTACGCCAGCTCTGGGCAGAAGGAACAGGAGCACAATCACGCCTTCTCTGGCTCCAGACGTCCCCAATGACCTAGTCACGCACCTGCCACCTGCACCCTCCCAGCTGCCAGCAATAGGAGCAGAGAGCTGTGAGACGGTGGAAGCCCGAGAGATTCTGTGGTTCAAGACCCGACAAGGACAGGTGGCCAAGCAGCCCTGCCCAAGGGGCACTGTAGGTGAGCCCTGTGAGACAATGTTACTGGCCTGCTCTGTTGAAGTCCTTCAGACAGTATTTGTTTCTTACTGGACAGAAAACAGGTCTCCTAATTCCTTTAGATTATCTGCATGAATTCTGCTATTTTTGCAAAATGTGGTTGAAAAGCTGAAATTAGCAAACACACTGGCAGCTTCAATTTCTAAAGAAAATTTATTATATTTATTGCTAGTGGCTGATCCACTTCACAGAGGGGATAGACCCATGTAGGAGGATGGGATTTGGATTTCTGAATGTTCTTGGCATTGCTGGTGCTTCTGAAGAAGTTCTGGTCTCTTTAGGAAGCACTGAGGGGGAGAGGGCTGTTGACTGGATCACTTCCATGTGGTAACAGATAGTGTTATTACAATCAGACTATAGTGGTGATTTTGAGGGAACAATTTATGCAAGACAATTTGAGATTAAAATTGTTCATATTCACACTGAATGTGACATTGGTATAGTTTCTGCAGTGGCCCATGTTTGGGGGAATGACATGCAACACTTCAAGTTGGAGAGGTTTCACCAAATGCCCAGACCCTCCTTGCCCATTTTCGTTGTTAGTAATAAGCTATTGGGCACTCACTGGGCTGATCTAAGCTATGACTGATGCTTCTTTACAAAAAGAGGGCACCTAGGAGGAAGCAGTGGTGTTTGGCTCATTCATCCAAAATTCTGTTTGGATTCTGGGGATTATCTTCATAACTGAGTATCTGCCTTTGGAGAAAAGTTTTTGCAAGGTTACTTGTGACCTGACATTCTTGTGAGTAAAGCAGATTACTTGGGCTATTTAATAAATAATAATAATAAAGTTTATTTATAGCCTGCTCCTCTAATAAAATACTTTCCAATCCAGATTCCAAGTTCCTGGCATTGGCACAGTCCTGTTGATCCTGATGGTGATCTCTTTGTAGAGAAGGATGGGGGATGCTAATTTTTGTTGATCCTTCAGGAGCAGATGAAAATGATGATGATAGTAGCTTTATTTTTAGCCTGCCTCTCTGTCAGAAAGACAATCAAGGCATCTTACAATTAAAAATAATCAATGCAGTACACAATATCCCAATTATTCTCTCCTTTCCCTAAAACTTCAATTAAACGCATTACCATTAAAATAATAATCACCAGACAACATGGCACACTCCAAGCAGTGTCCTTTTTGCAATTGTGCTGTTGTGAACTTATCTATGATGATTTCAGTTAGATATTTTGTCTGTCCAAATTACTCCCAAAGCGCCTCTCAACCCTGGGACCCCCCACTATTTACTTTTCCCAGAGGGTCTGAAGCTCCATTTGTCAGTCTCAGTATTTCGTAATCTTTTTCTTTTCTTTGTCTGTGAATATGGGATGGATTGCCAAATCTCTAATCTAAGCTTTCATTTCCCTTCACTGCAGTCATGTAGTCGTGGTGGTGATTAACATTGCTGCACTTTTTTCTGAACAAAACAGCCATATAAAAAATTAATATTTGCCCAAAATAAGGGTCCTTTGTACACTTCCCAATATTAATCATACAACATGCTTTCCAGTATTTCACAGACCAAAACTAGGATGCATGTGATAACATTGTGTGTTGCATTTTGTTAGTATAGCTTTGTAGGATAGGAGTCAGCCTCTGAAAGTGACTTTGCTCATTAGTATGTGAAGGTTTCTGTTAATGCATGGTATTTATGGTGTCTTGAGAAGATCCCCCTTATCCCCTGTGGTCTTGCTTGTTGAGGAAGATCATCAAGAATTTTAAAGTGAGGGGTTATCAGTATACTGATGGCACTCAGCCTTCTATGTTATATGAAGCAGATGAGACTATTGAGCAGTTGGGCAAATACTCAGAGTTGGTAATAGAGTGAATCATTTCTGCTAAGGTGAACCTGAATCCTACCAAGATGAAGACATTCTGGGCAACAGGTGGTCATGTTCAGGTATTAGGTGTGCAAACGGGTCTAAATAGGATGGTGCTCCTGATGAAAGAGCAGGCATGTAGTTAGTACATACACTCTTGTACATACAGCATTGCCAGTGGAGGCACTGCCTTTTACCAGGTTTGGATAGCTCACCAGCTACAAATGTTCCTGAGAAGGTGTGTCCTGGCTATGGTGAGATGGTGACCTAATGTGATACATATGGGGCTTCTCTTGAAGATGATTCAGAACTTCATCACTGGTGCTTTACGCTGAGAGCCCTTTGGATATAAATACTGAAGCCCCTCTTTGCAACCGGCCTACCATTCTCTCTGGCTTCCAAAGGAAACTTGTCTTTAGGCTCCTTTTGCTCTGTAAGAACAAGAGAGATGTCTCCTTTGGACATTAACTATAGATGTTTAATGATTGGTGATGACTTTGTTATCATTTAGGTGCCAGATTAACACTTCTCTTTTTGTACAGCCATTTTAAAGTGTCATGATAGTTTATGCTTAATTTGCCCTGCTGCCTTTATTGGTAATTTTTAAATAGTTATTGCTCTGTATGGTGACATGTATAGCAGCATACTTTGTATTGTTCTTACATCCTTGGATGAAAGGCAGTTTAAAAATGAATAACTTTAACATACTACTAGAAGAGAAACCTGCCATGCTCAACTGACTGAGTGCTGTAGGATTTGAGACATGCCGACAATTACTCCATTCAGTTGTTGTAGTCAAGCTCAGGAGGATCATGTGAATGGAAACAATTCATTATCTGTTGCAGTAATGCCCAGTTTGGATGTATATTTCTGGGTCCTCTCAACCCCCCCCCCCCAGCCTTTTGCCTTCTTCCTTCACATGCATAATTCAGCATCTCAGCCCTAAATAACTAGGGCTACAGTTCCTCTTTATGTTTAAAATGAGTAGTTTTAATTTTATATCACGTTACTAGCTAGCATCTTACACAATGACTTGTACATGGTTTTACAATCTTGGTTAATAAAGTGACATTAAAGTACAATTCCCCATTTCAGAAATAATAGGGAATGGTGCTTTGAATGAATCAAGACTATCATGAGAGGAAAAAATAGGAAAATTAAAGCAAGCTGGTTTGCTGCTTCTTCCCTGTTCATCCTTGTAATGTACACCTGAATCAGACTGATATGTTTTATAAATATTTACGACCAAATGCTGTATTTTACTTGGTTTGGTGATGATGATAAATATTATTATATTTTATTATTAATATTATTTTATTAGGGACTCAAAGCAGCTGCATAATTATTTTTAACAAAAGAGAAGGAAATTATGTAGCTGTAAAAATCAGTGTGAGAAAGGCTTTTAGCATAGATGTTGACTCTTACTTAGAGTTCTTGCAAGAATGTATCAAGGGTTTTTCTCATATAATTTTTTGAGAGGAAAAAGAGAAAGAATTTTCTTTTTGCCTTTTATGATGTCTTAGGGATGTGGATGATACTTATTAATATTTGCATCCTTGGTGGCGAAGGAGTGTTTCAATACCTGGGAAACAGAAGAAAGGGAAATCAATTCTGAGAGTTTTTATATTTCAGGACTTTGGTGGGGTTAAAAAGGTAAAGGTAGTCTTTTGACTTGAATGTCTAGTCGTAACCGACTGTAGGAGCGGTGCTCATTTCCATTACTAAGTCGAAGAGCCAGTGCCGTCCAACGACTCCGGTAGTTATGTTGCCAGCATAATTGCAATGAACACTGTTACTGTCCCACCGAAGTGGTGCCTATTTATCTCCTTCCATTTTATATGCTTTTAAATTGCTAGGTTGGCAGAACCTGGGACTAGCGACGGGAGCTCACTCTGTCATGTGGCATTCTGGTCTCAAACCGCCAACCTGCCAATCTTGCAATCAACAAGTCAGAGTCTTAACCACTGGGTTTCCTTTTTGAAAATAGCTTTTCACAAACCTCTGTGCAAGAAACATGTTTTTTGTCCAGAAAAAAAAAGCTGGGAAACTTTATTTTTCAAAAATCCATAAATCCATTTTTGCACAAATTCTTGTGCAATAAAACCATGTATTGGTTTCCTGCATGTGTTTTCTGGACAAGAAATCTATATTTGTGAGCAGGAATCAGTCTATTATGTGCAAAATACAATTTCTTTGCCAAAAAATATGACTTCTGCACAGGATAACCATGAGTATTTTGTGCAAATTAATTTGCCACAACCAAGTATTGAAGCAGGGCAAAAGTTGCTGAAACTATTCATTTTCACATGTGGGAACAAACTACACAAGAGATACCATCCTACAATGTCTCAGGAAAAGTGAGTGTCTTTTTCGTGCAGGTATCTATACTGTGAACCTGTGACAAACACATGAATTGCTGTGCTATCCACATATGACATTTCCAAGGCAGGATTTCAGCTTTACATTGGGGAGAAATGTCAGATGAATCCTACTTGAGAGAAACACCAGGCCAATGGATGGCTTTTGGGGTAGGGAGATGGGCAGACCAATGGGGCTGCCTGTGTTTCATGCTCTCTCTGTCATTTCAGGTGTTTCAACGTTTCTTTGCCTTGCCCCCGGAGGGGTCTGGGATCCCCAAGGACCTGACCTCAGCAACTGCTCTTCACTTTGGGTCAACCATATTACACAGAAGGTAGTATTTCGATTATATCAGATACTTCTTTGTCCTTATTTTTTGACGTTCACAATCACACTGCTACATTGTGTTGTTCTACAAATATGAGTTTGCTCTGACTGTATGAATGAAGAGACCTGAAAAATCATTGCATCCAATTCTGTAGGCAAGGAATAGGACGAGAAATGCAAAACTGGCTTTAAGAGGGAAAAGCAGTGAAGAATTGATGTTAGCCTAATGTAAGAAATTGAATGTTGATGGATTTTGGCATGACTTCCAACAACAACAACAACAATAATGTTTATTTATAACTAGCTCCTATAGCAAAGTAATCAAAGTGGGGTACAACAAGGTTAAAAAATACAGACTAAAACAACTATCATGCCCCTTCCAGACCTCCCCCCCTAAAATTAGATTAAACCAGCAAATATTAAAATTGACAACAATTAAAACAAAGTGCAATCTCATGAACAATTCTTCTGCAAATAAACAATAGATCAAATCAAGAAATTTAAATAAAGGGGACAACTGAGGCTATCTCCCCAAGTTCCGTTTCAGAGCTGGGAATTGATCATTTTTTCAGGGGAAGAGATGCATCTTTTTTGAAACTAGCAAGTGATGTAATAAGACACATCTTGTCTGGCAGGTTGTTCCAAAGCTTGGGAGTGGTAGCTGAAAAAGTCCTCTGGGAGGTCTGCAACAGCCTAGTTTTCATAGGCTGTAACAGGTTCCTCCCAGAGGACCGAAGTGTGCAGGGGGGTTCATATGGGAAGAGGCAGTCCCTGAGGTAAGATGGGCCTGAGCCATGTAGGGCTTTAAAGGTTAAAACCAGCACCTTGTACTGTGCCTGGAAACTGATAGACAGCCAGTGGAGAGCTTTAAGCACTAGTCTTATGTGCTCTCTCCTTGATGTTCCAGTAATAAGCCTGGCTGCCATGTTCCGAACTAGTTGAGGTTTCCGGGTTAGGCACAAGGGTAGCCCCATGTAGAGCGCATTGCAGAAATCCAGACGTGAGGTTACCAGGGCGTGTACCACAGATTCCAGGTCTTTCGTGTCCAGGAAAGGGCGCAGCTGGCGAATCACCCGAAGCTGATAACAGGCGCTCCTGACCACCACATTCATCTGACTAGTCAAGTGAAGCGATGAGTCAAGAAGTACCCCCAGACTGCGAACGGAGTCCTTCAAGGAGAGTGTGACTTCATCTAGGACTGGTAGCTGTATTCCCAAGCCTGGTTTCGGGCCTGTAACTGTTGGTTCTTCCGTTTTGTCTGGATTTAGCTTCAATCAGTTTTCCCTCTTCCAATCCAATCCATCCAAGACAGTCATTAAGAGGGGAGATGCCATCTGAAGTCTGAGCCGACGATCTGGTCGTGGAGAGATATATCTGAGTGTCGTCAGCGTACTGAAGACACTGAGCTCAATGCCTCCAAATGATCTCACCCAGCGGCTTCATGTAGATATTGAATAGCATCGGGGACAGGATGGCGCCCTGAAGGAAGCAGCATTTAAGCTCAATTTTGGATGAGCAACTGTCCCTGAGCCTCACCCTTTGGGATCTGCTAGAGAGAAAGGATCGGAACCACCGAAGAGTGGTGCCTCTGATCCCCAGCTCCCTCAGCCAACCCAAAAGGATGGAATGATCTACAGTGTCAAAGGCCGCTGAGAGATCCAAGAGCACCAGCAGGGTCACACTAGGTCAGAGTGACCATGGTGGTCTCCACTCCATATCCTGTCCTGAAGCCGGTTTGAAATTGATCAGGATAATTGGTTTCATCCAAGACTGCCTGGAGTTGGGAGGCGACTGCCCTCTTGATCACCTTGCTTAAAAATGGCAGCAAGGACACTGGTCTGTAGTTGTTTCTATCCAGGGGGTTGAGGGAGGGTTCTTCAGGAGGGGCTTAACAGCCACTTCCTTAAGGCAAGATGGTAGGATACCCTCCCTAAGGGACACTCTCAATGCGTCTCTCCCCTGGACGACCAGCCAAGATGGACAAGGATCATGGGGGCAAGTCGTCTTCCTCATACTCCCAAGTAGCTTGTCCACGTCATTGATGCTTACAGATTGAAACTCATCCAGTAATGTATCAACAACGGAGTCGCTGGACACCTCACCAGTGGGATCTGAAGGAAAGGTGGCATCCAAGTTGACTCTTATCCGAGAGATTTTATCTGAAAAGTAGTTGCTGAATGCATCACAACAGGCCGTCGTTGGGTCAAGTAGGGGATTCGGCACAGGGGGAACCTGCGTCAACTCCCCCACCACCCTAAACAGTTCTGCTGGGTGAGACTCTGCAGACACAATACGTGCAGAGCAGAAAGATTTCCGCGCTGCACGCAAAGCCTCCTGATAAGCGCAAAGATGCTGCCTATGGCGAGTCTTGTCGGAGAGGAGTTGAGTTTTCTGCCACTTGCGCTCTAGTCGTCGTTCAACCTGCTTCATCTCCCTGAGTTCTTCTGTGAACCAGGGCTTACAGTTGGAAGCGGGTTGGAGAGGACGTTCAGGAGCGATCACATCGATAGCCTTGGGAAGATCGGTGTTCCAGGTGTTCACCAAGGCTTCATCGGCATTACCAACCATTAGACCTTCTAAGGCCTTCTGGAAAACAATTGGTTCCATAAGCCTTCGAGGGCAGACCATTCTAATGGGTCCGCCATCCCAAGGGGGGCAAGATGCTGCTTTTAGTTCCATCTTGATCAGAAAGTGATCCGTCCATGACGGCACGGAGGTTTTTGTTACCTCCGCCCACAGATACTCCTGTTCCGTACTAAAAATCCCATAGAGTGTGTGACCTGCACAATGGGTAGGCCCATTAACCAATTGGGATAGGTTCATTTATGTCATGGATTCCATGAACTCCCAAGCTGCTCCAGGAAGATTGGACGGGCTCATCTCGGGAGGAATGTTGAAGTCGTCCAAGACCAAAACTCTGGGCGACTCCAACAGCAACTCAGAGACCAGCTGAGTCAGCTCGGTTAGGGAGTCTGTTACGCAACGGGGTGGCCGGTATACCAACAGAATTCCCAAGCTTTCCCTGGTCTTCAGGCTGAGGTACACGCACTCGATGTGCGTTGTTTTCCGGACAGGCTTTCTGATTTATCTGCTCACTGACCATATAACCAGCTGGGAGAGCCTGCGCCCATGTAGCAGCGCTGGCATCTCCCAGCCAGGTCGGCCTGCTCATCCTCCAGGAGGTCGTAGATGATATGGGTTTTAGCTTTAGCCGACCTGACATTGCAAAGGAGCAGATTAAGGGATTGTGGAACGGTTGGTGTGCCCTCCTCCTTTTTCTGGGGAACAGAGTGAACTGAAGAAGGGATAGATATCAAGCATCAATCCCTACCTCTTTTGTAACATTTGTTCGCTCTATTGCCGCCATATCTTCCCTGCCCCCACACAACTTCAATGCCCGCTCCCTGATTGCTCCCGGCTCCATTACCAGATGAATATAACAGATTGCCTAATGAAGCTAACAGGTGATTTCAATGGTCGTGGTGAAGTTCATGGGAGCAAACAATTTAAAATATCAAGGGAAAGTAGTTCCCAAATACTGTCCACCACACCACCCTTAAAACCAGGAGCTAATGGTAGGATGGGGAGTGAAGAGTGAAAGCCCTTTCGTGGCTTGGACGTTGTCACCGGCCACCGCAGGGGGAAAGGGAGGAGCCGAGGTGTTCTGGGGGCCTTTATTCCCCCGGCCGTTGCTCCGCCCAGCGGCCCAGCCGCTCCTAAGGTCCAGATGGTGGGGGCTGGAGTGGGGAGGCAAGAGTCCTTCTGCGGCCTAGACGCCTCCTCCGGCCACCGCTGCTTCTGGCTTGGCTTGTTGGTCTTCCTGAGGGCTGGAGGAGTGGCTTTTATAGCTTACCACTCCTGCCACTCTTGCTGCTGCCTGGCCGATGCTGCCTTCTTTGCCCAGGTGGAGTTGGCATATTTCAAGACTTGCAAGAAATAGGTAAAAATACTGTAGCGCAGGAGACACTAATCTGCCTGTTTGCTTGTTTCTTATAAAAGTATTCCCTTTGAGTATGCTTGGAAATAAGTTCCATACTGTTCAAGACTACTTGATATTATGTTAATAGATACAAGATTCCAATCTTATGATAGTTAAAACTTCCATTCCATCATGCAAGAAATAAATCAGAAATAATGCTTAAGTTTGGAAGGTCAACATTGGTAAGATACATGCAGGCACTTTAGGGCTCCCCTGTTACGTGCTAGGGTTGCCCGGGAGCGGAGCCAATAGACGCTCCGCAACTCTAGCATGTGATGAGGGCATCCTCGCTCCACAGCACCATACACACGGTACGCGGAGTGATGACATCGCAGGTGCGCAACAACCAAATGGAGCTGCGTACCTGTGATGTCATGGATGTGCCCTATGGCGTTTTTTGCATCGCAAGTGCGCCGCAAAAAAGAGCCAATTTTTCAGGGTCCTTTTTTCATCCGCACCTTTGCCACTCTGGTTGCTACGGCAAAGGTGCAGACGAAAAAGAGGTGGTGCCAGACCACCCTTTTTGGGCAGTTTGTAAAGCCCCAATGTGCCCTATATTTACTAGTAACACAATTTCCCTCCTTGCCAGTATTATATTTTACAGAAGCCCAGGCCTTTTCTTTAATTCAAATTTGCTTCTCATCAGAATGAAGTCTGTATGGTAACAGGACTTGTAACCAATTCCAAGCTTAGTAAATGTGGAGGGCATCAGACCATCATCTCATTTGGGAGAGATACAGCTGCCATGTCTTTTGCAAGAGTGAGGTTTTTTCCTCAATTAATTTTGTTTTTCTCTCCAGCAGAAATGATGGAGACTTTTACTAATGTGTATAGTTCCCCATTGAAAGGTATTTGTCATACATTGCCTGTATGAAAATATAAATATAAATCTAGCTAGTGCATCGCATCAGGATATTATCTGGTCCCTCAGATCCATCCCCCTAATTTCTATTAAGTTTTGTATTGGGCTGTTGCTCTTCAGATCTCCAAAACCTAGGCTATTACTAATTGCTCTTTTCCTTGTGGGTCTGTCTATACCATTGAAATGTTATTTGAAAAGCATGAATGACATCAGGTATGGAAAAAAATTAATGAAGAGTAATGGCATGCCTACACAGCAAATAAATGTTTGCCTCTAGGGTGACTCCATGGCTTGTTCATGAGGATTGCAACCTTATATCCTTATTGGATTGCTATACCAACATCTACCTTTTTCCAGGGTCTATATCAAGGTGGCAAGGAAAGGCATCTTCAAAATGACATTAACTTTAATAATGATAATTTTTAATAATCCTGTTAGTTGTAACCCTTTTGAAAGGATTTGGGATGGGTAATTACCATTTTTTTAAATTAAACTAATGAATTGAAAATACCATAGATCCAAAACACACTGCAGTAATAATCCAATTTGAGACTGTTTTAACTGCCTTGGTTAAGGCTAGGGTATTCTGGGAACTGTAGTTCTGTGAGACGTTCAGTCTTCTCTGTCAGAGAGCTCTGGTGCCACAACAAACTACAGTTCCCAGAATTCTCTAGCACTGAGTCAGGGCAGTTATAGCGGTCTCGGACTGGATTATTTCTGCAGTGTGTTTTGGACCTTTGTTTTTTGAGTTAGTCTAGGTTATAGTCCAAATCCATATTTGTTATTTATGGGTAGCAAGATGATAATGATGATTGATATCCTGCTCTTTTCCCAGAACTGGGACCCAGAGCAGCTCACAACATTAAAAGAACAACACAATACAAAAATTATTTCCTGCAAGAATCATTACATGCAATGTGATATATTTTAAACAGTATGTTGTACTTATAGAATTCTGCTATTTTGAGGATGCATCGTTGCATAAATTGTCATGTTTGTGTACAGAATGGTTATGAAGAGCAAGCAGATTCAAAGGCTTTGACTTTTATGAGTTGACTGAAAAACAGAAAAGCAGACAATGGATTTACTAGAAGATGCCAGTGTTCTCAGTGACAGAAACTAGCAAGATACAGAGCTGGCAAACTCCCTCTAATTCTTGTGGGCAACACACAATTTAGCAATAAGTAATCTAAAATGCATGTATTTAATGTTTTATGTTCATGTTATGTATTTTATGTATTTTTAGTTCATGTATTCCATTCTTTTCAGAAAAGTAGATTGAACATGTGAAAGCACAAAGAGATTTTACCAAAGGCATTGAAATATCTTCAAATAATTTCTCACATTCTTTAAACCATAGTTGAAATCCGGAGAGACAGCGGCCAACGTTGCCAGAGAACTAGCCGAGCAAACAAAAAGCCACCTGAATGCTGGAGACATCACCTACTCAGTTCGTGCCATGGACCAGTTGGTGGGCTTATTGGATGTGCAGCTCCGAAACCTGACACCTGGAGGGAAAGATAGTGCTGCACGCAGCTTAAACAAGGTAAGAAACACCTCAGAAACAAAGGCTGGTGTTCCCTAGGGCCAGGGTAACCAGATGTCCTAATCGCAGAGGATGTAATTCAGTGAAGGGATCCTTGGCTGGCCTGCATCCGTTGTATAACTCCCCACCATCTCCCAATAAATATATTTCCCCTATGTTTTTAGATAGGAAGAGTAAAGGCAATTAGAAACACACAGAGAGAAGGAGAATCAATAATGGATGGGGGGCAAGGGAGAGCCAGTAGTTTCTTCAGCCTTTTGTATGTGGTGTCTCTCCCCTGACAGCATGTGTCTCTTGGGTCTGATCTACACTGCAGAATTAATGGAGTTTGGCACCATTTTAACTGTCATGGCTCTGCCCTCTGGGCTCCTAGGATTTGTAGTTTGATGGGGGCATCAGACATGGAAGGGTTAATATCTTACTAAACTACAAATCCCAGAATTGCATTGTGTGGAGCCCTGGCAGTTAAGGTGTTGCCAAATAAAGTGGATTATTTCTGCAGTGTGGATGAGGTCTCAGCCCGCTTGCCTATCTTTCCTCCACTATTCTCACATGCTTACCAACTGCAAACGTGCACATGCAAACATCCAGCCACACTTCCACTCAGACGTTGCCGCACTGTTTTGCCTACATGGTGTGCACTGCTAAATTGTTCAGTTTTTTAAAAAGTGTTTTAAATGTTTCCAATTGCAAAACCTCTGTGAACAATAAATGTCTGCTTTTTGCAGTATAATCAAAGAAAGGTCATAATGACAAATAAAATGCCATTGATAGAAATCACCTCTGGACAGAAACACTACTTGAATGTCCAGAAGCAGTGCCAGTTTGTTTTTAAATGTTCCCCAAATGATGAGCTACAAAGTTCTCATCCCAAGAACTCTCCTCCTTGACTGGATCCGGGTTTGTTTGGTTTCTTCTTGACTTGCAGCAGCTGAGAACTGCCATCCAAGCCCTGCCAGGAGGGAAGCAGGGAAAGAAGGCTTGCAAACACCCAGTGATGGTGGTGTCTCTACATTATTTCTTTCATTTCCTGCCTTTCAAATGCTGTGGACCCAAGGAGCTTTACAACCAATTATACAATAAATTATCATCTGAAAATTAACAAAAACCCAAATAAGCAATTATATTGAAATGTATGAAACTTTAGCATTAGTATTTAGTCCATTAGCGTGCAATCCTTTGTCCAGGTCCCCTGAGATTTTCTACAAGGTAAGCATGCCTAGGATAGCAGAGGAATGTTGGAAGAACTGGCCCGTGTACAAAAAGATGGCAATTAATTAATATAAAAAGTCAAGACTTAAATAGCAGCAATGTTTGATATATTTTTTAATTACAGTTGGCCTTCTGTATCCACTAATTTTTTTAACCATGGAGTCAATGATCCATGGCATGAAAATATTCAAAAATAATACACATTCCAAAAGCAAACCTAGTTTTTGTCATTTTTTAAAATAAGACATCATTTCACTGTGCCACTGTACATTATGGAAGTTGAGCATCCCCAGATTTTGGTACCCACGAGGGTCCTGGAACCAACCCCCAGTGGATATCAATGTCTTTAATATATATAATTGCAAAAAAGGAGGACGACCACTGCAATCTCAAAAGAAACACGCTCTTCTTTCAAACACTAGGGAGGTCGAGTTGAAGGCTGTCATAGCTGGCATCCATAGTTTTTTGTGAGGTTTTCAGGCTATGTGGCCATGTTCTAGAAGAGTTTCTTCCTGACGTTTCGCCAGCACGCCAGCATCTGTGGCTGGCATATGAAGATGCTGGCGAAACGTCAGGAAGAAACTCTTCTAGAACATGGCTACATAGCCCGAAAACCCCACAAAAAACTAGGGAGGTCCCTCATATGATATGATTAAAATGGTAAAGGTTTCCCCTTCAGCATGATTATCTAGTCTGTTCAACTGTAGTGGGCAGTGCATATCTCCATTACTAAACCTAGATTATTGAAATAGAAATATACACTTACCATTTTCAAAAATGTGCTTTCTTTTTCTTTCTTTTCTGTATGTCAGGTCTTTCAAGTTTACTCAATTTATTAAAGTTATATGATTAATAGACTAGGGACAAGTAGAAATTTGTAGCAGAATGAGACAGTTAAATGTTGAAGCAACAAACAGAATATAATTTGAAACTATATGTTGGGGGTTCCATGTTTGAATGCTATGGCACTCCACAAAACTCCTTTTTTTGTAGAAAACTAGTTGATGAGGAGCCCATGGGGGGCAGGATATTTTCAAACCTAGGTAACATTCAAAGCCCCCCTCCCACTGTACTGTGAAGTGGTTCATTCTGTTCTGTCACTCAATTTTGCTGCATTGGGACTTCATCAGTAGCTCAGTCTTAGCACTTCTTTAATTAGATAATGCCCTTGTTGAAAGAAATCATTGTAGGTCAAATTTGGGTCTGCCCACTAGAATTTGTAACTGCTTCAGCAGTGTGGAATAACACTAAGCATTACTGAGATTCCTTGCTAAAAATCATGACCAAAATTCAAGCTCAAAAAAAGAGACCAAGAACATGTTTATCATCCAGGTATGCCTGGAGTTGCTAAGCAACCTCATGTTCAGTTGCGTTGCTTGGAAACAGGAGATCAGATGCCTGACGGAGATTTACAGGGTCATCAGCACTCCAAATCCCCTGGGGAGCGGATGGATAATTACATCCTTAAGAGATATATAGACATTTTCTCTATCATCATTTAAAATTTTTCAGAGCATGCAAATTATATTGGATGACTACTAAGGGCTTGTCTGCACTTGTGGAAAATGCTGTACTATCCCATGACATTACTTCCAAGGAAGGTCTGTGGGGCTTTGCCTTTAGCTTGACTTTGCTCTGAACTAAGCAAAACTGGGGGAAAGCCCAGGTTTTCATGGAACCTCTGGAGTGACTTCAGTCCTTTTGGCATGTGTACAGCTGTAACGGGTACAATTGGGTGCCATCTAGCTGCCCGCACACCATCTCTCTTCACCCACACTGAGCAGCCAGAGAAAGGGGTTGGCCTGGTTTTGGAACTGCTGCCATAGCTTCTTGGCGGGCAGGAGATTTGCATACAGCTTCGGTGTCTCCAATGAGGCCATACAAGTGCAAAGGAGAAGCTGGGCTCCTTGCTGGTCCCACATCCAGGCAGCCACAGCAGAACCAGCCACTTTCCAGGCAGTGGTGTGGGTCTGGCTGGCCAATGCACATGATGATGTGGCATCTCACTGTCTTTGACCCATGCGTGTGGTCCCCATCATGGTCAATCTGGGGCATAATGCTCCAAACTGGCCCCAGATTAAGCGGATGGTGTAGACGCACCCTGAGAAAGTATTTGGGAAGGAAGCAGCCAATTGCCATTGAGTAGGTGCTGCAAAGGGGGGCTACAGATGATGAGAAATCAATAAAAGGAGAAGTTTGTCTCTGAAAGAAGGCAAGGAGGATTTAGATTTGAGATAGGTAGGGTTGGTAGTTGGCCCTGTCTGGATGTTAAGCCATCACAGACAATTTTGAGCTAATAGAAAATACAGTTTTGGATATGAGAAAGAACTGCCTATGATATTGAGGAGTCTAAAGAACAGGATATTAGAGTTTATTGTGTTCTTATACCATGTTTAATACGTCTATTTCTGCTATTCTTTTAAACCTCTCCCTGACTGTCTATCAAGCCTGGATTGGAGTCAGGCTTGAATTTTGAATTTTCAGGGACTGTAATGGTTACTGATCTGTTGGAGACTCAGCCACAGCGCAGCTAGTTCTTGTCCTCACCCCACCCGCACCATCAAACTAAAGATCCCACACAATACAATCACAAGTCCACATTTAAAGGGGTCACCCTGAGGTCCAGTAACCCAATCCAGCAATGGAAAAATTGGGGAAACAAGCACAGGATGAGTTGCAGGATTCCCAGGGGTTGGAGTTTGGGATTCAGCCTGGGTAAAGGGATCTGACACAGTACTAGCTTGGGAAACAAAATTCATCCTTTTAAATTTTTGTAGCTATGTAGGATATCAAGAATGTGTTGGATTGGTATTGTTCTTAACCACCTTCGAGTTGACCCTAACTCATTGTGACCCTGTGGATGAGATGTCTCCAAGAGCCCCTGTCTTCCACTGTTCAGCTCAGGTCCTGCAGATTCATACCCACACCCTCCCTAATTGAATTCAGCCATCTGGCGTGTGGTCTTCCTCTGTCTACTTCCCTCCACCTTTCCTTGCATTATTGTCTTTTAGAGTGAGTCCTGTCTTCCCATGATGCGGCCAAAGTAGGACAACCTCAATTTAGTCATCTTGGCTTCTAGGGGGAGTTGAGTATCGATCTGTTCAAGGACCCATTTGTTTGTCCTTTTGGCTGTCCACAATATGCTCAGCACTCTTCTCTAGCACCACATCTCAAATGAATCTATTTTCTTCTTATCAGCTTTCTTCACTATCCAACTCTTACGTCCATACATGATTAATCTGGCTTTAGTGCTCAGTTGTATATCTTTACTCTTTAGTATCTTGTCTACTTCTTTCATGGATGCCTGTCCCATTCCTAGTCTTCTTCTGATTTCTTGACTGCAGACTCCTTTCTGAACAATCTTGGATCCAAGGTATAGCAATTATTTTACTACAGGTATTTGATTTCTTCATTGTTTAGATTGAATGTATGTAAGTCTTCAGTGGTCATTATTTCTATTTTCTTTATCTTCAGCATGCTTTTACACTTAAACATGCCTTTACACTTTCTTCTTTGACCTTTTCTTTAGTAATCATCCATGGGGTTACCCACATATCTTAGATTATTGATATTCCTTCCTCCTAATTTTACTCCTCTTTTTTCAGAGTTTAACCCTGTTCTTCATATTATATTTTCTCCATACAGGTTGAACAAGTAGGATGATAATATGCATTTTTGCCTGATCCGTTTGCCAATTGGGAACCATTTTGTTTCTCCTTGTGCTGTTGTAACAGTAGGCTCTTGTCCTAAGTACAGATTTCTCATCAGGACTATCACATGTGGTAGCTCTCCCATGTCTTTAAGAGCTGCAGTCTTTTGTGTCTCCTTTTTTGTGGATAAGAATGTATATTGAGTACTGTATTTCCAATCTGTTGAACACCATTTTGTTTTCCATAGTTGCTGTGATATATATTGGTTAACACTAGAGTTGATTCTGTCTGTCTGGATTGCAGCACTTTGATTAGAATGTCATCTGTTCCTGGTGATGTATTTTTCCCAGTTTCTCTTATTACATCTTCCACCTTGCTTTTTAGAATTCGGGGTTCATCTTCATATGATTGTTTGTTCCATGTGTCTTTCATTTTTTCATCTCATTTATATAACTCTTAAGTGTTTTGTATCCAATGTCTTTTTATTTGTTCCTTGTAGTATGTTCTTTTTGTTGGATAGATTTCTACAAATACAGTGTCAACATTTGATGAAGGAACAAAGTGGAAACATTCCAAGACAGTATGACAAGGTGACTCTAATATGCCCCAGTTCAGACAGTGGCATTCACTTGAAACTGACAGACTGAATGCAAGCAATTTTATGCTTGCAAGGCTTTGCAAATATTAACTTATCTGAGTAAGACATATGAATGATGGCATTTCAAAGAACTTCCATAGCTGGAGACTTCAGCTCCAAGTCCAAGATGACCTCTTTGTTGCTGGTCAGTGATTGCCCTGGGCTCCACAGGAGGGGAAGTGAGACATTGAAATAACCACAAATGACCATACTCATTATTGGTAATGTAGATTAATCTGACATGTCACAGGGCAAGGATCTGGAACTGGTCAGCCTACTTGCTGTCTGTATATGTGTAGTGAGTAATCCCCAGACAGTTCCAGAGGTAGCCACTCCAATGCAAATGGAACAGGAACAGGAACTGAAGTCCATGACAGAGACCCATGCCTTACAGGCAGTAATGGAGGACCCTCACATGCACCATCTCTATGACTTTGGAATGAGCCCAGATTTCTAAGGTTGAATGGCACTGTGGTGCTAAAAATCTTTCATGAGGCAGGAGTGACTGTGGGAAGGAGGAATTCACCTGCATATGTGCACTCCTGATCAGTCTGGGAAAAAGGAATGATATGGTTAAACTCCTGGCCTCAATCTGGAAAGGTGAGCTTAAAAAGTGAAATCTTGAAAGGGGGGCAACAGACCAGGTGCCAGTGAAGCCAGAAAAAAACTGCCAATGATGTGTGTGTGTGTGTGTGTGTGTGTGGATCCTTTAGTGTCAGCATTTGTGGGGTATGTTGTATGCCATTCTTCAGTCACCTTGATGGGTCTGGGAGGAAATGCAGCTGTGGGTGTTGCAAAAAGAGCATGGCTACAATTGGGTGGCATTGGTCCATGACATGAGGCCTTGTTCCTTTATGACAGAAAGATATGCAAGGACCATGATTTCAGGGAAGAAGCAGTTGGCACCCCAATTGGCCTAAGCAAAGTCTGTAGCACATTCAAATGCTACATTGTCAAATGACTGAGTGGTAGTTAGGACACAGAAAACTCCCTGCACAATTACAAACTCCCAAAGTCCCACAGTTCTTTTAGAAAGTTGTGAGTTGTGCCTTGCCTTTGGGGCCTGTCCAATATTTTTGTCAACTCCAGATCATAAAAGAGATGTTAAGAGCAGGCTAACTTGATCAATAAGGCATATAATGCTATCAAAGCACAGGGTTTGTTATCAATTACTTGCCTACTCCATGATTATTGCACCAAAAGTAAACCCAGAGGTTCCATCTCTCAACTGTAAAGCATCACAAGGATGCAGAACAGCAAAAGAAAGAGTATGTGACTCTCACTCTTTCAGCTATTCTTACATGCACCAAAAATGCTTTCTTGATGCTAAAGAATAATCTGGATCATGATATTCAGCATATGGAAGGGCCCCTATCAATCCCCAGTGATGTGTGGTGGTGGTAGGGGACTCCATGTTGAAGGGAACAGAAGCCATCTGACAGGATGTTACGAGAGATGTGCTGTCTCCGTGGAGCAAAAATCCACAATGTGACTATGAGGCTGACAGGCCTTATGAAGCCCACTAAATGTTACCCATTCTGTTTGGTCTGCATTTGGAAACCAATGCCGCTGCAGTGTATAAACTTCAGGATATTGTAAGGGATTGTGAGGTTCTGGATAGGAAAGCTAAAGGATCTTGATGCACAGGTTGTCATTTTGTGTCTCCTCCAAGTTGGCCCAGGAAAAGAAAGAATAGTGAAGGGGAATAAGTGGTTCCAAAGATGGTGCCACCAGGAGCAATTTGGCTTCTTGGACTATGGACTGCAGTTTTATGAATATGGACTTCTGGCAAGTGATGAGTGGCACCTCAGCAGTTGGCAGGAATGTTGTTGCTAAGAGTCTCACCAATCTCACCATGCCTTATGAAGAAAAACTTAGGGAACTGGTTAAGTTTAGCCTTGAGAAGAGAAGGTTAAGAGGTGATATGATCGTCTTATTTAAATATTTGAAGGGATGTCATATTAAGGAAGGAGCAAGCTTTTTTTCTACTGCTCCAGAAAATAGGACCCAAAACAATGGATGCAAGCTCCAGGCAAAGAAATTCCACCTTAATATTAGGAGGAACTTCTTGACAGTAAGAGCTGTTAGACAGTGTAACACACTCCCTAAGATTATGGTGGAGCCTCCTTCCTTGGAGGTATTTAAACAGAGGCTGGATGGCCCTCTGTCGCGTATGCTTGGATTGTGTTTTCCTGGATGGCAGGTGTTGGACTGGATGGCCCTTGTGATCTCTTCCAACTCTTTGATTCTATGACCCACTTTTTTGTCTTTTTGGCCATCCACATTATACTGAGCACTATATCTGAATTCTGTCAGCTTTCTTCACTATTCACCTACATATTGAAGGAAAATACAATTGCTTGGACTAGCCAAACTTTAATGCTCAAATTTATGTCTGTTGCACTTTAGGATCTTGTTTAGTTCCTTCATAGCTACCCTTCCCAGTCCTAGTCTTCTTCTGATTTCTTGACTGCAATCTCCATTCTTATCAATGGTTGATCCAAAGTACTATTTCTTTGTCAGGAGCACTGAATTTATGTATATTATTCATAGTGATTTTTTTTCATTAAGGAAGAATGACTAAAAATAGAAACAGTTAAAGAGTTCAACATTAAGCTTTTCTTGGCACTTTCTTCTTTGACTTTCTTTAGTTATTGTTCCAAGTCTTTTCAGCTAGTAGTATAGTGTCATCTTAGACTGTTGATGTTCCTTCCTGCAATCTTCGCTCCACCTTCCTCTGAGTGTAAACTTGCTCTGCATATGATTTTTTCAGGATACAAGTTAAACACATTGGGTGTTAGAATACAACCTTGTCTGACCCCTTTGCCAGTTGGGAACTACTCTGTTTCTCTATATTCTGTTCTAATAGTAGCCTTTCTGTTTTGAGTACAGGTTTCTTATCAAGGCAATCAAGTGTAGGGGTACTCCCATTTATTTGAGAGCATTCCATAACTTTTTGTAATCTATAATCTATAAAGCACATACTTATTTTCTTCTGGAGGTATCTGGTGTGTTCCATTAACCAACATATCTTTGTTTCTTCATTCTTCCAGCTTGAACTTCTGGAATTTCTCACTACATTAGTGCTTGGAGTCTCTAGTGCAGCATTTTGAGTGTGACTTAGCTTGCTATGATTGCCTGTAGTTGATGCAATGTTTTGTGTCTCATTTTTTTGTGAATGGGGCTATACACTAATCTTTTCCAGTCTGTGGGCCACTGTTGTTTTTTTTCTTCATATTTTTGGCAGATTTTAGTTAGAACTAAAGTTGATCCTGTCTGTGTGGCTTGCAGTAGTTCTGTTAGAATGTCATATGTTTCTGGTGATTTATTATTTTCAATTGCATTAAGTGCAGCTTTCAGTTCACTTTCCAAGATTTGTAGTTTGTCTTCATAAGATGCCATCAGTCTGAAGAATCTGATCAGGCTTTAAACTGAGTTATGTGGGGAAGGGAGACAGCATTTTGGAAGGCAAAAGGGCTGGAATAAATACTGAAACTGACATAGAGAGAACAAGGCAAACAGTGCAAGTACCCAACAGTAGGAGGCAAAAAAACGTGCACAGGCAGCAAGTAAAGGGAACACATGTTCTTAGATGTCTCTACACTAATGCACAGAGCATGGGAAATAAGCAAGATGAACTTGAAATTCTAGCACAGCAAGGGAAATTTGATATACCGTATATACTCGACTATAAGTCGAGAAATTTGTGCCCCCAAATGCCCTCCAAAATCCTGGAGTAGACGTATAGACGGGTCAACGTGGTCTATGGCTACCCCAGGCTGGAAAGGCAGAGCATTCTCCCTGACCGGGATGCTTCCTTTGCAAGAGGAAACCCGGCAGCGAGAAGGCGCGGCAGCTGCATCCACAAACCTCTCCCGTTGAGTCTCCTCTTCTTCTTCCCTGCTGCTGTTTGTCCTTGGCCCGGCCTGAATCCCTCCCTCGCTCCCTTCCCCAACCACTCGGAGGAGGACTCGGCTTGGGGCTGAGGGCAGGGAACCACCAGGCAGCAGCGGGGGGGGGGGGGGAAGAGAGCCTAGAGTGGAGGGACTCATGTGGTGAGAGCAGGCCCCACTGCAAAAGGTTTGGACCCGCTTTGACTCCTTTCTGGGTGAAGGCCATGGAATTCTGGGGGTTGGGAGTCTGTTGTGGGGCCCAGAAAGCAAGGCCTGACCCTTTTCTGAGTGAAGGCCATGGAATTCTGGGAGTTGGGAGTCTGTTGGGGGGCCCAGAAAGCAAGGCCTGACCCTTTTCTGGGTGAAGGCCATGGAATTCTGGGAGTTGGGAGTTGGTTGGGGGGCCCAGAAAGCAAGGCCTGACCCTTTTCTGGGTGAAGGCCATGGAATTCTGGGAGTTGGGAGTCTGTTGGGGGGCCCAGAAAGCAAGGCCTGACCCTTTTCTGAGTGAAGGCCATGGAATTCTGGGAGTTGGGAGTCTGTTGGGGGGCCCAGAAAGCAAGGCCTGACCCTTTTCTGGGTGAAGGCCATGGAATTCTGGGAGTTGGGAGTTTGTTGGGGGGCCCATAGAGCAAGGCCTGACCCTTTTCTGGGTGAAGGCCATGGAATTCTGGGAGTTGGAGTCTGCTGTGGGGCCCAGAGAGGGGGGGGGTCCTTGGGAGGGGGCAGAAGAGAAAAAGGGGTGGGGGGCAGCCCAGCAGCAGCCTCTGGGCAGAAAATGGGAGGCATTGCCTCTGTCCCTGCCTGGCTCCCTCCAAAGCCCCCTTTCCAATCCATCCATCCTTCCCTCCCTATCTATCCTTCTTTTGCCTATTCCCCCTCTCTCCATCCATCCATCTAGCTATTTCTCCCTCTCTCTTTCTCTGTCTCTATCTTTCCCTCCCTCCATCTATCTCACTCTCTCTCCATCCATCCATTCATCCCTACCATCTATCTATTTAAGTATCCCTCCCTCTATCCCTCTACCTACCTACCTACCTACCTACCTACCTATCCTGTCTTCTATCTATCCCATTCTCCATCCAATCATCTATCTATCTATCCATCCATCCATCTATCTCTTTCTATCCTTCCCTCTCTAGCTATCACTTCTTCTATCTATCCCTCTCTCCATCTAATCAGCCATCCATCCATCCCTACCTACCATCTATTTAGCTATCCCCCCCTCTCTCTCTCTATCTACCCCTCCCTCCCTCCCTCTCTCCTGTTGGGGGGTTTCCTTTGCCCATTTCTTCTGGGAGAGTTGGCCCTTGCCTTCCTCTGAAAGAGTGTGATTCCTCCAGACCCCTGGGCCAGGCTGGCAGACAAGTAGACTCCTTGTCGGTCTCCCATCCAAGGACTGACCAGGAGTGCCCCTGCTTAGCATCCAAAAGGGGATCAGGTCTGTTCCCAGCGTCTCTCTACCCGGGCTTTTTCCTCAGGAGGGAGCCCAGATGGAAAGACGCTGATCGCCCCAGAGCCTCTCCCCAGCTGGGCTTCCCCCTTAAACCTACCCTCGACTTATCCACGGGTCATACAAAAATCCCTAATTTTGGCCCCAAAAGTTGACCTCGACTTATACATGAGGTCGACTTATACACGAGTATATACGGTAATAGGCATCACTGAAACCTGGTGGGATGAGTCTCATGATTGGAATGTAGAAATAGAGGGGTATAACCTTTTTAAGAAAAACAGGTCAAACTGCAAAGGAGGAGGAATAGCATTATATGTGAGGGATATTTACACCAGTGAAGAGATCCAGGACATCAATACTGGAAGCCAAGTGGAGAGCATCTGGATAAAAATTAAAGGCGAGGAAACAACAGGGATGTTACTGTGGGAGTCTACTACAGACCCCCGACTCAGGCAGAGGAATTGGATGATGCCTTTCTAGAACAGACGACCACACATTCAGATAGGAGAAATATAGTAGTAATGGGTGACTTCAACTATCCTGACATTTGCTGGAATTCAAATTCTGCCAAATCATCAAGGTCTAGCAAATTCCTCACTTGCTTGGAAGACAATTTCGTTGTGCAAAAGATGGAAGAGGCAACAAGGGAGTCAGCTATTTTGGACCTGATCTTAACCAACAGGGAAGACCTAGTTGATGGGGTGCAAGTGGTGGGATCCTTAGGTGGGAGTGACCATGTTCTCCTGGAGTTTGTTATACAGTGGAAAGGAGAAGCTAGGCATAGTCAGACACGAATCTAGACTTTAAGAGAGCTGATTTCAATAAACTTAGAGAAATATTAGGGGTGATCCTATGGTCAGGTACACTAAAAGAGAAGGGAGTTCAAGATGGATGGGAGTTCCTCAAAAGGGAGATGCTGAAGGCACGGTTTCAAACAGTTCCAGTGAGGAAGAAAAATGAGAGATGTCTCAAGAAACCAGGATGGATGACTAAGAAACTTTCAACTGAGCTAAGTTTTAAACAGACCATTATAAGAAATGGAAAAATGGGGAAATCACCAAACAGGAATTCAAACAAATAGCCAGTATGTGTAGGGATAAAGTCAGAAAAGCTATAGCACAGAATGAACTCAGGGCTGGCTAGAGAGGTTAAGAACAATAAAAAGGGCTTTTTGGGTATGTCCACAGTAAAAGGAAGAAGAAGGAAACAGTAGGGCCACTGTGTGCAGAAGATGGCAAAATGCTAACAGGGGACAGAGAAAAGGCGGAATTACTCAACACCTTCTTTGCTTCAGTCTTCTCAGAAAAGGCAAAGGGTGCTCAACCTAAAGATAATGGAGCAGAAGACAGAATAGGGGAATTTCAGCACAGAATAAGTAAAGAGATAGTACAGGAATACCTGGTTAATCAAAATGAATACATTTCTCCAGGACCAGATGAACTACATCCAAGGGTATTAAAATAAGTGGCAAATGTAATATCGGAACCCATGGCAATAATCTTTGAGAAATCCTGGAGAACAGGAGAAGTCCCAGCAGACTGGAGGAGGGCAAACGTTGTGCCCATCTTCAAAAAGGGGAAAAAAAGAGGATCCTAACAATTATCGCCCAGTTAGTCTGACATCAATTCCAGGAAAGATTCTGGAACAGATTTTTAAACAGAGAGTCTGCGGATATCTAGAAGATAATTCCATCATCACAAAAAGCCAACATGGGTTTCAGAGAAACAAGTCATGCCAAACAAACCTGATCTCTTTTTTTGATAAAATCACCAGCTTGGTAGATGAAGGGAATGCTGTGGATGTAGTATATCTTGATTTCAGTAAGGCCTTTGACAAGGTTCCCCATGACATTCTTGCAAACAAGTTTGCAAATTGTGGACTAGACAAGGTAACCGTTACATGGATTTGTAACATGGATTTGTGCTCAACAATGGTTCCTTTTCATCCTGGAGAGAAGTGACCAGTGGGGTGGCACAGGGTTCTGTCTTGGGCCCAGTGCTAATCAATATCTTTATTAATGACTTGGATGAAATTATTGAGGGCCTAATTAGCAAATTTGCAGACGACACCAAATTAGGAGGAGTAGCTAATACCCCAAAGGACAGGATCAAAATTCAAAATGACCTGAATAGACTAGAAAGCTGGGCCAAAGCTAACAAAATGAAATTCAACACAGACAAATGTAAGGTTCTGCACTTAGGGAGGAAAAAATGAAATGCACAGATATAGGATGGGGGATACCTGGCTGAATGAGACAACATGTGAAAGGGATCTAGGAGTCCAAGTAGACCACAAGTTGAACATGAATCAAAAGTGAGATGCAGCAGCTAAAAAGGCCAATGCTATTTTAGGCTGCATCAATAGAAGTATAGTGTCTAGATCAAGGGAAGTAATAGTACCACTCTATTCTGCTTTGGTCAGGCCCCACTTGGAATACTGTGTCCAGTTCTGGGCACCACAATTCGAAAAGGATGTAGAGAAACTGGAGTGTGTCCAAAGGAGGGCAACTAAAATGGTGAAGGGTCTGGAAACCATGCCCTATGAGGAACGACTTAGCGAGCTGGGAATGTTTAGCCTGGAGAAGAGAAGGTTAAGAGGTGATATGATAGCCCTGTTTAAATACTTGAAGGGATGTCACATTGAGGAGGGAGCAAGCTTGTTTTCTGCTGCTCCAGAAAACAGGAACCGGAACAATGGATGCAAGCTCCAGGAAAAGAGATTCTACCTCAACATTAGGAGAAACTTCCTGACAGTAAGGGCTGTTTGACAGTGGAACGCACTCCCTCGGAGTGTGGTGGAGTCTCCTTCCTTAGAGATCTTTAAGCAGAGACTGGATGGTCATCTGTCAGCGATGCTTTGATGGAGAGTTCCTGCATGGCAGGGGGTGGGACTGGATGGCCCTAGTGGTCTCTTCCAACTCTGTGATTCTATGATTCTGTGATCCCTCTTCTCATGTGGAATTCATTTTTTGTCTCTTACATACCTCTTCTGTGTATTATTTTCACCGTCTTTTTATTTCATCTTGATCTTGTGATATGTTCATCTTCTGATCATAGACCATCTGAGTTTAAATTTTTCTTTGAATACGTGGTTTTTGTAGAATAGGTCTGCCTTTTTATTGTCTGCTTCTACTTCTATAAATTGATTATTGTAGTAGTTCCATGTGCACTTTATCCTTGTACACTAGCTTCTTCAACAATTGCATTCATTATTCTGGCTTTGGTTCTGACTCCCTTTTCTTTTGTTTCCCATTTTCCTTTACTGCTTGAAGCATTTCATCTGTTATCCATTTTTTCTTCTCTTTCTTTTTGGCCAGAGACAATGTCTTTCTAGATTCTTCATTACTGTATTTATGTCCCTAGCTTCTGACCATAATTCTTCCTCTTTGTGGTCCATTATACTTAATAGTGGAAACATATTTCTCACTTTCTATGTAAATTCTGTTGAGATGTTCTTCAGATCATATTTTGGCAAGCTAATTTGTTCTCCTACTTTTAAAGCAGGTTTTGAAACAGAAGCTGGATGACCATCTCTTGGGGGTGCTCATTATGTCTTTCTGCATGGCAGAAGGGGTTTTGACTGGATGGCCCCTCGGGACTCTTCCAACTCTTTGATTCTATAATTCTATGCATCTTATATTCCATTTTCCTATAATGTGTGTCATACAACTTTGAATCTTGTTTTCATTTTTCCATATGTCTTCTATTTGTCTATTGTTCTGTTAGTGTTATTTGTGATTATCCTCTGGTCCACACTTTAATCTCTCTGTTTGTGTCCTGGTCCTGCCTTTTATTTCATTTTGAGTTGTCTCATCATAGGGTTTTCTGGGGACTTACAAGGAAGTTCACCTTTGCTTCCCTTTGTGCAGTACTAACGTGCATCAACCATGGTGCCACTGACCACCAGTAGTTGTTTGTTCCCTGATACTTTCTAACTGGCTGGGCTCCCTCTGGTCTTTCTACCCACTTCCTTTGGCCCCTCAGCTGGGCCACAGTGTTTGTAGTTATCAGCATTAGCGTGGCTTACTAGAGAGACTAAAAATACTAAAAGGGGCTTTTTTGGTCTGTAGTAAAAGGAAGAACAAGGAAATGTTAGGACCATTGCATGGAGAAGACAGAGAAATGCTAATAGGGAACAGATAAAAGGCAGAACTACTCAACACCTTCTTTGCCTCAGTCTTCTCCCAAAACGAGAATGGTGCTCCTCGAAGGAGAACTGAGCAGAGGACGCAGTAGGGGAAATGCTGCACAGAACAGGTAAAGAAGTAGTACAGGAATGCCTGGTTAATCTAAATGAATTCAAATTTCCAGGATCAGATGAACTACATACAAGGGTATTAAAAGAAATGGCAGAAATAATTTCAGGACCACTGTCAATAATCTTTGAGAACTCCTGGAAAACAGGAGAAGTCCCGGCTGACTGGAGGAATGCAAATGTTGTCCCCATCTTCAAAAAAGGGGAAAAGAAGACCCAAATAATTACCATCATGAAAGACTCTAGAGCAGATTCTAGGCTATTGTGAAAAGACAGTTTATCTAGTTTACAGTAGCTTTGCCCCATCCTGGAGGGGCAAACCCAGAAGGTGTTGCTGGAGAGCCCCTATTTGATACCTTGGCTGTTGGCCTGTGGGGTTCCTCAGGGTTCAGTTCTTCCCCTGTGGAACATGGACATGAAACCACTGGGTGCTGGTCTGTTTCCTTCTCTCTGTTCTGCCACCTTCACAGATACATCTGGTGGGGGACAGAGAAGAAATAGGGCCTTTTCAGTGGCTGCCCCCAGGATGTCTGGAGGAACTTCCTGACAGTAAGAGCTGTTTGATAATGGAACACGCTCCCTCGGATAGTGGTGGAATCTCCTTCTTAGGAGGTCTTTAAACAGAGGCTGGGTGGCCATCTGTCGGGGATGCACAGCAGGTGTTGGACTGGATGGCCCTCATGGTCTCTTTAAGTCTAGCACCTTCCCTACTTTCTCTTCACCAACAAGCAAAAACTCTTCCAGTCCAACAGGGATTTGATGATAGTTGATATAAGGCCCATTTTACACAATGTGCTGGATGTTGGCAGCGGCTTGGCTGGCTGTGTGTGTGCTTTTTTAAAATATTACTTTTATTAAAATAGTAAATCATTTAAAAATAATAATAAAGATGATATTTTTCTCTTTTAAATGTTCTAGATCATATATATATATATATATATATTCCATGATTATATGTATAAAATCCAGTTCATAAATGATATACATTTCTGCTTAAATAAAAATGTCCACCGTATTTCCTTCTTCCGTCTCAGCATAACTGATAATTTATTGTGGCACGCAAGCTAACCAGAATTTGGATAAACCAATAAATTTCATGGAAATTCATTAATAAAATAAAGAATAATTTTTATATATTCTCCATATGTCTATTCCTCAAATTAGTCCTCTTCTGTAATTATAATCTCTTTATTTTTAAGTTATTATTCAGTTGCCTTCCTTTTTAGAGTGAAAGTTATTTTAGTCTCAAATTCTAACTCCCAAAATATCAGTAATCGTGAATATCCTATGTGTTCCATAAACTTATTCTTCTTCAATCTATATACTTTTTGTTCTTACACTTCTTTTTTCCAAAGTTTTAGTGATTCCCAATCTTCCTCTAACTTAGTCAGGATATTTCTATTAATTTTTGTGAAAGTCTATCTAGTTCTGTCATGTCCATAAGTCTGATTATTCAGTCTTGAATTATAGATATCTAAATCTGTTTTAATGATATAGGTTTTGATCTTTTCATTTTCTTTTGTTCTTTGGGAAAAAGAACTTTGGTTTGAAAAATAAATGCCAATAATGTCAAAAACGTATCCTTTCAAAAGGCTTAATTGTATTTCATTTTCTGTTCATGAGGCATATATCATAACTGTTCACTTAAGGGTATTTTGTTACTATTATTTTCCTCTGAAAATTCCTTTTTTAAAAAATAAAGAGGGAAGAATTGCTTGAGAATAAGAATCTTGTTAACATCAGTTCTGTTTTGTTTTCCCTTTAAACAGATTTGGTCTGATTTTTCTTTTTTTAAAATTAATAATTTTTATTGGAGCTAACCAAACAAACAGATACAAAAATACAAGAAAAAACAAAAACAAATACATAGATATCTACATATTACTAATAACACACATAAAATACAAAATACAAACATTGATTTGCCAAATATAAAAAACATATAACATATAGCTGACTTCCTTCTATTTGAGATTCCACTAGTCAGTATATCAAAAGTCCTTTATTATATCTTAACATACAATTTAGTGCTTTCTTTACTCTTAAAGTTATTCTTCCTTTATCTATTATATCCAAAAGATAAACAATAAAGATTTGGTCTGATTTTTCAACAGATATCCCTTAATTCAGTTTGATTCTGTCGCTGCAGGACCAGCATTTACCCCCAAACACTGCTGGGCCTGGAAACATTCAAAAATGCTCCATAGGGCTGGGTGGGCTCCAGGCAGTGTGTTTCTCAGCCTCAGAGAAAAATACAAAGGAAAAGAACTTCAATATGAAAATGCTCACACTTGCGCCTTTGCATTCGTGGCTTCTGTACAAATCATGCCACGAAAATCCCGTGGTAGTTCACCTTAGGGTTGCCATAAGTCAGAAGCAACTTGAAGGCAGACAACACACACACACACACACATACAAAATAAGTTGAGTTTGTTCTGAATCATTTTGTGATTTGTAATTATATAATTGGATAATGCAGTCTGGATAAATGGAAGATTCTGTTGAAACTTTTTTTAAAATTTAAATTATAAGGAATAGAGGTCAGCCCCTGAACTGAATTATCAATCACTGGAGAGTCTGTGTAATCATGATCACAGTTATTAGTTCCCTACATATGAGGTAGATATTAACAGCTCTTTCCATGTATTAAAACTCTTGGTAGTATATTTAATCTGAAGCAAACCCGCTGGAGTCTTTTTCTGCCCATCCAGAAAGAAGAGTTGGATTGTGGGGATTCGGGAGCCTGGTGTGGCCTGGGGGGGGTTAATTGCTTTTATTTTACTTTTAGCTTTGTTTTAAAGCTATTCTGTTATGATTTAATTTGATTAAATGTGTCTTCTATGAAGACAGAAAAACAAAAAAGAGAATGGTCTACCAGTTTTATCTTACCAAGTTTCTTTGGTCTAGTTTCAAAACTGTTCAGTCCATCCATATTTAAATGCTAGATGGTGCCTAGTCACATATCAGGCAAATCAGTGAGGAAGCCCACCGTGTCAGTAATCACTTTCTCTTTTGCCAAACATTGTACACTAGAAATCAATGGCTTTTCATGTAAATCCAAGAGAAAGAAATCTACAGTATTATCAGGAATGACAAGTATAATTTGGATATATACCTGAATTTCAAGTCAGTTATATGTCATCTATTACTTTGCAAGAGATAAGGACATCCAAACTATAATGAGATATAAATGGTAGCTGCATGTTCCCCGGTGCATCCAAGTGCCCACCCCATGAAAAACAGTAAGAAGCTTTCATGTTTAACTGTGCACCTTATTTATACTTATCAGTCCTTATACAATTGTGCAGCGTTCTCTAGATAGGGAGACCAGTCTAGATTCAATATAGTGAAGTACAAGTTAGACAATTTTCTATGCCAGTTTTGGTGGTCAGGTCTCCATGTGAAAATGTTCTCCACATATGCCAGCTGGAAGCATTTTGCATTTTATTTATGCAAAAGTGGTCTTTTGAATCAGGTCATCTCTTCGCCAAACACAACAAAATTTTAAGAATTAAGAAGCAATTCTAGAGAAAAAAGTTTGAACTTGGATGGGGCAGTTAATTTGAAAGAGAACTTGTGATGTTTACAGCTTATCACAGTTATTTTTATAACTAAAAACTGTGCATGTGATTGAATTTCAAAGATACTGATAAGATTGCTTAAGTTTATATTATTATCTGCTGTTTGTTGTTGGATGAGTCTGTAAGCAATGACTAAATATTCTATATAACTGTAGATGTTCTATATAAATGTTTTTTCTCCTGACACTAACTTTTTTTCAAATATCCTGTGTTTATAAATGCCAACTTTATGGATTCAGCTTCAGAAACGGGAACGTTCCTGCAGAGCCTATGTTCAGGTATTTCCAATTTTTTTTCTCTCTCTATAGAATTGTTTTGCCTTGTAATTACTTATTCCTACAGCTATTGCTATGACAACATCAATAGAATGGCAAAAGAAAAACAAATTTATATATTAAATAACAAGGAAAACAGTAAAGGGAGGAGCCAGCAAGACAGAAATGTTGTTCAAACATTTTGAAGACAGAAAGAGCACACCAATGATATATAAATCCCATTCATACCTCTGATTTTCTCAGTAGCTGCAGACCATTTAAGCAAAGTGTACACAGTGGTCTATGTGGTGTTTTTATCTTTGGTAAATTCAGTGTTTTTACACCTTTGTAGTTTTCAGAAATTATGGGTACTTTTTCATTTCTGAAATCTAGAGATGCAAACAGCTGAAAGCACCTCAGGCTGGTAAAATGCTGGTGTATTTTCAGACTTGTATGCAATTTGCCTTGTGTGCAATATAGCTGAAGCCTCGTTTCAACATTAGTGTTTGTACCAAGTCCCAGCACTCTGGCACATGGGAAATACTCCTTCTCTGCCTTACCTACATTAAATGTCAGTTCATATCTACCCTCCACCAGCTGACAGTTATCCTAAAAAACCTGTTGAAGGAATTGACTTCCATCTGTGGGTCTGTGAGCAGTGAGTGGTCGAGCCAGGAGTGGTCCAGACCCCAGAGATGCTCTTCCAGCAACCTTAGGAACAGTTTCAGGAAATGGGGAAACATGGCAGGCCAAGGGGACAGATACAGTCATTTCCATAATGACAACAGGAGTCTCCCACTAGCACCCTCTGGACCATGACAAGTATCTTCTGCCCCCCCCCCCCCCGGTAAAAAATACTTTTTCTCCTAGCAAAGATAATCAAGAAGGGGAACCAGATTGCTTATGTCCTGATATTGCTGTGGAAGCTGAGATTGAAAGGGGGAATGAAACCAGCAGTGAAGGGATTTCTTTCATTTGGTTTAGCCACGGGAGACTTCTTACTCTGTTCATCTTGATCATTCTTTTCCCCTTTTCACTTCCACTTTCTTTGTATTAATATTGCATCTAGCAGCGGACATGGTTTGAATTTTTAGATGGACAAATTATGAGAAATCTACCATAATATGGGGGATTTAATGAAGATTTCTCTGTACCATCATCGTGTATAATATATCAGTTAGGTCATACCTGCCATCAAAAGTCTTCTGTGACAGGGGAGGGTAGCCAGTGGTATGTTAAGTAATGAGTGATGTTGTAGTTTGAGCATTGGGAGACCAGGGTTCGAATCCATGTCTGGCCATGGAAACCTAATGGCTGACTTTGGATAAGTCACACTTTTTCAGCCTCGGGGGGAGGCAAGGACAAACCCCCTCTGAACAAATTCTGCCAAGAAAACCACATTAGGGTTTCCATAAGTCAGAAATGACTTGAAGGCACACCACAACAACTCTTTCTAGTCCAAGAGCTGAATTTCAGTTTGGGAAGGATCGTGGATATGTGTCTCAGGAGTGGGTGGGGCTAACAGCACAGGGTTTAACTAAAATAGAATGGGAATGGGGGAGGGCAGATATAAATCTATAAATTTGCCCTAATACAGAATCTTATGCAAGAACCTTGGCAGTTTGTAAAGCTGTAAAATGCACCATAAAAACTTTCCCAGTTAGCACTTGAGCCTTTGTACCATGCAAATCCTTGTCGGTCTGCATAACTCAGTCCTTATAAACAAAACCTTGTTTGTTGGCAAACCTCAGCTCCTGTTCCATATAATATCTTCTAGAGCTGCAAACCAGAGCTCATTTCACTGCAAAGATGTCCTAGGCTTTCAATGACTCATTATCTCAGATTTCTGATCATTAATGATGGCAAAAGCAATGCCATTGCCAGATAGAGGACCTGTGTGGGCTAAATTAAGCATGTGGGCTTGAGGTTCTACTTGAAAAGGAGATTGCTTCTGACCTCTCATTAACAGAAACGTGGTAGGAAATGAGATTCAGTGTGTTGCACATATGAGCCAGGTATGATCTGACTATATACACATAGGTATTAGCACCCTACCTGTTCAACTTGTATGCTGAAAATATCACAAGAAGAGCAGTTTTAGACTCGGAAGGAGGAGTGAAAATAGGAGGAAGCAACATCAACAATCTAAGATATGTCAATGACACCATACTGCTAGTAAAAAACATCATGGACTTGGAACAATTACTAAGGAAAATCAAGGAAGAAAATGCAAAAGCAGGCTTAAATAAAACAAAAATAATGACCATAGAGGTTTACATAAATTCAATTTAGATAATGAGGAAATCAAAATAGTTAAAGATTTCCCATACCTTGGATCAAACACTGATCAGAACAGAGACTGCAGTCAATAAATCAGAGGAAGATTAAGAATGGGGAGCTACAAAAGAACTAGACAAGATCCTAAAGTGTAAATATATACAACAGAGCACTAAAATCACAATCATCCAAGCCATTGTGTTCCCCACAACTATGTACAGATGTGAAAAAGAAAAACTCAGTAGAGATGGGGTCCTGGAGAAGAGTGCTGAGGATACCATGGATAGCCAAAAAGGCAAACAAATGGGTCCTGGAACATATCAAGCCTGAACGCTCCCTGGAAGCCAAGATGATGAAACTGAGGCTGTCGTACTTTGGCCACATCATGAGAAGGAGTGAATAAAATTATGCTAGGAAACGTAGAGATGCAGCAGAAAGAGAGGAAGACTGCCCTCCAAGTGGATGGACTCAGTTAGGGAGGACATAGACCTGTATTTGAAGGGCCTGAGCAGAGCAGTGGAGGACAGAGGGGCTTGGAGGTGTCTTATTCACAAAGTCATCATGAGTTGTGGTTGACTTGGGGGCAGTTAACAACTATTATTATGCAACTTTCTTCTCTCATTCTCTCATACATACACTGAGCTTGGAAAAAAGTTGCTCAGGAAAGTGCTAGAAAGTCACACCTGTAAATTCCTGGGGCCGCTGTTCATAAGGTGTTGCTGGAATATTAAACATCTGATTCAAGGTACAGGTCAATGCTATTTAGACAGAGACTAATTGTGCAGTTTGTTTTCATTGAATTGAACCGTCAGAAATTACTAAGGATCTTGCAAAGTCAGGATAGACTTTTGTCATATCTGAATAGATAGTCCAATACCCCCAATTGAGTGCTCTAAACAACAAGGATCAATGGTGTGGCATTAGAGAGAAAGGGCAGTTGGGGTAGCTGTCCCAAAGGGCCCCATACCCTTCAGAGGAAGACATTTGTTGACTAAGACAGAACAGCGAAAGACTATATCTCTTTGCAAGTTAAGGTGCATAGTAATACTTAATATACAAGAGTTTGCATTTAGAGGAGTCATTTTATATCAGCTCAGCAAGTACAGCAAATCTGTTCCACAATATTCTACTGCCTGCAACCTCTTCTGTCAGAACTGTAGACATCGCATTAATTGAAGATATAGCTTAACAAAACCCAGAAAACCAAGGTGAGTCATACACAAATATCTCCCATCTTGGCCTCAGTTCATAGAATCATAGATTTGGGAAGGCTCCATAGGCCATAAGATCCAACTCCCTGCTCTGTTTGAAGATGTCCAGAAAGGGAGACCCCACCACATCTCTAGGGAATTTTTTTTCCATTGCCCTACCACTCTTACTGTCAAGATACACCTTTTAAAATTCAACCAAAATTTATCCTCCTGTAATTTAAAACCATTAGACTTGGTCCTATCCTCTGTGACAGCTCTTGAGGAATTTACAGATCATGTCAGACTGATCATTACCAGACTGATCATGCCCAACTCCTTCAATGCTTTCTCTTATGTTTTGTTCTTCATATTTCTTATCGTCCTTGTTGCCTTCTCTGAACCTGCTCCAAATTGTCATTAAGAGAGCTGTAGTTTCCAATACAAAGTCAGTAATAGCCCACAATATTCTGGCCTCATCTAGAATATTGAGGTCAGTTCTGGGTGCCTCATTTTAAGAACTGAACACTCCAGATGAGACCAAAATGAGACTATTACTCTCCTTGTGTTGGAAACTATGGTTGTATTAATTCAGGCTAAAATGCTGTTTATCTTCTTTGTTACAGCATCACACTGCTAAGTTATGTTCAGCTTTTGATCAACAGTAATCCAATGCTCTTTTTCACGTGAACTGCTCCTAAGCCAAGTATCCCCTATCCAGTAGGTGGGCATTTGGTTTTTGTGGTGTAAATGAAGGATTTTTCATTTGTTTTTGTTGAATTTCATTTTATTAGTTTCTGTCCAATTTTGTAGTTTATTAAGGTTTTTATGAACTCTGTTCCTATCTTCCAGTGTGTTAGCTACCGCCACCACCCATTTTGTATCAACCGCAAACTTGATAAGGATTCACTCTAAACCATCCTTTCAGTCTTTGATCAAAACTACTGAAGAGCGTCTGTCCCAGGAGAGACCCTGCAGCACTCCATTTAAGGCTTCCCTCCGGGTTAAAGCACAGCCATTGATGATAACTCTTTGAACACATTCTCCAGTGAATAATCAACCTACCTGACAGTATTTCTACCTGTTGCACATTTCATCATATGACTTACCAAAATATTATGGAAGACCTTATCAAATACTTTGTTGAAATCCACATGAATGATATCCACAATATTACCATCATTAGTAACCCAATTTTTTTAAAATAATAAAATATTAGTTTGTCCCATGTCAAGCCTGAACACTCCCCGGAAGACAAGATGATTAAAATGAAACTACTGTACTTTGGACAAATCACAGGAAGACATGATTCACTAGATAATCTTTCCAAGGTGGAAGGCAGTAGGAAAAGAGGAAGACCACATTCCAGATGGGTAGACACAATCAAGGAAGCCACAGTGGCCCTGAGTCTCCAAGACCTACGCAAGGCTGTTGATGACAAGGTGACTTGGAGGTCTCTCATTTATGGGGCGGCCATAAGTGAAAGTTGACTTGATGTCTGTTGACAACAACTGCCTCATAAAGAGGTAGGCAGCAATTGCTTAGTTGGAGCAGTTCTCAGTCTGTTCTCCATATGTTTTCTGTATGGTCCATTCCTGGCAGTGACTGTCCTCTAGGATTTTCCTCATAGTTACAGGCCTCTTAATTTTCCTCACTGTTATAGACCTCTTCATTTTGCTTGATAGTTTCTTCCTGTTGATTCTGTTGGTTGAATTTCCCGTTTTTCCCTCAGGAAGTGCTCATATTCTCTGATGCATTGAAAATTCTCAACATGTAGCTTTAGTACACTGGCCTTCTCTTCCAGAACACCCATCTATTTGTATAACTGTTCTGTCGTAGTATGAACTCTTCACATCCTCAGAGTTATTTTTTGTACTATTTTAGAAAATGTAGTATATTATCTTAATATTACAAAGATTCTGGAGCTGAGTTGTCATGAATCTTAGTAGTTTTTCAATTATGAATTTGCAAAAGCAACTTTGTTGACCTCAAAACTGTGTAGTCAATAGACTTTCTGCCACCAGAATGGAAACCATTCATTAACTCCAAAGGTGATCTTTTTGTATTTTAAGCAGTAGTTGGGGAAGAAACTTTATACAAAAGAATTTTCAAATAGAACTTCCATTTCGAATTGAGCTGTTCTTGATTTCTTGTGATTAATTTCCTGCAGATAAGATAAACCAGTGGCTGAGAAAGTCATTTTCATTGGCTGGATTCTTTTGAAACTTGGAGGTTCTTCTTTGTGGTCTCTGTGAAGCACACAAATGGGTTATTCTCACCTGCACAGCAGTTTTGAATACTACTGGAATCACTAGGGAAGATTTTTTGGCGGTAGCTCTGCCCACCCTCTATATAGGCTCAATGTCTTCCCACTCTTTCTCAGTTCCTTTTGTTTGCCACTTGAGCAGCACAGGGAACCTCACTTGGAATTCGCTCCTTCCTTCGCTTTCACTTTCGCTTTCACTTGTGACCACGTTTTGGCTCTGACTTCTCTTTTGGCTTCGTTTTGGACTCTGATTACAGGTAAAACTCAACTTGTTTGACCACTCTTCATCCTCTCCTTTGGCCCAGATTTCCTCGATGGCTCGATCTGCCGAGGGCAAAACCTTATCTGATGTTCCCAGGCCGCCAACCCCAGAAAAATAGAAGGGAAAAAAAACAGAATGTGGCTGGACAGCTGTCATCCCCTAAATGGAAGAAATCCTCAGCTTCCTCCAAATCTGACAAGAAAAAAAAAACATAGGTCCTCTAAAGACATAGGTCCTCTTGTACAAAAATCACCACCATATGGGGAAAAAATCCCATCCGATCTCAGACTCTCATCCCAATCGTAGATCCTAAGTGAGCGAACCTGCACATCCCTTGAGGGTGCCACCCATGGCAGGATGCAGGGAGTGCCCAGGGTGCCCTCTGCACCCTGCTTCAGGCCACGGAGAAGCAGCAATTTGCTGCTTCTCCGTGGCCTGGGGATTGGGGCAGCAAGGGCTGCTTCCCTGACTGCCTACGGACCGCCCTTTAGGGGCAGTCTGTAAAGGGCCTTTGACTCCTTAAAATGAGAAACTCAGGGGCTTTCTAGATTGGCAAAAAGAAGTGTGTTCATGGCTGCATGAAACTCTAGCCTTTAGATGAGAAAAAGGGAAAGTGTGCCATGAAAACACTGTTTTTGCGTTTTAGGGGAGAAGAAGCGCCTTTAAAAAGGTGCTTGTTTTCCCAGCTTCTTTTTTAAAAACTGCGGAACAGCGCAGCTCCATCTAAAGGCTGTGGTGCAGCTGCTAAGCATTAAGGAAAAGGCAACTTCATGTCACACTTTCCTGCCAATCTAGAAAGCCCCTTAGTATGGGTGTATTAATACCACAGGGAGGTTTATAACCCCTGCCCTTAAAATTACAGTGGACAATAATGTAATCTCAATTGCGGTTAATGTATATACAGTGGTCCCCTGGGTTACGAAAGTAATCCGTTCCGGGATTACTTTCGTAACCCGGAAGTTTTCGCAACCCGGGGGACCGCTTTTTTTTTGGTGCCAGAGCACGCTGTTTTAAAGGGCCCGGGTTGCTTTTTTTTCCCGCAACCCGGGGATTTTTTCGTAGACCGGGGCCGTTTTTCCGGCCCCGGCCGTTTCGGGTCCCGGGGATTTCGTATCCCGAGGGATTCGTATCCCGGGGGACCACTGTATTCCTCCAAGAAGCTCCCAAGTATTAAGAGGCATCCCTTTGAGATTTCCTCTCCACTTTTTTAGGACCTAAAAAAAAGTCTTACCTGTATGTTGTCATAATTATAGTCGTGGCCTTTAATGCAAGAGTAGATAGCATTCAGCACCTTTCAGTCATGATTCGCATAGAAGCAGATGATGACTACATCTCCCTCTCCCCCTCAAAATTCTAGGAATTCCCTTATTAATGTGATTGGAATCTCTCTGACAAATGTATCAATGGGAGATAGCCACAAGCTGTAAGTGGAGATTTCACCTATCTGTCTTCAAGAGGTTCTAGTGTTTAGATTACATCTGTCTTTAAAATTCCCCCTAAACATAATTATTTATTTATTTATAACCCACTCTTCAACCCTAAAGGCTATCAGAGCGGCTTACAAATATTATTTTAATTAGACGGTTCCCTGCCCTCAGGTTTGCAATCTAAGAAGACATGACACAAAAGCAGAAGGGAATGGTGAGGGGGAAGGGGATCAGGTCCAGTGGTTCTTCTCTCCCTCTGATGCCTGGAACAAGGCAGATGGACTGGAGGGATGGCTCTGCTTCATACTCTAGGACAGGCCTGATGGAGTGTGGCCTCTACTTTCATTCTAACTTTCAATAGCTAACTTCATGGTTGAACCCTTTGGAGATAACAGTTATCAGCCTGTATGTGCTTACTTTAAACTGACCCCTGGCAGCCTTCAGTTAAATCAGAACAATTCTTTAACCCTTTCCATAATCAACAGCTTCAAATGACTTTAATAGGATGTTCATACTGTTCAAATAATATCCTCCTTCCTAATTTCTAGGGCCTTATCACATGGGCTGTGTTCTGGAAGAGTTTATTCCTGACGTTTTGCCAGCATCTGTGACTGGCATCTTCAGAGAATGCTGGCATGGAAGTGAGTGGGGTATATATACTGTGTGGTCCTTGGTTGAGAGGAAGTGATTAATTAAGTGATTAATGTTAATCTGTGTGTTGCTCTGTTGTTGAATGGCAAGGCCTCCATTTAATTAGTGATCCATTGTCTGCTGGGAAACCCCCCCTGATCTGGGTGGTTTTCATTTGCACTTGGTGGGTCTTGATTTGGGTGTTTTTCAGGACTGGTAGCCAAATTTTGTTTGCTTTCAGGGTTTCTTCTTTCCTGTTGAAGTTGTCTAGGTGTTTGTGGATTTCAGTGGCTTCCCTGTACATTCTGACCTGATAGTTGTCAGTATGGTCCAGAATTCCAGTGTTTTCAAACAGTATTTTATGCCCAGGGTGGTTTATAGCGTGTTCTGCTACTGCTGATTTTTCTGTCTGACCCAATTTACAGCATCTCATGTATTTTGATTCGTGTTTGAACACTGCATTTGGTGATTCCTATGTAGACTTGTCCACAAGTGCATGGTATGTGGTAAACTCCTGTGGGTGTGAGAGGGTCTCTTCTGTCCTTTGCAGAGCACAGCATTTGCTGGATTTTTTTGGTGGGCTTGTAGATCATTTGGAGGTTGTGTTTCCTCACCAGTTTGCCTATTCTGTCTGTGACTCCTTGGGTGCTGTCGTCAAGCCCCCCCACTCCACCCTGATGCTCGCAATCATTGCTGGTCTGTTTGGCCCGTATGTCTTCAGGCACAAGTGGCACTGGAATGAAGTCAAGAACCTCCCCCAATATTTCTTTATTTGTCCTTTGTTAAAGAAGCTTGGAGAAAAATACCTGGTGGTGTTGTTATATATTTAAAACAATTTGATCTGAGAAGCTTTAGCTTATATTATGCTTACAATTAAGGCTTGGAAAACCTGAGAAGTGTTTCAGTTAGCTGGTAAAATATAATGAAATGTGTTCCCATTCCATGCATGCATCCAAAAAAGGAAAACATATTGGAAATAAAGCTAGTCATAATGGTAGCTTCCAAAACAGCAAAGGATAGCTTTGATCAGAGCTAGTAAAATCTGAACACCTCCCCCAGGAAAGAAAAGTATGTTGATCCAAAATAAAGGGCAACCATTACACTTCAGTGCTTTAACAGCCTTGCCTCTTTTCTGGAGTAGATTGGGCCTTTTTCTATAAGCCTTGACTCTAAAGAAGTTGTAATATTGTAGCCTCACCTCATGCATCATTTTACTTCTTATTTCCTCTCAAAAGAGAAGGGGCTGCAGGGGGAGACAGGTACAAGACCTTTGCACAAACTCACATGCCAACTCTCCTCAAACATCTACTCAGGAAATGTACTCACAGGACCTGACCACATAACCGACGATATTGGAGGCAGTTTCACTTGCTCATCTGATAATGTGATATGTGCCATCCTCTGTCAATGAAGTTCTTCAGCACTCTGCATTAGGCAAACAGGCCAGTTTCTACCCCAGAGGATAAATGGAGGATAAATCAGATATTAGAAATAAGAATGTACACAAAAGCCTGTTGCAGAACACTTCAGTCTTTCTGGGTGTTCCACTTTTGAGCTCAGAACAGCAGTCCTTGTAACTGCTCTGGCTCAACGCTAGGGAATTCTAGGAACTTTAGTTTTCTGAGACCTTCTCTGTCAGAGAGCTCTGGTGCCACAAGAAACTACTATTCTCAGGATTCCCTAGCACTGAGCCAAGTCTCAAACTGTATTATTTCTGCAGTGTATTTTGGACCCAGGTCTACTAAAGCTTATGCTACCATCTCATTTCACACAGTTAGTCTCAAAGGTGCTAACAAGATCCCTTTGCATACTGATATAATTTTGAGATTGACACTCCACTTTCACTGCCATTTTTAACTGATAAATTATACACTGTGATTGAATACAAACTAACAAATTGATGTTTTCAAATGAAGACATTTAGTGTTCTTACAAAGATTGGATATAAAAGACAAGACTTTATGGTATCATTAAATATTTATAAAAATATGATCCATAGTTATTGCTTCATCCCACCACCATAAGCAATCCACTTGTGATGTACTAGCTTTACTAGTGAAGGTAGAGGTAGGGAAAAATGAAGGTGAGAAATTATTGTTTGGCAATTAAAAAGCAGCAAATGCACAAAGGGAACATTATGACCACAGTCAAGAAGGTATGGGCAGTAAGGTAAAGTAACAGTAGTACAAAATGGACTGGGGGGGGGGTAGAATATTTTTTTCAGAAAGACAAAGAAAACCAAAGAAATTAAAAGTGAGTATGTTTATCCATATAAAGGGAGTACAAACAACCCTCACTCTCTTGTTATTAGCTACCCTTGAGTTAACTTCATGGTGACCCTGTGAATGAGGCATTCCCAAATCCCCCTGTCCTCCACTGCTTTGCTTAGGTCTTGTAGAACCAGGCCCTTGACTTCCCTGATCAAGTCTAACTATCTGATGTGCTGTCTTCCACTCTTTCTGCTGCCCTCTAACTTTCCCAACATCATTGTCTTTCCCAAGGAGTCTTGCCTTCTCTTGATGTGGCTGAAGTACCACAGCCTCACTTTAGCCATTCTGGTTCCAGGGAGATTTTTAGCTTGATCTGTTCTAGGACCTGTTTGTTCTCACTTCCTACTTGACCATAAATACTTGGAAGTGCACAAAAGATGCAGGCTACTGTTTGGTCTATAGCTGTCTGGAGACATACTTGAAATGAGGCAATTGTCATGGTACACCCCAAGTATCGTGTTGTCTAGAAACAGCCAAAAATGTTCAGAAACGTATTCAAATATAGTTCTGAGCATACTAAGAGCCAGGCTAATGTAGTTGCTCTTTTGGTCATAAGCGTACAAGTGATGATCAGACGATTGAATAGATAGCAAGGTCTTTATTAAGGACTCTGTAACCATACAGTTTTGTTGAAAAAAGAGAATTTGGAATAAAGTACCTAAAATAGTTCCCCAAATCTTGACTTATCTGGAAAAATAAAAAATACAGAAAGAACAAAATTAACTTGGGTAAAATGCAGGGAGGGAAGCAGTATGAATCTGTGGTTGTGTTTTGCTTGGGACCAGGCATATCTAGGCTCCCAACTTGTTCACTAAAAAAATGCATAGTCCTAAGAACAAATGGAATAACATCCTGGAAAGTATCACCCCCTAAGATTTTGATGGGCTTGTAGCAAGATCAGATTGACCCCAAGACCGTGGAGCCCCAAAGCTTTTATAGGGACTAGACTGGTTTTCATGGTAGTAACCTGTAGATTGAGTGGAAACAGATATCGCTCTGTGGAAATTCCACTGCGTATCTGGCAATGGATTATCTGGGCACATAAGGCAGTGAGGTGGTTTCAAAGTGCTGGGCTGAAAGCAAGTGGACTGAGTATGACAAAGCCCATCCAGGGCAAAGGGGGTTCCATGAGGGACAAGGAACCAGTGCGGTAAGCTGCCAATCTGTTTTACACTTAGGAACTGTTCTCATGTTTCCTTCCAATACATTGGACTGAGAACTGACAGGAATCTTTGTGTGTTTTCTGACTCAGCTGCCAACTTAGTAGTTATGAAACTTTTAAATATATCTGAAGTTTCTGAGCTTTGCATCTTTCAGAAAGTTAGGATTAAATAGAATTGTTGCTGAGTGCCTTCAAGTCATTTCTGATTTATGGTTACCCTAAGGAGCCTTTCATAGGGTTTTTCATGGCAAAATTTGTTCAGAGGAAGTTTGCCCTTGCCTTCCTCTCAGGCTGATGTCCAACATCACCCTGTGTGTTTCCATGGCCAACCAGGGATTCCAGCCCTGTTTCCCCAGGGGTCCTTGTCTAGCACTCAAACCAGCACAACACACTAGCTCTCATAAATAGAATTAAGTAGAGTGAATTACAAATTGTACAAAAATCATGCAGTAGCCTCAGGACCTCCTTGCTCTTCCCTACCAAGAGTCTCTGGCCCATGCAGTCACTCTTAAAGCAGCAATATATATTAGGAAAGGTACTAGACTGATGCCAACAAGAATAACAAATACAAACTACAAGTGTATAAAGCCATCATGGCTTACTTTTTAAATAATATTCTGTTTCCTGTGTAAAAATAGAATTTATTATTATTATTATTATTATTATTATTGAAATAGGCAAGTGCCTCTCTCCAAAAATCTTCCATCATCATAATCCTCCCGCATTCTGTTGCTTACTTCTGCCCTATCTTTTAATACCCTTGGATGTAGTCTCCTCTCTTCCTGGAGACTTCAATTCATTAAGAGTAGCCAAATATTATTTTACCTATTCTATGCTGCATTTTCCCTGTTGCTTCATCTGCTCCACTTTCCCCAGGTTGAGCATTGTTTGGAAGAAGATCAAGGCAAAGAAGGTTTTGAGTAATTCTGCCTTTTCTCTGTCCCCTGTTAGCATTTCACCATCTTCTCTACGCAATGGCCCTACCATTTCATTCTTCTTCCTTTTACTGTTGACATAACCAAAAAAGCGCCCTTTTTATTGTTTTTAATCTCTCTAGCAAGCCTGACCTCATTCTCTGCTTTAGCTTTTCTGTCTTTCTTCTTACAAAAGTTGGCTGTTTGTTTGAGTCCCTCTTTGGTGACTTCCCCCTTCTTTCATGTATTGTACATGTCCCTTTTAAATCTTAGCTCAGTTGAAAGTTCCTTAAACATCCATCCTTGTTTCTTTATACACCTCCCATTTTTTTCTTCCTCAGAAGAATTCTTTGAAATTGAAATTGAAATATTTCACTTTTAAGAATCTCCCATCCTTCGTGAACTCTCTCCTGTTTTAGTATACCTGACCATAGGATCACCCCCAGAATTTCCCTAAGTTAACTGAAATCAGGTCTCCTAAAGTCTAGAATGTGTGTCTGACTATGCCTGGTTTCTTCTTTCCACTGTATAACAAACTCCAGGAGAACCTTAACACTCCCACCTAAGGTTCCCACCACTTGCACCCCATTAACCAGATCATCCCTGTTGGTTATCCATGTTGCCTCTTCCACCTTCTGTACAATTAAATTGTCTGCAAAGCAACTGAAGAATTTGTTGGATCTTAAATTTTTGCAGAGTTTGACTTCCAACAAATATCAGGAAAGGATAGTTGAAATATCTCAATACTACTACCTTTCCCCTTTTTGAGTGTGTGGCCATCTGTTCCAGGAAGTCTGTGATCATCTAAGTCGTAGTTTGGGGATCCGTAGTGCACCCCCCCCCCCACAATGACATCATTGTTCATTCTCTTAACCTTAAGAGCAAGAGATTTGTGGAACATGAGGGTGCATTTTAAACAGCCACCTGACATTGGAATAGAGGGGCCTGGATCTTTTGGGAAGATCCAGAGAAAGCAAGGAGGTATTTTAATATTTGATAAGAGGAGTTAAGAGGCTGGACATCATCTGATCAGTTCGCACCAGAACCTGGGTTTGGACCATGCATTGTCTGGTCTCCCCACCAAGAGGATGTGGGTTGGGTATGCTTTATGTGGTCTGTGCAGGCAGGACCTTACACCTAAACATGGTCTGATACTTCTTGTTGGTCAAAAAGGAGAGAGGAGATCAGTCTGCATCAGAGATTCATTGGGAGCTCTGGATCTATGCCATTCTAATTGTAATCCAACAGCTATTTTCTTTTTGAGAGCTGTTAGGAAAATAAAATTTTGACTCACTGCTAACATTGACCAGCTGTGGGCAGGTGCAATGCATAAGATAATTACTTGGAAAATAACAATTGTTTAAGGGGTGTTTTTACGAGGGGGTATCTAAAAGTTTTAATGATCACCTTTTAAAAAAAATTGACAGAAAGTTTGTTTTGATTTGTAGTTGTTAACTTATCTCTATGTAGTCACTATCTAGATTTATACATTTTTCCCAGCATATCCTGACCCTCCGATATTGTAGAAGTCTGCAGATTTCGTCTTACGAGGAGATATCGTAAAGTAATAATTATCACCCAGGAGGTTATTATGGCATATTGATGAAATTTTGTCAGTGTCATCATTGGTCCCTAAGTGCATGTTGCTAAGAAAATCAGCTCATTGTGTCCTTTATTTTGTGACTGGCTGTGCCAGAAGTGACTAAAATGTAAAATCCTCATCAGGCGCAATCTGCCAGCTTCTACAATCTCAGGCATTTGGAGGGTCAAGATACGCTGGGAAAAATGTATAAATCTAGATAGTGACTACATAGAGATAAGTTAACACCTACAAATCAAAACAAACTTTCTGTCATTTTTTTAAAAAGGTGATGATTAAAACCTTTGGATACCCCATCATATTACCAGCCCAACTTACATCAATTTGATGTCCTTGATTGGCTCTGTGGAGCCTGATCAGATCCATATATGTGTGCATGAGAAGGAGTGATTTCCTCCTCCTGTCTCTGTTATGGGCTCCCAAGAATGGCAGAGAAAATTTTTTGGGAATACCGGTATTCTGTGCTGGGCTCAGTTGGTCCGAACACACCAGTCCACTAAGGCTTAACTCAGGAATCCTGATTGGAAGTTTGGGAGAAAACAAAGAGCTGCAGAAGCACACCAACTATTAAATTACAGGAGGCCAACATTTGCATTTCTAATGGGTGGAAGAGTCTCATAGAAAATGAATTTTTCCCTTTTCTTCACAGGCCATGGTTGAAACTGTCAATAACCTCCTTCAGCCACAGGCTTTGAATGCTTGGAGGGATTTACCTGCAAGTGACCAGTTGCGTGCAGCAACCATGTTACTAGACACTGTGGAAGAAAGTGCTTTTGTGCTTGCTGACAACCTTCTCAAGACTGACATTGTGAGGGAGAGTACTGACAACATTCGTAAGTAGCAAAAATAATTGAGAGGAATCTGTTTCATTGGTACTCAGTTGTGTTCCTATCTGGTTTTTTGACAAAAATGATAATAAATTTGCTGATGCAGTTTTCAAAATTAGCAGGCCGTGGGATTTGTATGAGATCTGAAGTCTGTAAATCTTCAATAGGGGGCTAAGTGTGTGGGGGGGGATTCTTAGAGCAAGTGAGTCAGAGACTTGCTTGGGGAAGGAGCTAGCAATCGATAGTCTCTGTAGATTCTTGGTGAACAAGCCAGGCAAACGGGGCTTTTCGAGGGTGATTAAGAGGTGTTGGTATAAATAAGCAGAAGTGCACAGTTCAAGCAATCTCTGATGCCTCCGATACTGGCAACCCCAGAGCTTCGGCTTTATCAGGAATCCTCCTCCCAGTTGTTGATGAAAACAGACTGGAGCCAACACTCTCTCCTCAGAGGTTTTTATTCTTAGGTTGCTGTATTTACAAATAAACACACGCTCGTCCAACAAATCTTTCCAACCATCCACTACAGAACAATTACCCAACAATCCTCACTGAGGTGTGCAGGCTGTTCATAGACTTGTATCATGTGGTCACAAAGCCAACCTCATCTGGTGATTCTTCTTTCGTTTGTTGCCTGCTTTGTTGTCCCCTCAGTCAGGAAGACTCTTGTTGTTTACATTAGGTTTACGTGCAAGCAAGCACATACTGACCTTGAGTACTGTCTGCTCCCAGCCTTCATCTGCAAACAATTCCAGCCACAATTCCTGTTTTTCCATTTTGTGCACATCTGTACATTTCATACTCAGGCCTCAAAGCCTAACATTTTGGAAGCCCAGAGTCCTGTTTCACTGACTATTTTAGATTTCTCTATATGGACAGTGAGGGAGCTGCTGCAGCCACATACAATAGTTGTGGGATGTTTACCTTCTTGCTTATGGATGTAGATGACTTCACCTGAACCAAGTGCAAGTTGGTAGCCCTGTTGGAAGAGAAGGTTGAGCAGCTGAAGACCCAGATAGGGTCACATCAGCATATTAGGAAGTAAGAGGTTTTCCTGAACAGAATGGAACAGATGGTCCTGGATGGGGAACACACACAGAAAGTTTCTACAGAGGAGGTAACTTTGCATACACAGCAGGGAGACAGTTGGAGGAACAGTTACCTTGCTAGCCTACATTTTACAAGCTTTTTGGCAAGAATGTCATGGGGAACCTTGACAAAGGCCTTACTAAAATCAAGATATACTATAGCTGCAGCATTCCCTTCATCTACCAAGCTGGTAATTTTATTTTAAAAAGAGAGAGAGATCAGATTTGTCTGGCATGACTTGTTTCTCTGAAACTCATGTTGACTTTTTGTGATTATGGCATTGCCTTCTAGATGTTCACAGAGTCTCTGTTTAATGATATGCTCTAGAACTTTTCCTGGTATTAATATCTCTACATGTGCTCGCTATTTTTTTCAATTCCTCTTTGGTGATTCCCCCTTTTTCCATTTCTTATACATGTTCTGTTTAAAACTTAGCTCCATTGAAAGTTAATTAATCATTCATCCTGGTTTTGTGAGACACCTCCCATCTTTCTTCCTGATTGGAACTGCTTTTAAATTGTGCCTTCAGTGTCTTCCTTTTGAGAAAATCCCATCCATCCTGAACTCCCTTCCCTTTTAATATTCCTCACCATAGGATCACCCCCAGTATTTCTCTAAGTCTACTAAAATCAGGTTTCCTAAAGTTTAGAATGTGTGTCTGACAATGCCTGGCTTCTCCTTTCCACTTTATAGCAAACTCCAGGAGAACATGATCACTCCCACCTAAGGATCCCACCACTTGCACCCTATTAACCAGGTCATCCCTGTTGGCTAGGATCAGATCTATAATAGATGTCCTCTTTGTTGCCTCTCCCACGTTTTGGACAATGAAATTGTCTTCAAGGCAAGTGAGGAATTTGCTAGACCTTGACGATTTGGCTGAGTTTGACTTCCAGTAGATATCAGGATAGTTGAAGTCACCCATCACTACTACATCTCTCCTTTCTGAGTATGCGACCATCTGTTCTAGAAAGGCATCATCCAATTCCTCCACCTGACTTGGGGGTCTGTGGTAGACTTCCACAATAACATCCATGTTGTTTCCCTTGCCTTTACTTTTTATCCAGATGCTCTCCACCTGGCTTCCATGATTGATGTCCGGGATCTCTTCACTGGTGTAAATATCCCTGACATTTAATGCTATTCCTCCTCCTTTCCAGTTTGGCCTGTTTCTCTTAAAAAGGTTATACCCCTGTATTACTATGTTCCATTAATGAGACTCATCCCACCAGGTTTCAGTGATGCCTTTGTTGTGCTAGAAGTTCAAGTTCATCCCCCCTATTTGCTGCCTGTGCAAATTGTTTGCCTCCCACTGTTGAGTCCTTGCACTGTTTGCCTTGTTCCCTCTATGACAAGTTGACTATTTTCTCCAACCCTTTTGCATTCTGTCACCCTATGTGTTCAACTTGTATGCAGAAAATATCATATGAAAAGCAGGTTTAGACTTAGGAAAAGGTGGTGTGAAAATAGGAGAAAGGAACATCAACAATCTAAGATACTTAAATGAAAACATACTACTAGTGGAAAACACCATAGACTTGAAAAGTTATTAAGGAAAGTCAAAGAAGGGAGTGCAAAGGTAGGCTCAATGCTGAACATAAAGAAATCAAAAATAATGACCATAGAGGACCTACATAAATTCAAAAAAGACAAAGAAGAAATCTAAATAGTAAAAGATTTCCTATACCTTGGATCAAACATTATTCAGCAAGGAGACTTCAGCCAAGAAATTAGAAGACTAGGACTGGGAAGGGCAGCCATCAAAGAATTAGACAAGAGCCTAAAGAGTATATGTATTTCTTCTTCGTGGTCTCTGCGAATCATACAAATGGGTTCTCTGCGCCTGCGCAGTCGAATTCGGAACTTTCTGGAATCACTGGGCAGAAAAGCGGCTTGCAACTTTTGCAACTTTTTGGCGGTAGCCCCTCCCCTCCTCTATATAAGCCCTGTTCCCGCTCTTTTCCTCAGTTCCTTTTTTTCCGCCGCGTAGGCTACTCTAAAGGAACAGTGTGGAATCGCTTGGCTTGTCTCTCTTGGTTTTCTCGATCTTCGGCTTTCTTCTCGACTACTCTCCCTCGTCTGTGACTCGGCTATTGTTTGACCTCTCGGCTTGACTGACTTCGATTTTGGATCCCGATTTGGACTTGATGTCTCCGGCTCCATTTAAGCACTGCGCTGTTTGTGGGGCCAAGGTCCCTCACACGGACCCCCACTCCAAGTGCTTGATCTGCCTGGGCGAGGCCCACGACACCCAGAGCTGTGCCCTCTGCAGATCATTGACGTCGCAGGCGAGGAAGAACCGTGCCTCTCGGCTGAAATCCTACCTTCTCGACCGGGCTTTGGCCCCTCAGAAGATCCTGCCTTCGGCTTCGGTTCCGGCTTCGGTCTCCAAAGCACCCGTTCCGGCCTCCAAGATGTCTCAGGAGAAGGTGACTGTTGTTTCCCCTGTTGGTCCCTCCAAGTCCTCCCGGGACGCGGAGACTCACCCCGCCGAGAAATCGGCTAAGAAGACGGGTGAGAAGTCTAAGTCCTCCAAGAAGGACAAGCCCAGGCAGGGCAAGGACCACAGGGATGAGAATCGGAGAAAGAAGGTGAAAACTCCTTCTCAGGGCATGGCAGAGGGCTCTTCCTCTCTGAAGGAATCCACTTCTAAAGCCCCTGCCAAGAGGAAGCATTCCACCGAGGGGGAATCCCTCCGGAAAAAGCGCTCCTCTGAGGGTGAGACCCTCCAGAAGAAGGCCCGCTCCGATTCCGACGTGGGAACCGAGCTGCCACGTGCGTCGACACCGAGGGATGTTCCCGCCACGGAAATTCCCGCTGTCGAAAGGCCCGCCTCCGTACCGACCGCTTCCGTACCGACAGAGGCGTCTCCTCGCTCCCAGGCTGCCCGTCGCGAGACATCGGTGCCGCGCAGCCTGACGCCCGCCCAGCGCTCCCCACAGCTGAGCCAGAGGTCTCGTAGGTCGCCGACCCCTATGGCCGAGACCGAGGACGAGCCGGAATACTATTATGATAGCGAGTCCGGCAAGTACTTTGTGGCGGTCGACCCTTCTACTCTAGACAGACCGCGAGGCAAGCGCTGGCGCCCGCTGGATGTGTCTGCCAGAGTGGGCGACGAGGTCCAGGGTTCTGCACCGTCGAAGGTCGTTGATGAGGCTTTGACATCGGCCACCCTCAGGCGGGAGGACGCCGTTCGCGGGGAGGCAGCAACTCAGACGGCCTACTCCCCTTCCAGTGCAGTACTCTGTGGAGAGCCGAGCTCCGACTCGGACGTGGAGTTCGACACCGAAGGTTCGGTCCCATCTCCGATCGATACCGACACCGAGGAAAAGGGGCCAGTTCGGCAGGCCTTTTACCAACCAGGTCCAGTGTCTCCTACTGATAACGTGCATACCTTTGGGGAGCACGTTATCAAGATGGCGAATGCTTTGGAGCTCCAGGTGTCTCGGTCCGAGGAGGAGGCCCTCGACCCGGTCGAGAAACGTGTTCAAGGCTCGGCACCAACATTGGCAGCCATCCCATTCCTGCCGTCTTTGGAGAAGATCGCCAAGAGGTCATGGCAGAATCCAGCATCAACCCCGTCGACCTCGAGGAAGATCGACTCCATTTACAAGATCTCTCCATCATCGGCAGAGTGGCTTCATTCGCACCCGCCTCAGAATTCGGCAATTGTCGAGGGATCACAGAAGGTCTTCACCCCAAAGACCTCCCCGTCTCCTTCGGACCGCGAGGGCAAGAAGATAGACGGGATTTCGAAGAAGATCTTCGAGGCCTCAGCCCTGGGACTGCGGGTGTCGAACTATAATGCCTGCATGGGGGCCTACATCCAATACCTGGCAGAGAGGATGTCACCCCTGCTGGCTGACCTCCCTCAGGAGAAGGCTCCTGCTGCAAACCAACTCCGGGAGGAGGTACACTCGGTTGCAGGCGTTCTCATTACCTCGGCTCGACACACGGCGGACTGTTCGGCCAAGTCCATGGCTTCCAGTGTGGCCCTCCGGAGACATGCCTGGCTTCGGGCTTCGGATCTAACCCCGCAGGCGAAGGCCGCTATAGAGGACATGCCGTTCGATGGCGAAGGGCTCTTTGCTAAGGACACCGACGAGCGGCTGAACTTCAAGTACCGCATGAAGTCAGCCGCAAAGAAACACGGCATGTCCGCTCCTCAGCAGGCTTTCCCCAGGAGGCGCTTCGGGACCAGACCACCCTTCGGACAGTCGCAGAGGCCATTTGAACAGGAGAGGCAGTACCGTCGCCAGGACACCAGGCAGAGGTTCTCCTCTCCTTCCTCATCTTCATCTGGGAGACGTCTTCAGTCCCGGTACCGAAGACCGCTCCCGAGGAAGCCCGGACCTGATTCGGGTAAGAAGGGACAGTGAAGGTCTCCAGCGTACTCCGTTGTCTCCCCGTCTCGTCCCTTCTTTTTGGATCTGTTAAGGCCTTTCTATAACATCTGGGCCCAAATCACCACCGACTCCTGGGCGCTGACTATTGTATCCAAAGGATATGCCCTCGAGTTCGAAGAGCTCCCGCCTACGGGAGCCCTCCTGTCTACGGATCCCTCACCTTCCCTCCTCGACGAAGTACGCACTCTGCTGGACAAGGGGGCCATCTCCCCCCTGGACCCGGACCTGGCCCACCGGGCGTTCTTTTCTAGATACTTTACGGTACCGAAGCCGGATGGAGGCCTCCATCCCATACTGGACCTTCGGGACCTTAACAGTTTTTTGGTTTACAAGAAGTTCCGGATGGTAACTCTTGCTTCCATTTTGCCATTGTTGTCGCAGGGACTTTGGTTTGCGACGCTGGACCTCAAGGACGCCTACTTCCAGGTCTCCATTCGAGAGGGACACAGACGGTTCCTCTCCTTTGCCATCGGGACGGAGATGTACCACTACAACGTCCTGCCCTTCGGTCTCGCCACGGCGCCGAGAGTCTTCACCAAGTGCATGGCTCCGGTAGTCGCCTACCTGCACCAGCGAGGGTCAAGAGTCTTCCCCTACCTAGACGATTGGCTCTTCGCGGCAGACTCCAAAGAGGCCCTTTGCCAGGACATCTCTTTCGCCGTCTCCCTGCTCCAGTCTCTCGGCCTGGTACTGAACCTCGAGAAGTCCCACTTGACCCCCGTCACCAGGATCAAGTTCATCGGGGCCATCCTCGACTCAGAAAGTTGCATCGCATCCCTGCCCGAGGACCGTTTCCTGTCCCTTTCCAAGGCCGTCCGGCATTGCTGTGCCAGCAGACGGGTGCGGGCTCGAGAAGTCCAGGTAGCGCTGGGCCATATGGCCTCGACCACCTTCGTCACCCCCTGGTCCAGGCTCCGGTTTCGGCCCCTACAGTCGTGGTTCCTCTCCGTCTTCGACCCGTCGGCCGATCCTGCAAGCAAGTGGCTCACGGTACCGAGGCCCGTCGCTCGTTCCCTGTTCTGGTGGCTCGACTCCCAGAACGTCTGCGCCAGCATGCCGTTCGTCTCTCCGGACCCGCAGGTGGTCCTCACCACAGACGCATCCAGGGACGGTTGGGGAGCCCACACAATGGGTCTCACCATAAGGGGCAAGTGGCAAGCGTGTCACCAAGATCTCCACATCAACGCCCTGGAGATGCTAGCTGTCGAGAAGGCCTTGAAGGCTTTCGAATCCGAGCTTCGCGAAAGGGTAGTGCAGCTCCTGACGGACAACACCACTGTTATGTACTACCTGAACAAACAGGGCGGAACCAGATCTCCAACTTTACTGGAGATAACTCTTCGGATTTGGCACTGGTGCATCCCGAGAAAGATCTTCCTGCAGGCAGTACATCTTCCCGGGGAGGAGAACGTCTTGGCGGACCAGCTCAGCAGGTCAGATTCGCAGTGCCACGAGTGGACTCTCCACCCCGACGTGGTCACGGACCTCTTCTCCAGATGGGGCACCCCGCAGATAGACCTCTTCGCGTCGGAGACCAACGCACACTGCAGCCGGTTTTGCTCCCGGGATCGGTCTCGACGCTCGCTCGGGGATGCCTTTCTACACAGCTGGACGGGGGAATTTCTGTATGCCTTCCCTCCGTTCCCGCTCATCGCGAGGGTCGTCTCCAAGATGTCGAGAGACCGGACGGACGCCATCCTGATCACCCCTTGGTGGCCCAGGCAGCCGTGGTTTCCGTCCCTTCTTCACCTGTCGCGGAACCGGTTCTTCAGGATCGAGCCCAGACCAGACCTGCTCACTCTACAGGAGGGTCGAGTTCGTCATCCGGACATCGAGGACCTTCCTCTCGTGGCATGGCGACCTCCCGGCGGCGGTGAGGCGCGTGATCCTGGCGGCCCACAAACCGGCTACCAAAAGGTCCTACTCCTGCAAGTGGCAGAGATTCCTCCGCTTCCTGGACTCGAGAGGCCTCTCTCCGTCCAGGGTATCGACACCGACGGTGCTGGAGTTCCTGATGACGCTGGTGGAGTCGGGGCTGTGCCTTAACTCCATCAAGTGTTATTTGTCTGCTATTTGTTCCCATTTCCAGTTTGATGGGAAACCTTCCTTTTTCAAGGACCCCTTGGTGAAGGGGTTTTTGAAGGGCTTTAACAACCTCCATCCGCCGGCCGCGGTACCGGCACCTGCCTGGAGCCTAGAGGTTGTTTTGTCTCGTCTTGGTACCAAGCCCTTTGAACCCATGGCTACCACTGACCTGAGGCTGCTGACTTGGAAAACAGCCTTTCTGGTAGCCATTACCTCTGCCCGCCGTGCTGGCGAGCTCTGTGCCTTACGGAGGGACCAACCTTTCCTTCGGTTTCACAAGGATAAGGTGGTCCTCCGTACCGACATTACCTTTTTGCCTAAGGTAGTGTCTGCTTTTCACATGTGCCAAGACATTGTGCTCCCGACCCTGGCCCCGAACCCGACCACCGACACCGAACGCCGTTTGCATCTGTTGGACGTTCGGAGGGCTTTGGCCTTCTATTTGGACAGAACTTCGGGTTCGAGCCGCTCTGACAGACTGTTTCAGTGCTACTCAGAGCCTAAGAAGGGACTACCTGTGACTGCTCAGAGGTTTTCTAAATGGGTGGCCGGTACCATCCACCTCTGTTATGAACTGTCGGGTAGAACTCCTCCGGCCAGGGTCAGGGCACATGCAACTAGGGCGGTAGCGACATCCTCCGCTTTTTTGACTGGGATTCCGCTGGAGGATGTCTGTAAGGCTGCTGTCTGGTCCCAACCTATGACTTTTATAAAACATTACCGGTTGGACACCAGGGCAAGGACAGATGCAGCCTTTGGCAGAGCAGTTCTACTGTCTGGTTTGCACTAATGTCAAGTTCTGTACTATGCCATGTTGTGTGCTATGCCATGTTGATTTTACATTGCATTGTTGTTGCATATGACGCATTGCACTAACTGTTGCACTGTTTGCCTTTTTACTGGATTTCCTTTGCATCCAGGATCGGGTGTTATGGTGTCTTTCTGATTGCATTTATACACCATGTACATAGTTTACTCTCTGAGTATTTGGTTTATGTTCTGCTCTGTGAGCAGCATTGCACTATTGTTGTTTTGTTATATAATTCATACAAGAATCACACAAGTGTTGGTTCAATTTGACAATTTTTATTGTGAATCAATAAATGTTTTTTGGTTCACTTCACAACGGTTGTCATGACACTCCCTCCGCCGCTTACCTAAGCTTGCTAGTCTAACCCATTTGTATGATTCGCAGAGACCACGAAGAAGAAGGACAGGTTGCTTACCTGTAACAGTATTTCTTCGAGTGGTCATCTGCGAATACATACAAATCCCACCCTTCCTCCCCTCAGTGTCCTGCTCAACATTGTTCTGCTCCTCCGTCGCTTGCGGCGGAAAAATTTCGGAACTGAGGAAAAGAGCGGGAACAGGGCTTATATAGAGGAGGGGAGGGGCTACCGCCAAAAAGTTGCAAAAAGTTGCAAGCCGCTTTTCTGCCCAGTGATTCCAGAAAGTTCCGAATTCGACTGCGCAGGCGCAGAGAACCCATTTGTATGTATTCGCAGATGACCACTCGAAGAAATACTGTTACAGGTAAGCAACCTGTCCATATACAACTGAACACTAAAGTTAGAATTGTCCAACCCATCATATTCCTCATCACCATGTGCATATGTGAGAGCTGAACAGTGATGAAAGAGGATAACAAGAAAATCAACTTATTTGAAATGGGGTGCTGGAGTGCTGAGGATACTGACTAAGAAGACAAACAAATTGGTTCCAAGTGGATCAAGCTTAAACTCTCCCTTGGAAGCCAAGATGATAAAACTGAGGTTGTCATACTTTGACTGTCACATCATGAGAAGACATGACTGACTAGAAAACACAATGATGCTAGGAAAGGTAGAAGGTAGTAGAAAGAAAGGAAAACCACATACAAGATGGATAGTCTCAATCAGAGAGGCCATGGGCCTGAGTCTGCAAGTCCTATGCAGTGCAGTGGAGGACACAGGGGCTTGGAGATTTCTCATCCGCAGGGTCACCGTGAGTTGATCAGCTAACAACAACTGCAGTCTTATTAGTGATTATTGTTAGAGTTTTGGCACAACATAAGATCCAGGTAGATTCAGACCCATCTGTCAACCCACAGAACCCTTGGTCCTATGGGAAACCATGGGATGAGTTCTGTGCAAACAACTACAACACATTTTCTGCACATACCTCAAATTTCTAGCACAGGAAACATGCTGTGTTGGCGAAACATCAGGAATAAACTCTCCCAGAACACAGCCACATAGCCCCAAAACCCCACAAAAACCTATGGATTCTGGTCATGAAAGCCTTCGTCTTCACACAGGAAACATGATTTTCTGTAGAAGATGCAATTTTTCTATGCAAAAAAAGTATCTATGCCAGAAACAAACAAACAAACAAAAACACCCATATGGGTTTTTGCGTGTGTGTGTGTCCGCGCAAGCAAATGCATGTGCAAATTACTCATTTGGATGTCCAAAGTGTCTGTGAGGGGGGAAATGTTACTTGCAGATATGAAATAAATGTAGATTTGCATTCCAACTACAAGGGTGATCCATGGTGGGTTCTGTCCACAGTTGTGGGGATTATAAGGCTCCATAACGTCCAAATTACATATAGGCAGGTCTTGATATGTCAACACACAATTATAGAGGCCCCTGTGTTTAAAGATACAAGTCATGATCCCATAGTTGGAAGAGCAAATGGGGTGCTTTGTCAGCTTCTTAGATGGCTGGACATTCTTGGATCCATACAGTCCATACTCTGTATCCATGGATTTGCCATCCACGGATGGCAAGGCCACGTGGGGGGGGGGAGGGGGTGGCAGAGAAGGAGGAGGAAGGAGAAGGAGGAAAAGGGGTAGTGTTGGTGAGGGAGGTGTAAGAGGAGGAGGAGAAAGGAGGAGACAGCAGGGAAGAGGAGGAGGAAGGAAGAGGAAGAGCGGTAACGGTGGTAGCGGGGAGGAGTGAGGAAGAGGAGGAAGGAGGAAGAGCAGCAGCGACTGTGGTGGCAGGGAAGAGGAGAAGGAAGAAGAGGAGGAGGAAGGAAGAAGAGGAAGAGCGGCAGTGAAGCCAGAGGGTAAGAAGAGGAGGAGGAAGTAGAGGAGGAGGAGGAAGGAAGAAGAGGAAGAGTGGAGGCAGAGGTGGGGGAGGAGGATGGAGAAGGAAGAGGGGGAAGTGCAGAGGCAGTGGCAGGAGAGGAGGAGGAGGAAGAGGAACAAGAGGAGGAGGTGGCAAGGAAAAGAAGAAGGAAGAGGCAATGGCCTGCTGCGGTAAGAGTGGCAAGGCAGGCTTCAGGGTGTGTGGCCGCGCCACCATTGAGGACAATGGGACTTGCGTATCCATGGATTTTAATATCTGCAGGGGAATCCGGAACGGATCCCCTGCAGATACCATGGGGTACTCTGTGTCCCAGGAGATTTCAATAAATAATTCTTGCATATTTGAAATATAGAACTACATTTGGGCCTCCATATTTGTTATCAGTTGCACTCTTTGACTTACATGCATTCAATTTTTACTTGTTTCAGAGTTGGAAGTAGCAAGATTAAGTACAGAAGGAAACTTGGAAGGCCTGAAGTTTCCACAGAATACAGGCTATGGTAGCACTATCCAACTATCAGCAAACACACTGAAACAGAATGGTCGAAATGGTAAGTTCGTCATTTAGCAATGATACTGTTAAACAATGCATTCGTGTAGCTGATTTATATAGTTTCACCTTGTTTTTGCTTCAACTGTTAGAATGACATGAGTCAAGTTTGGTTCTCTCTAAGCTAGAATCATCTGGTCTGTGTGTTCGTAGTTCTCCAGGACATCAGACAGAGATTTTTACTAGCTATGCTTACTCTGGAGGGAGGAACTGGGACCATCGGCCTGGAAAGTATGTTTTCACTTGCAAAATTGTGGACTATGTTTTTTCTTTTAAAGGACTGGTCAAACATGACAGATTTGTTAAGGCCCCCTTTGAAAGATAGCTGACAGTACAATGTAAGGCCTTTCGTATGCTATCTTGTTTTGTAAAGGGGTAGCTCCAGTGCTGCTATTTAGAAGACACTGTGAAGTTTTACGGGAACAATCGACACATTGATCACTTTGTTTCCAGTGTTGCTGGTGTCTTCTGGTGATGAAGAGGTGTCACATCAGTGATGTTGATGTGCAGCAACAGCCATGCTGCAGTTACTCTCGTGTCTGTAAATAAGTTTATTGTGTAACACTGTAATAAATATGAGCACCTTGCCATTTATAAAAACTATGTGGTGTGGGCTTTTTAAAATTACTGCCATATTGTATTTTATTACCTACCTGGGTTAGCTTTGCTGTGAAGTTACTGCGAAGCAGGAATTGTGAACAGTTTTGTTCTTGATGTGGGTAGGATTTCTTCCAACTTTTTAGAATGTCCCACTATTAGAGCTCCTTTAAGGGCTGCTTCTCTACTCTAGAGGAAGGGATTATGACTATGGCTATACTCTCCCCATTATCCCTTTTTCCTTTTCAGGTGAAATCCGAGTAGCTTTTGTCCTGTACAACAACCTGGGCCCTTACCTGTCCACAGAGAATGCCAGCATGAAATTGGGGTTGGAAGCAATGTCTACAAATCATTCCGTAATAGTGAATTCTCCAATCATCACAGCAGCAATAAACAAAGAATTCAGCAACAAAGTTTATCTGGCTGATCCTGTTGTGTTCACTGTCAGACACATTAAGGTAAGGAAATACCTTGCAGGAAACACCATATTTCAGCCTAGGCTGTTTCTGCCTTTTCTCCAGAAAACATACCAGAAGTCAAGTCAGAATGCAAAGGGTAAAATCCACAAACACCTAGAGAACTTCAACAGGAAAGAAAACAAATAAACATTGGCTACCAGTCCTGAAAAACACCAAGATCAAAACCCAGCAAGTGCAAATGAAAACCACCCAGGGTCAGGAAGGTTTCCCAGCAGATAATGGATCACTAATTAAATAGCCCCCCTGAAGCCTTGCTATTCAACAACAGACCAACTCAGAGATTAACATGCAAATCACTTCCTCTCAACCAAGGGTCACACAGAATATATACCCCACTCACTTCTATACCAGCATTCTCTGAAGATGTGAGCTACAGATGCTGGCAAAACATCAGGAATAAACTCTTCCAGAAGACAACCGCACAGCCCGAAAAACCCACAAAAAAACTATGAATGTCAGCCATGAAAGCCTTCAACTTCACATACCAGAAAGCATTTACAAGGGTTTTTTGAAGTCTATCACTTCTTTCAGGCAATACATTGTGAATCTTGTAAACATTTTGATGTGTGCATTAAATTTGTATATTTTTGTGTATATTTTTATCTGTGGATTTTTAAGAGAGAAAAAATCTAGTCATACACACCACATTCATAAGATTCAGAACAATTATTTTATTTTAAATTATTATTATTAATAATATTAATATAATCATTTCATTTTTATTTATTTGAAATGGGAGTGATTTATTTGATGTACAGTCCTCCTGCCATTAAGGGCTTTATTAAGGCAATAAATCTAGTATTACTTTATCCTGGCTACAGAGGGAGAATGACAATGATCCAGCCATAAAAGACTGTCACTGCTGGATAATTAATCTCTGTTCCGCAGTAGAAGTATAAAAAATAGTTCTGAAAAGCTCAGTGTAATCTTGGATGGATGTCAGTGATGAACAAAGTAAGCATTTTACTGAAATAAGAAGGGTTGAAATATTTCAGTGTCTGCTTTTGTGGCTGAGAAAATATGTTTAATGTTTCAGTGTTTCTATTTTACCTACCTATCTATTTTATTTTTATATATGTAGCAGTCAGAGGAAAATTTCAACCCCAACTGTTCATTTTGGAGCTATTCTAAACGCACAATGACAGGATATTGGTCAACTCAAGGATGCCGGCTGCTAACAACAAACAAGACACACACAACATGTTCCTGTAACCACCTTACCAACTTTGCTGTCCTGATGGCTCATGTAGAAGTGAAGGTAAGAATTACAATATACAGAGAGAAGAATTGATGGATCCTTCAGCAGAAGGTTCCAGCCATTGTCAGGACAAATAGCATCTCTGTTTATAAAGTGAAGGCTATTTTGACTGGCTGTTAACATTTCTCAATACTAGAGTAGCCCAATCCTTTCCTGTGCAGGTATTCCACTTCCTTATGTTCTTTGGGGCCAATTAGATTATTAGAAATAAATGCAGCAAACAAGTCTCACAATAGTTTAAGCAGGTTGTGCATTTCAATCCAATTTTAAATTTAATAGCAGGTATGCAGCCCATATATCAGGGCGAGACATTTTTATGGCCCCAAGGTCCCCCCAGGGTAAAAATAATTTTTTTGCAAAAAAAAGTTTTTAGCTCCAGAATGGCACCTCAATGCACTCTAATGGATGTGGAGGCTATCTGCCCCCTGCAGGGGTTGAAAACTTTTTTTTTTTTTGGTAAAAAAAATTCACATAATTTTCCTCCCTGAAATGCTCCAGAATGCCCAGTGTAGGATATGGGATGCATTTTGCAGCACCCTTGGTCAATTTAGGCCTAGGAGATGCCTTTTATAAAGCCCCTAAACTTAGTGAAAATGCCCCTATTCCCCTTAAGAGATATTTGGGGCAGGATTTTTGCAGGACCACGTGTGGCACTCTTGGTTCCCCTGAGGGCTAATGCAGATGCCTGGCCTTTCATAGTTGCCTATCTCTGTTATGTAACATCTTCCAAAGTTGCATACCCGCCATAAAGCCCCAGTGCAGGTACTGCATCCAGGTTTGGGCACTGGATATTGGCAAACTAATGGGTCACTAAGAGAGTAAAGGGCCTACAAGGCAAACCCTGTGAGAATTGTGAAGTCGAAGGCTTTCATGGCCAACATCCAGAAATTTTTGTGGGTTTTTCGGGCTATCTGGCCATGTTCTAGAAGAGTTTATTCCTGACTTTTCACCAGCATCTGGTGGCGCAGTGGTTAAATGCTTGTACTGCAGCCACACACTCAAAACCATAAGGTGGTGAGTTCAAGACCAGCAAAGGGCTGAAGCTCGACTCAGGCTTGCATCCTTCCGAGGTCGCTAAAATGAGTACCCAGATTGTTGGGGGGCAAATAGCTTACAATTGTAAACCACTTAGACACTCCTTAAGGGTATGAAGTGGTATATAAACGAAGCTGGGTTTGTTTGTTTGTTTGGCATCTTCAGAAATCTCTGAAGAATCCAGCCACAGATGCTGGCGAAACATCAGGAGTAAACTCTTCTAGAACATTGCCATATAGCCTGAAAAACCCACAAAAACCTGTAAGAATTGTTGGAGGGTGCTGGCTATGTTTAGCCTGGAGAAAAGATGGAGAAGAGATAGGGTAGGCATCTTTAAAATTCTGAAGGAATGTGAACTGGAAAATGGAGTGAGCTTGTTTTTCGCTGTTCCAGAAACTAGGACCTTCACCAATGAATTCAACTTAGAAGAAAGGCAATCTGACTAAACATTAGGAGGAATTTCATGAACTGTTGGACAATAGAATAAACTACTCAGAATGTGGTACTCTCCTCCATTGAATGTTTTGAAACAAGAGGTCCTATACCTGTCTCTAAACAAAGATTTAATGATTACCTGTTAGGGATATTTTAGCTATGGATTCTTGAATTGACAGTGTTGGACTAAATGGGTTGTTGTACCTTTCAATTCTATGAAAAACTCTGTCAGAACTGTAAAATCTCTGTCCTGCAGTCTCCAATATGAGGCCTGCAAATCATGAAAGGATGGTTGTTCTGGGAGCTTGTGGAGCTCTCACAAAATCATGTATTAGTCTGTCTTTCAAGCAGAAGGGCACGGCCCAGGAAAAGAGAGAAAAATAGTGAACATGAACAACTGGCTCCACAGATGGCGACACTGGGAACTACTTGGCTTCCTGGACCATAGTGTGTAGTTTTATGGAGGTGGGCCTCTGGGAAGGGATAGGTTGGACCTCACAGAAGTTGGCAGGAATGCTTTTGCAGAGTCTGAAAATTCTGATCAGCAGAGCTTTAAACTGAATTATCTGGGGGAGTGAGACAGTATTCTTGAAGGCTGGAGTACATCATATGGTGGAGATAATAGCCTAAATTTTATACAGAGATTAAGGCAAATAGCACAAGAACCCAACAGTGGAGCGGGGGAGTGACCTTTAAAAGACCATTAATATGGATCTCTTCCGGCAGGCCTTTCCAGAATAGTATACTCTTTTGCTGAACTGCCTCCCCCCTCTTTTTCATCTTCTTACCTTCCACTTGCTACTTTTATTTAGATTTTGTTTAAAATTCCTTATTGTATCAGTATATGACTGTTGTAACTTTCTTCCAGTTTAACCCTTTTTTAGGGGTACATTAATGATTTTATGATCAGGGGGTGGGTGAGGGTTTTTGAAATTTTAACATATTTTCTTTTAACTATATGTTATAATTGTTATTGCTGTAATCTGCTTGGATTCCTGGAGATTAAGTGGAATAATAATAATAATGGCAAATGGCGGAATAACCTATTGTCTTAGGCGTCTCCATACTCCACCTAGTCTCTGACTCTGTTCCTCTGAGCAAATGCCCAATCACCCTGAGACCAGGTGCTCAGAAAGAGGACCTGGAGCTACACACACTAGGACAATAAAATACTAATGATCAGACAATCACACCTCCACTCAGCTCACAAATCAGCCTTGACCCAACAGACAAAAGGCCACCAAACTAAAATAGAACAGTAGACAGTAATGTACACACAAGCAAGCCTTCACTAAGTCAAACAAACAAAACAGCCTTGGATGTCCTGGTCATCCGCAAACCAAACCAATGTTTGGGACACACAATATACAGAAAATCTACACACAGAGACAGATACCTGCACAAGAACTCCAACCATCACCCAGGACAAAAAAGAAGCACAATAAAAGCATTGGTGGACTGGGCAAAAAGGATCTGTGAACCCTGGAAGATCAATTAAAGCCTCTACAAACTAAAGTTTATTCCAAGTCAGATATCAGAAAGGCTATAGACACAGAAAAACCCAGAGAAATGAAGACAAACAACCACCCAAAAGGAAGGTATTTTTCCCATATATCAGAGAAATCACAGACAGAATAGGGAAATTAGTGAGGAAACACAACCTTCACATGGTTTACAAACCGATCAAGAAAATCCAGCAAATGCTGGACTCAGCTAAGGGCAGGAGAGACCCTCTCACAGTCACAGGAGTTTACTGCATATTATGCAGCTGCGAACAAGTCTACATATGGACTACCAGACACAGTGTTCAAACATGAATCAAGGAACATGAGAGACACTGCAGATTGGGTCAGCCAGAAAAATCAGCAGTAGTAGAACACGTTATAAACCATCCTAGGCATAAAATGCTGTTTGAAAACACTGGAATTCTGGACCATGCTGACAACTATAAGGTCAGAATGTACAGGGAAGCCACTGAAATCCACAAACACCTAGACAACTTCAATAGGAATGAAGAAACCCTGAAAGTAAACAAAATTTGGCTACCAGTCCTGAAAAACACCTAAATCAAGACCCAGCAAGTGCAAATGAAAACCACCCAGGGTTAGAGGTTTTCCCAGGAAACAATGGATCTCTAATTAAACAGACCCAAATCCTCTTTGCATATCCTCCCACTCTGAGGCCTTGCCATTAAACAACAGAACAATGCACAGATTAACATGGAAATCACTCCTCCCAACCCAGTGTCACACAGTATATATATTCCCCACTCACCTCCATGCCAGCATTCTTTGAAGATGCCAGTCACAGATCTGGCAAAACATCAGTAACAAACTCTTCTAGAACATGGCCACATAGCCCGGAAGACCCACAAAAACGATGGATGCCAGCCATTAAAGCCTTTGACTTCACAAAACAGCCTTCTCCCAATTGACCCTCATCCTTGACCCAACAAACTCTTCCACAAGACTCTATGGGGCTAAGAATATTTACTCCAGTCAACTTAATCTCACATTATGCTATCTCTTCTGCCATGCCCATGCAAAATACCCCTGTTGGTTTCAGCTGTTAGCCAGGCTCTGTTTCCCAAGCAAAAGGTAGCAGCCCAATTTTCAAAAATATTGCAATGCTTTCTCACTTGCTAATTTTTTCTTGTAAATGATATAAATTAACAGAGCAGGCATACCTGATCCATACCTGAACCATACTTGATCCATCTTTTTCAGAAGGTTCCCAATGGCTAGATAGGCTCTTACCACCAAATACAACATTTGCTGTCCCTCCCTCATACAAGTTGATGTATGCTGCTGGGCTGTCACAGGTTTTTTAAGCCTTTAGATACACAGTAAATTATGGGGCTAAAGTCTTAAACTGCTTTTTCTGCCAGTTGATGTCACCTCCCCATATCTGTAGAGAACTTTAACATCAATAGGCATTTCAGGTCTGTCCAGGAGCACCTGTACATTGAGGACACATGGCATATTCTGGTGCAGTAAGTGTTTTATTGACAGGACACCAGCCTCTTTGAATTGTGCCAAGAAATTTAGAGGCTGTGGCAGTCCATTAATCATTCCTTCCTTCATTCTATTTACTTCTGTCTTGGCTTTCTCCTAATACTTGGATGCAGGGCAGCTCACAGTGTAATTAAAAATAGATACAACTATCATTCTCCGTTATAATACTAAGCTAGTACTTAGTTAAAGATGTCCAGAACTTGTCTATTTGGTCAGAAATTGGCTTGCTGGGATTTTTGAATAGCTCTTATTATCAAGATGCTTCATCAAAACCTTCCCTCCTGCAGTTCTGAAGATTCAGAAAATTTTGAAGATTTTTCCATCTATTCCATAGTTAATCAGTTTGGCAATCAAAATATTTTGGGGACTTTATCAGATGATTTGCTCAAATCCAGATAAATGACATCTAACAATATTTTCACCATACACTAGTGTTGCAGCTCCATCCTATGGAATCCCAGGATCTGTAGTTTTACAAGATCTTTAACTTTCTCTGCCAATGAGTGCTGGTGCATCACAAAACTACAAATCCAGGATTCTGTAGGATGGAGCCATGGCAGTTAAAGTGGTATGAAGCTGCATTATTTTACAGTGTACGTTCATCCTTTGACATCTAATGCCATTCCCCTCTCTTTTCTGCCCTTCTTTTCCTTTTGAATAGGTTATAGCCTTCAATTGTTATGTTTCTGAGGTGCAGCCCATCTGTAATCAGTAATCGTCTATCTAGGAAGTCTACTTCTGAAGCACAACCTCTCCTGTCAACACCATCTATGTAGCAAGTCCTTCACTTGCATTGTCTTCCTCTGCCTTTGTGGTCCTCTTTCTTTCACTGGTGGAATTGGCAGAAAATACCACCTCAATCTTTAGAGCCTTCACCTTCCTGCCCAGGGCCTTACAGTCCTAAGAGATCTGCTCAGGGGTATTCTTGGCAGTGCTGTTGGTCTCCACACAAATAAGGAGAAAGGGGTAGCAATCTGTGTTCTTGATGAGTTTTGGCAAGGCGTCAGTGACATCCCAAATCTTCATATATTTCCTAACTCCTATTGCCAGGCTGTCCCACAAGTCCCTCTCCCCCACTGAATAATGGGTCCCCAGCCACCAGCACCTTTTTTAAAATTCTTGCTGCAGATGGCAGTTATTTTGGCTGTTTCCCTGGCATGAAACTCCTCTCGTTTCTGATGTCCTGCTTGTACATCTTCATCACTGTTGTCCTCAGGACATTGGAGCAGTTTTCAATCCCTTATGGATGATCCCTTCCTGACAGTGGCTGTCCACCATTGGGAAGAGGGTTTCCCTTCACTGTCACAGTCCTCTTCAATTTTCAGTTTGCAGTTATTTCCCCCATTTCAGACTGGAATATCTCTTTGATATATAACTGTGTGTACCATAGGCATGCACTGCTGGTTCAAAAGGTATTGTCTCATCAGATCTCACTTTTTTCTTGCTCATGGTGCTTTCATTAAAGCTACTGGGAAGGAGATGCACCACTATTATTCCTGGAGCTCTGCCTCACAGTTTGCTGGCTGGGATTTTATTATTTAATGCCATTGTTGGTGGTACTATTCCCCATGCATGGGGGGAAACTCCTCTGGGGTTTTCTTGGCAAGATTTGTTCAGAGAGGATTTGCCATTGGAATCCTCAGAAGTTGAGAGAGAGTGGCTTGGCCAATGTCACCCAGTGGGTTTACATGGTTGAGCTGGGATTCAGACCCTGATCTCCAGAGTCATAATCTAATTCTCAAACCACTAGGCCACACTGACTTCCCTGGGACCGTACAACCACATAATTAAATCATCAAGGCCAGTGAGGGAGGAAGTCAAAAATGTGTGAGCAAGAGATTTGGACTGGAACAAGGAAGTGAATGGTGGTTGACTTGTTAATTTATGTTTTTTTATTTATTTGTTTAATAAAATGTTTTTAATTAATCAATATGCAAAACCTATGATCTATTAGTATAATTATAAATAATGCATTTAATTATACTTATAGGTTAGAAATTTCGCTTATTCCTGGAGAAGGCATTGTTTATAATGGAATGATCCAGAATGCCTCTCTTTGGGCCAATAAAATATCTAGATCTTTGTGACTCTGAACATGTATCTGATGTTTCACTATAAACATTGCATCCCTTGTGTGCATGATTATCCTCCTAAGAATGGGATGGGATGGGAGTTTCCATGGTCTTGGTTCTAGTTTTGCACAGTTTGCAGCATTAAGTCTCTATTAGTCTGTCCAAACAGATGCACCCAAGCACAGGTATAAACCCATGTAACTCACATTGGTGAATTGACAAGTAGTAATAGCTAAGTATAAACCTTTTTATCTCTGGAATTAGCAAAGAGTATCAACTTCAGACACCTTGCACAACAAAAACATCCCACAGTTAAGGTGTCTACATTTCAATAAGTGTAGTTTGTATTCAGTTGGGCTCTCTGTTATTCTGGAATGTATGCAGAGGAAAATGTCACTAGAAACTGTGTGATGAAGATGCCTCTGGCTCCATGTGGCCTTCTCGCTAGACTTGGAGCTGGTTCTGTTTCTGTCTCAAGAAATGTATCACTTAGAGCACATATACTGAAAGATAAATCAGATTGCTGATTATTCTTGGGTTCCTGAAAATTTTAGGCTTCCTCAACTGTGGAGAGTTTGCTAAGACTATTGTGCTGCAAGTTTTTGTTTGTGATGCAACTGATAAAGTAGAATCATGTCTGAGACATGTAAGGCAGAATTACCCCAGCTATCTCACTCCTCCTGGGCAAAGTTTTTTTTTTTCCTTTTATTTTCTGTAATACTTAATGTCCATGGACAGAGAAGATGTGAAGTGACATTCGCACTTTGAACCAATCACCCAATCGTAGACCAAAAACAATCCCTGGCTTCTGGTGATTTCCATGTGGGACTCAAAATGTAGATGTTCATCTCTGTGGTCTTCAGTGGAGACAGAAAGAATCTCTTCCATCCATATGGTCCTCCTAATTCACCCTGTCCTTTCCCAGAGGCAGTCTTTGGAGCCCAAACTATTTTGGATTTGGGCTATCATGGACAGAATGCCATCACTTGAATTAGTAAAGATACTCACTGCCTAGTACTGATCCTTATTTCCAGTTAAATAAGTTGGCAAAATGTGCTTACCAGTGGGCACATCCAACATATATAGCAGTATGATCGCAGATGTTGTTAGTTTCTTCAGCAAACATTTGCATTGAACCACAATATATACCTCAAATTCCTAGAGCTTAAATTCCACCAAGAATTATATTTTATCTACTAGCAGGAAATACAGGCTTCAATGGCTTGTTGCACCAAAGCAAAGACCAGTGTTTATCTGAATGGCTATTTCAGATAACCATCCTAATCACAAAAAGTCAACATGGGTTTCAGAGAAACAAGTCATGCCAAACAAATCTGATCTTTTTTATATATATATAAAATTACCAGCTTGGTAGATAAAGGGAATGCTGTGGATATAGTATACCTCGATTTCAGTAAGGCCTTTGACAGAGTTACCCATAACATTCTTGCAAACAAGCTTGTAAAATGTGGGATAGACAAGTTAACTGTTACATGGATTTGTAATTGGTTGACCGGCCGAACCCAAAGGGTGCTCAACAGTGGCTCCATTTCAACCTGGAAAGAAGTGACAAGTGGGGTCCCACAGGGCTCAGTCCTGGGCCCAGTGCTATTCAACATCTTTATTAATGATTTGGATGACAGAATTGGGGGCATACTTATCAAATTTGCAGACGACACCAAATTAGGAGTAGCAGCTAATACCCCAGAGGACAGGATCAAAATTCAAAATGACCTGAATAGACTAGAAAGCTGGGCCAATGCTAACAAAATAAAATTCAACGCAGAGAAATGTAAGGTTCTGCACTTAGGGAGGAAAAATGAAATGCACAGATATAAAATGGTGGACACCTGGCTGAATGAAACTACATGTGAAAGGGATCTAAGAGTCCAAGTAAACCATAAGCTGAACATGAGTCAACAGTGTGATGTGGCAGCTAAAAAGGCCAATGCAATTTTAGGCTGCATCAATATAATAATAATAATAATGTTTTATTTATACCCCGCTCTTCAGCCAAGACTATCAGAGCGGCTTACAATTTGTTAAACAAACAGCTTCATTTACAATTGTAAGCTATTTGCCCCCAACAATCTGGGTACTCATTTTAGCGACCTCGGAAGGATGCAAGCCTGAGTCAAGCTTCAGCCCTTTGCTGGTCTTGAACTCGCCACCTTCTGGTTTTGAGTGAGTGGCTGCAGTACAGGCATTTAACCACTGCGCCACCAGGGCTAGAAGTATATCTAGATCAAGGGAAGTAATAGTGCCACTCTATTCTGCTTTGGTCCGGCCCCATCTGGAATACTGTGTCCAGTTCTGGGCACCACAATTCAAAAAGGATGTGGAGAAACTGGAGTGGGTCCAAAAGGAGGGCAACTAAAATGGTGAAGGGTCTGGAAATCATGCCCTATGGGGTCCGCCTTAGGGAACTGGGGATGTTTAACCTGGAGAAGAGAAGGTTAAGAGGTGATATGATAGCCCTCTTTAAGTATTTGAAGGGATGTCATATTGAGGAGGGATCAAGCTTGTTTTCTGCTGCTCCAGAAACTAGAACATGGAACAATGGATGCAAACTGCAGGAAAAGAGATTCCATCTCAACATTAGGAGGAACTTCCTGACAGTAAGGGCTGTTCAAGAGTGGAACACACTCACTCGGAGTGTAGTGGAGTCTCCCTCCTTGGAGGCCTTTAAGCAGAGGCTGGATGGCCATCTGTCAGTGGTGCTTTGATTGGGAGTTCCTGCATGGCAGGGGGTGGGACTGGATGGCCCTTGTGGTCTCCTCCAACTCTATGATTCTATGACACCCCATTGCCCAAAATTGCATGAGATACTCTTATATGCAATTACATGAAACCCCATCATTGCATTCGGAATGACTTCCTATTGCCTGAAATTACGTGAGATACACTCGTATGCAATTACGTGAAACCCCATGATTGCGTTCAGATTGCCTTTACATTATACCCCCAAATTCCATTGTATGATAAACTCTATTTTAAAACCACTTCCTTGGATTTCTAATCTTGACTTGCTTTGCTGTTGTTATTGTTGTTCGTGTGTGCCTTTAAGTGGCTTCTGACTTACGACAACCCTAAAGTGAGCCTATCAAAGGGTTTTCTTGGCAAGATTTGTTCAGAGGAGTTTGCTTTTACCTTCCTGTGAGGCTGAGAGAGATTTAGTGCAACATAAATGAAACTCAAGGAGGTGCTCCTCAATGAGTGAATTATTCCGAGTCTTCTGTACATCTTTTCTCTTTGTCATCATTTTAAGTTTTTAATTAAGTTTTCAGTTTGTATAATATCATATATGGATCAGTGGTTGACAACCAGCACAGTAAAAAAAAAGCAGAAACATGATGTGTATATTGAGGAATCAGCAGGAATTTCTTGAGACAGTTTTAACACTTCAGTAGTGCAAAACACTAAGAAGAACTGTCTTCAGTTCCTTTAACAGGAAAAAGAAAAAGAAAAATAATAAAATATTGCAATGAAGATATGAAGTATGGATTTTTGTACGTAGGAGATACCCAGTATGTAGCATTTAGGGAAGTATTATCCAATGGTAGCAAGAAACCCTCTTCACTCTTGTGGCATTTACAAACAAAACGTGTCAGCTGTACAAAGAATGCAGACTTTTTCACCAGCTAGCAAAATATCAGACTATAATGTTTTTCATCAGCTAGCAAAACATCAGACTATGACATAGTTCTCGTCATCTGCTAGCAAAGATAATGAAAATGTTTTTAAAGCTTCCTATCATATTAGTTATCATACTGCTAGATATGGTAAGAATTATACTATAGCTGAGAATTTAATTTCTCCTTGTGTAAAAGATGTTGTTCTGTGTATGCTTAAAAAAGAATATATGAAGAAAATATTTCTGTCCTGGGCCCAGTGCTATTTAACATCTTTATCAATGACTTGAATTAAGGAATAGAGGAAATGCTTAACACATTTGCAGATAATATCAAATTAGGAGCAGTAGCTAATAGCCAGAGGAGAGGAGTAGCTAATAGCCAGAGGAGAGGATCAAAATTCAAAACAACTTTAATGGATTAGAAAGCTGGGCCAAAACTAACAAAATGAATATCAACAAGGAGAAATTGTAGGATACTACTCTTGGCAGTAAAAATGAAATGCACAGACATAGGATCGGGGACACCTAGATTGACAACAGCACATGAGAAAGGGATGTAGGCGTCTTCGTGGGCCACAAGTTGAACATGAGTCATTAATGTGATGCGGCAGCTAAAAAAGCCAATGCAATTCCAGGCTCCATCTATAGAAGTATATCACCTAGGGAAGTAATAGTGCCACTCTATTCTGCTTTGGCCAGACCTCACCTAGAATACAGTCCTGGGCAATTCAAAAAAGATGTCGGCAAGCTGGAAAATATCCAAAGGAGGGTGACCAAAATCATGAAATGTCTGGAAACCATGCCCTATGAGGAGCGACTTAGAGAAATGGATATGTTAAGCCTGGAAAAGAGAAGGTTAAAAGGTGATATGATAACCCTGTTTAAATATTTGAAAGGTTGTCATGTTGAGGATGGAGCAAGCATGTTTTCTGCTCCACCAGAAAGCAGGACATGGAGCAGTGGATTGGAGCCATCTAAAGGTAACAAGGTTCCACCTGAATATTAGGAAGAATTTCTTGACAGTAAGAGCTGTTAGGCAGTGGAAGACACTGCCTCAGATGGAGTCCAGTCAGTATGACTTGAATGACAATGAATTCAAGGATGAACAGCATCCAAGGATATTAAAAGAAGGAGCAGAAGTAATCTCAGAGCCACAGTCAATAATCTTTGAGAATTCCTGGAGAACAGAAGTCTCAGCAGACAAGGAGGGCAAACGTCCCCATCTTAAAAAGGGGGTGGGTGGAAAGACCCAAATAATTACTGTCCAGGTAGCCTGACATCAATACCAGAAAAGATTCTAGAGCAGCTCATTAAATGAAGAGTCTGTAAGCATTTAGAAAGGAATGCTGTAATTGCAAAAAGTCAACAAGAGTTTCTCAAAAACAAGTCATGCTAGACTAATCTTATCTGCTTTTTTTTGATAAAAATTACAATCTTGGTAGATGAAGGGAATGTCATGGATGTAAGATATATTGATTTCAGTAAGGCATTTGAAAGGTCCCCCACGGTACTCTTGCAAACAAGTTAGTAAAATGTGGGCTAGGCGATGAAACTGTTAAATTGATTTGTAATTGGTTGTCCAGCTGAACCCAAAGGGTGATCAGCAGTCTTCATCCTGGAGAGAAATGACCGTTGGGGTGCCACAGGGTTCTGTCTTGGGTCCAGTGCTATTTAACACCTTCATCAATGACTTGGATGATGGAATAGAGGGCATGCTTAACAAATTTGCAGATGACACCAAAGTAGGAGTAGTTAATACCTCAGAGGAGTATGGCGGATTCTCCTTCTTTGGAGGTTTTTAAACAGAGGCTGGATGGCCATCTCTTAGGGGTGCTTTGATTGTGTCTTCCTGCATGGCAGAATGGGGTTGAACTGGATGGCTCTTGAGGTCTCTTCCAATTCTGTGATTCTGAATGCTGTGGTACATTCTCTGTGCTGTTGCAGATAGGCAAGAGTACAACCACACACTCTCTTGATCTGTTAACACTAGGAATTGAAATCCCTCCTTATTTCATTCATGCGTACCACAACACCACCATCATCTTTCTCAGCGCTGGATGAAATTATGAAAGTTTTGCACATTTTTTATTATTTTCTTTGCAGCCATTTTGCAAAAAATGTGCAGAAAAAATAATTTGTGTTAAACATTCTTGCTTACGGCACTTCTCTGTTTGTTTTGTATGTGTATGTGTAAAACAGTTTTTGTGTTAAACTCAAATCTTTTTTCGCAATGCTGATGCAAAGCATCTCACAGCAGCTGATGATTTTCTCATGGATCTGAAAGTATTTTTCCATCCTAGTTAATGCCCCCCCCCCCCCCATGAGAGACTGGCTTGTGGATTGTTTCAGGCAAATTAAGTTTTCAGACTTGGATAGCTGTATGTGACTGATGACTAATTCTGTTTTTATTGTGTCTGCAGCACGGTGATACCGTCCACGACCTGCTCCTGGATGTAATTACCTGGGTCGGCATTCTCCTGTCCCTTGTCTGCCTCCTCTTCTGCATCTTTACTTTCTGCTTCTTTCGTGGGCTACAGAGTGACAGAAACACTATCCATAAAAACTTGTGTATCAGCCTCTTTGTGGCAGAGCTTCTCTTCCTCATTGGGATCAACAGGGCAGACCAGCCGGTAACCATTCAGTGAAAAATACTAAAAGTCCTTTTTCTTCATTTTTGTCTCATCATTAAAAGCATCATTGTCCTCTGGAAAGTCAAAAGCTTTTTGGCCATGATAGTTAAACAGAGCATCTTTTACTAAAATGTTACAAAGTAGTAGTGAGCAACTTTTCAAGCTCTCCAGAACTATGCTTTCAACTTCAGCCATAATTGGGGGCAGAAGGAGGGGGAAACCCTTTCATCATGTCTCTTCTGAATGACTAAAAAAAAATATTCTCCAAAAGATGCAAAAATCATGAAGGACTGTGTTGTTCCTTGAGAAGAAAAGTAAAAGCCTCAGTAGAGTGATATTTTTATTAGGACTAAAATGGCAGATAATAGTGAACGATCATGGCCATCTAGGAAAAAGATTCTAAACTTGGAAAAAGATGATCTTCTACCTCTAGAAGATAAAACTTAAATTTGAGCAGTTTACATGTCATGCAAATACTAGGTAATGTTTTCCATTGGGTAATATATTGTCCCAGTAGCATTCTCTCTAACCTTTTAGAATCTCTTTTAGAATCATAACTAATTAACATCTAATTCACTCCACCCTAAGATCTTCACAAACAGGGGGGTCCAGCACAAAGCCCATTCTTTTCTCCCTTTATTTTATGTGGTGTTCAGCATGAGAATCTGGAGATTTTCTAGTAGACCATCATGGCTGCCTGTATGTTGAGAGGCAGGAAAATGAATTCTGCTCTACTGTAAAGCTTTCTGCAGTGATCCCTGAGTGAACAAACATATTATAGTTGAAAATGCTACTACAGAGAAGATGTTTGGTCTTGAATCTACAAAATGCTGCCCAGGGAAACATTTGACTTCAGTACTTGTCCCTGTACACACCAATAACCAGAAAACCAGAAAATATGCCACTGATTGGTGTTTTATGCTGTCATTCAGAAAAGACTATTGTGTGGTCTAATATGAAAAGTAGATTCACTTCCTAATCATTACCAACAGTGCTTGAATTATGGAGAAAATATAGATGGCTCCATAATAAAAGACACGAACAGAGGCAACACAAGAACAATTCATTTGGGAAGTGAAGAGGTGGCAAAGACCATTACTAGCAGTGCAAGAATTTTGCTGTACCTATTAAATACAAATATACTATGTTTTAAAGTTGTGGGACCTAATGGGATGTGGGAAATATTGTGAGGGAGTGCCCATTTTCCTCACACTCTTTGGAATCTTTCCTTTTTCACAAACATCAAGTCCCAGTTCCCTCCCATTTTAGTGAAACCATGACTTCCCCTGCATTCTTCAATAAACAATAGCTGGAGGGCAACCTCCAAAGGAGGCTGGGGGTCCTTTCCACTGTCCAGTCATTTGAACACTAATCTCTACTAGGCCATCTGCCATTTGCAACACATCATATTTGATTTGTCATTCCAGGTTCCAATTTTTTGCTTTGCTTTGTCTTTTTGCTCTCCCAGATAGCCTGTGCTGTATTTGCTGCCCTCTTGCACTTCTTCTTCCTTTCTGCTTTCACCTGGATGTTTCTGGAGGGAGTACAGCTGTACATCATGTTGGTGGAGGTCTTCGAGAGTGAACATTCACGTAGAAAATACTTCTACTTGGTTGGCTATGGCATGCCTGCTCTGATTGTAGCAGTTTCAGCAGCAGTAGACTACAGAAGTTACGGCACAGGAAAAGTGTGAGTGTCATTTTGTGTCCCGGCTTGTCATTGGGGAAATCTGTGAAACTAGTAAAAGTGAATTTGCCTTATTGGTGGGCTTGGAAGCCCTCATGGATCGTTCCTACCTCTCTTGCCCCTTCTTGGTACTCTTCTGATCCCCTCCTATCTCCAGGCAGGTGCCTACCCAACCCTTTGCCCTCTGCCTTTTCCTTTCCTTAAAAAAAGCATTTCTGCACTTGGTGGAGAATTCTGGGTACAGGAAAGGAAGGCAGCTGCTTGCTGGAAGGTGACACTTTCCCCACCATGCCCAGCATACAGATTTTTTTTTTAATTAAAGGGAATCAGGGACAGGACGTCTTGGTGGGTACCCTAGAGACCCCCACAACTACCCAATGATGGACTTCAAGGAATAAAACCAGAGCATTATAGGCGTCCCATAACAAGTCATTGTTAACACCTTGATCTTGTAACACCTTGTTGCAACATATCATTGTAACACACCTGCGGTGTGTGAAATGTGGAATGACCTCACATTACTTGAGAGGGAAGCTCACATCTGTGTGCATGACGTGAAGACATTGTGGGGCAATAGACTGAATGGAAACTGGAGGAGAAGTATATTTCAAATAGATGACATAACTCTTTACACATAATGGAAACTTCTCTTCCCTTTACTGTCAAAGGCACTATTGCCTTGGTCAGAAAGGTCACACAGGCAGGAGGCATGTAGCAAGGCTTTGGTGAACACAACCGCGCCCTGTGGGTGTGTAGAGCTGAGTGGGTGTCAGAGAGTGCTGTCAGCTGAATGTAGGGAGGAGTCACAGAAAGGCCAGAAATCAGTGTATCCCAGGCCACCTATCAGCTGACCACTGGTGATGCCTTACGCAACAACGTTGTTTTGGTTGCCTTTTGTTATATTTTCAAAAAAGGAAAGGACTATGCCAGCTTAGGGCTGCAGTGTCTTTGTATGTACAGTTTTAGGTACAATTTCTGCTTTTCACCATAGTCCAAAGGAATTGTTTTGGTTCTAAACTGGTGCCTGTCAGCAATAATAGACTGGCTGAGTTCGTACATACTGGAATTTAGTCCAACAAAGAGAAATTGGTGATCGCATTATTTTAGTCTTGAACAGGTGGTGAGATTTATCCATCTTAAAGTCAAGCACCTCGTTCGCATCCCCCCTGATAATGGTGGTCCCTTCTGCCATCTCCATCAAGATTTGCAGGAAGGATGCCATAAAGGCTGGCGGATTAGAGTTGGGAGAATAGAAGGTTGCTAACATGAGGGTAGTGTTGGCTACAGTTCCTTTCAAAATCAGAAAGTGACCAGATGGGTCACGTATTATTGTATTGGGCTGGAATGGGCATGAATCCGGGAAAAATATCTCTACTCCCCTTGACTTGTTTGAGTCATCTGTAGCATATTGAGTTGCCAATGGAGACCTTGGGAGGATATTTCCTGTCCATTTCCTATGCGTTTCTTGTAGGAAAACTATGCTTGGTTTAAGTTTTTTCAAGTAACCATTAACACGGGTGCATTTCGGGGGAGACCTCAGCCCCTGAAATTTTGGACCTGATCCCCTTCCCCACCATCATTCCCTTCTCCTTTTGTGTCGTGTCTTTTTAGATTGTAAGCTTGAGGGCAGGGAACCATCTAATTAAAATAATATTTGTAAGCCGCTTTGATAGCCTTTAGGGCTGAATAGCAGGGTATAAATAAATAAATAAATAATCCCTAGGATAGAACCCCAAAGAAATCTGACTTTCAAATAGCCCTTGTAGCAAGACCCCTCTCCAGGATCAGAAGTCAGACACTGAGGGGTGGATATGTTAAGAGACTCAGGGTTTCGCTTTGAGAGGATCACATCCTTACAACTAGCACAAACTTAGTCTTGAACAATCTTAATTGAAAAACTTTATAACCAAAATCAAGAATAGACCAAGGGGAGGGAAGTACAGCGCACGCCCTGCACCCCAATCTAATCATGCTCTGGGGATCTCCCCTGGAGTGAGGGATGGGGGATATGTCATCGATGTATGATGACATGGAGGCTTAAGTCTCCGTGAAAAAGATTGGTATGTAATGGAGAGCAGAGTGAATTGAAGAATATAATAGCAGAGGCTAAGAGGTTGACTAGATCTATAAGCACACTAAGGGGCAGTGTGAGAAGAGAGTGAAGTATACCAGCAGAGACCGAGGGGTTGAGTAGATCTATAATCACGGTAAAGGGTGGGTGTGAGTGAAGTGCTCAATAGAGGTTTTGTGACAGTTGAGATTGGATACAAGTAATTGTCACTAGAGAGAAGAAAATGGAGACGTGCTGGAGTAGAGTTATAAAGAAGAAAAAAACAGGTTGAGAAGAAGATGCCAAGATGGCAGGGATTGAAAAGTCACTAGCATGAGAGGGTGGAGAAGAGGATAGGCAATCAATACAACCATGGAACAAACCAAGCCAAAAAGTGACAAACTCACAAATAGAATAAAGAGATTTTTGCCTGAATGACCAGAGCCATATAGAGTTAGGTGGATGTATTAAATTTCAGTTTTCCAGTTCCTTCCCTACGTTTGTTCCACCCATAGTGAGCTGCCATCCATCTTTGGGCACTGAACGCAGGCTTGCTTGGTGTTGGAGATGGGGCTTCTTCCAGGATTTCTTTCTCCATTTCCCTAGCCACTTTGATGTCAAGAACCTTGCAGATATTGAGCATTTGGGTTTTAGTCGAAGCAGACACGACAGTGTCACCCTTGAATATAATAACTTTGAAGGCGAATCCCCGTCTATATTTAATACCTGCCAGCTGTAGAAGTGCTGTCAGCAGTTTAAAGCTTTGGCACCTCCGGAGTGTCTCAGATGAGGTATCCTGCAATATTTGTAAAGTTGCGTCTTGGAAAGTGAGGCATAGGATTCTGGTGAGTTTCCTTAGAATCAAAGCCTTCTTCATATGATGCATGAAGCAGATGATGATGTCTCTGGGTATGGAACTTTGATTTAGTCTAGTTGTGGGAATCCTGTGTGCTCATTCGATATCAGATGTCTGTAAATGAAGATCTGGACAGGTTGTGTTTAGCCAGTTAAGTAAGAAGAATATCATGTCGTTTTGTTCCGTGATCCCTTTCACCTGAATATTGAAGCATCTGCTTCGGTTTTCCCAGTCCTCCATTTTGTTAGATAGGTATTCATTCATTTGTTCCAGTTGACACAGGTAGGATTCGTGTTGCGCTCCATGTTCAAAGGCTGCATTTGCACTATTTTCTATACTGCAGATGCGGTCTATAATTGACAGTTACGGGTTTACAGGCTCCAGGGCTAGCACTCAGTCTTTCTGCCAGTGTTTTACTAAGTTCTCTCTTAGTTTTTTGAGCAGCTTAGGAAAGACATTAGATTGTCTTCTCTACCACCTTTGCTGTTCCTGTGTGAGCCCTGTGTCATTTCTGGATGTTGGCCTCTGTCCTCTGACTGGATTTTCAGCTATTTTGCCTCTAGGCAGAATGTAGAAATAACTTGATCCGCCAACCTCTTGGTGTTCTAAAATTTCATTTCTAAAATTTCATCAGAATTATCTCCAATTTTGTGAAAAAGATGAAATCTTGCTCCCCTCTGCCGTTACACGCCTGCCAGGTTCAGCAGCCGGCCACACCCCCTCAGCAAGAAGAGTTTTTTTCAGATATCTTTGAAACAAGAGAAAGACCAAGGAGCACTGGACTTCTGTTCAACAAGAATGGAAAAATGCTAACAGATCACAGCAAAAAGGCAGAACTGCTCAATAACTGTTTTGCTTCAGGTTTTTCCCAAAAAGAAGGCAGTAGGAACAGCATGGATTTGTCCAGAACAAATACAGTGAGCCCTTGCATTATGCAGGGGATCTGTTCTGGAACGCCCTGCATAAGGGGAATTCCACGGATGCTTGCGGCCCATTGAACCCAATGGGGTGCATGCTGGTGGCATGCACACCGTATGTTTTATTGACGCGCGGCTTCAGCATAAGCTTGAAGCCGCATGTGGCGTAGGTGCACTGTACTGCCAAACTAATGTTATTGTCAGAATTTATAGAATCTGCCATATGTTTATATTTTGTTTATGTTTAGGTATGTGTTTATATGAGAATTCCTGCATGGCCCTTGTGGTCTCTTCCAACTCTATGATTCTATATTTTGTTTATGTTGAGGTATGTGTTTATATTTCGTTTATGTTTAGGTATGACTTTATTCTGATTTGACTGTCTGCTGAAACGGTTTAACTGTTACAATACCGGTGGGAGGTGGGGAACTGTTAGAAGATTGTCATGGGGACGGGCTAAAGTATGGGGGGCAAGTTTATTGGTTCAACTGCCTTTATTGTGTTGTGGGGAGGTGGATCTTTATTTCTGACCAAGAAGTAGTTCTGATAGTTGCTGTTTCTGATGTCTGCAATAAAAGCCTTTTGTTTCAACTACAAAGCTGGATTGGCTGAGCACTGGAAATCAGAATTGTTGGTTCTGACGGTCATAACTTCTTTTTTAAAATCAGGGCACTAGTTTAATAGATGGTGGTAATACTCTGGGTGCCATAGATTTGCATTTCAGCCAAACATTTGATAAAGTCCGCCATAATATTTTGATTAATAATCTGATTAAGAATGGTGTAGATGGAAACACCATCAGATGGATCTGTAATTGGATAGAAAAACATGCTCAAAGAGTCATCATTAGTGGCTGTGCTTCAAACTGGAAGGAGGTCTTTGAGTGGACTACCTCAAGGTTTTCTCTGAGGGCCATTACTCTCTAACATTTTAATCAATGTTTTAGAAGACTATATAGCCTTAGGGAAGAGAAATGCATATGTATGATGCTTAGCTTATACAAACACAGGCAATAGGCCTAAAGCAGCTGCTTTGTTATTATGGTAAGCAGTGTAAAGGCTGAATTTAAAGCAGAGAAAAACAAGATGGGTGACATCACTTCTCTATTCCAAATCGCTAAACAATTTTTTTCTCCAATCCACCCATCCTCCACCGTCGAATGAAACAAACTTGGGTTGTCAGAGTGAAAACTGGAGACCACGTTCTTATGTAGAAGAGTGATTTTCCACAGGTGTTGCTTGTTACCTGATTTTGCAGCCCTTAAAGGTGCAGGAACTATCTCTAGTTTTGCCCTCTCAGCTGTCACTTCAGTTCAGAGACACAAGGTTCAGCAAAAGACAAAGCTTTATTCAAGAAATTTATGAGCATTGACAGCATGGCATTATTGTCAGGACTGAGACACTTTCTGTTACAGTGTATATTGAAAGCACCTGTTCTGGTCTCTAGCCACAATAAAGATTTATTCTATTCTATATTAAAAGCAATTAACAATTCAGACATTTTCCTGCACTTGCCCCCCATTTGTCTTTAAACCAAAATGCTCCCATTCCCAGAGCTGTCCCTCCTTTCCTCTCCATATCAAGCATTCCCATCAGATTGACCTTGACAGTGCATTCTTCCATCCCTCTCTTCTGCTCATTTGCTAGCTGCAAGGAAAATCTACATTCTTTTTGCCCAACATCACACTTGTGCTGCATAACCTGTTATCCGGAATTGCAAGCAATGCATCTATGTAATATCTAATATTGTGATGGAGCTGCTAGGCAGACCTAGTTTTCTGGCAGCCGGTCACGGTTCAGGCAGACTGGGGGTGGATGTGGGGAAATTGGAACATATAAAAGGCAGGAGTGAGGGACAGAGAGGAACTTCAGTGCGAGTCAGATTAGAGGTCTGAGGGGGAGCCATTGGAAGTCAGAGGAGGATTCTGACTATGACAGGGAGTATGTGAGATGAGTGTCATCACTTAAGAAAGTCCAGGGGCACTGTGATAAGCCTGCAAGTGTTACATTAATGTAAGCACCCTGACATTGAAATAGCCTACTTAAGATACTCTCTAACATTAATTGAGGGCTGGAGCAGATGGATGGGAAAGAGTGGCCCAAGTGCAATTCACATGCATTGGAGGCATGCAATGTTTGAACACCATACCTCCAAAGTGGCCGGAAGCTGCTTCATTTAGCCCATCTGTTTCAGGGCAAAGTTATGTTTATTTTTTATAACAGATGACATTGAGTGAATCCTATACACTATAAACCAAGGCAAGCATGATATCTAAGTTACTAAAACAGTTCAGGGAAGACAATGGGGAACCTGGCCCTTATACACTTAGGGATAAAAGCAGGGTAAGTGTCAGGTAACCTCAGGCATATAAGGAAGGTCTCATCACAAATCTCTGTTTTTCCTTATGAAAAGCAGGTGGCAGAAGCTATATTCAGACATTACACATCTCATATTGTTCACTAAGCAGGCAGGGGAACACCTATCCTTGCCACATCCATCATCACTTTCCTGATCTGGAAAGCAAATTATCTGAAAAGAATTTATTTGTTTATTTGTTTATTAATTTATTTTCATTTATTTTTATCCCACCTTTTTTCCAATAATAGGACTCAAGTCAGCTAACACAGATTAAAAACTAAACAAAAGCATGAAAAGTATAAATATAAATATAAGAGTTATTCTAAAATAACTAAATAATTTTGAGATAAAACATTAAACATTAAAATTAATTACAGTTATATATAAACCTTAAAACAATCCCTGTTTCCAGATCTATCGTTTAACTGACCAGGAATACTTTTATCTTGCCTAGATTTAGATTCAGTTTGTTCACTCTTACCCAGTCCATTACAGCATGGTTGCAAGTAGGTGAAAAAGAGTTATAGAGTTGGATAGCATCAACCTATTGGTGATGCCTCTTCCTAAAACACCAGATGACCTCTCACAGTAGTTTTATGCACATGTTAAACAGAATATAGGACGAGAGAGCCCTGAGTTGAACTGGAACCCCCCAGCACCACCCTTTGAGATCACCCTTCTAGGAAAGAATGGAGCCACAATATAACAGGAACTCCCAGTGAGACAATTCAGAAGGATACCATGGTCAATAGTATTGAAACCCTATGAGAGATTCAGCAGGAACAACAGGGACTCATTCACCCTGTCCAGTTCCTAGTGTAGGTTGCCCACCAAGATGACCAAAGCGGTCTCCATCCTATAGCCAGACTGAAATGGATGTAGATAATCCACCTCATCCAGAAGCCCTGGAACTGAGAAGAAAAGAAGAACATATTCTTTCCAAGGAATAATTCCTTTCTATATGAACATGAAGTTCTCCTCTTCAAACATCTCAGTTTCTACATGAGGAAAGTGATGACTAAGGTACTGGGACTCTTGTTCTCATGTGCTGAAAAAAGTGAGTGGCACCTGAACATGCCTAACTTTTCACATTGATTGCACATTATGTGATGTTAGGCCTATAATGATTTGGCTAACCTGATGACAGATTCCCCCCCCCCCTGTGATTAATGTTCTGAAGTAGTTTAAACCCCTTGTATCAATGTATACTTCAAAACAATGGGGTGGAACAGATGGGCAGGAAGGAGCAGCCAGAGGCTGTTTTCATTGGTGTGTCCTGGGACTGGAGCAACCACATACCGTGGTCCTGATGCCAGCCCCTGCTGTGGTCCCAAATGGACCACAGCAAGGAGCAGGAAAGATCCACTCCTTCTTATGGGGCTGGGTTTGGGCTGCCCTAGGCAGCCCAGGAGCAACCCCTGCATGGCTTCCATGCAGGTTGGAGGCATATATAATAAATGCCACACCCCTAACCATGCAGAAGTTGGATTTTTTGGCCACATCTGTTTGGGACCAGTATCTTATCATTTTATCCAATTTAAATAGTCTAAAATAATTGCTGGATATAAATTCAGCTTCATATGAGCAACAAAATCACTGGATCACTGGAATCTATTGGGATCTATTAAAAGACTACATTTAATCTTAACATCTATATATCATGATTTTACTACATATGATTTACTACATATGAAGTAAGAAGCTGCATACTATTTGAAGCAACATCATATATTTACAAAGAGCATGGCAAGTTGGAGTTCTTCAGATTTTATGGCTGAATGGGGCTAATGATTGTTTATTAAAATTTAATGTACACTAGGGAAAGTTTATGGATTTTTCACTGTTTCTGCAGGAAATAGAAAAGAACTTTATAATTCTTTCTAGTTATAATTTGGTAAACTAGCATAGTTCCAAAACATACTGCAGAAATAGATACACTGGCAGATCCAGTTTTGCAATGGGACTAGTCTGTGGTGAGGGGAATAGATGAATGTAGGGCACCCCCATGAGGATAGTGTTGAAGTGTATGTAGTGTGTCAGGAAACTATCGTCTTTGTTCAATCCATTGCTGAGGGACTGTCGTTTGTGGATAAATTCCAGTTCTGCTGTTTCTCTTTCCAATCTACCTTTGTAGTTCTTTTGTTCAATGACCGCTGTTCTGAGGTCTGAGATGGAATGCCCAGGGAGACTGAAATGTTCTGCCACTGGTTTTTATGTATTCCCATGCTTAATATCTGATTTATGTCCATTTATCCTCTGGCACTAGCCTTTTTGCCCAATGTAGAGTGCTGAAGGGCATTGATGACACAATATAGCATAAATCACATTGGAGGATGAGCAAGTGAAGGTCCCCCTAATATTGTGGGTAATACCATTAGGTCTTGTGATAACATTTCCTGAATAAATGTGTGGGCAGAGTTGACATCATGGTTTGTGGCAAGGCTTAGTACCTGTGTTGCCATCGATGTTGTGTGTCATCCTGTAAGTGAGTACCTGTTTGGAGGCTGTCTGTAGCTGAGTAAAGGTGTGCCACCAAGGGCCCTTGAAAGACTGGCATTATTATCCAGAATGGGTTATAGTTCATTGATGATGCGCCTGAGTGATCCCAGGTGGGATCTGTATGTGACCACTAGTAGGGCTCTGTCATTTTTCCTCTTCATTTTGTTCTGTAATAGATCTGTTCTGGGTAGAGGTCTTCCTTCTTTATTTGCTTTTTCACTTCATACGGTGGGTACTGTAGTTTGAGGAATGTGTGTTATAATTCCTTGAGTTTGTCATCCTTGTCTTGTGGGTCTGAGCAGATGCGATTGTATTGAACAGATTGGCTGTAGACTATGGATCTAGTGGTGTGTTCAGGGTGGAAGCTAGAGGCATATAAGTATGTGTAGTGGCCTATGGGTTTGTGATATAGTGTGATGCTTTTGTAGCTGTACTGTGGTGTCCAGAAAGTGAGCTTGTTCATTAGATAGTTCAAGGCTGATGTTGATGTTGGGGCAGAAGTTGTTGAAACCCTGGTGGAACATCTTGAGTGATTTCTTTCCATGAGTCCAAATTATGATGATATCATCAATGTACCTCAGGTAGAGGAGTGGTTTCTTGCTGCAGGTGTTAAGGAAATGTTCTAGGCCAGCCATGAAGATATTGGCATATTGTGGTGCCATGTGTGTGCTCATGGCAGTGCCATTAATTTGAAGGTATATGTTGTTATCAAAGGTGAAGTAATTGTATGTGAGAACAAACTGGCAGACCTGAGTGGCTAGGTTGGATAGGTTCCCATCTGGAATGATATTCCTGATGGCTTGTAGGCCATCTTTGTGTGAGATGTTTGTGTACAGGGATTCTACATCCATAGTAGCTAAGATGGTGTTTCCTGGAAGGTTGTGGATAGATTGTATCTTCTGTAGGAAGTCCGTGGTGTCCTTCACATAGTTGGGCATGTTGGTGGCATATATTTTAAGGATATTGTCCATATATTTGGAGGCACTGACTATAAGTGTTCCAATGCTGGAGACGATAGTTTGTCCAGGGCAACCCTTCTCTCTCTGGCTTTTCTTCGCTAACGAAGATTCAGGAAGAACTCATCCCACACTTTCTACAAGCATGTTGATGACTAAAAAGGCCAGTCCAAGATAAACAAGTCCAGTTGCAGAGAGCACAGCAAAAAGTCTCCTTGGATGATGTTTCCAAGTTGTAGTTCTTTCTGCATTGTCGTTTCTCTTCAAGACTCGTTCGGCGTGAGTTCTCAAAAGAGGCTGCAGCATTATGGATAGTGCCTATCCATGCCTCCCGATGTGAGGCCAGGGCAGACCATTGTTGGTGATCAATTTGACCGAGCTTGAGATGTTGTTTCAGGGAGTCCTTGTATCTCTTCCTTGGGGCGCCCCTCTTACGCTGACCTGTGACGAGTTCACCGTAGAATACTATTTTTTGGAGGTGATGGTCCTCCATCCCAGAAACGTGTCCTACCCAGCGCTGCTGCATTTTCAATAGCATGGCCTCAATGCTGGTGATCCCTGCTTGCTCCAGGACAGCAACATTTGTCACATAGTCAGTCCAGTGTATGTTTAGGATTGTGCGTTTACAGCGCTGATGAAAGCTTTCGAAGAGTCGTAGATGTTGGTGATAAATGACCCATGTTTCAGACCCATAGAGGAGATTGGACAGTACAATGGCTTTGTATACACTGATTTTTGTGCTTTGTCTCAGGTGTTCGTTACTCCAAACTCTTTTGTGAAACCTTCTGAATGCACTATATGCCTTTGCTAATCTGTGATCGATCTCTTTATCAATCTTGGCGTCTGAGGAGATGATGCTTCCTAGGTAGGTGAACTGCTGAACGGACTTAAGCACAGATTTGCCTATGGTGACGTGGGGATGATAGTGCCCTTCCTGTGGTGCAGGCTGGTAGAGAACTTCTGTTTTCTTCAGGCTGACTTCCAGCCCAAACAGCTCTGCAGCCGTTGCAAAGCAGGATGTTATGCACTGCAGAGCTGTTTCTGTATGGGCAACAAGTGCAGCATCATCAGCAAAAAGCAGCTCATGGACTAGATAGTTTAGATTCTTTGCATGAGCCCTAGGACAGCTTAAATTAAGCAAGCTACCATCAGTATGGTAACTTATATAGATGCTGTCTTCTTCTTCGACATCTACTGTAGCCCTTTGGAGCATCATGCTGAAGAAGATTGTAAATAGAGTTGGAGCGAGAACACAACCTTGTTTCACACCATTAGTTATAAGAAAGGCCTCTGAGAGAGCATCGCCATATCTGACTTGACCGTGCTGGCCCTCATGTAACAAGATAATCATTTGGAGGAATTTGAGGGAACATCCTAGTTGTTCCAGGATCTGCCACAGACCTTTTCTACTCACAGTGTCAAAGGCTTTGGTAAGGTCGACAAATGTTACATAGAGTCCTTTGTTCTGCTCTCTACATTTCAGTTGCAGGTGTCTAAGAGCAAATACCGTATCTGTAGTGCTCCTATTAGCTCTGAAGCCGCATTGGCTTTCAGGGAGAATTTCTTCTGCAATAGCCGGAACTAATCTGTTCAGGAATATCGTTGCAGGGATTTTTCCAGCAATGGAGAGCAGTGTTATACCTCAATAGTTTGAGCAATCAGATTTCGCTCCTTTTTTTCTTATACAGGGTGATAATAACTGCATCACGGAGATCTGATGGTAGTTCACCTTTTCCCCAGCAACTCACAAGTAGCTCGTGGAATTTAGCATGGAGTACATGACCTTCGTGTTTCCAGGCTTCAGGTGTGATTACATCAATCCTGGCTGTCTTGCCGTTTTGCATACACTGTATAGCCTTAATGGTCTCTTCCAAAGTGGGAGCTTTTTCATCGGTTGTTGTATCATATGTTGGATAGCTGAGCCGAGTAGCTGGCACTGAGGAGACTTTGGAAATGTTCAGCCCATCGATTCAGGATGGAGGCAACCCTTAAATCATCCTTAAACCATATGCCACCAACACCCCCCGCTGTGTGGGTGGTTTTAATGATTCTATAGACTAACACAGCTATATCTTTGAATAAAAGAGAATTTTTGAGTATCTGTCTCTATGGTAGCTCGAAGGCCACTTGGATTTTGGCACTGATATTAAAAAGATTAAAGTGTTATAAACCTTGGAGATATTATTATCTTGAATTGCTTAATTTTATTCAATTTAATCTATCTGTAGCCTATAGCACAGTGGGCACTTGGTATCTGCTGAGGTTTTTTTTTTCCATCACTTTCCCATGGATACCAAAATCCATGGATCCTGAAGCCCCATTAAATCCAGTGGCATAATAAAGTGGTGTTCCTTGTATAAAATGGTAAAATCAAGATTTTCTCTGTGGAATTTACATTTTTGTGAATATTTTCAAGCCCATGGATGGTTGACTCCGTGTGTAAAGAATCCTTTGATAAGAAGGGCCGACTGTACTATGTTCAGGCACTAGATAACAGAGTTCCATAGAGAAGAAGGGAGGCTGGTCTTATTCCTTCCATTTTTCACAGGCCCTGTAGGCAGGTCCAGTACAAATTCCTTTTCCAGGGCCCCCAATTCTTTAAAATGATTAAGGGACAGAGGGAGGAAAAAGGTAATGCTGCCTGTTAATGGGGCCAAGACTGAATAGAGGAATAGACTGTAAGATCTTGGGGAGAGACTTGTTTGTCTTAGGCTGTTGTTGTTGTTAACTGCCCTCCCAACCCATGGTGACCCTGTGGATGAGACTCTCCAAGACTCTCTATCCTTCACTTCTCTGCTTTAAGATCTAAGCAGACCTACGGCCCATTACCTCCTTAATTGAGTCCAGCAGTCTGGTGTGCGGTCTTCTACCTTTCCTAGCATTATTGTCTTTTCCAGTAAGTCATGCCTTCTCATGAAGTGGCGATAGTATGACAGCCTAAGTTTCATCATCTTGGCTTCCAGGGTGACTTATTATTATTATTATTATTATTATTATTATTATCATCCTTTATTTATATAGTGCTGTAAGTTCACACAGTGTTGTACATACAATCTTTTAATTAGATGATTCCCTGCCCTCAGGCTTACAATCTAAAAAGACACATCACAAAAGGAGAAGGGAATGGTGGTGGGAAAGGGGAATGAGGTCCAGTGATTCTTCTCTCCCTCTGGGGCCTGGACCAAGGCAGATAGACTGGAGGGAGGGCTTGGCTTCTTAATACATAGTTAAAATGAGGCATCCTGGGGCAGACGGCACAATCCTGGGAATGCTTCCCTGAACAATATAGTCTTTAACTCATGTTTGAAGCTGGTTAGAGAAGTGATGAGGTGTGCGTATGGGGGAAGAAGGTTCCAGGAGTGAGAGTCAGCATGAGAGAAGGGACGAATCCAGGATGGGACAGTGGAAATCCTAGGCTGGGACAGGAGACCTTGACTATCAGAGCAGAGGGTACGAGAAGGAGTGTGAGGAGAAAGAAGTTCAGACAAGTAAGTAGGGGCCACTCTGTGGAGGGCTTTGAAAGTCAACAACAAAAGCTTGTACTGGATGCGGAAGGGGAAGGGGAGCCCGTGAAGGGAGGATAAAGAGAGGAGAAACATGGTCAAAGTGGCCATGGTAGAGGAGATGGGCTGCTGTTACACATTTACTGAGACTTGCCCTTACCAAGCTGCTTTGCTCATAGGAAGTCAAAAGGATTCCCACCTCCCAGAAGAGGATAGTTGCTTGGAAGAACAATTTTAAATTGGAAAAAGGAAAGGTGCAGGAACATCAAGAAATCCTTCACCTTCCATTCCTGATCTTGAATCATAACGATATTCTGGAAATAATTCCAATAATTGTATTCTTAATCCGTTGTAACACTTATTCTAATTCTGAAATTTTATCCTCAGATCCAAAGGTTTTTACATTCATCTTGAATCTTTCATAAATTTGTCTCCATAAAAACCAGTTAACATTATATCTTTCTCTTTCTAATTCCTCTTGTGTCTTCTTTACAACTTTTCTATCTTATTTCTTTACAATATACTTCTATGTGAGCCATTTTTCTTCTGTTAATATTTATTCCCTATGATAGACTTCTTGCAGAGAGATCCACAGAGGGATTTGGGAGTCTTTCTGGTTTTATGCATTTTCCATATTCAAAGCAATGCCTTCTGCACATAGTAATTATTAAACTCCTTGTTTATTTTACCTTTCCCATATCCTAAGTAGACATGCTTGCCATACCATAAGTCTTCTCCTTCCAGCTCAAACAACCTTCTATCTTCTAAGGTTATCTTTTCTTTCAATGTAAGACTGCATGCTTTGAAATATAATTTCAAACTGGGGACTCCTACACCATCTCTTTCCTTTGCATCTTATAAGATCTTCAAACTTATCATTTTTCTTTCTTTTCTATTTTAATTCCCAGTTTCTCATAAAAATCTTACTCTTCTTTCATAGGCAATTTTTTGTAATGATCACTGGTTTCTCTATATTAATTTTATAATCTCTTGGTTCTCCAAATTAATTCAGTAATTTCATTATTGCTATGTTTTCTGTTGGATCTGCCAAAATGATGAATGCATCTGCAAATTCTTTGATTTTATAATTAAATTTCTTAAGTTTTGCCCCCTGTATATATTTGTCTTTTATGTTTTTGTTTAATCAATCTTCCAACCTTTTAAAAAATAAATCTTACAGTGTGGCTTTCCACCTGTTTTCACCTTGTGCATCATCTAAACATCCTGCCTACAAAGCAGTTAGAAGCCACTTTATTTAACCAGTACAGACTACCCCAATGCTATTTTCTTTACTGAATTGTCCATCTTTCCCTAATATTTAGTTTATTTTTATTAACTACTCTCAAAAATTTCTGATTGTAAGAACAGTCCCAGCACATATGATCCTTTAATATCAAAACTATGCTAGCAGTGAACAATTCCCATTTATAAAGGACAGTTGATAAGGTGTTCTATATCATCATCCCATCGATTTCACCTGTTCTTTGATATTTCTTGAATCCAGATTTTAGTCTCTTCTCTTGTGAATCTTTATCTCTTCTCTTTAGTCTTCTCTACTGAATCTTTATCCCCACAAACCTTCAACCTTTCTTCAATACTGAATTTTATCTCTAGCACAATCTTATATATTTTACCAATTAAATAGCAACATCATCTTAAATATCCTAATTCTTGTTAACATTAGCCAATTCTTACTAGACCATTTATACATTTAATTATTTATTTTTTCCCATACTTGATTGTAATTCTCTTGTATAATATTATTTATATTAGTCTTTAGATTTACTACCAGGTATCTCATATTTACTACCAGGTATCTCACTTGTGTATATTATATCCTTGTATTCTTTAACTGTTCCACTAAAGTAGGATCCTAATCCATATTCCTTACATATTTTATACAGTATAAATAATTGTGATTAACTGAATTGAAAGCCTTGTACATCTTACTGATTGTTTCTTCTCAGTAAATAAACAAATGTTCCCCCATTTATTGTCTGGTTTGGCCATCAGTAGAAACACAGCAAAGGGCAGCTAAATAACTGTGTGCTGCTATGTTGTGGTTGCTGCTGTTGTTGCTGTTGCTGTGTGCCTTGAGGTAATTTCCAGCTTATGAAGACCCAACGGGAAATCTATCACAGGATTTTCCTGGCACAATTTGTTCGGAGGGGGATTGCTATTGCTTTCCATGTCCAAAGTGTTTCCAAAGGAGGGCGCCTAAAATGGTGAAGGGTCGGGAAACCATGTGTTATGAGGAACAACTTAGGTTGCTGGGGATGTTTAGCCTGGAGAAGAGAAGGTTAAGAGGTAATATGATAGCCCTGTTTAAATATTTCAAGGGATACCATATTGAGGAGGAAGCAAGCTTGTTTTCTGCTGCTCCAGAAAACAGGACCCGGAACAATGGATGCAAGCTCCAGGAAAAGAGATTCCACCTATACATTAGGAGGAACATCCTGACAGTAAGGGCTGTTCGACAGTGGAACACACTGCCTTGGAGAATAGTGGAGTCTCTTTCCTTGGAGGTCTTTAAGCAGAGGCTTGATGACCATCTGTCGGGCATGCTTTGAGTGTGAGTTCCTGTATAGCAGGGGGTTGGTCTGGATGGTCCTTTTGGTTTCTTCCAACTCTCTGATTCTCTGATTCATTTGAAGCTGAGAGAGTGTGACTGTCTCTCAAGGCCAGTTTAATAATGTTTTATAATTGCCAGTCTATAGGATGTACATAAACTGATAGCCTTTGTTTAAACTCTGGGTAGGCAGCTGTGGAAGACGAGGGGCCCGCAACTGTGGAAGACGAGGGCCCACATTGCTCCCCCAGGAGATCTTGGAGCGCCACAACCCCCCACCTCACTCACCAAAGCAAAAAAAGAGAGAGAGAGAGACTTAGGAGGGACCCCCCCCCGGACTTTAGGAATATGGGACATTTTCACTATGTTAGGGGGGGCTTCCTGGGCTGTCCAACCCCCCCCCCCCTTCTGCCATGCAGGAATTCACAATCAAAGCATCCCTGACAGATGGCCATCCTGCCTCTGTTTAAAGACCTCCAAAGAAGGAAACTCCACCACCCCCTGAGGGAGTGTGTTCCATCTGGAAATTTCTTCCTAATGTTGAGGTGGAATATATTTTCCTGTACATTGCAGTGGTATTGTTGCTTACTTGATAACAGTGCAAAAGGCGAACCTGAGGTAAGTAATTAAATAACATAACTTAGCCACAAAGCTCTTACAGAATGCAGAAGCGACAACAACAAAGAATACTGAACTCCCTTTACACATGAGGATTTTGCCAGGTTTAATTTTTCTGTCTGCCTTGCCTACCCGTGAAGGATGAGTGTATGGCCCTGACCTTGGGAAACCTGTAAGGATGCAGTGCTGAATGGAGGACTACATGAGAGTCAAGGAACATGAAATGAGAGAGGCCCATGGATCAGTTCATGTTGATGATAATGGTAGTAGTGAGAAATGAAATATAGCCATGGATGAATGGAAAAGTTAGCTTTTCCTTCCTGACATTGCTCACTCACCTATCACAATTGCTTTTCATGTGTGGAAACAGCTTGAAAGCAAACAAATGGCAAAAAGAAAAATTACACACAATCCTCTAAGTCTTAATCGCATAAGAATGCAAATCCTTGGGTATTTTGTCTTCACATATAATTTGGAGTAATTATGGTAGTTCTCTTCCCAATGTAGGAGAAAATGAACATCATTTGGCAGTATTCACCCTCTGTATGAGTGTCCCAGCACAGGAATTATTCTGTGTAGAAAAATTGGAAGGGGGTGTCACAAAAATATATTGGTACACAGAAAAAAGAGTCCTGTGCAACAAACCGTCTTACAGCTTTTCTGTGTAATTTCTCTGCACGTATTATTCCTTTACAACAGTGCGAGATGTTCAAATATTGGGAGGAAATTGTGCAAAATTCTCTCTGATCTAGTATTCTTCCTGACTGTCAGATTTTCCTGGCTGTCAGGAAGCCTATGTTTTGTCCTGAGAATGAATACTAACAAATATTCTTTCCAGAAGACTGTTTTTCATATAATGAAACACATATACAGGGCAGTCAGTGAATGCATATAATCTATCAATCAATCTTTATTTACGGCCATAGACCAAAACATCATGAAACTGTATAAAAATTATCATATAAATCATAGTCGTTGCAGGACGACCAAACTAAATAAAAACAAGATCAAGTAAAAACAATGATACAAAAATACAAAGATGCGGAAAGTCCATATGCATTACATATCAGCGTAGGAAGAGAGGGATCTTCAGACATCTCATTGTTCACATTACATTCGTTCAGAAAACCAAAGCATTAAAAAAACATTGTGCTGTTTGACAATTTGTTTGCGAATAACTATAGCTGCTGCACAAAATCGGGCCATATTCTCGGTTATTTGTGGTTTTGCATCTTCAAGCAGTAATAACCGATATTGATTTGCTGTTCGTCCTGGAAATTTTTGTAAAATTGGATGGATTAAAGAAGAGCGCACATCTTGATAAAACGGACAATTTAATACAATATGCTGGAGTGATTCAACTAAAATATCAGAGCACGGGCATATCCTATTCTCATAGGGGATCTTCTTATATTTTCCTTCCAGGACCGCAGAAGGGAGGACATTACAGCGAGCTGCAGTGAAGGCTGCCCTGAGTCTGGGTACTGTTAATTTGGTCAAATAAGTTGACCTCACAAAAGACAAATGCATGGTTCCCAAAATTGGGATATTCTTTATTTTGCCCCTGTGATTCTGTATTTCTATATCCCAAATTCGCTGTTTAAAGGCTAATTTTGCTTTTTCATATCCCATTTGTATTAGTATAGTTTGTGAGAATCCACAATTACCCAAAATAAAATTAATCATTGTTTTCCATGTAGAAAGAAAGTTATCAGATAAAATCAGTAGTGCATATATATAATCTAAATTTGTCCTTCATGCCTACACCATTGCACAGGGGAGATAGCCTAGATAACAAATGTTTTATTCAAATCTAGTTTCTCAAGGCCTTTTGTTCAATCTCCCATGTTTCTATATGCCAACATGATAGTGCTGATGAGGAATCTGTACCTAGGACAAAACACTACTGTTAGAACAGAACATGGAGAAACACAGAGGTTCCCAATTAGCAAAGGGGTTAGACAAGGCTGCATTATAGCACCCTACCTGTTCAACTTATCTGCAGAAAACATCATACAAAGAGCAGGGTCGGACTTAGAAGAAGGAGGAGTGAAGATAGGAGGAAGGAATATCAACAATCTTAAGATATGCAGGTGGAAGACCAGTGTAAGACATCAGAGACTTGGAACAATTACAAAGGCCTGAAACAGATGGGCAAAGGAGAGTGGCTTCCGGCCGCTCCAGGGCCATGGCATTTAGATGACGCACAGCCCCAGAGTGCCTGGAGGCCATGCTCAGGCCACATAACGTGGCCCAAAACGGGCCCCAAAAGGACCAGATCTTTTCTCCTCCTTGCTGTGGTCCATTTGTGACTGCAGCAGGAGGCACCCTCAGGACCATGGTGTGCTGGCTGCTCCTTCCTGCCCACCTGTTTCTGTTGGAGAAATGGATCCTGGGGAAAATGCTCAGATGTTGGTGAAAGGTAACAAGGTTACCTGAAGTCACCAAGTTGCCATGATGAGTCAGCATTTGGCCTGTGCTGAATCACAGGAGGTGACATCATCATAGGCAGAAAACTGCAAAGTAACTCTACATGGGGGAACTGTATAGAGGGTTCACACCAGGAAGAGGCTGGACAAAGTGCTTGGGAGATGCACATGTATATAAGGGAGAAGCTTCAATGTACAGCATGGGTGTGATGGTGTATTGCGCATTGGTTTGCCGGTCAGACAAGCTTGTATACAGAGGAACAAAAAGTAAACTGTCTTCTTGAGAGATATCTGCCTCTTGTCTCATTTGCCTGTGTCTGGTGGGAGAGAGAGAATTCTCCAACCTGCACAGAGCTTTGTGTCGCTTCTCAGGTGGCCATCCAGGTGCACAGCTTCGGTATGGTGGAACACAGTCCACGTAGTCACGCTAACAGTTTCACCCCTAAGAAAGTGCAAAGGCAGGTTTAATGCTGAACATGAAGAAAACAAAAATAGTGACCATGAGGGATCTACATAAATTCCACCTAGACAATGAGGAAATCGAAATAGTTGAAGATTTTCTGTACCTTGAAAAGATTTCCTGTACTGATCAGAATTGATATTGTAGTCAAGAAAGCATAAGAAGACTAGCTGCTTTATCACACTTGGGGGTAAGCAGGATTTAAACGAGAGTTAAATGGGAGTTAAACAGGAAATGTCATATGATAAACATCAGGCATTTCCTGTTTAACTCTCGTTTAACTCTCATTTAAATCCAGTTTGCCCCCTAGTGTGATAAAGCAGTAGGAATGGGTACATGGCCAGGAAAAAACTAGACAAGAGTAAAGTTACATAACTGAGCATAGAAGTTAGAATAGTAAAGCCATAGTATTCCCCATCACTGTGTACAAATGTGAGACCTGGACAGTGACGAAAGAGGATAGGAAGAACATCAACTCATTTGAGATATGATGTTGGAGAAGAATGTTGAGGATAATGTGGACAGCCAAAAAGACAAACAATGGGTCCTTGGGACATATGGAGCCTGAAATCTCCCTGAAAGCCAGGTTGATGAAATTGAGGTTGCTGTACTTTGACCACATCATGAGAGGGCATGAATTTTTGGAAAAAATAATAATCCTTGGAAAGGTGGAGGGCAGCAGAAAGAGAGGAAAGCTACATGCTAGATTTGGAAATCTTGGAGATGCCTCAACCACAGGGTCACCGTGACTTGGGGTCGATTTGAGGGCAGTTAACAACAATAACAACAACTATCCTTGAAGAATCAGGTGATCATTCAGAATTGCTTCTGGACTCAGCTTTGTAATTCTTTGCTTCTTATGACTTGGGTCATAACTGGGGCCAAGAGTGCTGAGACTTGTGTACCAATTTGTCCATCCCTGAGGAGCTCAAAACAGGCCATGCACCCACATGGTTTAGGACCTGGATTAGATTGGTTGGATTACTGCAAAGTACCGTAATATGGGACTAATTTGCAAGAGATTTTAGAAACTGCAGTTGGTCAAGAATGGAGCAGGGAGAATGTACAGCTGGTTTGTCTTTTTTTTCCCCTCTGCTCTTTACCAATCATTGCTGGGTCATTTGGCTTCCAGATGTTGTCAGTTTTCAACTACCATCAGCTCCATGCAGCATAGCCTTTGGTGATGGATGATGGGAGTTCCAATTCAAAATTAATGAGGCACTACGCTTTTGCCACCACTGCTCTGGAGGAGTGCAGGGGAGATCATCTAAATTCAGATTAGTATGGCTTGAGGGCTCTATTGACCTTTGCCTCCTACTGTGATCCATCCCAGATTTGCCAAAATGTGAAACATTAAGGGAAATGCATCAACTTTTGGCAAGAAAAATCCCACTTGCTCTAGAGTAAGAAAAATGGTTAGAAAAGGTATCAAAATCAAAGTGTTGTCTCATTTGACTGAGGGATCGTGTCTTTTTAATGTATTAGCACTGAGCTAAATTTAGGGATTGTTGTAGTTATTGCATGGAAGCATTTTTCTGCCCTTTTACTCTCTCTGCTGATAATTCCCCTTCCAAAACCATGAACCAGACATACTAGGCATTTCCAGATTTGGTTAACACTTCTTAAATTGTAGAGTGAGGAGCACACATAGTGCAATAGCAATAAGGATTAAACTGCCGGCGAAACATCAGGAATAAATTCTTCTCCACATTGCCCAAAAAGCCCACAAAAAAAACTAGGGATTAAATTGTGCGTTAAAACACATCAGAGGGCTTTGAAAGAGTCTTTTAAATGTCAGTATCTCTCATTACTGAGGATGGGGGAAAGCATACAGACCATGACTTATTGCAAATGCCTATGCAACTAATAATTTATTGCCTTTTTATCCTGACATTTCTCCTCCTCCTCACTTTAACACCTGTCACCTATGAGGGAGGCTAAATGGAGAGTGAGTGGTTGGCTTGAGGTCACCAAGTAAATTTTAGTAGCCCAGTGGGGAACTGGGACTGGATCTCCTAGCAGGCTGAAACCACTACACTACACTGGCTCTCCACAAATATTATCATGTATGCTTATAGTTTTTATTTATAGTGTGCCAGGATGTTAAGGTCCTATGACTGCAGTTTCACTTACAGACAAGACAGTAGTGCTTATGATTCTATGATTCTGTGACTTTGCCTGTGCTGGATGGGGTTACACTCACCCTGAAATCTCAGGCTCACAGCTTGTCTGTTCTCCTGGACTCAGCTCTGAGCCTGGATGCCCAGTTTCGTCAATGGCAAGGAGGGCATTTGCACAGCTAAAACTAGTGCACCAGCTGTGCCTGTTCCTTGAGATGTCAGATCTCAATAGGTTGACACATGCCTTGGTTGCATCCCATTTGGATTATTGGAATTACATGAGGCTGCCCTTGGAAACTGATAGGAAAATTCAGCAGGTGCAAAACACAGCAGTCAAAATGCAGGCCACGGCCAGTTATAGGGAGCATATAACTCCCTTGTTGGAACAGCTTCATTGGCCACTGGTTTGTTTTTGGGCACAATTCATGGTCATGACCTATAAAGCCCTTAGGCTTAGGTCCAGAGTATTTGAGAGAGAGTATCTTCCCATACAAACCAGTGAGAGCCCTAAGATCTTCAGGAGACGGCTTTCTCTTTGCCCCACCCAGGCTTGCTTAGTGCAGACAGGAGAGAGAGAGAGAGAGAGAGACTTCTCAGTGGCTGTTCCCAACTTCTGGAATGCTCTTCCTCAGAAGTCTAGACTGGTTCCTTCCCTGCTGGCCTTTTGCTGGCAAGTAAAAATGTTTTTATGCAGGCAGGCTTTTAAAGAGCATGACAGGGTGGCTTTTATGTGGTGTGTGTGTTTTAGTTATGTTTATAACTTTTGTATGTTTTTAAAGTTAATTTTATATTGTTTTAACTGGATTATTTTAATTGTTTTAAAAATTTTATTGTGACATTTTAATAATATTTTATCTTGCCTTGGGTCCCTTTTTGGGAGAAAGGCAGCAAAGAACTGAAAATAAACAAATAAATAAATAAATTTGGTTATGTTATTCAACTTATCTTTAACTTAACCCTATTTATTGAATTCCAAATGTTATAACAATAGCAATAGCAATAGCATGTACCACTTATCAGTGAACTCAGCACTCTCTAAGCAGTTTACAATGTTTTTAACCAATTGTCCCCAACAAGCTTGGTATTCATTTTACCAAGTTACAAAAGGATGGAAGGCTTGAGGCCCTCCTCTAGGACTGAATCCACAGTGTTTTGGGTGCAGGACCGGCATTTAACCACTGAGCCATGAGGGCTCCTTTTAACTGCTACTGGACATAACTGTAGCCATGAATATTTAAGAACTATGCTTATTAGTAGTGATGGGAGTTCTAGGCCAAATCCAGGCAGATAGCCATAGTTGTCCACTTCTGAACTAGATCCAAAAGGACAGGGCTGCTATATTCCATTTCTTCAAACTGAGACATGTATAATACAGATTATTCTAATTATAAAAATTACACTGATTTGCATTCAAATTCTGCATATTAGACTGATTAGTTAGTTGCATTTTCTCTTCTGTGTTTCAAGCTGCATACCATATTGTAAAAGCTGGTCTGAGAGAACCTGTATAAAGTAAAGATTCTGTCCTGGGTCCAGTGCTATTCAACATCTTTATCAATGACTTGGATGACAGAATTGGGGGCATACTTATCAAATTTGCAGATGAAACCAAATTAGGAGGAGTAGCTAATACCCCAGGGGACAAGATCAAAATTCAAAATGACCTGAATAGACTAGAAAGCTGGGCCAAAGTTAACAAAATGAAATTCAACACGGAGAAATGTAAGGTACTACACTGAGGGTGGAAAAATGAAATGCACAGATATAGGATGAGGGACACCTGGCTGAATGAAAGTACATGTGAAAGGGATCTAGGAGTCTAAGTAGACCATAAGTTGAACATGAGTCCACAGTGTGATACGGCAACTAAAAAGGCCAATGCGATTTTAGGCTGCATCAGTAGAAGTATAGTGTCTAGATCAAGGGAAGTAATAGTGCCACTCTATTCTGCCTTGGTCAGGTCCCACCTGGAATACTGTCTCCAGTTCTGGGCACCACAATTCAAAAAGGATGTGGAGAAACTGAAGCGTGTCCAAAGGAGGGCAACTAAGATGGTGAAGGGTCTGGAAACTGTGCCATATGAGGAACGCCTTAGAGAGCTGGGTATGTTTAGCCTGGAGAAGAGAAGGTTAAGAGGTGATATAATAGCCCTGTTTAAATATTTGAAGGCATGTCATATTGAGGAGGGATCAAGCTTGTTTTCTGCTTCTCCAGAGACTAGAACACAGATGTTCTATAGATGCAAACCGCAGGAAAAGAGATTCTACCTAGACATTAGGGCCCCATTCCCACTACATTTTGATTCGAAGTGTGACACAAGCTATATGACCCTCGTTCACACTCGACTTCCGATCCTCGTCGGATCGATTAGTGGAGGAAAGGTCCGGGTTAAAAGCAAATAGCCCAGGCTTTCCTGACACTAGTTTTAAAGTGGTCTTTTTCGGAAAACATGATTCTGAAGCATTTCCAGTAAGTGGGAACGCTGGTCAGAATCGTGTTTGTTTTTGTTTTGTTTTTTGTTTTTGGAGGAGGGTATTGATCACAAAATCAATCTTGTGCATTTGCAATCTTGTGCATTTGCGATCTTGTGTATTTGTGATCTTGTGCATTTGTGATCTTGTGCATTTGCGATCAGTATAATGAGGAAAAGAAACACACACACTTGCTCCTGGGGGGTCCTTCCTTCCTTCCTTCCTTCCTTCCCCCCTTCCTTCCTTTTTTTCTCTTTTTCTTCATTATACTGATCACAAATGCACAAGATCACAAATGCACAAGATTGCATTTTTGATTTTGCGCATGTGTGATCTTGTGCATTTGTGATCAGTATAATGAAGAAAAAGAGAAAAAAGGAAGGAAGGGGGGGAAGGAGGGAAGGACCCCCCAGGAGCAAGTGTATGTGGGGGTTTTTTTCTTTTTCTTCATTATACTGATCTCAGACGCACAAGATCACAAATGCACAAGATCACAAATGCACAAGATTGATTTTGCGATCAGTACCCCCCCCCATTAAAAAAAATCCCCTGCGGGAAGGTGATGGGGTGTTAAGGGCTGTCACCTTACATGGCAGTTCCAGTGGGAATGGCAAGCGTTCCCGGCTAAGAAAGTGGTTCCAAACAAGGCCCCTTTTCATAGTGTGAACGAGGGGCCTTTTGGAATCGCTTTCATAAGCGGAGCACATCCTGGTTCCAATGCGGGTTTTTCCGCAAGTGGGAATGGGCCCCAAGAGGAACTTCCTGACAGTAAGGGCTGTTTGACAGTGGAACACACTCCCTTGGAGAGTGGTGGAGTCTCCTTCCTTAGAGTTCTTTAAGCAGAGGCTGGATGGCCATCTGTCAGGGATGCTTTGATTGGGAGTTCCTGCATGCCAGGGGTTTGGAATGGATGGCCCTTGTGGTCTCTTCCAACTCTGTTTTTCTATGATTCTGTGAAATGCTGGACTTTGAATAGGAAGACCCAAATTGAGATCTCTGCTTGATTGTGGAATTTACCATGTGCCCTTGACCGCCTCTACCTTTCAGCAGTGTTTGTGGGGATTAATGAGGGAGGCAAACCATATAAAGTGGACATGCATATTTCTAGTTTAGTTTTTAAAAAAAGTACAATAGTAATATTAGCATTTTGTGATGCACAGTGGTGTTCCCATCAGATCACTGTAATTTTTTGCCATCAGTTTTTTACCACATGCCCATGCACCTCACACTCTTCTTTCCTTCCTGCTCTCTTCCATACCTTACACATCATCTTGGTACTTCCCTTGTTTCTTGCACTCCATTATGTATGCTCCTCACTCCACAATTTAAGAAGGATTTTGAAAAGATGGAGCCTGTCCAGAGGAGGGCCACCAAAATGTTGAAAGTTCTGGAAACCACAAAGCCCTCTGTGGAGGTATGTTTGGCCTGGGGAAGAGAATGTTTATAGGTGACATGATAGCACTGTTTAAATATTTGTAAGGAGTTCATGTTGAGGATGGAACAAGCTTATTTTCTGCTGCATCAGGTGATAGGAGCCAGAGCAATGGATTCAAGCTACAGGAAAAGAGATTCCATCTAAACTTTAGGAAGGACTTCCTGATATTCAGCAGAATACACTGCCTTGGAGTGTGGTGGAGTCTCCTTCTTTGGAGGTTTTTAAACAGAGAGAGGCCAGATGGGAGCTTTGTGAGTTATGCATGGCAGAATGGGGTTGGACTAGATGGCCCATGAGGTCTCTTCCAATTCTATGGGTCTGTGATTCTCTGATTCTCCCCTCTTATGCTTTCTTGCACCTCACCATGTTTCTCTCCTTTGCGTCTTCATTCGGCTGCTTGCGCCCCTCACTTTTCCTTCCCTCCTACTCCTTCCTACTCTCTCCTCTGCCTCACTACATGCTTGAAAAGCCTGTGTCTCTTCTTATGTGTGCTCTGCTGCTTGTCCCACTCAATCCCCTCACCTTTCTATTCCTTCTTTTGACTCATTTGCATCCTCATTTACATCAGCGTGGCGTAGTGGTTTGAGTGTTGCACTGCAGCTCTGGAGACCAGGGTTTGATTCTCCACTTGCTCATAGAAAACCCTCTGGGTGATCTTGGGCAAGTCACATACTCTCAGCCCCAGAACACCTCATGATGGGTTCACCGTAGGGTTGCCATAAGTCAGGACTTGAAGGTGCCTCTCTTGCTTCCTTTTTGCCTTCTACCACTTTTGCTGCTCAATTTCCCTTCCCTCCTGCTCCCTTGTACAGTATTCAGAACATTCCTTGTGCCTAGAAAGAAGGGGCCAACCTCTTTCCTGCAAAACCACCAAACATTTTGCCCTCTGTCCTGGCTCTTACATGGCCTGGCTTCCTGTTTAATGAAAGCCTGGGGTTTATTGCCAAATGGTGGTCCAAACAGGCACTGGGCCGCATGCCTAGAAACTGGGTCAAATCTGGCCAGCCAGGAGCATGGGAGCCCTGCCAAGGGAGACATTCCCAGGAAAGCATAGTCTTTGGGCATTTTATCAAGAATTTAATTTTTAAACATCTGCAAGATTTAAAAATGAATGTGTTTTCAAAGTACAATAACAGGTCTTTTATTTGAGTGCACAGGTACAATGAAGAAAGAATATTAAAGTTTATTTGAATAGTTTTACCTGTATATACATCTGTCTTGTTCAGGTTCATTGTGTCATTACAACATTCCATAGATGTGGAAATATAATTTTCTGAAAATCATTAACCGGTGGGGGATATTAAGGATATACAAATTTAAGTGGCTAAAAATTTAGTTTGGGTCAGCTAGCTTGATCCTAAAGCATGATCAGCAGTATCTCTAGAAATAGTCATGAAAACAAGAACTCCTGAATCTAATTAAGAATCAGATCATCTCACTTGTTTCTCTTTTCTCTGAATTGTTCAAGTCTTCAGAGGGAAAATATTTCTTGCTGTGGGAGCAGACAGAAGGGCTAGACCATGCCTTGGCTGCCCTAGGGCTTTATGTGAACTGGATGCTTCATGGCTGCCCTGGGGCCTTATGTGGACTGTTTTTTAATGACTGAAACCAAATATCTTAATACCTTCCTAATCTGGTGTCCTTCACATTGGCCATGCTGTCTGAGGATGATGGGAGTTGCAGTCCAATACATTTCAAGGACAACCTATATGGGAGTGGTGCTTAGAAAGTGCAAACAGTAGTATTTCCTCCTGCTTACCATATAAGGGCACAGACATATAAATGAGTTGTTAAATGAAGAAGTGATATAATTTTTCTTTGCCTCCTGCAACCTACCTTTCCTGTCTATCACTCACTGTCAATATATGCCTCCTATTCAGACCATGAATGCTGTATTTCCCTGCATTTCCATTACAGATGTTGGCTTCGACTTGACACTTACTTCATCTGGAGCTTTATAGGACCTGCAACCTTGATAATTATGGTAAGCATTTTTTATTAAATACCTTGGTGTTTAAAGATCAGAAATATAACTTCCAGTACCCACTTACAGTTTTTCATGTTTTGATACCAACATAGTTTAATTAAGGAACAGCTGGTGGAAAGGTCCATAAATTTCCCCCCATGGAGGTAAACCCATCAAAAATATTGTGCCTTATTGCTGAATCCCTGAAGAAAAGATGAATGATTAGAAAGAGGCAGATTCTGGCAGCCTGTTCTTACTAATGGGGCATGTGTAGTTTATATTTCCATCTTAAAAACATAATCAAGTAATCATCCACAAAAATTTTCCCTTCCAACAAAAATGTTTAGATTGAAATCCATTTCAGAAAATTTCACTTTAAGATGGAAAAATGTGTGATCCTCATCTGCTACTAACTTGAACAAATATCAGCGTGTGAGAGACGAAGACACATTGATATGTTTTCTTGACCTGCCTTATTTTCTGCTGATGTTTGAGAGCAAAGGAGTTTTATAGATTGACATTGGCTGCATCTTCATTGCAGAAATAATTGGGTTTGGCACAACTTTAACTGCCATAGGTCCATGCTGTGGGTTTCTGGCAAAGCTCTGATGCCACAACAAATTACATTTCCCAAAATTCCAATTTCCATCATCTGATAACATCCTATGTCAAAACTTCCTATTGTTTTCACAGTGCTTTGAATATATTGATAATAATATTGTTATTGGGTATATTGAAAGTCAAGGCTATCTCTTATGTGGGTCCTTGTGCTTGCTCTTATGCCATGGTGCTATCTCTTATGTGGGTCCTTGAAAACACACAGCCAAAGTAACTGAACACTTTCTGTGTGTAGAGCTGCTGAGGATTTTTAAATCTTTACTCAGTGTAACAGAATCTGCTTTGTCTAGTCATCAGAGTACACATTTTTTTGTTTCTCTTTCTCTCTTACTACTGCTTCCTCTCTGTGTATCCTGTTATTCTGCCTGTAAAATGGCCACATGTAACATTCTGCGCACCAGCATCACCACTGGGTCTGAAGAATAAGGATTACATGATATACCACAGAGATTCAGGAAAGCCATGTGTCAGGGTTGTTGGTTGGTTAACACTATCGCTTTATGAAGCTCTGTGGGCTTTATGTACCCCTTTTCTATAATCTGTTTTTATCAAATGCTAGCAAAAATTTATTTTGGACATGTTGGCCATATAATGTAGACATGTTGGCCATATAAGCAAAGTACAATGATATCCACACAGAAAGTGGTACCTTTATTCAATAAACAAAAATGTACAAAATTGATGATGCAAGTTTTTGAAGCTCCACTGCTTCTTCATCAGGCAAAGATGTATTTTGTATTCACATGTATTTTGTGCATTTTTGGTTGGCTGAATAAAGGTTTTGTGTATTTGGGAGGCCAAGCAAACAATTTTATTGTACAAAATTGTTTGCTTGGCCTTTGACTTTTAAATCTGGTTGGCTGAGTTTATTGGATTGTACAACATTTAGAGGATGCAGCCCATTGAGGTGTGCAGAAAAGGGATATAAAAATAATTTTACTTATAATAAATATATAAGTAAATTTATTAAGTACAATTAATAAGTAAATAAGTAAATAAGCAAGCACCAACCCTTGGTCTGATCAAGGGTGGAGGTGGGGACTTGCACAGTGAAACATTTCTCCATTCCCACTCCCCCAAAAATCAAATTCCTTGGACAAAGAAAACTAACATGTCCATGAAACAGTAAATTGTGAATATTTTCTCTGGGATCTGATGGCCATCTGGTTGAATTAAGTGGGTGGGTGTGCATGCACATACTTGTGCATTGGAACTTTTCATTGCATTATGGAACAGTACATCCTGTATCCATTTTTGCTACTAGGTCATAGTTTATTCCTCTTGTAATTCTTTTATTCCTCTCATAACTTGCCATGTGACCCTGTACTGTTTTTTTGTTTTTGTTTTTATTTTCAATTTCAGCTCAACGTAATCTTCCTTGGAATAGCTCTTTATAAAATGTTTCATCATACGGCCATATTGAAACCGGAGTCTGGGTGTCTTGATAATATCAAGTAAGTGAATGCTCTCCCCTTTTCGGTTGTTCCAAGATGGTCAGGGCTTGGAAACTCCTTTTTAATAGCAATCAATCTGATGGCCCTCCAAAACTGAGCTGAGCTCCCACTACTGTACTTTGGATAACTGAGTTGTGTCATTATATTCATTCTTCTTAAAAGTGACTTTTCAAGCCCTACCTACCTTCTGTTGCTTTATGAACGGAGATATTGTAATTTTCTCATGATGAAGAAAAAAGAAAAAGAAAATATTGGGGTGGATCCAGAAGTTAGTTGAACATCAGTCCCACTGAAATAAATCAGATAATCTGAATTTCAATAGAAGCAAACTTTTAATGGATTGAACACCTATTTCTCACTTTCTTATGTTCCAGTTTTTTATATAAGTGCTTTACTTTGTGAGCAAGGTGTCTTTAAGACATAGAAGCAGCCGTACTGGAGTTTCTTTTCTCTGAAGGGATCCCATGAAATTAAGGACTGAGTCCACGTCAAAGACGTCTAATGTGCATCATTTGCATCATTCTTATACAATGCCAGTAACTGCTTCTACATCTGAAAGGCATCAGAGGATTTTTACAATGAAATCTTTCTTAAAAATACCTACAGATGACAATTACAATTGTCACAAAAAACCAAAACAAAAAACTGAATCTTTAACATGAAAACATTTATTTATCTTTTACAACAAAACACATGTACAGAATTTCTACTGAAATTTAGACTAAATAGTTTTCAGGAAATGGTTGTAATTATAGGTTGTACAGTTTATTCATTATACCTTAAATTAGCATATCGAATCCTTCTATTATATTACTCTGATACAAATATTTCTGTAAATGATTATTTTGATAACTGATTACATTGGATAACAAAATGTTTTAAATGTCCTAATAAACTATTTAACAATGTTCACTATGAGTAAGATCACTTGTTTTGCATGATACAATGTAGTGGATGTATCTTAATGTGGCTATATCTTGTCTTTTCTAGAATTTGAGTGTTGTGGCTGAATGACATTGTCCCCAATAGTTTGCAGTACTCATAGCATCACTTCAAAATCATAGGCATGCAGAACGGAAGACAGATTTGGGGGATTAATCTCATTCTAATAGAGCAATTCTCCAAACTTTGGTTTGAAGCTGCGATTTCATACATTTGCTCCTTCCATTTCTACCTTCATCTTTTACTCCTTCTACTTTCCAGAGCTTCTTTTTCCATTCCCTGTTCAACACTCACCATGGTTTGTTGTCATGTCTAAACCACCAAATTCTGTTTTGTGCTTACTTTCCAGATTAGTATCAGAACCCATGGTATACTGAAATTACTTGAGCTTCATGCATTTTTGCCTACATAACATCACCTAAGATCTTATAATTAAATATTTGTTCTACCATCTACCAATCTAAAAATCTGATATTTGTAATTTTTCTTCAGTTTCTTCTTCTTGATTTCATCTGTTTTGCTTCATTCAGAAGTACAGCCATTCAATTCCATCTTTAAAACACAAATCCTTTTTTTCCCCTCCAAATCCTGTAATCATAGTTCCTTTGGGATTCTGCACATGACTAGAAAGAGGGAAATAACCTACATAGGTCTTATTGACATCAGTGATTCCCAGAATTGAGGGAACTTTTTTAGAGCAGGGTTTTGGTACCACACAGACCTGAGGAAACAAGCCCAGTTTTCTTTGGCACTGGGTGCTAGAGTACATTATTGGCTACTGTCTTCTAATCCCTCTAGTAGCAAATTTATTCAATAGCACACTATCACATAGAATCATAGAATCCTAGAGTTGGAAGAGACCACAAGGGCCATCCAGTCCAACCCCCTGCCATGCAGGAACTCCCAATCAAAGTATACCCAACAGATGGCCATCCAGCCTCCCTTTAAAGACTTCCAAGAAGGGAGACTCCACCAATCTCTGAGGAAATGTATTCCACTGTCGAACAGCCCTTACTGTCAGGAAGTTTCTCCTAAGGTTGAGGTGGAATCTCTTTTCCTGTAGCTTGCATCCATTGTTCAAGGTCCTGTTCTCTGGAGCAGCAGAAAACAAGCTTGCTCCCTCCTCAATATGACATGCCTTCAAATATTTAAACAGGACTATTATATCACCTCTTAACCTTCTCTTCTCCAGGCTAAACATCCCAAGCTCCCTAAGTCTTTCCTCATAGGGCATGGTTTCCGTACCACTGCATCCTTTGAAAATCAGTTTTGAAATGTAACATTATCCTGTGTTGATTTTTTAAAAATCGATATATCATAATTAGCGCAGCATAAATAAAAGTTATAGAAAATAGAAAAAATGGCAGAGGAATTTATTTCTTGTGTACATGACCAATTTTAAATACTCTTAACTTGCTAAAAACTGATAGGGAATGTGAGAAACAGGCTTCATACAGAATACTTTCCTCTACCTTTGGCCTCACCACTGAGGATGCTAAACCTGATGGATGTCAGCCTTGCATCAAATAAGCGACAGACTCTGGGCAGAGACTGACCCCTGATATGTGCAACAAGAGTTTAGAACAAGGTGTCATTCATGAGAATGCTCTCTCTCTTTCTCTTTCTAAAGTGTCGGGTGATGATGATGATGATCTTTATTTATATCCTGCCTTTTCCCAAGACTAGGACTCAGGGCATCTTAAATATTTAAAATATAATAATTTAAAACATATAAAAAGTCAACAGTAAAATTTAAATAGTTAAAGAATCCTGGTGGCGCAGTGGTTAAATGCCTGTACTGCAGCTACTCACTCAAAACCATAAGGTGGCGAGTTCAATACCAGCAAAAGGGCTCAAGCTCGACTCAGGCTTGCATCCTTCCGAGGTCGCTAAAATGAGTACCCAGATTGTTGGGAGCAAGTAGCTTACAATTGTAAACCGCTTAGACACTCCTTAGGCAGTATGAAGCGGTATATAAATGAAGCTGCTTGTTTTGTTTTGTTTAACTATACTAAAATATACAATCTAACTTTTTTTTTAAAAAAAGGTAATACAGTTTAAAAACAATGCAACATTTTCAGCCCTTTTGCTAAAAACTTCCAATTTTAAAAGCCTGTCTGAATGAAAAAGTCTTCTCCTGCCAATGGAAAGACAGTAAGGAGGGGTGGGTGTCCTTGGAGCCTCCAAAGTCCAGGGCCATCCCACCAAAGGGTCCCTGTCTTATCTTCTCACCAACCCCCCATAGTGTGAGGGTGACAGGACAGAGATGAGGATCTCCTGTGGGTGCCAGGGTCTGGCCAGCCTTGTATGGGGAGATGCAATCTTAAACTGCACAGGAGGTAGGGACCATTTTACCTTCCAGCACCCATCCAACAGGCCCTACTGATGAGCTTTGTCACTCATAAAGTGATGTGATGTCACTTCCAAATGCCATTTTGGCCAATATTTGTTCAATTCCCCCCACACTGTTGGTATGATAGTGTGGTTGGCGGGGGGTGGGGGGTGGAGGTGGGGAGAGACTTTGCAGCATTAGGAGAAGAAAAATGCTGTGTTTTAAAATGCTTTTCATCTGATTTGGGACAAAAAGGTTGTCTAAAACTTAGTTCCCCATTGTAAAAAATTGGGATGGGACTGTAGATGTCTTCTGTGATGTCCCAAAGGCTGCACTTCGTGTTTCAAGGGCCTCATTCAGCCCACACTTTGCCCACCCCTGAACTAAGTCATTTAAGGGCTTTATAGGTCAGAACCAGAACTGTCACTGTTATCAATCATCATTATCATAGAATCATAGAGTTGGAAGAGACCACAAGGGCCATCCAGTCCAACCCCCTGCCATGCAGGAACTCTCCATCAAAGCACCCCCCGACAGATGGCCATCCAGCCTCTGCTTAAAGACCTCCAAGGATGGAGACTCCACCACACTCCGAGGGAGTGTGTTCCACCGTCGAACAGCCCTTACTGTCAGGAAGTTCCTCCTAATGTTGAGGTGGAATCTCTTTCCCTGCAATTTGTATCCATTGTTCCATTGTATCATCACCACCACCACCACCTATTTTGCTCATTATCCTCAGTTCTGCTCACCTCATCTTCACAACATTTCTGCGAGACAGTTTAGGGTAAGAGAGTGTTCAAACCAAGATCACTCAGTGAGCTCTGTGAAATTTAGAGATCAAAAGGGTTGTTGTTTATTTACTTTGAATTTAACCCCAAACAGCATCTCAAACAAGAAGGGCTTTCATTGATACAAGAAACCTCTTGCAGCACAGGTATACTGTTTGGAGAAGTTTCTTTGGCCATTCACTCTTTAGCATCAAGAACAGAGGATACAAGGGCCATTTATGTTATGGGTTACTGTGCGGACTAGCAAAAGCCTAATACAGGTAACAGAGTGCAATTGCCCCTGTTTATTCTTCAGAGAGAAATTGTCAAACAAGGCCAAAAGGACACTCGCAGTGACAAGTTGATGTTCAGAGTCAGACCGTCAACAACAGGAGGACTGTGGGGAAGGCAGACAGTCCCACACGGATGTGTGTGTGCGTGTGTGCAGAGGCCAAGCAAGTGTAGATGTGAGGCTAGCGAGAGCTGAAGCTATTAACCTGCCTAGCCAGCAATGGAGCCGTCTTCACCGACTGGGTTTGACAAGTCAGGTATCGGCCCCGTTTTGGAAACAGTCACATTTGTACTGCTGCACTGGCAAGTGGCAGGCAGGACTAACCAAAACCAATATACAGGACGATATTGAACCTCTGACATCACTAAACCAAAACTCCTTTGAGTTAAGATAACAATACACAATGCCTGTAAGTAGGAAGAAAAATCAAACAGTACATCTTTTGCAGATCACTGTTCATAAATCAGAATGTTTAAAGGTGAAGCCAAAGGCCAAACCTTTTGGCTGAGGAGAAATATGATTTATATAGCATTATGCAGTGGTTTGAGCATTGGCCTACACTTTGGAGGCCTGGGGTCAAATTCCCACTTGGCTATGGAAACCCACTGGGTGACCTTGGGTGAGCCACACACTCTCAGCCTCAGAGGAAGGCAAGGGCAAAAACCCCTCTGAACATATCTTGCCAGGAAAGCCCTTTAGGATTGCCATAATTTGGAAAAGGCATTTACGTGCACAACAACAATAATCCTGCTGATGCTAGAGTGCATGCCATTAGAGCTCAGGATTGCTCTGTTGATTATTCCTCTGAAGCACAATTTAAAACATGGGTTGAGTTATTGGCTTATGTTGCTGCTTCAGCAAGAGAGGGGCCATTCTCATGGCTCCATTGTGATCTCAGCAATACCAGGACTAGCTCTAATATTATTGCTATGGCAAAGTTGCACCCCAAAACTCTCCTTCACCATAATGGCATTCTGCTCCATAATAGCAATGTGTGTAATTCAGGAAATAATATCATGTCACCTACAAGAATAACATTTATTTTGGCACAAGCTCATGTGGAATAGAGGCCACTTTATCAGATGTGTGAAAGATTTGCCTGTATTCTGATGGATAGACAAAGGGATAGATACAGAGAGACATAAAAGAAAAATGTAAATAACTGAGCCAAGAGGCATGACTGCCAGCCCAGACCTTCACAAAAAAATTTTTATTCACAATACCAATTCTGAAATGATTATCTTGTGGCTACAATGACTTGAATGAATGAAAGAATGGAAAGCATGATTATCAGATTTGCAGATGACACCGAATTAGGAGGAATAGTTAATACCCCAGAGGACAGGATCAAAATTTAAAATGACCTTAACAGATTAGAAAGCTGGGGCAAAGCTAATAAAATGAATTTCAACAGAGGAGATACTGCCTCAGAGAGTGGTGGAGTCTCCTTCTTTGGAGTGCTTTAAACAGAGGCTGGATGGCCATCTGTCAGAGATGCTTTGATTGCGAGTTTCTGCATGGCAGGGGGTTGGACTGGATGGCCCTTGTGGTCTCTTCCAACTCTGTTATTCTATGATTCTACAGAATGCTAACTGGGCACGTATACAGTACTTGGTGAAAGAGAAGCTATTTGTGACCATGGCTTCCTCTCCTGACAAAGCTAGAAGATAGTGTTCTTTTGAAATGCCATTCTTGTGAACAAAAACTGCTTTCTCTTTCAAAAAGTTAGACTACAACAATCTCCATCCCACCATCAATCAGTGCAGATGTCTTATTTTTGTTGCATCATAATGCAGCTATATATTTCTTCCACCTATCATCTTACATCAATCCATTGCCTGTTGTTGTTCTTGTTGCAGTAGTTGTTGTTGTGTGGCTTCAATTCCTTTCTGACTTACAGCAACTCATGGGGTTTTCTTGGCAAGATTTGTTCAGAGGAAGTTTGTCATTGCCACCATTACCCAAAGTAAAATTCACTGGGTTTACATTTCCTCAACAAAAACAAACAAAAAAAGTTTTGCATCTCCCTAGAGATGCACATCTTGTTGCAGAAACCTGTAAATTACTAAGTGAATTTTGTGAATTAAAATACACTTCCAAGTTGTATACAGCTTTGAAAAAATGTGCACAATAAAAACTACCTAACGTGCAAAGAAATATGACATTGTCAACTGGAAAACTGTAAACAAATATGTACGTTACTAAAAAAAAATGTGTACCTAAATATGTGTATTCTGAAAAATTGTTCCTCTTCATTTATTTATTTAGAAATCTTCATTTCTTCATTTTTAAAATCACAGTTTGCCCCAGAATCTGTCTAGTTACTATCTCTTGCCTCAGTATCGTCAGATGAGAAATAGATTAGTACAATAGATCCAGCCAAACAGGCTTGCCTGTTAATTTTGGATGTGTCTGTAGTGTGAGCTGTTCGGAGGCTTTCCTGTGTTTTGATGCCTGAGACCTGCTAGAGCAGGTGGCCTCCATGGGCACAGGGTCTGTGCTTGGGAAGAAGGGACAGGGTTATAACAAAAATACCAGCTACTGGCTCTAGACAACTGCTTTCCCAGGGTCTATGTTTGCAAATACCTGTGAGTAAACAAGGGCATTTTACATGAACTGTTAGTCTCTGAGTTTGAGGGAGAGGCCTGGTGTGCTGTTTGGCTGCCTGCAAAGTACAGAGAGACTTGGACAGTGATGGAGCTATTGCAGTGAACAGCAACATCTGTGCCATGTTTGTTTGCCTGAGGTTGTAGACGGCTATACCTGCAGTAAGTGCAAGCTGGTTGCCCTGCTGGAACAGAAGGTACAACAGCTTGAGGCCCACCTATTCACACTCTTACCTACCCACAGACTCATCAGGGAAGATTAATAGTTTCTGAATAGGGCAGAGCAGACTGTAATAGACAGAACAGAATGACAATTCTAGGGACAATTAACAATTCCAGAAAGTAAACAATTGTGACATACAAGAGCAGAACTAGGAGGGACCGTGTTATGTCCTTGGAGCTAGGCAGTCTGTTCCGGGCCCTCCCTTGGATTCTGGGCCACTGAAATGGGGATGGCAGCCTAAGGAGCCTTAGAGGGTTCTGCAGCTGGAAAGACTACTACCACTTCTCAAAGGAGGAAGAGATATGTGGTAGTGTTGGTAAATCCTCATGGAGAGAGACAGATGCAGAATGTCTCAAGAGATGTGCTGTCTTCATGAAATTATATAATCTAAGTGGTGATAGAGGCATGTCCAAATCATCAAGCCCATTCACCAAAAGCCCTTTCTTTGATTCCCTCTGGGAATAAATGATATTGTATCTGGTAGTATCATTCAACCTGTTTCAGGTGACCTTAGACCACAGATTTGTATATCATCATTCCTTCCTGTTGAAGATCATGGACCCAGAAAGAGAGAGAAGAATACATCAGATGAACAACTGGCTGTGCAAATGGTTGCTTGGGCCATGTTCTGTGCTTCATTGCTTTCTGGCTCACCATGACTTGCAGTTCATGGCATTTGGTAAAACCTTGTGTACCCCTAATACCAGAAACCTGATTAGGGGGGCTTTAAAATGAATCCTGTGATAGAACTACCAAGGAAGAGTACAAATGAATGGTCATTATTTGTAGGGTGGAGATTAGGAAGGCTAACAATAAGAAGGTGGAGGTTTAGGTTGGCAGTAATTTTGGAGCAAAAATAACAGAGTATTAAACAGTTAAGCTAGCAACACATTGAAAAAGATTGTCATGATCATAATTCCCACCTCCCCAGGGACATCATGGATAGCTAAATTAGTCTCACGTAATGTGAAAAGTCTTGACTCCCCCTGCCAACATAAAAAAAAATCTGCCTATTTGAAAAAGTTGAAACCCAGTATTGTTTTCCTACAAGAGATCAATAAAAAAAGGCGAAACATGCATATTTCCCGACTCATTCTTTAATTCACAATAGGCCACAGGAGACTCCAACAAATGTAGAGGAGTGGCAATTTAGCAGTGCCTGTCCTTTTAAAGTAGAGAAAATAATCAGAAACACAAAGGGTAGATACAAGGACTCTTTCTAGATAAACCCATTACCTTAGCCACTCTTTACTCCCCAAATTCTAATCAGCCATCCTTTATGAAGGAGCTTAAAGACCTTAGAGGGAGCTGCAATATGGGAAATAATCAGGTGTGACACCAACGAAGTGCTTAATGACCCCTGTACAGGTCCTGCTGCCCAAAGAAGCTTAGATAAATATACTCCCCCTTATCAGACATAATAACAAAAAACAACCTAACTCCTCCTTGGCGGGCTGGGCACCCATATTATAGAGACTACATTTTTTCTAATGCTCACAAAGCCATATTTTAGAATGAATTACTTCTTCACTTCAAAATTTCTTCTTAATGATATACATGATACTTCAATAATCTATAATCTATTGAACTAATAATCTATTCTGATCATGTGGCAATCACCCTAATTGGGAAAATTGACCCAATTTATCTAGACATATTAGTAGACATACATATTCAGATGGGTCAGGGCAGAGACAAAATCTACCTCCTTAACTGAATTCAACTTCATATTTTCTACAGTCTCAAGAAAATCACTCACAGATTTGCAAAACACATTCCTCCATTCATTAACCATATGGAAAAACTGGACACACATTTTGCCTCCTGACCCTCTGAGGCCTTTCTTACTCCAGTCAAGTTTTCACATGTCAGACAAATTTAATCATTTTAAAAATCAAAGACTATACCACACTAAAGACCTATTTTTCTTCTTCGTGGTCTCTGCGAATCATACAAATGGGTTCTACTGTGTCTGTGCAGTTGAATTCGGAACTTTCTGGAATCACTGGGCAAAGTAGAGCTTGCAACTTTTTGCAAATTTTTGGCAGTAGCTCCGCCCCTCCTCTATATAAGCCCAGTTTCCTCCTTCTTTTCCGCAGTGTTGGCTCTTCAAGAAACTGTGCTTGGAATCACTTTTGGTTGCCTCATATCGGTTTCTGATCTTCGGCTTGCTTTCTTCGACCATTCTTCTCGTACTCCGTCTTGGCTCCTGTTCTGACCACTTGGCTCGCTTGACCTTACTTTCGATTTCGGATTGGATCTGATGTCTCCGGCTCCATTTAAGAACTGTGCTGTTTGTGGGATGAAAGTCCCTCAGACGGACCCAGACAAAAATTGCTTGATCTGCTTGGGTGAGACCCACGATGTCCAGAGTTGTGCCCTTTGCAGATCTCTGACTCCCCAAGCGAGGAAGAACCGAGCTTCCCGGCTAAAGTTGTTCCTTCTCAACAAGGCAACAATCCTTCCATCGACCTCAGTCGGCCCCGAGGATGTCGAGTGAGTCCGCGACTAAGGCCTCTGAGGCCACTGTTGTTTCCCCTACCGGTCCAACCTCTTCATCTCCCCAAGAGAAGGAGGCCCCTCCAGCACAGAAATCGGGTGAGAAGGTTAAGTCCAAGTCCTCCAAAAAGGACAAGCCCAAGTTGGAGCGGAGGCAGAAGTCTAAACCTTCTAAGGGCTCTGCAGATGGCACTTCTTCCCATGCGGAGATGGTTTCGAAAGCCACTCCTAAGAGGAAGCATTCCTCTGGAGTCAATTCCCCCCATAAGAAAGCCCGCTCCAGCTCTGACTAGGGATCCCATGCTCTCAGGAAGAGTTCTAGCTCCAAGGAGACTCCCACTGTACTGAACGCCTCCTCAGTACCGGCTGCGGCCGCCTCTCCATGTGAGGTCCTGTCCAAACAGGCCATTGTGGAGCAGCACCCCCTGCAGGAGGACATCTCCATACCGAGGCTGACCCTGGAGTGTCATTCTTCTCCTGGTGGCCGTCATTCCTCCACCCCGATGGCTAGGTCTGTCTCCTCTCACGAGTCCATGCCGGAGCCGGACTACTACTACGACAGCTACACCGGCCGGTACTATGTCACTGTTGACCCCTCCACACTCAAGAGGCGTCGGGATCCATCTGCTTCTGGGAGATGTTGGGACTGCCATTGGGTCGCCTTGGATGTCTCCGTTGGGGCCTCGGTACCAGCCAGAAAGACTGCTTCCAAAGGAAACATTGCCACCCAGACTCATTCTCCATCGGAGTCTGCCGTTTTCCTGGGGGAGGAAGAACTACTGGAGGATTCGGACCAGGAGGGACAAGCCTCATCCTTGGAGGATGACTCGGAGTTGGCCCGGGAGATGTGCCATTCCCACAGGAATTTTACCAGCCAGGGCCTGTCTCCCCATCGGACAATGCTCACTTTTTTGGGGAGCATATGATCAAGATGGCTAATGCCCTGGAGTTGGAAGTCACCCACTCCGAGGACAAGGCTGTTGACTCCGTGAAGCACCGAATCCAGAGTATGGCCCTGACCTTGGCTGCGATCCCTTTGCTCCCATCTTTGGAGAAGATCACAAAGCGTTCTTGGCAGACTCCGCCGTCCATCCCGTCCACCTCAAGGAAGATGGGCGGTCTGTACCGGATTGCCCCCCACATCGTCACCATGGCTGTATTCGCACCCGGTACAGAACTCGGCGATTGTGGAAGGCTCTCAGCGGGTCTTCATTCCAAAGACCTCTACTTCCCTGATGGACCATGAGGCCAAAAAGGTGGACAGATTGGCGAAGAAGTCTTTCAAGGCTTCAGCGCTCGGCCTTAAAGTTGCCAACTACAATGCTTGCATGGGGGCTTATGTGCAGTACCTCATGGAGCGGATGTCACCTCTCCTGGTGGAGCTCCCTGACGTCAAGCTGCCTGCGGCAAAGCAACTGCGTGAGATCGGCAGCCTCCTGATTACTTCGGCCAGGCACAGTACTGCTTGCTTGGCAAAGCTGATGGCGGCTGCCATCACCCTCAGAAGGCATGCTTGGCTTCAAGCATCAGACCTGACCACGAATGCGAAGGCGGCCATAGAAGACATGCCCTTCGATACTGAAAGGCAGTTCAACAAGGACACTGATGAGCGGCTGAACTACAAGTACAAAATGAAGTCTGCTGCCAAGAAGCATGGCATGTTTTCGGGTCAACAGGTCGCCTCTCGTCAGAAGTTCAGTGGACAACGGTCCTTCTTCGGTTCAGGTCAGTGTTTGTTCTCCCAGGAGCGTCCATTACGGCAGCAGGACCAGATGCAGAGGTTTCCATCTCAATCCTCTTCTTCCTCTGGCAGACGACAGCAGCCCTGGTATCGGAGACCCTTCACCAAGAAGCAGGATACTGATACCAGTAAGAAGAGGCAATGAAGCCTTCCTGCATGCTCCATTGTCCCCACTGCCTCCCCGTTCTTCCTGGACCTCCTGAGGCCCTTCCATAACATCTGGGCCCAGATAACCATCGACTCCATGAGCTCTGACTGTCATCTCTAAGGGATATGCCCTCGAGTTCAAAGAGCTCCCGCCGGCTGGAGCTGTTGTTTCTATCCCTCCCTCAACAATCCTTCTCGATGAAGTACGCACTCTCTTGAAAAAGGGGGCAATTTACCTACTGGACTCTTCTCATTCGTTATGCCTTCTTCTCCTGGTACTTCACGGCACCGAAACTGGATGGGGATCTCCGTCCCATATTGGATCTCCAGCAACTCAATGCCTTCTTAGTTTATAAGAAGTTTCGGATGATAACCCTTGCCTGTATTATACACTTGTACCAGGGCTTTTGGTTCGCGATGATAGACTTGAAGGACGCTTACTTCCAGGTGGCCATCCGGGAGAAGCACCGAAGGTTGCCATCGGGACGGACATGTACCATTACAACGTCCTGCCCTTTGATCTGGCCATGACTACGAGGGTCTTCACCAAGTGCATGGCCCCGGTGGTAGCCTGTCTTCATCAGCGAGGGTCAAGAGTCTTCCCCTACCTAGACGACTGGCTCTTTGCCGCTGACTCAAGGGAAGACCTCTTGCAGGACATCTCCTTTGTGGTATCCCTTCTGCAGTCACTCGGACTGGTGTTAAGCCTGGAAAAATCCCACTTAACCCCAGTCATCAGGCTCAAGTTCATCGGTGCCATCCTTGATTCTGATGCCTGCGCCGCATACCTGCCAGAGGACTGTTTCCAATTCCTTTCCAAGGCCATCAGGCACTGCTGTTCAAACAGAAGGGTATGAGCCCAAGACATCCAGGTGGCCCTCGGACACGGCCTCAACAACATTCGTGACTCTGTGGTCAAGGCTTCGACTTCAACCCCTGCAGTCCTGGTTCCTGTCGGTCTTCGACCCAATGACCGACTCTCCAAGCAAATGGCTCATGGTACCGATACCAGTCGCTTGGTCCCTCCTGTGGTGGCTAGACTTCCAGAACGTCTGCACCAGCATGCCCTTAGTGCCTCGAGAGCCTCAAATCATGCTCACCATGGACGCTTCCTTGGAAGGTTGGGGGGCTCACACATTGGGCCTGATGGTGAGGGACAACTGGCAGCTGTGTCATCGAGATCTCCACATAAATGCCCTGGAGATGCTAGCTGTGGAGAAATCTTTGCAGGCCTTGGAACCCAAGCTTCTTGGCAAAGTAGTACAGCTCCTGACGGACAACACCAACGTCATGTACTACATCAACAAGCAAGGAGGCACCAGGTCACCGACACTGCTGGAGATAACTCTACGCATCTGGCACTGGTGCATACCGAGGGACATCGTCCTCCAGGCAGTCCATCTCCCTGGATCGGGTCTTTGTCTTAATTCCATCAAGTGTTACCTGTCTGCTGTTTGTTCCCATTTCCAGTTTCAAGGGAAACCGTCCTCCTTCAAGGGCCCACTGGTGAAGGGGTTTTTGAAAGGCCTGAACAATTTTCCCCTCCCGTCTTGGTACCGACACTGGCTTGGAACCTTGAGGTTGTTTGTCTTGTCTGGGATCCAAACCCTTTGAACCCATGGCTACTGCGGACCTAAGGCTGGTTACCTTTCTTGTAGCCATCACCTGTGCCCACTGTGCAGGCGAACTTTGTGCCTTGCAGAGGGACCAGCCTTTCCTTAGGTTCCATAAGGATAAGGTTGTCCTCCGTACCGACATTACCTTTTTGCCTAAGGTAGTGTCTGCCTTTCATATGTTCCAAGACATTGTGCTCCTGACCCTGGCTGCGAACCCTACCACTGATACCGAGCATTGTTTGCACTCTTTGGACGTTCGGAGGGCCTTGGCCTTCTATCTGGACAGAACTTCGGGTTCGAGCCACTCTGACAGACTGTTCCAGTGTTATTCAGAGCCGAAGAAGGGTCTACCTGTGACTGCTCAGAGGTTTTCTAAATGGGTGGCCGGTACCATCCACCTCTGCTATGAACTGTTGGGTAGAACTCTCCCTGCCAGGGTCAGAGCACATGCAGCTAGGGCGGTAGCGACATCCTCCACTTTTCTGACTGGGCTGCCATTGGAGGATGTCTACAAGGCTGCTGTCTGGTCCCAACCAATGACTTTCATAAAACATTACAGGTTGGACACCAGAGCAAGAGGTGAAGCAGCCTTTGGGAGGGCAGTGTTACTGTCTGCTGTTCATTGAATGTTGGTACCTATGTTACCTTTATTTCTGTTACTGAAGGTATCAGCTGTGCTGACACGTTATGTGGTTACCTGTCACAATTTACCATGGTATTTCATTGTTTCAGGAATATGCAGCCTTCGGGCCTGTAATACTTGAAGTGGCAGTTGGTGGACACACCTGATGTTTGCTACAGCATCCTGGCTTGGGTGCAAGACCTCAGTGATTGTTAACTGCTGTGTCATGTTGCACTTTTTCATGCACAAGTTTCAAGAATTTACTCTTTTGAGTATGATGGTTATATGTTTACTTTGTTGAGTATTTGAGTATTATGGTTAATACAGTTGTTACCTTCTATATTAGAATTATGAAGCACAAACAGGTGTTTGGTTCACTTGCCATTTTATTGTTGATCAATAAATGTCATTTGTTTGACTTTACAACTGTGTCATGACACTCCCTCCGCCGCTGACCTAAGCTTGTCAGTCTTTCTTTGAGTTGTCATCTGCGAATACATACAAATCCTGCCCTTCCTCCCCTCAGTGTCCTGCTCATGATTGGTTCTGCTCCTCTGTCGCTTTGCGGCGGAAAGATTTGGAACTGGGGAAAAGAGTGGGAACTGGGCTTATATAGAGGAGGGGCGGAGCTACTGCCAAAAAGTTGCAAAAAGTTGCAAGCTTTACTTTGCCCAGTGATTCCATAAAATTCCAAATTCGACTGCGCAGGCGCAGTAGAACCCATTTGTATGTATTTGCAGATGACCACTTGAAGAAATACTGTTACAGGTAAGCAACCTGTCCATCGGTGGGCAATCTAAAACTGAGGAATCTTTCCATACAAATGCAACATATTAGAACTACATGGCTTCAAATCCACCAGATCTACTCTTTTGCCACCTATGTGGCAGCAAAAGGAGAATGCCATCACTGTGCATTGATAATAATCCACAAGGTAAAGGAGAAGCAGCAACCATATATAGATTATTAGTGGAGGCAATGCATGGAAACAGCCTCTTTCTCAGACTGATTTGGCAATTGGAATGAACGTCAGTGGTTTGAACATCACTGATTCAAATTGGCTCAATATTTGGTCCTCTCCCCTTATCAGTCATCCCAAACTCATCCTCTCTCTCTCTCTCTCTGATAAAGTGACAAGCTTTGTTGATAAGAGGAATGCTGTGAATACAGTGTATCTTAGTTTCAGAATACAAGGTCCATGATGGTACAATTTAGAGACTTAGGGGCTGTGTACACTAGCCATTAAGGCCAGCCCCAACTCTGCCCCCAGGGTGGCTTGATTCTGCACACTGCTCCACACAGTGCACAAAATCACAGTGCTCATCGGGCACTGCATCCATACAACGCAGTGCCAAAGGAGCACCATAAAGCTGTGGTGCCACAGCTATCACTCTCTTTCCAGGGTGCAAAAAGGAGCTGCTTTTTGTGGCTCCTTTTTGCGCCCTGGAAAGGCCAGATTGGGGCTGTGGTGTGTGGTTGCTACAGCCCCAATCCGGTGCAGATGGAGGCAGCTACATACTGAAGGTCCACAATATTATTTCAGACAAGCTGCTAAAATGTGGACTAGATGATGCTACTTTTAAATGGATTTGTAATTGGCTAATGAGCAAAATACACCAAGGGTACTAAAAAATAAAAAATAAAAAAGTAATTGCTAACTCTTTAGCATCTTGAGTTCTGACTCACTGAATCAGGAATATCAAAGGGCAAAAATCTATTTAGATAAACTTTAGCAAACCAATTATTGAACAAAACCCAGTTTTATATGAATGCCTTTACAGAAAAATGTGTAGGGCAGGCTCTCAATTGAATCACTGTGCTCTGGGGCAGACAGCTAGGAAGGAGTGGCCCGAGGCAAGTGGGCCAGGACTGCAGTGACCACACAACCCACTCCCAAAGTGGGCCACCACCGCAGGATCGAAGCCAGGATTATCCCAGCTCCTTTTTGTTTCAGTCCAAATACCAGAGTGGCTTTGGATTGTTTTGGGGGCATAGGGCATGTAAACCTCATGCCCCCAAAGTGACCAGAAGCTACGTCTTTTGGCCAGTCTGTTTCAGGCCTAAGATTATTTATTTTAGAAGGTTTCAGAAAGGAGTCATTACCAATTCTTGCGTTAAAATCTCCGGCCACAAAAACTTTTGCAAGTGGATATTGTTTTTTGTATCTGGATCAAACATTCAGAAACTTCTAGAGCTGAGCCAGTGTCTTTTGGCCCCATTCACCTGACTGCACATGCCACCTTTCTTTCCCTCCATTTTGCCTCAGTTTCATTGCAGTCATTTGCCATAAGCTGTGTCTTCCCATTCTTCTCTTTATCCAGAGACAGAGAGTTAGGGCCATTTTAGGAGGAAGCATTCCACTGTTTTTATGCGCCTTCAAATTGTTTCCGACTTATGGCGACCCTAAGGTAATCCTAGTTTCTTGGAAAGATTTGTTCAGGGAAGGTTTGACATTGCATTCCCTGAGGCTGAGAGCATGCTGGCTCTCCTCAGAGCTGTTAAACGAAGCTGTTCACCTTCTCTTCTTGCTCTGGAGAATTCAGTCTTCTCTTCTGTTATCTTAGCTAGTGATTTACCCCCATCTCTGACTACTACTGCCTATTGTCTTCTTTGGCTCAGCTTGTATCAAATGAAACTAATTTGGCATCTTCAGGCCCAGCTTTGGTAGTCCATCCAATGACATTTAGTTGTTTCAATTGGGATCAGTACCAGTGGGCTGCTTAGGCTTTATACTGAAAGAGCATCCTCTCTATCAGATATCTGCCTGCTGTCTCCTCTGGCACACTGAAATAAAACTTAATATTCTCAGACATATCCCAAGACCATTCAAACTGAAAGCTGGAAAGTCTGGGACTCACAGAAGAAGAACAGCTTAATAATCAGTTGCACAGAAGGAGAAAGCTTAATAGTCAGTTGTTAAGTACTCTGCTTTATCTTGTGTTTAAAAGACAATTAAATTATTAAAGCCATATAACCATAAAAGCAGCATTAAATCCAGGAGACAAAAAGAGAATAAAACAGTAAAAATCAAGCAGTAAAGTAACAAATGATGGATCTCAAAACAAAGCTAATCCATATGGCTATAGCACTGGAACTTGAAATCCACACACCAAAGGGTGTCACTGATCCAGTAAGCAAAAGGGTAGAAAACCAGATCTATGCCCCATCTAAAACAAAAACTGTGCCTTCTTATTTAAATATCTGAATCCTAACTATATTAATATGGATGTAGCTCAGAGCAAAATGAAAATTTTGCTGCACAGGATGCAAAGCAGGCAGAAAACTGGAAAACCTTAAATGATATTTCTGTTCTGCCATTTGCTCTTTTCTTGTGCATCTTAAGCTACCATGTTTTCTTAGGTGCATACCAACAATACCAGTACTTCTTAAATTTCCTAATGATGAAATAAAAGCTTATCAATTTGCAGACCAGCAAAATGACACAAGATATTTAGTGGATTTGTGAGGTTACAACTTGGCAGGCACTGTGGTTCTCTGTAGGCACACATGGCTTAGATTTTTTAGTATTTTATGAGATGTTCATAGTAGAAAATCTGTCTTTTGATGAGGAAGACCTCTTCAGCTCAAAATCAAATGATAAATTTGATCATTAGGATGATCCTAGAACCAAGCTAAGTGAATGGGAATTCATCATCTTGATCCAATGCCAGTGCTGTTTCTGTGCCCAGCAATCCAGACAGCAGTTCAAATCACTTGCCTACAATTCATCCTGGCCACCTTCTTGAGCACCTTCATCAACTCACCAATCCAGTAGTCAAGGGAAGTATAAATCCTTGTTTAAATGCAAAGCTTTGGAATCATCCAAGCAGAGGCATGTACTCAACAACAGACTCTGCCTGTTCTTAAATCACTAGTAGGAGTTACATCAGACAAATAAATACTATTGGTAGTCTAAAAAGAGTATGCCATTAAATTTGACAGTTTACCACCACAGGGCATTTACAAGGTTACCAGTTTGATACCGGAGGTCCATTTTGGAACTGCTAACCTTTTTGACAATATACTCTGTTCCATCTTCCCCAGATACCAAAAGCTTCTATTCCAGTAACTTTCTGGTTGTGAAGAGAGGTGGCAGGTTGCCCTTTCTTAGAACTCCTATAGTGCAAAAAAAGTTATATACGATCACCATACAAATTACCTTTCATCTTCTTGATCATATAACTTGGTAACCGTCAGTCTCCAAGACGCATCTTTTCAGATTACTCTTTAATCTTTTGTCAATTCCTGAAATGGGCAATTGGTACAAGCCACTTCCAACGCTGATCTCCAGATTCACAGTCCAGCTCTCAAACCACTATGCTATGCTGCCTCTCATGATGTATCATGGTGCTTTCCATATCTTTGGCAGCACTCATAACCCAGTGTGGAGGATTTCTCCAAGGCATAGCAAGTTACTCATTGTACAGAATGCTGCTAGGCCCTGATGAATGATGATATCACCAGTTCCTTGACTTCCTTCTCTGAAATCAAGTGCTCAGCATTGGAAAAAATGAATTTTGCCTCTTTGTGAACTCAAGCCCAGAACACCACTCAGGACGTATGTCAGCTTGTGCAAAATGAGCATCTTCAATGACTATCAAGATTTGCTGCTGCGCTTAGGAAATAAGTGCAGGACCACAACCTAATATAGCAAAATCTTTGTGGTACGGCATCACAAGTGCTCCGGGTATTATGAAAGCTTCTGTGGAGACTGGCAATCATCCAGGCCTTTATTTTAACTCTAGCATGAATCATGCTCCACTCCAGGTATTAAAGAGATGAAGAGCTGTCTAGACTCTACACTTCAGCAAATGAACAATCATGTTCCAGGAATTTACAGCCCACAAAACATGGTGATGGTTCCTGGCTTGGCAGCCATTCATGGGGGAGAGGGCCATCAATGGCTATTAGTCATGACAGCAAACCTCCACTTCCAGGATACAGCTGAACACAAGATGCCTGAGGAGCAGCAACTGGAAGGTATTTCCTGCTCCTTCTGTAAAATCCATAAATCCCCCAGAGAAGCACCATCAGGAGCCATGGCCTCAGCTAAAGTGGGTGAGAAAAAACATTACAGTCTCTACATCAGGGAGGACCTCTGAGGCCATAAAGAATAAAGACCAGAAAGAAGCCAAAAAGAACAAGAAATGTGGAGCATGTAAGATTTTAAAAAATTCAGAAAGGGGAAGACTTGCGATACCAAATGATTAGTTATTTCATGTCATTATATTTTTACTGCCTGGAATAGGGGGAAATAGTTGTTGGATATTCTACCAAATTAATGTGACTGAATATGTGTACTACACACCTTAACTTGAGGCCGTCTTTTGCTGTTGTGCTTCAGGCACCAAAATATCTTGGGCTGACTTTGCTTGGATTCCAAAGATTTGGAATCAATATGAGGAACAGACCTGAACAAGCACAATACATGGATTTTTATATGCAAGTCTAGTTTTCTCCTTTGTGGATAGATTTCATCATTTTGTATTTTGTTCTTTTATTATTCCTCATATAGCATTCTGGTCTATGACCGTAATAAAGATTCTATTCTATTCTATTCATATAGAATAGAATAGTATTTACCTTGTATTTTCTATCATTTTTGTATTTTATATAAATTATGCTCTGCTTTCAGCTCTCAGGAAAAATGTGTGTAGAGTTTATACAGGAAAATAATTTTGCTAACAGAGGGGCCCACCCACCAGTCAGAGTTGTTCTTATAAACCTCTGGTGCAATCATATCCACACCAGGTGCTTTGTCTGTTCCTTTAATAAAACCTGGTTGTTGCTGCTTGATCCATTGTAGTTGCTATCCACATCACTTTCAAAAATATTGCTAAAGCAAGAACACCAAATATTAGCTGAAATACATGCATCTATTGAGGGATTAAAGCCTGGGTTTGAAATTGAAATCAAATTCCAGAACTATCTTTCTTTTCTTTCCAAATCTGCCAACCTCAACTCCTTCCATGAGTGAGGAGATGAACCCTGTTCTCCAGAGTCATAGTGCAATGCTGAAACCCCTACAACACACTGGCTTTCCAACATTAATATAGCTATCTTAAATAGGAAGTCAATAAATCAGCAAAAATTATATAAAATACAAGGTTTTTATATAAAAGACAATATTTTCCAATTTATAAGAAAGGAGATAAATGAAACCCTCAAAATTATCGGCCAATCAGTCTACTGGACATTAGTTTGAAGATTTATAGTAATAGAATCATAGAGTGGGAAGAGACCACAAGGGCCATCCAGTCCAACCCCCTGCCATGCAGGAACTCTCAATCAAAGCATACCGAACAGATGGCCATCTAGCCTCTGCTTAAAGACCGCCAAGGAAGGAGACTCCACCACTCTCCGATTCGCGTGTGTTCCAATGTTGAACAGCCCTTACTATTTATTGATGCAGCCTAGAATAACATTGGCTTTTTTAGCTGCTGCATCACACTGTTGACTCATGTTCAACTTGTGGTCTACTTGGACTCCTAGATCTCTTTCACATAGAGGACTTTATCACACGTCGACATATGTGCTTCAATCCCAAAAATGGTTGCTGGCATCCCACAAAAAGAGACAAGCAAATTCTCATTGCCAGCTTAGAAATACCTTCTCTGCGCATGCTCCAAAGTGCCCCCCCACATGCTCCAGGGAGTGGAGGGGATATGGGGGGGGGGGGTCCTCTTTGTCACAGAAACCCCAAAAGGTGTTTCACAGAAAGGTAGAATGAGGCTGCCCTTTGCAAACTCCAAAACCACACACAAGGACACACACGCACACAAGACAGAGAGAGAGAGAGAGAAAGGAGGGAGCTGGGTCCATAAAGCTGCCTGATTCCATGCCCTTCTTTTCCAGGGTATGTCCTCCACGTTTCTCTCCTGTCCAGGAGGACTTACAAAACATCCTCTCTTTGTCTTCTGTCACCAGATCTTCCCTTAATTAGAGGAGGAAAAGCAGCTGGACGAACCTAAAGAGGGAAGCATGTGTGTGTATACCTTTAAGGGAAGAGAGCATTCTCCCTCTTTGGCAGAGCAAGCCACCCTGGGAAACAAAGTCATCTGGAGGCTTGTTTTCCACATGGCTGGCATGACGCAAAGGGAGTGAATTCGTAAGCAAAAGGGAAACGTAAATCTGGTAATTTTGCGAATTTGCTCATTTCTTAATTCCCCTCACATTCTCCCTGGATTCTGTTTGGATTGGGTGCAGCATCATGTGATAAGCAGCTGCAAAGTTGTCTTTAAAGCCCTGAATGACCCTGCGTTATCCCCACTTTAACTTTTCTGTTTCCCTCGTGTGATAGAGTCCATAATCTCCTTAAGACAGGTGCCCCCTATCCTATATCAGTCATACCCTCAATGCGGTCTTCTGTACGGAACAGAGGTAATGGGCGGAGGTAGTTGATACCTCCACATTGTCATGGATGGATCATTTTCTGGTCAGGGCACAGCTAAAGGCCACTATCTGTCCCGTCGGGGTGGAGGACCCATTAGAATGGTCCACCCTCGAAGGCTAATGGAACCAATTGGATTCCAGAAAGCCCTAGAGAGCTTACTGGTTGATAATGCCAGTGATCCTATCGATGCCTTGGTGAAAACATGGAACACTGATCTTACCAGGGCTATCAACATAATCGCTCCTGAGTGTCCTTTCCTGCTTCAAACCGAAAATTCTGGTATACAAGGGAACTGAAGAACATGAAGCAGGTGGGACAACAACTAGACTGCAAGTGGCGTTCAACTAGACTGTTATCTGACAGAACTCGTCATAAGAAATTTCTTTATCTTATAGAGAGGCAATAAAAGCAAGGAGGAGATCCTCCTCGTCTGCTCACATTGCATCTGCAAAGTCCCATACAGCAGAGCTATTTAGGGTGGTGAGGGAACTGGCAATGATGCCATCTACCCAGAACCCTCTACTTAAACCAACAACAGCCTCTGTGACACATTTAACAACTACTTTGCAGTTAAAATCTCTCAGATAAGAGCCCACTTGGATGCCAGTGTTGAGATAAAGTCATTGGATGAAGTGTCCTGTCAATCCATTTATGAGATTAGACTGGATCAGTTTGAGCCTGTGAGTTCAAATGACATGGACAAGATCCTTGGAAAGGTGAGGAAGACGACGTGCCCTCTCGATCCTTGCCCATCATGGCTGGCCATCCAGCGGGGTGATGCCTTGATGGCATTTCTTAGAAATTTTATCAATGCGTCCCTTAGGGAAGGTTATGTACCATCTTGGTTAAAGGAAGCAGTCATTAGACAGCTCCTGAAAAAACCTTCCCTGGACCCCCTGGACATTAAAAATTAGAGGCTTGTTTCCCTTTTGCCATTTTTGAGCAGGGTGATCGAGAGGGCTGTCACTCTTCAGCTCCAAGTTGTCTTGGATGAAGCTGATTTTCCAGATCCATTTCAAACTGGCTTCAGGATCAAATATGGGGTGGAGACTGCCATGGTCGCCTTAACTGATGACCTTCGTCTAAGCATTGACAGAGGAAGCATGACCCTGTTGGTGTTACTAGACCTTTCAGCGGCATTTGATACAATAGATCACAACATCCTCTTGGACCGCCTGAGAGTTGGGAATCGGAGGCACTGCTTTGTAGTGGTTCCGTTCCTTCCTCTCGGGCAGGTTTCAAAGGGTGATGCTTGGAGAGAGTTGCTCTTCAAAAACAGAGCTTGATTGTTGCGTCCCTCAGAGAGCCATCCTGTCCCTGAAGCTATTCAATATGTATATGAAGCCGCTGGGAGAAATCATCTGTAGACATGGGGCGGGGTGTTATCAGTATGCTGATGACACCCAAATATATTTCTCCATGTCTTGGTCATCAGCGACGACAACAGATGGCATTTCTCCCATCATTCAGTGTCTTGCGGCACTAATGGACTGGATGAGGAAAAATAGGCTCAAGTTGAATCCAGACAAAACGGAGGTGCTTATGGTCGGGGGCTCCTAAACCAGGTTTTGGGTTGCAACCTCCTGTCCTAGATGGGCTCACGCTCCCTTCAAAGAATTGTGTTCACATTTTGGGGATGCTTCTTGATTCGTCACTTCAGATGAGAAATCAAGTGAATGCGACGGTCAAGAGCGCCTGTTATCAGCTTCGGCTGATACGCAACTGCGCCCTTTCCTGGAACCGGGTGACCTCAAACCATAGTACATGCACTGGTAACCTCACAACTTGACTTTTGTAACACGCTCTACATGGGGATACCCTTGTGCCTAGTCCAGAAGCTAGTGTGGACTAGAATGGTTGCGACCTCCCAGAGGACATTTTCTGCTATTGTTCCCACTCTATGTGATGGCCTGCCGGACAAGATTCATCAGATATCCAACTTAGACAGCTTAAGAAAGCTGTTAAGACAGATCTCTTCCGGCAGGCCTTCCCGGAACAGCCCCCTGCCATGTAACGACCCCCTTGCCTTCTGCACTGGTGTAATGCTGGTTGTGATAATGCTGCCTACTATTAATATTGATGTCATATTTTTATTGAGATATAGGAATTTTAACTAATGTTAGAATTTTAATCTTATAATTGTTTAATCCTTTTTTAAGGGGGGCTATATGTAGACATTATATTTGTACTATTTTACATACTGTTAGCCACTTTGTTCTCACAAAAGCGGGGTACAAATAAAAGTACTGTTGTTATTATTATTATTATTATTATTAATTATATCTATGCATTATTATTATTTTTTTTTTGCCCTAAGTGAAATACCTTACATTTCTCTGTGTTGAAATTCATTTTGATAACTTTGGCCCAGCTTTCTAATTTATTAAGGTCATTTTGAATTTGATCCTGTCCTCTCGGGTATTAGCTATTTCTCCTAATTTGGCGTCATCTGCAAATTTGATAAGCATGCCCTCTGTTCTTTCATCTAAGTCATTGATAAAGATGTTGAATAGCATGTTGAACCCAATAAAGATGTTGAACCTGCTAAAAATATACAAAGCACAACAATAAAATACAATTACAATTAACTATTAAATGCTATCAAAAGGTGACAGTGGGATAGAGATATTCTGATCTTAATCAAAGGGAAGGGACAATGTTTCTTATACAAGGTCAGGTGGGTAAGCTCGCCTGAAGAGATCCGTCTTAACTTTCCTCTTAAAAGCCTCCAAGGAGGTAGTAAGACGGACCTCTTCCAGGAGACTGTTCCACAATTTTGAAGCCACTGCGGTATAAGCTCTTTGAGAAGCTGAGACTAACCTAGTCGTTTGTAATTCCAACAAGTTCTTCCCAGATATTCTGAGAGTGTGGGGCGGATTATGTAGGGAAAGGCGTTCCCACAAGTAACTCGGGCCCAAGCCATATAGGGCTTTATAGATAAAACCAACCCCTTGTATTGCGCCCGGAAACTAATTGGCTGCCAGTGAAGATCTTTTAAGACTGGTGTTATATGGTCAAACCTTGAAAAGCCGGTGACCAGTCTGGCTGCCATATTTTGAACTAATTTAAGATTCCAGACTTGTACAAGGGTAGCCCCATGTAGAGTACACTGGAGTTGAATTTCTGATAGAACATCTTGAGTCAAAATGATAAAGTTTCAAAGTTATATCTTCAATGACAGTTTTGCCTTTTCTTTTCTTTTCTTTTCTTTTCTTTTCTGTTTTACAATGGTCCGTTTTACATTGGCAAAAAGAGGTGTCATGAAGGCTGCTTGAAAACCCAGCTTTTACATTAGAAAATGGGAAAGTGTGCCATGAAAACGCCATTTTGGACGCATAATTAGGAGTGGACTTCACTCCTAATTAAAACGTTCTATGCCCTCCAGGTGTAAAAGCTGGGGTTTAACCGCGCAGTTTTTTAAAGCTCCCAAACCCCCTTTAAATCATTTAAAACTGCGCAATTTGCAGCCGCAAACAGCGCAATAGCGCAGTTCAAGCCTCGACCATCGCAATAGCGCAGTTCAAGCTAGCGCAGTTCAAGCCTCGACCCTCGCAATAGCGCAGTTCAAGCCTCGACCCTCGCAATAGCGCAGTTCAAGCCTCGACCCTCGCAATAGCGCAGTTCAAGCCTCGACCCTCGCAATAGCGCAGTTCAAGCCTCGACCATCACAATAGCGCTGTTCGCGGCGGCACGAACAGCGCAACAGCGCAATTCGCAGCCGGCAAGGAAAAAAAAATTAAAATCGCAGTTTAAAGCCGCGTTTATTGCTGCCCATGTAGCAGCTCCGCCTGTATTTGTAGCGTTCTGACAGCTTCCCATGTAACTGCTGAGCCACAAAAAAGACCTCAGATAAGTCGTTCCCACACCCCTCAGTGTAGCAGCTCTGCACTTTTTTAATGCACACCTGGGGCTTGCTATGTAGCTGCTAAGCATTAAGATAAAGGCGACTTCAGGTCACACTTTCTTGCCAATGTAAAAAGCCCCAATAATTTTTAATGGATTCAACCTAAATAGAAAACTGGGTTCAGAGCACCTGCAATTTAAAATCAACCAAAGAGTTGAATTAAACAATATATCATTCTTAAACTAAAATGAATAATTGGTGGTGCAAATACATTTCTGTTCGTATTGATGTAAGAAATAAAGGGAAGCCAATTTGCTAAAAATGTTTCATGGTCTCCATTATTCCTAACACATTTTACTTGGTTGGTTAGTTTTTCCATGAATGCCACATTCCATAATTTATTTTCCATTCACGTATAGAAAAATCCCACTATACTTTTCCATTTTTTAGCAATTACCATTTGAGCTGACGAGCTCATGAAAGAAATCATAAGTTTGAGTAGTTGCCATGAAACAACAAAAGTAAGCCAAATGCTAGGGAGAAACTGATAGTCAGAGGTGTGATTTTACCCACTTCTTGAGACATTTCTTTTTAAATACAGCTTACTGCTGGCTACAAACACCACATGTGGAGATAGGATCCCAACTGCCCATTTACTCTTCCACAAGCAATTTCCCACATAATAATTTTTGTTCACAAGTATGCTGCTGACTGCACATTATTTGTATAACATCAAAGTTCTTACACCTGAAATTAGGAATGATTTACAGAATAAATGATGTAAATATTTGCTATATACGTAACAAAAGCTCTGTGGTAGGACAGAATCTAAAGACAGTTGGATGCAGGTGGCAGTTGCCTGGTTTGGGTAGTCCTTGCATTATAAATATGTTTATTTAACTTAATCTGTTTATCTTGCATTAAAAACAGTTTTGACATCCTGCCAATCTGTTTTAATGGATAAGTTTTATTTGATCAACTCTTCAGGCATTAGATTACTGAGTAAGAAATGATACAGTGTGGTAGATCACCCTGACAGCAAAGTCAGTATGGTAAGCTAAGACTTAATCCCAGTGCCTCATGGGGGGGGGGGGTGGCATTTACACCAGGACTCTGTGGGTGCCGATGCCAGGATCTGCTGCCAGCTCCAAGTGGCTGCTCAGAGCACATGACCAAGTCTTGCAATTGCCTCCAACCAGTGCAAGACTTCACCCAAGATTTGGAGCAAAGCCTCACTCTGGATTCTCCCCCCCCCCCCCCATCGGACTTCCTGGTCTCTCAAGAATTGGAACAAGACTTCAGGGGGGTATTTAGGCTTGCCCACATGGTTGCCAGCCATTTTGCATCAGGCACTCCATGTGATTATCAGAAGAAAGAGAGGACATTGGGTATAATATAAAGATGAGGATGAAGGGCCTACATGAGAATAGCAAAGCTGACAGAAAGGGGAAGACATTTCAGCTCGGGCAGATGTAGGACACCCTCGATGTGGCCAGTCAGGCTAAATCACACTGATTGGGTAGGGTACAATTAACAGGCAGGAGTGGAAGGAAACTCCACTCTACAATTGACTAAGTATGGAAGCTTTGGGCTCTGTATCCCCTCAATCTGAATGTACATGCAACTTGTCATAAATGATTATTTATCTTTGACAGTGATTGATTTATGATAGCATTATGAGAGATTTATGATGACATTACGATTGATTTATGATGGCATTTTTATGATTGATTTACAACTGGATTATGATTGATTTAGGATTGAAATTATGATTGATTTAGTACATTTGTGTTATGCAATAAAGTTGTGCCTGGTATGTCAAGTGCTTATAGAGGAAAAATAATAATGGTATGTAAGATGTTGGCTAACACACTGTAAGCCACTTATAGAGTGCTTAGTTCACTATGAAGCGGTATAGAAATGTAAAGTGCTATTGCTAAGTGGTAGGATGTTTCTTTACATTCTGGGTAAAGAACATGCATAGGATTCTTCATATGCTATAATCATTTGTAAGATCTTTATTAAAGCTCCAGTCATAATGCTTTTCAAAGGCATCAGATTTTAAAATCAATTAGCATTTTGTAAGCCAAACAAGAATAAGGACCAGCAGCTGCAAAACTGATGAGTTGATCTTCCCAGACTCAAGCTTGACACCCCTGCTGTGAACCCCTGTGGGCTCATAAAGAGCTATTGACAATGAGATGGTAAACCATGTTTGGGCTTTAGTGTTTCAAACTGCAGTTGGGGGCTCAAGGAATGGAAGGCTTCTATGTGAGGAAGAAATATTTCTACTTAAAGAAAATTAACATATCAGGGAGAGAGTATTTTTCTCTGACACAACAGGACCATCTCTCTGATATGCTCATTTTCTGTGTGCTAGAGAGAGGGAGATAGTACATTCAGTCTTTTGAGTTTTCATATATGGTTACCACTTCAGTGAAAACAAGACAGAAACATAGTTCTAACTTTCTGCCATTCAAACTGGGGATAAGTTTGTTTGATTGCTTACGGACATGGTACCTTTTTGTCATTCTAATGTTGACATTCTTGTCTTTATGTCTATGCATTCTTCAGCTTTGAGGATAACAGACCCTTCATCAAGTAAGAATGACCTGAATGGCTGATAAATTCAATTTTATCAGTGTGGTCCCATGAACTGGTGTCAAATCAGTATTTAAAATCATTACAGCTTCTGTCATTCACATTAAAGGCAGAAGAGCAAACTGTGCAGGAAAACCGTAAGGCGTTTCAATGCTTCATTTTTCTTGATTTGCTGTCACCTGGACCTTCTTGTCATCTGTTGCTGTACAGACTTTGGTACCTCAACAAACTTCTCTTTGATGTGTTACAATGTGCTTCTCTGCATGCTGAACACACATTTAGAGTAATCATTTTACCTTGGGACAGTTAATAAATTTGAGGGGTGATTTTTTTTAAGAATCCTAAATTGGCAATTCTGGGTGACAGCTTAGAAAATTCTGCATTAATTGTCATTTCCAAACAGTCAATAGCTTCATGACAATATTTAAATATTTTATGTCTGTGTTTTAAAAATAAAGTCTTTGAATAACACGTCTGTACAAAATTACTGACAATTAATGGAAACAAGGAAGCAACAATTATGGGCCTTAGATAATAAAATATCATGTAGCCTGCAATAAAAATGCTGGATCTGTAGCATATCTAATGCAGATGCCTCTATTTTACAGTGGACTTTCAGTTTGTTCTTCTGGTGAAGAGTCCTTTGTGTTCATCTATTTTGTCTCATTCTCATCTATGTCATTTATTAGATCCTCTACAAATCTGTAAGATACAATCTATTTTATGCTATCTTCACTTAACTTTCCAGTTTAAAACCAATTCAAATTGCACAATTTCTGCTTGAAGCCCCAATATTTATTTTCAGTGAATAAAGTGTCAAATTTCATGATATATTTCAGTTATAGGACAAACTCTGCAGTCATAATCTATTGTGTAGAAGTGCCCTTTCCACTAAGATACATACGAAGGTCTAAATGAAAGAAATTTCAGTTTCCTAAGGTCATTGGACTGGAGCTTCTGTGTTCATAAAATAAAAAGCTTTTTCACTACTATTCAGTATCTGGTGTGAAAACATCTGGCATTTATTTATCGTGTCTTCTGCAGCTCAGGAAAGTTGCTATACAGTTCTGTTAAAAACACAGTGAGAAGCCTCAACCTTCTCTGTGAATGAAATCACTCCAAGTACATATAGAAGCAAACGTGTATGTGATCCAGAGCTTTGAAGTCTGCTTCAAGCTTTGCAAATGAAAGAAATTTGCTTCAAGATTTGCAAATTTCAGTTCACTTAAAGTTATTATTGCTCCCAGGCAGCTCCACTTGATAACTGAAGTTAAAGCAGAAATCGCCATAGCTATGACATCCATAAACACCCATTGGAACTGCCAATCTTTGAGCCAGAGCTTCATCGCAAGATATAGTGCTTATATAACTCGGATAAAAACATTTAGACTGTGAGCCAGAACTCTTGTGTTTTTGATCTATATATGCACATATTTTAAATAACTTTCATAGTAGTAGTAGTAAAATTTATTCGATCATTGACCAGTAAAAACTTTCATAGTTAGACTTTTATCCAAATTTTTGTAGTTTTTATTCTGTATCACTTTAAAGTATGCTGTTAGCTGCCTTGAATCTCATTATTGAGAGAAAGGCAGGATATAAATGAATTAAATAAATAAATAAATAAATAACAGAGCTTTAAAAATTATCCTAGGGGTAAGCACACCAGCAGCTTGGAGTGGCCTCTTGCCGCTTCAGCCCCAGTTTCTCCCTGTTTGGTGTGGGACCACAGTGATCAGATGTCGCTGTCTTGAGGCTGGCCACTGCCGCAGTCAGCAGTGGACCAATGGCTTTGCACTCCTTTGTGGCCAGGTTTGGACCACCTTAGGCAGCCATGGCACCATCTGAACGCCACACTCCCAGATCAACCTGAAGGCAATGCTTTTGGCCCATCTGTTTCAGGCCCTAGTCAGACTATCCTAGCAGTTCAACCTCTTATTACTTATTTAATTAATGTTTAATTTAGAATCTGAGATTCTAAATCTCAAATTCCCAAGAGTGGTGGCTGAGGAGCCCTTGGATGTTGTTGTATTTCTCTGCCTCTATGTCTCTGCCAGCTGCCTCTTTGCTTTGTAGCAGAAGAGGTGAACTTTTGCTGGAGGCCTCCTTTTTGTTTCTCTGATGATGGTAGAGAGGAAAGTGATGCACTGGAAGGGAATTAGGGAAAGACAGGTGGATACTGGGAAATAGCCCCGAGTTTATTCTTCCCACTGACTTTGCCATAATTCTACCTGGCACTAAAGTAAGTTACACTGTGACACTTGGAATTATATTCCAAGTTAAAGTGTTTAGCAGCAACAAATAGGGGGCCTCTCACTCTGGTTTCAGGAGTTTGGGCTCTTGCCCTACCACCCAAACGAGGTGGGGATTTCAATCCACCAGCAAATTGTAGATGTAAGTCTGAAGTCCCACTAGCAGGAACAAAACAGAATGGAAATGGCAAAAGAATACAGGCGATTGCCTGGGGTGGGTGGAATGCACAGGTAGATGTCTCCACTCTTCATTTGGAAAGCTGGGGTGGGGGGTGTCCTGGAGCTGAGTTATGCAGAAAGATATGACTTAAATACTTAACTGTATTGATCTGTATCAGATGAACTTGACTTGTAATCCAGTATACCAGCATATGGCAGTATGCACAACAGTTGAAAGGGGAAGTAGAAAATTAGGCAATATGTCAGTATAATGTATATATGTCAGGTCAAAGGAGCATCAACTGCACAAATAAGACTTATAGCCTAGTGTTAATGTCTGTGTCATAACAGGACAGTTAAAGTAGCTATCCCTGCCCTATTTTGATTAAACATGACTAGTTGCTTTGTAACATTGATAGTCTTGAAATTTTAGAATCTCCATAGACCTGCGAACCCACCCATATCTGCTCCCACTCTTTGTGATCCTTAGTTCCAGAGGAATATTTAAAATGAAATAGTGTTAATCAAAGTGGTCCGAATAACATTCCCCTGGTTTTAGACACTATATTCTTATTAAGAGAAACTTTGAATAGCATTAGGTTGGATCCAGGATCTGACCTAACAGAACAGGATCTGGCCTGTTAGACATGACTAACAGACGTTAACACTGTTTGATTTAAGAGGATTCACCTTCCAATGCTGCACAGCAGATACTCTGTGTAGCTTTTGTAGGTATCTGTCTGCCAATCTTGCTGATTTCAAGCCATCCATTTTTATTAGGATCACAACAACACATGGTTGGCGCATGTTCAGTTTGTAACCTATAAGCTCTTCCTAAATTGTTTTCTGCAGTGATACTAACTAGCCACTTGTAAGTTCTTCTTAACATTTATCACTCCTTTTTCATTTCTCATGTTCAGCTTTTGCATTTATCTTCCAATATTTAATTTCTGCTTTGTAGCAATATCACTTTAAAGCTTCTTTCCCATTTTGTATCATCCAGAAGTTCAACAGAAGCCTCAATAAGCAAAGGGATCTCTTATAACAAAGAGCAGATAAACCATCTGGGCCAGACATTTTTCCTCTTTTATTTTATTAATACCATCTTAAATCTTCCTTACTGTTATTGGACCATTCATTATCTGTCTTTGATAATCTGTAAATTTTGGTAAATTCTGCTTACCTAAGTATTCCTCTTCTTTTCTGAAGAAATTCCTTGTTATTTGTATAAGTATGGATAATATTAATAAAATAGGTGGCTTGCCTTTTTTAATGTTTGTCTCAAACATTCTGTCCTTTTTGGGGAGATCACCCCCAATCACCAATACGTCACCAATTTTCATAAGAAAAGTCCATCAGTCTCCCCACAAGTCCCTTAAAGAATGCTGATTTAGCTTCATTTGGGGCATAAATGCCCAACCATAACATCTTAGCTCTTTGACTGTTGATCTTCACTCCCCACCTATTAGCTATGTTCATCCGTCAATTCAAATTCTAGACATAATTGGGGATTTCTAGAGAAAACAACCTCATTTTTTAAAAATTCTGCCAAGATAAATTCTTTTTATAACTCTTTTGCATCCTTCTTTCTAATACATGTTTCTTGTAGACAAATTGCATCTTAGGTTTCTCAGATAATTTTTTTTTCTCAGTTGGAGAGTATTTGCCTCATTTATATTCTACATTAAACATTTGTAATCCATAATTGGGCCTGTAATCTAGAAGGATCTATAGCTATTGCCTCTAACATAGAATAATCTTTTTCCACTTCTTCCCTTCTTGTTGCAACTGTTACAAATTAACTATGGTTTCATATACTATTTGCATTTCATTCATTTCCCTTTTAAATTTTTCCAAATATTATCTCACTTTCTGTACAGAATTAAGTTCAAGCCATGTTGTTTAAATATAAAAATCACTCCTTCCAATCTATCCCACCTAAAAGGAATCATCACATTTATTGCTGAATGATCCCAATATATGAACTCGCACTGTCATGTGTAAAAGGTGATACGCAGAACAATTATTTTCACAGGGTTTTAATCTTCATGTGAGAAGATTTCCTGGGGCCACATCACTATGTTAGTTGTATTCTAAAGTTGTAGATTGTAGATATAGGGAAGTATGTATTCCTGACCCCTATGAAAATGACTGGAATGTTAGAATACTATTAAATGTAACCCAAATGTATCCTTCATAGAGAGTTCTGATTATTATGTTTTCTTTCCCATATGTATTCCACCAAAACTATTCATTGAATGTCTTATTTCTTGCAGTCTGATCTTGATTGGCTTACTTATATTTTTATCATATTCCTCTGAAAAGAGAGTGAGATTATCTTTTATTTTATTTTATTTTTGCATCATATTTAGTAAAGTTTAGTAGTAGCTGTTTTCCCACATAATAATTTTCACTTCGTGTTTGGTTTATATCCAGATTGTAGCTGCTTGTTCTCGTATCTGAATTCCCTGTGTTTTAAAAATTATTTTTCTGGTTTCTAAATGTTGAACAAAACCAGATCTTCTGATTCTTTCATATAAATCCACATACATCAGCTTTGCAACTTAATATCAACCCACTAATCATTACTCATTGACTGTATCTTTTCAAATATTTGTAACTAAAGTTTACAAATTTGTAATTAAGATTTACTAAGAAACCTGAAGGTTTCTTTGGAAAATATAATGTGGGGCTAGATCAAAAAAATGTTGCTCCATTTTTGTAGTAGTAATGTTGCTCCATTTATGTTACTACTCAATAAACAGTAACATACTACTCATTTATATTACTCTCAACAGAGCCATATGTTCAGACCAATCTAAATTGTTCCTCGCCCCCTTGGTTTCTGTTAAGATCATCATAATGTACTTTTTAGAATTCATTTCCTATATTCCAAGTCCTCATCAAGAGTGTTTTATATGTTCATTGAGTTTGCCTACTATATGCTTGGGGCATTTTCTATACCATAGATGGAGCAGGATGACCCCATCCGTACATTGAAACTACCCAACCAAGACTTGGTATCTCCAAATTGCCCATGCTATCAGTGCCAAAATAGAGATTACATGCAGATTCATGTAGCAGAGTGTCCATCACAAAAGCAGACCTTACCTAAACAGGCTATCAGAAAAGGGGTGGGTGTACCACTTTTTCTCTTTTTTCCCCTTGCCATTTTTCTCGCCACTGCATTGTTTAAAATCTTAGTTCCCCTTTCGAAGCAGCTTTCAAAAGGATAATTAGGGTATGTATCATTTGTATCTGTTTAGTTTGGTTATTTCTTCTCATGAATATTTGAGTAACTGTAATTGAGGCTGTTGTACTTTGGCCACATCATGAGAAGAGATGACTCACTTGAAAAGACAATAATGCTATGAAAAGTAGAAAGCAGGAGAAACAGAGGAATACCAGCCACCAGATGGATGGACTCAGTCAGGGGAGGTCATGGGCATAAGTTTGCAGGACCTGAGCAGAGCAATGGAGAACTGGGAGCCTTGGAGGCTCTCATCCATAGGGTTGCCATGAGTTGGGGACAACTCGAGGACAACTAACAACAACAATTACATATTAATATTATATTTTCTTTTCTCCATTTTGGGGGCCACACATGTTCGTAATGCATTTTCTTGTATTATAGTTGTATATTTCAGGCATTTCTAGTCAGGACAGTATTTATAACATCAAAAAATTTGAAGGGGAAAAATGACCCCTTAAACCAGTACTAGTCAAAGTGATAGTCCCTGGACCATGCTGCATCCTGAGCCATCAGTTGCCAGTCTCTTGTGTTTGCAGGAAAGGAAGGAAGGAAGGAAGGAAGGAAGGTAGCCAATGGACACAATCCCTTGCATATGGGTGGGGAGAATCTGAGAAGCATAGCTTAAGATGTATTTATATAATACATCAGGTAGTCTGAGAAGCATAGCCTTAAGATGTCTTTATATAATACTCTGTTTATTTAATATGTAATTCCTTTTGAAATAACAGTTACAAAGAATTGGGGAGCCAAATCAACTGCAGAAAATGTGTAAAGAAAAAAACCTAATGCTATAGTGAACAGTTCCTCTACACAAGTCCTTTGAAAGTTAAATAAGAGGCTGTACACACCAGCAGGAAGGGCCGGTACACACCCTAGCTCTGCCCCAGGGCAGTGTGACACCGCACACTGCACCACACGGTGTGTGGCATCACAGCGCTCCTCTAGCATGGCATCTGTATGACACAGTGCCAAAGGAGCACCGTAAAACCGTGGCGCTACAGCTATCGCACCCTTTGCAGGGCGCAAAAAGAAGCCACTTTTTGCAGCTCCTTTTTGCGCCCTACAAAGACCAGATCGGGGCCACGGCATGCGGTTATTGCAGCCCTGATCTGGTTGTAAAAGAAGTAGAAAAGAGGTGGCTGTAGACCACCCCTTAGGGGCGGTCTGCACAGCGCCAAAGGTAAACAAAAGGACTAGTATGCTCCTATTGTTTTCAAGTGGACTTGTGTAGGATGAACTTAAAGCAAATTAAAAATATTTTGTGTTTTCCTGTGCCATGCAGCATTCATTTTTCACTTCATTTCCAGTACTTCTTTCTAGAAACATTTACTGCAAACCTGATTTACTAAAGAGGCATTTTCATACTCATGGCAGCTTCCTCTACATTTTTCCCAGGTTAAACATTTGATAATAAAATGCATTGAATTCCAGAAGTGCATTTCTCACAAATATCCCTGTAATACTTTTCTCCTCCCCAAAAAACAGTTGTGCATTATGTTCTCTATGACACAAAGACACTTTCCCTTTCTGTCTGTCTCTTTTCTTTCTCTCTTTCTCAACAGGTCATGGGTTATAGGTGCTATAGCTCTGCTCTGCCTGCTAGGACTGACCTGGGCCTTTGGACTTATGTATATTAATGAAAGCACAGTCATCATGGCATACCTCTTCACCATTTTCAATTCTCTGCAGGGAATGTTTATATTCATTTTCCACTGTGTTCTACAGAAAAAGGTAAGTTTGAGGAAGAAAAGGAAGATAGGTATTTGGTTACCTAGCAAGTACATTGAAACTTTACTGACAAAATTTGCATTTTTTTGATGTCACAGCTGGATTGTGAGCCAGTTCACATAAGCATTAGTATGCCATATGTATCATAACCAGTAGCCAGGTTTAAAGGTGCATATTTTGGGAGAATGTACATTCAAGAATGCATATTTTCAGAGAGAAAATATTTCTAAAATCATATAGAATTTAAATATTCATTTAAATATAATTTCTGTGCAGAATTTTGAAATATAAAAAGGGCAAATTGTTGCATGAACTGGAATAGACATAAATATAATCATACAAATATAATAAGCACAAAAAGAACCTAATTTGTCCGCCTCTGCTTTGTATATGTAGTTTGTATTTTCTTTCTTAATGGCGTGCATTTAATAAGGAATCATAAGCATGGGTTATAAATATAAAATTGCCAGATATAACCAATAAACAGTAATAATGCATTATGCATCAGTAACCAAACATGAGGTTTTGTTAACAAATACTGCAATCTGATTTCTTAGGTACGTAAAGAATATGGGAAATGCCTGCGAACACATTGCTGTAGTGGGAAAAGTACAGAGAGCTCCATTGGCTCAGGAAAAACATCTGGGTCACGAACTCCTGGACGATACTCCACAGGGTCACAGGTAAGGAGTGCCGCATAGTTTGAGGGGGATTGAGCAAGCTGGGCCCAAATAATTTTTGCCATTATAGCTCTGTTCAGTATCTGAGGACGTGGCTCTGCTTATATGGTTGTCAAGGTTGCATCTGCACTGCTTTTGATGTTAAGAGATGGGCAGGACTGTATGTTATGAACAATGCAAAACTTTCAATAAAAATGGCAACCCCATGTTAGTTTTTCCCCCACCTTCCCCACTGTATTTGCCCCATGTCACATCATCACCACACCAAGGCCAGAATTCTTTTGGTGGTGTTTGTTGATGTTACCCCAGTATAGTTGGCCCTCCCTATCCACAGATTCTTTATCCAAGGATTCAACCATTCACAGCTTGAAAATATTAACATACATATATATTTTCCCCAAATGACTCTTCACACAATGTGCCCACCACCACAAAAAATGCAACTGCCCAGTATCAGAGCACCCCTTGTGGCAATTTAGTGGCCTGGAAAGGGCAAGTGGCACGCAGGTGGCATCCGACTGCAGATCTACAGCTGAGACAAAAGAGCAGACATTGTGCTCCTGGATCTCCAGCATGTACTAGCATATTAGCAGAAGTGGGACATCTTTTCTCCCTTCCTAGGTGCAAGGGGTCTCTAGGTCCCCCTTCTGCCTTTGCCTGAGGTGGATGGGACCCCTTGAGAATACCTTTCTTATCTAATTGACTCTTGCTGCCAGCACCTGTTGATTTGAGTCTTCCTTTAGCAACACAACAGGACATTGCTGGGATTCCATTTGCACTCTAAAAGCTCTGATAATGAGAGGATTCCTCATTATCACACACACACACCCCATCACAATCCATGTGGGAACAACTGGAAGTTGGAACCACACTGGCTGTGACTTTATCCTGTAGCTTAGGAAAGAGGGGGAAAAATAAGATATGCATTATATCACACACACACAAACACACACTCAATCTCAGTTGGCCTGGGAAGAGCTGGAAGAAAAAGTTAGGGCCGGTACAGACTGCCACTTTGCGCAAGCCTGGGCCTGAAAGTAGGGCTCGGTAAGGTTGGGTGTCCACACATTCCCAGCCCTACTATTGGCACCCATGCACCATGTTGGCGCACCCCCGTTTACACAGGCCTCGCCATGATGACAAATGGGTGCCAGCGGGGCATCATCATGGCACACAAGCGCAATGATGATGCCCCTAAAAAGAAGCCCAGGATGGCTTCTTTTTTGGGAGCACATCAATGTTACACTGTACGGCTGGCACAGCACCAACCAGGGGCAAAGATGGGTGACTTTTATGCAGGACACTTCACTGCATGTTAACTCTTTTGTCAAGTCAGGCATGTGGGAAATTCCACCTTTAACCTTCTACCTGCCCTCTGCAAGAGAGGCAGTCAGCAACCATATTGGAATTTCCAGACATATGTTGAATATCAAACTCAAAGTCTTACCAGGACATGCTCCAGCAGAGCAGTTTCTTGTTAGCTGACTTACGGCTGAAGTGATGGAAGGATGACCCAGAAGTGAGAGACAGAAGGAACATAAAGCAAAGCAGCTTCCTGGTCTGGGATAGAGAAAGGAGAAGGGTCGGGGAATCCACTGTTTCTATGCTGCCAAAGGGTTTCAAATTCCCCTCTTGATGTCCCTTTCATCCTGTGAGGAATTACAGCCAGTGTGTGGAATTGAGTCATGGCCCCTCACCCTCCCATGAACATTAAATGGCTGTGGCAGGACTCTGGAGCTGGGAAGCCCCTTCTTCAGCTTTTGTTCTCCGAGCAAAACATATCCAGTAGGCAGAACATTCTACAATGTAGGCTCTTCTCTCTCTCTCTCTCTCTCTCTTTCTCAATAGATCTTAGTAGATTAGGGAAGTGCTGTAGTTGTAGTATATCTTGAATTAAGGTTTTTGACAAGGTTCCCATGATATTCTTGGAGACAAACTGGGGAACTGTGAGCTAAATATTGTGACATTTAGGTGGCTCCGTAATAGGTTGACAGACCAAATGCAGAGAGTATTGTCAGTGCTCTGTATCCACAGATTCCGCATCCAGAAATACGATTAACCACAGCTTTAAAAAATATTTTTTTAAAAAAATCCAAAAAGCAAACCTTGATTTTATATAAGGGTGACAACTGTGAAGGTGACAACGTGGCACTGCCAAAATCTCTTAAAACCATTTCTCTTTTTCTGTGTGCCACTGCTTCACCCAATTATGTGATGGAGACACTTAGACTTGGGACTCTCTTGTGTGTCTCCTGCACTATAACACCAGATCTCTGGGCTACAGATTTTTCCCCAGCTTGGCACCAGCTATCCTCTGACAGCCACACACCCACTATCTGGTGTGTCCCAAATATAAAAGACTTTTCACAATGTTGGTAGTATGTTTAATGTATTTTTGAAATCACTCCAGACAGCTGCTTGTTGAAGCAAAGTAACAGATTTATTTACAAGTCAGACTGAATACAGTGTCTCTTTCAGTGGATGGTGTTCATATTGGATACTGCATTTAAATGCTTTATTTGTTACACAGTTTGACAGTTCCTTTAGCTTGTCTTATATATAAAGTTATATATAAATATAACTTTATATCCTTTCTGGTAAACTGTGACTTTCCTAGTCATCCTAATTAAACTCTCACACTTGAACTCTCTTACTTCCAACTACCACTCAGTCATTTACAGTAATTTCTGCATCCTTTCTCTGGATTTTTCTGGACACCGTTTAACAAAAACTGTCCTAGTCCTTAACCTGGGTACTCAAAACGCCTATTCCATGCCCCTCTCAGGAGTATACCTCAGCCACTTGGCTGTTAAAACTCTTCAGGGCCTAATAAACCTCGAACCCAGAGCTCTGTCCCTATCTGGTCCCTAACCTACACATGCTCCTCTCTTCCTATTTATACTTGCTCCTGGGAGTATCCCCCGCCTTTTCCTGACTAAGCTCCCATTGGCTGTTTCCTGGCTCGCTCTGATTGGATTTTGCCAAAGTTCCAATCTGCAGGTGCCATTTTACTAGGCCGTTGTATTTAATGAGTCTGTGACACCACAATTCAAATATCAACGAATTGGAATGTGTCCAGAGATGGGAAACCAAGATAATTAAAGGTCTGGAAACAAAGCCATGCAAGGAAAGACTTTGGGAGCTGGATATGTTTAGCTTGGAGAACAAAAGGCTGAAAAGAGACAATAAAGCCATCTTTAAAAATCTGAAGGGATGTCTTGTAGAAAGCGGAGCCAGCTTGTTTTCTGCTGCTCCAGAGACTAGAACAGAAACCAGTGGATTCAAATTACAAGAAAAGATAGAATCATAGAATCGTACAGTTGGAAGAGACCACAAGGGCCATCCAGTCCAACTCCCTGCCATGCAGGAACTCTCAGTAAAAGCACCCCTGACAGATGACCAGCATCTTCGACAGATATTCCATTTAACCATTAGGAAATAACTTTGCGTGTGTGCAAAAATTGTTCAGCAGCCTTGGAGGATGACGGGGTTCCCATCTTTGGAGATCTTTAAAGAGAGGTTTGATTGTCATCTTTCAGGAGTGCTTTAATTGGCTCTTCCTGCATGGCAGAAGGGCACTGGATTCTATGATCCCAAGCCACATATTCCATAACCCCTTTTCCACATCAATGGCAGTCACTTGCAGTTATGTGAAAAATCCCATATAACCAAAACATTATTTGTCATAATTTTACCTAGAGCAGCATCCTCCAGTCTTGGGCCCCTAGATGTTGCTGAACTATAACTCCCAATGTCCTCACATATGGGAACTTTGCTTTCAATAACTAAATCCATAAATATTTGGCAATATTTTGAAGATCTGAACTGAAATCTCCAGTCCACGTATTTCTGTTTTCCCCTTCCACGATTTAGAAGTTAAAATTCTGATAATGTCTTAGGGACCTGCCATTCTGATGAGGGTTAGAATCAGCATGAAGCTTTATATACCTTTGAGAAACAGATAAATCAAAATCTGTTTGTAAATCTTTCACTCTTAGGGTCGTCACCTACCCCTAATATATATTTTTTTTCTATGACAGTCTGCAATCAGTGTGCTTTCCTCATCCTTTTTGGTCTTCGTTAGGGACTGAAGGCATGATGGCTTTCTGCCTGTAAGTCTGCATTTATATGGAGGTCTCTAGAGTTGACTATTTTAGGCATGGTACAGACGGCCCGTTTGGGCCGTCCCCACTGCGTGAATAGGGTTGGGGAGCAGACAGCATTCGCATGCTCCCCAGCCCTAGCATGTAACAACACCAGCATCGTTACATAACACTGTTTACATGGCATACATAATGATGCCATCGCAACTGTGCAGCTTCTACATGGAGCTGTGCAGTTGCTACAGCGTAAAGGCGCTCAATGGCGCCTTTTCCGTTTAGTGTGTCACAACTGCGATGCTAAAAAGGAGCGGGGTTTCCCTGCTCCTTTTTAACTGCGCACCTTCACCGCAGCATCTAGCTGCTGCGGCGAAGGTCTGCAGCAAAAAAAGAGGCTACACACCACCCTTTTTGGGCAGTCTGTAAAGCCCCTGTGTCACCTAAACTCTCAAGGATACAAACAACAGTAGAGTCTCGTAATCAGATTAACATTAACATTCCCTCTCAACCTATCAAAGAAGCATATTTAGGAGCAGCCATGTTGGCCATGCAGCAAAATGCAACAAAATTCAAAATCCCCAACAAAAGAAGTGATACCTTTATGGGGACAATTAAAAAAAACACAAAATACCGCATGCAAGTTTCCGAAGCTTTCCTGGCTTCTTCATCAGCCAGTGTTAAAAAAACATACAAGAGAAGAAAAGTGATGGTGTTAGAGTCACAGGCCTACATTTTATCACAGATATTACCTCTGTTGTCATTTTAGAAGTTCTAGAGGGGTATCAGTGCAGGCAGATGCCACTTTCCTTCTTGGCCACGCAGAGACTGGTGGACAATAGGCTGTAAAAGACAAGCAATAACATTTTAATCCATTTGCAGCTGCAGAGTAACTTGCATTGAGATCCAGACTAAGATCAAAAGCTTGGATGATGTATTTTATGCTTTTTAGTTGTCCCAATAAAGTAACACTCTTTTGTGGATTTTGGATTATCCCTCAAGAATCTCTTAAATTGTCAAATCTGAAGTACTTTTTAATGACAGGAGAAGGAATATGCAGCTTTATCTGTTTTTAAAGTTTATCAAGTAAACAAATAGTTTATAGAGTTGCCACTGCTGTAAGATCTGGAATATCATCACAGGATTTCCAGTCTAGGCATACATACCATTGTTGATAGATATTACAAAATCCAAGCACATTGTTTTTATTGACATTTCATTTCGTAAGAAACATCTTTCATACTTAGAAGTAATGTACTTGTAGAAGATACATTATCTTCTTATAAGGAACATGATATTTGTCATACATTTCAGTGGCAAGAAACACCAACTTACACAATACTGGAACACTGCACCTTGTATTTCATCTGTTCAGGTTTCTAGTTTTTTAAACAATATAGGTCAGATACTTTTCAAAGGAGGCTGCATCCACAATTCAGACATAATCCAGGTTGACACCACTTTAATTGCCATGGTGGAGTGCTGTGGAATTCTGGGAATTGTAGTTTTGTGAGATATCTGGTCTTCCCTGACATAGAGTTCTGGTGCCACAACAAACTACAAACCCCAGGATTCTATGGGATGGGGCCATGACAGTTAAAGTGGTGTCAAACTGCATTAATTCTGCAATGTGGCAACAGCCTAGATCATTTATATACACTGTTGTACCTATAGCACATTTATATGCCTTGCATTCATTCAGCATAGCTACTGTTTGAGTGTAAAACTCTTCCTGTTATACCAGCTTCCTTTGCAAATAGAATAATCTCACCCATCCTGAGGGTTGTGGTCAGCCCACAGTTTTGGCTCAGTTGCAGCCAAGTGGGCAGACTGGCCATTAGCTAATCCCTAATAGTTTTTCTTGCATTTGTTTTTCTCTTCTGTCATGGAACTGGTTGCAGTGCACCTCAAAACAACCAAATTTGAGGGGCTCAAAATGTAAATTCTGGCTTTCTGTCCATGTTTTCTTATATGCCAGTTCTTCCTAGCTCTTCCTAGTTAGTATATATTGCAGGCATGAGCCATGCTTAATTTTATTATGCATGCTGAACTGTGAGCATGCATTTTATTATGAGCATGCGTTTTATTATGCATGCTCAACCGCATATACAAACTGTTATTCATTGGGGGCAGGGTTGGCTTCACACCCAGAATGAGCTTCCATTCTGTTGCTTATATCAACATTTTATATTTTCCTGCAACAAAAAAGCAGACAATACCTTTTAAACTCACAATTTTTAACATACAGAGCACAAGGTGCCAAAAAAATTTATAAAGTCCCCATTACTTGACTGTTTTCTGGGTCCTGTCCTTGTAGGTCTCTGTCCCAATGCTATCTGCTATGAGGATTCTTGTAATGCATTCTCAAATTTTGATACCATGTTTGAGTTGTATTCTTTTTATCCCAGTTCTGGGGAAAGAGTGGGATACAAATTAATATAATCAGCAGCAGCAAGGGAAGGCAGGGTGCATATTATTTCTAGAGCACATATGAATACAGTCAACCCTTTGTTTCAATGGATTGCTTATCCAGAGTTTCAACCACCCATGTCTTGAAAATATTAATATATATATATATATATATATATACATTAGAAAAAGCAACCCTTGATTTTGCTGTTTTGCATAAGGGACACAACTGTTTATATTGTTATAGATGAATGTTGTTTTTCTAGCATATCTTTAAGCGCCCACTTTGAAAGCTGTGCAGATAAACCTGTGGCTCAGTAAATGAACATAACAAACAATAAGTGGAGAATTTTGTGTAATAATTGGATAAAGGTGAGAAGAATTCAGATAATAATCCTTGGTTTTCTGATTACGGGTATGCAGAAATAGCTCTGTTCTAACCTCTGAAATATTGGGAGGTGTGCCATTATTTATCCCTATCCTATCTGTGGGTGAGCTCCTGCCTTCATGTGCTGCTGTGTGTTCCTGCCGTCCACCTGCTCACAACCGATATTTAATCAGCCAGCCTTCTGCTTAAATTGTAATCTGCCCACATCTTTCTAATACTTCTGCAACACTATGGAGGTTTTCTTCCAAAACCCTGCTTTAAGCATTATTTGCTCTATTATATGGAGCAGTACCAGAATTTATTATCTATTCAGTAAGGCACAGCTCAGACTCTGGAAAGCTATTCAAAATAAGCAACAGAAATTATTTTACTCAATATTATGTAAAGTGTAACTGCAAACAATTTGTTCTATTACTGATTATTTGTACTAAGCCCCCATGGCATTGCTGTTGTGATTGCAGCTCCTGACCCACTGGTACTTGCAACGTTACAGCCCTATTAACACATTAACATTAAAGCTAGATTCCTGTGGGAGCATCCCCATCCCGACTGGGGTCACCCCTTGGATAGCAGCCACTTTTGGAGGGTCCAAGGGCCTGCCCTCCTGTTTAACAGAGGGGAGGATCAGATGTTGGTGTTGTGTGTGTACCTTCAAGTCATTTCCAACTTATGGCAACTCTAAGGCAAACCTATCGTGATTTTTGGTTTTGTTTTGGAGTTGCACCAGATTTAATAATAATAATAATAATAATAATAGTTTATTTATAGTCCGCTCCTCTGTACATACACTCGGAGCGGGGTACAAGTAAAAAAACATAGATTAAAACAATCCCATGACCCGTTTCCAAACCTCCCACCCCTTAAAAATAGATTAAACCGGCAGTGATTAAAACAGTAATTATTTAAAAACATATAACAACATCCTAACCCTTCCTTATGCGGCCACGTCATAAGTGGGGATCAGAAACATGGGAGTAGGCAGGAAATCAAAGTCTGGGACCGAAGCCGGGGATAGGGAATTTCAGGGGAAGGCCTGCCGGAAGAGATGCGTCTTTAGAGCTTTTTTGAAGCAATCTAAAGATGTCATGAGACGCATCTCATCCGGCAGACCATTCCAGAGCTTGGGAGCGGTCGCAGAAAAGGCCCTCTGGGATTTGTTCAGAATGGGTTTGCCTTTTTCTTCCTGAAGCTGAGAAAGTGTGACTTGTTACTCAGTTATCTTCATTGGCTCAGCAGCGATTCGAACAGTGGTCTCTCACAGTTCTAGTCCAACACTCAAGCCACTACAACATGCCGGCACTACAACATGTTGGCTGTCAATAATAAAAGGGAAGAACAGCTACTTCTTTTGACTGCCTACCTGTCAGAATATTGTGTGTTTTTAAAATTTTAATATAGGGTTGCTGCCTGAGTACAAAAGAGTGTGTGTTTTCAAAGAGGCAGGGGAGGTGTAAGGAATCAGGGAGTGGCCATGGCCATCATGGAGGGCAAAAGGAGATGTGCAGCAGGGAGACGTCCATGTTGCCACAGGAGAAAGGAATCTAACAGGGTGATGGTTGTTCCAAAACCATCCTCACCTCCAAATAGCCAGGAGAGTCTTGGTGGCCATTCCTCTGGATTGAAAGGGCTACCACACAATGTCAGATCAGTGAAGGGGAAAACAACAGCTGGATTCTGGAGGAGCATGCTGACCTGGCTCATCTCATGGAAATATGGCTGGGTAAAGTGCGGTGGGATGAAGAGCGGTTACTCTTTCTCAGCCTTGGCAGAGTATTCTTTGCAGCAGTGGAGGAGATGCTGAGAGGCAGCCTGCTCTAGGTTTATGCCACCCAGTATGGTAATTCACACATACACACATGGTTGACCTCCTCCCATGCCAGACCCTAGAGGATCCTTAGTAATGTTTTTTCTACTAATGTTCCCCATGGGCAGGCAGGGGCAAGCACCAGGCTCCTTTTATGCACTGTGGCCACAGAACCCCACACTGCTGCATCCACACCACTTTCTAAATCTCCACATCCATTCCAGAGGGAAAACCTAGAATTATACCATGACTAATGATTTCAAAACCTGCTAGGAGGTCCAGAATGGATAGAGAAACACTTCCCCATCAAATGCCCAGCACAGGTTGTCCATCAAAAAAAATCTGTTTCCATCTCGTTACCAGCTGGCCCCAAATAAAATGGAAATGGATCTAGATAATAAATCTTCACCAGGAGTCCTGGAGTTGAGAGACCACCAAGCGTTCCAGGATGCTGGCTCAAAATGGAGTACTGGTGATCAGCCGGTAGTGATCCAGTTCCAGAGGTTTCAGGCAGAACTTTTTGAACAAGAGGCTCACAATGGCCTCCTTTCAGCTTGATGGAAACTTCTTTTATTGCAAAGATACCTTCCTCATTCTTTTTATTCAGTCAGCCATTGTCCCACTTTGATCACTTTTATAAGCCAGGAAAGGAAAGGATCTACCTTTATCTCACATCTTTGGGATATACAAACTTGTGTAAACTGTTTACAGTGTGCTGTGTATATTCTTCATTCACAGGCCAAAATGCAGTAAGTTCTTGACACTTGAAACATCTTTGCTGGACAGTTCTGAGCAGATGCAATGCTGGCTGAGAAAAATGCCTTTTTGTTTTGTTTTTTGTTTTTTGCTTCCAGCACCAGTACAAAGTAGGCCTTCCTGTCAGCTCTAACTTGAGTTCAGACTCATTCTAACTTTTCTAATGCCATTGCTCTGCTTGCTTCATCCCCAGCCACTCCTTAAGGGAGTAGTTTGGCACTACTCCATGGGAGAGGATGTGCATCTGTACGTGTGTCTTCAAGTTGCCTTTCGACTTATGATGACCGGATGAATTTCACCACATCTTTTTAGGCAGGGAATACTCAAAGGTGGGCTTGCGAGTTCCATCCTCCGAAATAAAGCCTAAAGCACCTGGTACCCATTGGTGGTATCCCATCCAAGTACTAATCAGAGCTGACCCTGCTTAGCTTCCAAGATCAGATAGATCTGGTGCCTTTGGAGATTTAGGCCTTATATGGAAGAGGATGCTTAGGAGTAATTGTACCCCCTCCCTTGGTTATTTCCTCCAACTAGAGCTTTGACAGAATCACCTGCTGAAAAAACAACAAAAATCCCCAAGAATAATCAGAAGACCCAGATCCATGAGGCTTCTTTCTCAAATCAGCCCCTACGACTTCAGATGCTCCAGGTTCCTGTGAGACTTTACATCAGGTAAAGATTTGTCTGTGATAACAGCATCACATAGATTTCCCACATCCAAAGACCACCACCAGCCTCCCCAGACAGAAAACCAGGTCCAGAATGTGTCCTGCAACATGAATGACAGGCCCATGATTATTATGGTGGACATGAAATACTGGCCTCCCTTGACAGTGTAGTCTCAACATGGATTTTGAATTTTTCCCAACACAACAAGCCAAGAGGACTTCGGCAACACTGAGAATTTTTCTGCTAGGAAGGGACTGTGAGCAGGCAAGTAGAAGATACACCAGCTGAATCCCTGTTCATTCCTAAACACCTAAGTTCAGAGATATACATTCAAACCTGGTAGCCTGTGAGAAAGGGCACTTGGGGACAAGATGGAGCTGCAACAGACTACTCTAACTCCACCACATCATCTCCCATGCCCCTCTGCACAGAGAAGCCTGATATGAAAAGCTGAGAGAGATTTCATAGAATCATGGAGTTGGAAGAGACCACAAAGGCCATCCAGTCCAATCCCCTGCCATGCAGGAACTCACAATTAAGCCTCTGTTTAAAAACCACCAAAGAAGGAGACTGTGCCACACTCTGTGGGAGTGTGTTCCACTCTTGAACAGCTCTTACTGTCCTGAAGTTCTTCCTAATGTTGAGGTGGAATCTGTTTTTCCATGGTTTGGATCCATCACTCTTTATCCAATTCCCTGGAGCAGCAGAAAAGAAGCTTGCTCCAGCCTCAATATGACATCCGTTCAAATACTTAAGGAGAACTATCATATTACCTCTCAACCTTCTCTCCCTAAGTCTCTCTATAGGGCTTCATGGTTTCCAGACCTTTCCTCCATCTTCATTCAACGAGGCCTCTAATTCACAAGAATCACTGCACTGAAGATGCTAGAAAGTTTTAACAGATTGTTCTTGTTTTTTGTGTTAATAACCCCCTTGTAAAACAAGCATACATGAGCTTTCTTAGCAATTTTGTACCTAATTCAAGTATTAAGTTAATGTAATTGCTTAAACTAGTTTTAAAAGAAATCGAACAGGGAATATTCACTTGAAAATGTTCTTGTTGAAGTTATGAGCTGTTGTTTTCTAATAAAATATCAGGATTTGAACTGTAATGTTAGAAATGCTGAATGAAGTACACAAATTCCAACTATATGATTATTGAAAGCTGTTCCAACATGATTCACTCACTGTTTTTCTTAAATAGAAACATTACTTTAATGAGCAAAACATGTGCACAAATATGCAATATTATATGACTCAACATCTGAATATGACCATTGTATTACTAGACATATGGTGTAAATTCAGTGCTTTTATGAAAAAGTATATGATTATTATACCATTGTTTGATAAACCATGTTAATTGGCACACACACACACACACACTTAGATATGCCCCAAAACTTAGAAATAATCATTATGATCTTTGCATAGAAGACCAGGATACTTTTAAAGAGTAGTACTTTTGCAAGTAGCACACAATTGTTGCAAAAAACTGGATAATGCTGCAGTACTAATGTGCCTCTGAAGACCAAGCAAATCTGGCTGCTGTTGAGAACAGAGGATCTGAGTGAGGAGAAGCCAGAGTAGGACTGAGCAGACTCTGGCAAGATATTTCTTACAAAGCAGTAACTTCAATTTTTTTAATTAAGTATATATCTATTCATACAAACAAAGCAAATACTCGATAGTACATACATGAACAAACTAACAACCACATCTATACCTAACATACAGACATTCCATTTAACAATTACAAACATTCACAATTGAGATACAATCATTTTGTAACCTAGATAAAATACAATTTTCCCCTTCCTAATCTTACTCTTGCTCTTTTTATGTTCCATCATAGAATCAAAGAATAATAGAGTTGGAAGAGACCATAAGGGCCATCCAGGCCAACCCAGTGCTGTGCAGGAACTCAAAATCAAAGCACCCCCGACAGATGCATCCAGCCTCTGTTTAAAAACCTCCAAAGAAGGAGACTCCACCACTCTCTGAGGAAGTGTGTTCCACAGTTGAACAGAGCTCACTGTCAGGACATTCCTCCTAATGTTGATGTGGAATCTTTTTTCCTGCAGTTTGCATCCATTGCTCCATGTCCTATTCTCTGCAGCAGAAGAAAACAAGCTTCCTCCATTCTCAGTATGACACCCCTTGAATACCTAAACAAGGCTATCATATCACCTCTTAACAATCTCTTCTTCAGGCTAAACATGCCCAGTTCCCAAAGTCTTTCTACATAGGGCATGGTTTCCAGACCCTTCACCATTTTTGTTGCCTTCCTTTGGATATGCTCCAGCTTCTCAACATCTTTTTGAATTGTGATGCCCAGAATTGGACACAGTATTCCAAGACAGCCCTGACCAAAGCAGAATAGAGTAGCACTATTAGTTCCCTTGATTTAGACACTATACTTCTGTTGATGCAGCCTAAAATAGTACAGTGGTCCCCCAGGTTACGAAGGTAATCCGTTCCGGATTACCTTTCGTAACCCGGAAGCTTTCGTTTCCCGGGGGACCGCTAAAATCAACGGACCACGCGGCCATTTAAAGGGGCCGCGCGGCTTTTTTCGCTTTGTATCCCGGGGGATCCTTCGGATCCCGGGGGATAGGAAGCCGGTCCGCCGCCTTTCGGATCCTGGGGTTTTCGCAACCTGGGGGATTCGTAAGGCGGGGGACCACTGCATTGGTCTTTTTAAGCTGCCACATCACACTCATATTCAACTTGTGGTCTATTAAGACTCCTAGATCCCTTTCACACATAGTCTCATGTCCCCCATCCTGTATCTATGCATTTCATTTCTTTGCCCTACATGCAGTACCTTACATTTCTCCATTTTGAAATTCATTTTGTTAGCTTTGGATCAGCTTTCTAATAATTTAGAATTTTAATCCTGTCCTTTGGGGTATTAGCTATTCCTCCTAATTTGGTGTTATCTGCAAATTTGATAAGCATGCCCCTATTCTTTCATCCAAGTCATTGATAAAGATATTGAATAGCACTGGGCCCAGGACAGAACCCTGTGGCACCCAACTGGTCACTCCTCTCCAAGATGAAGAAGAGCCATTGCTGAACACCCTTTGGGTTCAGTTGGTCAACCAATTACTAATCCATCTAATTGTTGTATTGTCTAGCCCACATTTTACTATCTTGTTTGCAAGAATATCATGGGGGACTGTCAAAAGCCTTACTGAAATCAAGATATGACTTGAAGTCACACAACAACAACAAAAACAACAACACAGAAGGGGAGGGATGGTGTGGGGGGGGGTAATTGCATGGGAGACCAGCCACTCTTTTCTCGCTCAGGGAGGCCACAGAAAGAGGCATGGCAGGTGGAAAATGGAGGGAGGGTCTCTTTGGGCCCCAGGCCCACCAGTCATTCTTCTCTCCCTCAGAGGCCAGAACCATGGTTTTCTGGGGGTTTGGCTTCTTGGGGTTTGGGAGGGGTGTTGTTGGGCATTTTGGGAACCGGCGAAGCCTGTCTTCTGGATTTGGGGGGAGAAGCAGGAGCGCTGCTGCTCCTGAGGGTCTGCTCAGAGTTCACCCTCTTCCCCTTCATATTCCCTTTCTCCAGAGCCGCATTCGCAGGATGTGGAACGACACTGTTCGAAAGCAGTCCGAGTCGTCCTTCATCACTGGTGATATAAACAGTTCAGCATCACTCAACAGAGGTAATTATGGACTTTTCAAACATGTGTGACTGTTGCTATGACTAAGGAGTTAAATGGTAATGTCCCGTTGACTTTGAAATATGCTATACCTTGTTCTCTTGCATGAAAATGTACAAAAATAATGCATGCTGCAATACTCTTCATCAACTAAAAGGGCTTTCTTTTTTAAAAAAAATGCTTATATTTTTACCTCCTGTTTGCACAAGTGATTGTGCTGAGGGCAAAAAGACAGAGCATTCCTGTTGTCAGCTGTGAGTGCCAGTTGTGAAGTTTCCTTGCCAGCAATGAAACAGGCAGCTGCAGAGACAAAGAGAGAGAGAGAGAGACTGGCTGCTTGTCATCAGGGTTCCTTGGATTGGGGAACAGGACTGAAGGCTTCATGGGGATGAAAAGTAGCGGCAGCAATAGCTGCTGCTGCTGCTGCTGCTGCTGCTGCTGCTGCTGCTGTATAAATCTGATCTTTCACTATCCAAAAATGGGTGTCTGACTCACAGTTCAGAGCTTTGTGGGAAATCTGTTAAAAATGTGAACCAACTAATGAACGGACTCAGCCAAGTTTAAAACTAGGTTTGGAAATAAGGATTGTCAATAACCTGGGAAAAGGAAATGCTGAATCCAGTTCCAAGTTGGGAGGCTGTGACATTTAAGGGGAATGCCCCATGAGCAATCCTTCTTCTTTCAACCCCTTTCATCCTTTCTGCCATTTCCTTTTCTGGCTTGCTTCAGCCGCTCCTATTCTCTCACTCTTCTTGGGCCCTGTCTTTGTGGGTCAAAAGCCCCATTCTCAACCAATGCTTCCCTTTTGCACAAAGCACAGCAACCTCTGGCAGAATACTGTGGGCTTTTCTCATTAACCCCACCTTGCCCTGGAATTGGCAGAGTTGTGGGCTAGCTTATGCAAACACTTGGATCAGGCCCAAATTGTGCTGGGGGCTCTTTGCCCACCAAGGGCTGCACCATTCCTTTGCAAAGAAAGGGGAAGAACTGTCTATGGAGCCCCCCGCCATGGGGGTCAGGAGAACTTCTCTTCTCTCTTCTCATGGTTGCATGGGTGAGACCAACCTCAGAAGCAGCGGCATGTGGGGCAGCTTCTCCATGGATCTCTTGAAGGGATGGAAGCAGCAGCAAATGGTGGCTCTGGGGGACGGGTCAGCCAGGCCAATGTGGTGTTGACCCAACTGACTTGCACCAACAAGGCTGGGCTGGGTGTGGGCCAGTGCATAATGCTCCTGAATAGTCCTGGACGTCTGATCGGCCCTTGGACTCCTGGCCAGGGGCTGTGGCTCCACTCCGTGAGCGGCCAGAAACCTCTCCATGGGTCCTGAACCTGAAAGTGTGTTCGGAATTCCTTCTAAATCTGCAGTGGTCCTTATTCCAAAGATGCTCATTTCTTCTTCAGAACTAATGCAGGTTATTTTTGTCTGAAAGCTACCCAAATTCCTATCCTTTTGGATTTTTTTTAAAAAATAAATTACAATTCTCTCTTGTGTTAATTAATGGCAAATAGCCAATGTTATGTGCAAAGCAAACATATGTATGCTAAATTTACTGGACTACTGCGGTTGATTTCTTTGGGGTTACAATTTACTCTGCTCAAAGACAGGGAAAGGAAGATGTGGAATCTCTCTGAGATTTATTTAAACATCTCTGGAGAGCACAGAGAACACCATTATTGAAACGGTGTTTTGAATGTTATTTGAAAATTATTTGTGTTTTGATAATATTTGGACCTTAATTTAGTGAGTTCTCAAAGCTCTGCTAATATCTGATTTATCATACTATCCCACAAATGACTTGTGATTACCATACTTCATCACTGTGTGCATTGGAGCCTCTTTACTTGCTTAGTATAAAATACTGCAACAGGAAAATAGGAAACGTTGGAACTGCACTCTCTTGCCTTGCTGCTCTCCCCACCATTTCTTTAGCGAAATGGATACCTAACCCACCCACCCACATACACACACCAGCCATCTTGTTCACTTTTCCCAGTGATATTTCTCTTTTGCCTATAACTTGTTTTCAAAATCACTGGGCAGTCACTTTACCAATCACCAGAAACAAACATTTAAATCAATAGATCCATAAACAGGGATAAATATTTTACTATTTCATACATGCAAGAGAGGATGAATAACTTCCATAGTGTTCTTTCTGCTGTGGAGAAAATGAATATTTCTGTCTGATATTCTACATCATGGAGGATTTAGGGACATAACTATATGCAGAAATGCACATGTGTGTTTTTGAATAAGAATTGTAGGCTTTTGTGTAGCTTGCAGATAGCCAAAGTTGTTTTGTGTGTGTGTGTGTATGTGTGTGTGTAATGTTGCTGGTTTTTGGGCATAGAAAATAGCAATCTTGCACAATAAAAAATTTTACACCGAAAACTGTATTCTTCCATAACAAAATGATGTAGCTATTTTTTTTATTAGACTGCTGAGTTATTTTGAGCAAGACTTTTTGCATAAAATTTTTATTGTGCAAGATTTATAGGTTTTGCATAGAAAAAAAACAACTTACATAAAGAAGCCCACATGTTGACTAAATGGAGATGGACAAATTAACAAACTTAGTTAAGGCTAAGATAATTGACTTTTTAAAAGAAGAGTGGAATCTAGCTGTTCAGTATATGGTTAACAATGGGGAGAAATGGTAGTTCTAGCATATGAAGAATAGTACTCATAAGTATGAGACCTGAAATGAGAACCAGCATGGCACAGTGGTTTGAATGTTGGACCACAACTCTGGAGACTAGGTTTGATTCTCCACTTGGCCCTGTAAACCCACTGGATGACCTTGTGTAAGTCACACTTTCTCAGCCTCAGGAAAAAACAATGGCAAACCTCCTCCAAACAAACCTGGCCAAGAAAACCCTATGGTAAGTTTGCCTCAAGGTGGCTGTAAGTTGGAAATGACTTAAAGACACACATCACACAAAACAAAGCTACAGGTAACAAACAAAAATGTCTTACTTGTTAGTAATTACTTAGTAATGCATTATATTGGACTACACTCATCCCTCCACATTCACTGGAGTTACGGGCACAGGACCCCTGTAAATGTGGAAAAACTGCAAATAACAAAAACACTATGTTTTTACCTGAGAGAACACCTCTCTAGGAATCTCAAGGGCCTCCAGTGCAACTCTGTGGTCAACAGCTGCCAGATATTGACTATAAAATTGAGCTGGAGGAGTTACAAATGCCTAGTGGAGTGTTTTCTCTAGGAATCTCTGGCCTGATACAAATGGCTCTGTATGGTGTGATTAGGGTTAAAGAGAGCGCAGCATCCGCACCCTCCCTAATGCTAGTGCGTATGGATGGCACCATTTTAAAATTGTGGCATCCATAATGCGGTGCACGCCTGACATAATGGCACCACTGGAGGGCACCTACTTCATCGGCGCCATAAGGAGCTCCAAAATGGAGCTTCTTTTTGCACCTGGTCCTTGGCGCAGCCTTTACACGGCTGCGCTAAGGACCCTGAGGGGAAAGGGGCCGCGGCGGCAGCCCCTTTCTCCCCTTGGCAGCGCCAGGGATTGTGGGGTGCAGCGGGCACCCAAGGCGCCTGCTGCACCTCGCTTCCAGGCCACCCCACTGCCGGTGAGGCAGCCCTGGCCCCATCCTGGCACTTCTTTGGGCGCTGACAGACCGCCCTTTTTGGGCAGTCTGTACAGCCCCTCTAGGTCCTTCAGCATGACTTTTGGTTAAAGTTGACCATAGAATTGGGCTGGAGGACATAGATATTCCTAGAGAAAACATATTCATAAAATCCATAAATAATCAAATCCTCAAAATTAAAAGCTGCAAATGTGGAAGGACAAGTGTATATAATTATAATTATAACCATAAGCTGGCAAGTCATATATATACCCCTTATATATGTAAGTTAAAATTTTAGTAGTAGTTTGTAGTTAGTCGCTTAGGATAGCATTGTTTTGTGTCTATAATTTATCCCTGTGTATTGTTTTATTTTGTGAAAATTACCTTATGAAAATCAAAAAATATTTTTCAAAGTAAAGCCCACATGTGGCTTTCTGTTCTTTGCACAAAGCCCTACAATTCTCATGCAAAAACCCATATGTATTATTGTGCAGAATTATTTCCTAAAACACTTTGGGAAGTGGGAGTAATGGGCATAAAATGTGCAAAATTCTTGCCATTATTCTTCCTGACAAGGTTTCCCAGCCGTCAGGAAATTCACTTTTAAGCTAGGGAAAAAAAACAACAGTAAATTTTCTTTCCATCCATACAAAGAAGGCTTGTTTGGACAAATAAAACATTACTCGTCTTTTAAAAAACAAAGTTTTTCTCCGTTGAACCTCTGTTCATGACAATGTGTTCTACATTCAAGTTGTTTTGATGCTGTCCAAAAGTACTGACCATGAGCCCAACCTTCATACAGTACGTTAAATGGATAAATTGCTCATCTGGGTTAACTGAATTTTCTGCAGTGTCTTGTGTGCCTAATTAGGATTTTTTTCTTCAGAGTATCAAGTATTTTCCAACCTTGTCTGTAAGTCATTGCACTGTAAAGCAGACACCATCCTGGAGTGATTATTTGGGGGAATCAGTCTCAGATAGACTGTGCTCTACTCCTCCTGTCCCCATTCCATGTCAGCAGTGGATGTTTTCTGTCTCCCAATATCCACTCCTGTATAGATCAGTAATACAGCAGAACATTTAGGCTTTTGTGGCATTTCTATTCAGAAAAAATTTGCTCCAGCATGAAGTATTTACTCCACACAAAGTATTTTTCTGTGTAAAAAAAGTAAGATAAATCAATGGACTAAGTTTTTCGGGAACTTAAAAAGGTAAAAACAATTCAAGGGTCTTTACTCTGTTTTTGTGTAAGATTCAAAATATGTACAATTACTAACCCAAAAGGCAGAATGTTGTCATCTCTAACATTGGGACAGGTGAAATCTGGCCTTCCCTTCATGCAAAAGGGTCTTTTTCTATCATCCTTTGGGACTCTTGATCAATACAATATTTGTTGACAGGGGTTGAATGTCACAGAAAAGTGGCACAAAGAGATGTTGTATCAAGAAATAGCAAAAAGGGATTAACCTTGCACAGTGTCCAGCACCAGAATGCCCATTGTTTAAGCCTTAAACTTTAAGTATCATGCAACTGGATAAGAATGTTCTCAAACTTTACTCCTGGGTTTTTCTGTACCTTTTGACAGGTCTGCTCCGATGTCATCAAGTGGGCTTGGTTCATTTATGCAGAGAGATTAGCTTATTTGTCATTATCACTGCTATTTTGATGACATAGCTAAGTGGTCTGGAAGTACAGAGTCAGAGAATCTTTCTAGATTCTTGCAATCCCTTTCTTGATACAGAAAACTAAGAGCAATTTAAGCATGCCTCTGCTTGAACTAGTCTTGTTGTTGTTGTTGTTGTTGTGTTCCTTCAAGTTGTTTCCAACTTATCATGGGGTTTTCTTGACAAGTTTCTTCAGAGAGGTTTGTCATTGCCACCCTCTGAGGCTGAGAGAGGTGCAACTTGCCCAGGATCACCCAATGGGTTTCATGGCAGAGCAGGGATTTGAACCCTGTTCTCCAGAGTCATAGTCTAATGCTGAAACTACTGCACCATGCTGGCTGTCTTGAGAAAATCCACCCATACTTGGGGTAAATGCCTACATAGCTTAGGTTTCCATAGATGCAAATTCCACTGGCTCCCAATTTAATTCTAACCTATTCAGGATAGTAATTTTAACTTTTTTAGTCTTCCATGGAATATAAATGTTAACAAGAAAGAACCAATATATTTTAGTGATCAGAGTGTTGGCCTAAGACTGGAGAAAGCAAGGCTTCTATTCAGACATGAAGCCCGGCGGAGGCCCATTCACACTACACTTGGATCCCATTTGGGAGGAAGGCAGAATATAAGTGTAATAAATAAATAAATACAAATGTATAGCACTATTGTTCCACTTTAACTGTCATAGTTCCATCCAGTGGAATGATGGGGTTTCATGGAATCATAGGCCCAATCTAGACGGGCACTTTGCAGCGCAATTAGGGTTTAAAAAAGTGTTTTTAGGGTTAGGGAGGGCATAGCGTCTACACCCTCCCTAGGCCTAAAGCGCATGGACGCTGCCATTTAAAGATGGCAGCGTCCATACGGACGCGCTGGAAGAGCGTCATCACGTGCGCAGCGTTTAGATTCATTGCGCACATAATGACGCTCTAGCGGCGTGGGAGGGCGCCAATTGCGGCCTTCCCGCGGCTCAAAAAGAGCTCCAAAACGGAGCTTTTTTTTTTTTTTTTTTTTTTTTGCGTTGGGTCTTTGCCGTGGCCTTTAAATGGCCGCAGCATAGACCCAGGGAGAAAGGGGCTGTGGCGGCGGCCCCTTTCTCCCTTCAGCCCCCTCGAGGGAAGCGGGGTGCAGCAGGTGCCCAGAGCGCCTGCTGCACCCCGCTTGGAGGCCGCGGGGAACCGGAAGTTTGCCGCTTCCCCGCGGCCTCCAAAAGCGGCGGGATGAGTCCTCTGGGGCTGCCCGTGCAGCAGCCTCGGCATCATCCCGCTGCTTAAAGGGGTGAGTACAGACCGCCCCTTTTGGGCAGTCTAGAAAGCCCCATAGTATCATAGAATCATAGAGCTGGTTTGTAGTTTGGTGATGCACTGGAACTCTCTGGTTTAGAAATCCAAAGGCCCTTCCCTACACTGCAACTCCCAGGACTCCATAGGAGGGAGCAATGCCATTTCAAGTAGGAGTGCTGTATTCTGAAGTTTAAATAGACCCCAGGTGATATTTGTTGTAAGGAATACATGGAAATACTATGCATTATCTTGAAGATTTTACTTTCACTAAGTGAAACAACGGCACTATTTAAACATAATGAATAATTAAATAATGCTGTAATGGCTTTGTTTCCAAATAAGCCTGGTTAAAACAGAGGGTTATGCATTAGTGCATGAGGGAGAGCTATAAAGAACTGTGGTCCAGCAGGTACTCAGTTCATGGTCCAAACAATGTAGTAGATTCCACTATTAGTGCAGTCTTCCTGTGCATGCCCAAACTCCCCAGATGTGTTGTTTTTAAAATCAGCATCAGTTTTTAACAATTATCTCTGGAATGGGATTTTTAAGTCTTTGTGTGTGACTAGAGAAAGCACTGGTCCTAAGCATATCTGTTGTTAAAGATCTTTGTGTGTGTAAAGAGAGAAAGCACTAGTCTTCAGTGTATTTACCCAAAAGTAAATCCTGTAGGCTTAGAGAGACAGATTCTGCAAATGCTTGGATACGAAGACTCAGGGCATAAGGTCAGTGGCACCTCTGGTTCTGTTCCCTCAGCATGCAGAGGGATGTCCGTGGCCTTTGTTCTGGCCAAGTGAGAAGGAAAAGGTCTTCTGGGATTAAAAACACCACTTATTATACAGCTGTGCTCCCTCAACATTTTTTACAGTATCCTATAGTTGTGTTTTTCTCATGGCTTGGGGCCATGACCCACTCCTCAGAAAGGGGTGACCCCATAGTCTGGGGTGCTCTGTTAGTGTGAATTGGGCACTTGCTTCTAAGGCTCAGTTAGTCCACCTCATTCACCACTACTGGGAGGAGTACTGACTGTCCTCTTTCTCCTGGGATGTCCTCTCAATCACATCCTAGTCTGTTTGTGAGACTCAGGATTGAAATCAGCCACCCTACACAAATTCACAGACACAAAGTGTGTTTTCCCTCTTTCAAAATGTACGAGAGAATATTTGAGAACAGCAAAGATCTCCAACCCCGGGAGAGAGAAGCAGTGCGTGGCTCAGGAAGGAAAGGCCCTCAGGCTGGGTTCCTGTGAACCTCCATTGTCCAAAGAGAGACTCAGATGGGCAACAATGGTCTCCGACCCCAGGTAAAACAAGCTAGCTTTGCTCCTCCTTTGTGGCATTACTTTGTGGGTTCAGGGATGCTGATAGGGATGGACAAAGACACCTGTTTTGTTTTCTACTAGTGCTGAATTCTTGAAGCACAAGTTTGTCCTATCCCAGTTCCATACCAGTTTGTGATCATTTTGGTTAAAAGTCATTTTGGTATGCATTTTTGTACACATTTCTCCTATTATACAAAAGTTTCTACACCAATGCTCCAAACAAATGCTTTTTTCTCATCAATATATACCTTTTTTGTGTGTCATTTCTTCTATTGTATGTGGATTTGTATGTTAATGTTCTCCAGTACATGCATATTTCTGTCCATTTTTAAATCAGAGAATTGATTTAAATTTGGAGAAATCTGAGAATCATAGAGTCACAGAGTTGGAAGGGGCCCAATAGACCACCAAGTCTAACAGCCTCTTTGGTGCAAGAAATCCAGATTAAAGTATCCACAGCAGGTAGATCCAAAGGATGATAGTGTTCTAGTTTGTTCGTTAATTTGGCAAGGGCAAATTAAGTTGGTTTATATAAAATATGAGCCTAGCAAATTTATCTTCCATCCCTATGTGCATACAGATGGGAAAGATGCCTTGAGGTACAACACCTCATTTGGTTTTTTGTTTTTTTTTAATACTGGGGGAAGGCTTGCTGTGTTTTTAATTGTGGGTTGTAAATTTTCAAGGGTGTTTGAGGACAGTATTTAATTTCTAAAAAGAAAGTACAGGGTAAGTGGAGGTGAGAGAGGAGGCTATCTGCCCTATAAGATCTTGCTGGTGTGTGTGTATGCTAAATAAGGAGCTGGGAAAGGAGTGAAAAGATGAAATGAGATGTTTGTGGCACTTGCTGAAATGTCCAGAGGCATTTTTAATTTATTCCTGTGGGTGAATGGTGGAAGCTAGGGAGCTTTTGCATGCTTAATAGTCAACAGGGAAGCTAGATAAGAGATCTCTGGCTGCAAGTGCTGTCAACCTGGATTATTTATGTAGTGCAGACGCAGCCTCTCAGAGTATTCCTAGCTGTGCAATGACATGTTCCTGAACCTGTTTGCTCTGTTCTGGAGGAGGTCCTGAGTTTGAGAACACTGCTTCTCGGTGTCATCTGACTCTGCACCTCTTGTCTTTGACTCCAATACAGCTCACAAGATTTAGACATCTCATGGCTACAGGAAAATGATTTGCATAAATGTTCTTATGCATAATCTTCTTTCTGTTTCCTATTCATAGTAATAGATGTTGTGCCAACTCCCCTCCCTCCCTAACAACAGTGGCACTCCTAGAGTCCCCCCCCCCCAATATATGAAACTGCCATGAATGTATATTTAAATGTGTTGTTCACATTCATTGCAGTTAAGTTTTATTTCAGTGAGAAGAGGACATTATTTTGACATATAGTGTTAAAATACATGTATGCATGTCTTGAACAAAAGAACCATGCTACTGTCTCCGTTTATATTGCCCTTACATAAACCAAACACTCTTTCCTTGTGCACACAAAAACCCCTTTAAGAGCTTATTGTGGTAGCTAGTTCACTGCTAAATAACAATATAGCAGTTAGTCATTCAAGAGTCAATTCTCTAGTACCCTATTTAATGAGGAGATCCTCTTTGAACATTCCTGGAAGTAATGTCTCCAGTCAAATTACCACTCTTGAGTTTATATTCAGCTGATGTCAATAGCAATCCTATTTAGGTGTTCTTGTGATACAGAAGAGCACAAATCATTTTGTATCAATTTCACCACTGAAAATGACCTCTCGGCACCACATCTGTTCCCAGTGTAATGCAAAGTACTGCACACAAATTGAGATAAATATAGTGAATAATATACTTAAGAATATATTGAAGAGCAGCCAAAAACTACCCACATTTCTTAAGATTGATTATAGAACTTGAAATAACTCTTGATGTCAATCTGAATTAAAATGTCTGCTGAATCAAAATGCTTCCCTCAAGGTATAAACATAAAAGTTGTGCTTGTTTTTTTGGCAGTAATCATGCAAGATATTTCATAAACTACTTGGGACATACATGAAAATCTTTTACAAAGCCCACATAAGTCAAAGGTGCAGGGAACAGCAGCTCCTTCCTGTTGTGGCTTCCAAGCGGTTATATTCTTAGCCCTACTGGCCTTGCAGGTTTCATGGAGCAAGGTGGAAGCAGCAATAAGAGATATTGGAAAGAATAAATTGCCAGGAACAGTTGATATTACAATAAAATTGCTACATTCCACACAGACAAAATCAACTCTAGTAATAAATAAAATATGCCAACAAATATGGAAAACAAAACAAGTGGTCAACAGGCTGGAAACAATCTATAAACATCCTAATCCACAAAAAAGAAGACAGAAAAGATTGCAGCAGATATAGGACTATAGAATTAATATTCCATTCAAGTAAAATTATGCTCAAAATTCTACAACACACATTCCAATCATATATGCAGAGAGAAATCCCAGAGGTACATGCAGGGTTCAGGAAAGGAAGAGGCACTAGGGATCACATTACAAACATACAAGGCTAATGGACTGCACTAAAGAATTCTAAAAGAAGATTAACATGTGTTTTATAGACTACAGCAAAGCCTTTGACTGCATAGATTACAAAAAGCTGTGGAAATTAAAGAAATAGGCGTGCCACTACATTTGGTAGTCCTCATAAGGAATCTGTACTCAGGAAAAGAGGCTATGGTTGTAACAGAACAGAGAGAAACAGAATGGTTCCAAATTGGCAAAAGGGTCAGGCAAGGCTGCATTCTATCACTCTACTCGTTCAATTTATATGCAGAAAATATAAGAACAGGTTTAGAACTAGGAGGAACAGGAATGAAGATAAGAGAAAGGAACATCAACAATCTATAAGATATGCAGATGACACCATACTACTAGCAGAAAACATCATGGACTTGCAACAATCACTAAGGAAGGTCAAGGAAGAAAGTGCAAAGACAGGTTTAATGATGAACATAAAGAAAACAAAAATCATGACAACAGAGGAAATGATTCAACCTAGACAATGAGGGGATTGAAATAGTTAAAGAATTACCATACCTTGGATCAAATATTGTCCAGAAGGGAGATTCCAGTCAAGAAACCAGAAGAAAACTAGGAATGGGAAGGGCAGCGATGAAGGAACTCAAAAAGATCCTAACGTTTAAATATATACAATTGATCAATAAAGTTAGAATCATCCAATCCATTGTATTCCTCCATCACCATGTATGGATGTGAGAGCTGGACAGTGAAGAAAGCTGAGAGAAGAAAGATGGGGAATACCATGGACAGCCAAAAAGACAAACAAATGAGCCCCTAAACAAATTAAACTTGAACTCTCCCTGAAAGCCATGATGGTGAAACTCAGGCTGTCATACTTTGGCCACTTCATGAGAAGGCACAAATCATTAGAAGAGAGAATAATGCTAGGAAAGGTAGAAGGTAATAGAATGAGGGAAAACCACACACCAGATGGCTAGACTCAATCTGGCCCTGAAACTATAGGACCTGAGCAGAGCAGTGGAGGATGGGGATCTTGGGGATGTCTCACCCATAAGGTCGCCATGAATTGGGTCGACTTGAGGGCAGTTAGCAGCAACAAAGCAGGGTTGAGACATATCAGTACTATAGTATGATGTTTTATTTCGGTGAGAGCCTTGCATTATATGTCTTTTGTAATGTATTTTGTTTTAAAATAGTCAGTAACGTGATAAATAAGAAATACAAATCAGAAAAAACAGCTGTTGGGAAAACGGAAATCTTTTAAAGAATGGAGAAGTAAAAATTTATATTATAATTTTTTTAATTTAGAAAATTCAGAGTATTATATTTATTATTTATTTATGTCATTTGTATGCCACCTTTCTCCCTGGAGGGACCCAAGTCCAGAAATAACTGGGAAGATTCCCCTTGAACGTGTGAGACAGAAGCAGTAACTTGTGAATTTTCTAGCACTGGTTGCAGAGATTCCTGAAGATAGCAGTTCTCAGTTGCCACTCTGTACTTCACCATTGCTTGGTCCCTGCCATGTTTTGTCTGCTGTTTCATGTATCCCTAAGAGTTGTGGCTGATGCATCTTCCCCAAGTACACCCAAAGAGTATCTGAAATACCCCAGAGTACATCCGGCAACCAAACAGTAGCCAAAGGGTAGTACTGTGAAGAGAAACACACAGAGGGATCCCAGGGACAGGCACAGGAAGCACTCACCCACAGACTGACAGTTCCTTGGTCCTCATCCAGTGGGCTACAGCATCCAAAAACTGGATTCACCTCATTTTCTCTTGCTAAAATAGTCGTGTTCTCAAAAGCACTATGCAACAAGGACCACTCTTTGCCCTTCATAATCTTTCCAGCTCTGCATCCTTTGTTTGCACTAAGACCTTATCACATGCAGCATTTGGCATTGCCCACTCAGTGCTGTCCCTTTTTCTAGTATGGTACACAGAGAGAGAGAGAGAGAGAGAGAGAGAGAGAGAGATCTCCACCTCCACAGAAATATAAATATAAAGAATCTTATATTTTAAAATGCCTTTTTCCACCATTTGGGGGCATCTTTATTCTGGGTAGACTTGATTGATTAATTGCTGAGGGATGAAAGCCAGCAGCTAAAGTAGTGATTAAGGGATGAAGTGGCTTAGTGGTTAGGACACCAATTCTGACAATCGGAAGATCGGAAGGTTGGCAGTTCAAGGCCCAAGTGCTTCCTGATGGGGTGCGCCTCTGTCACTAGTCCCAGCTTCTGCCAACCTAGCAGTTTGAAAGCATTCAAATGCATGTAGATAAATAGATAGCACTTCTCAGTGGAAAGATAACAGCATTCAATGCCACATGACCACCTGAGCAGTCCTTGGAGAATGCTGGCTCTTCTGCTTAGTAAAGGAGATGAGCACCACCACCTACAGTTACAACTAAACATTCATGTCAAGGGACTACCTTTACATTTACCGAAAGTACTGATTAATCTGCAAGTGATTAATCAAGTTTGCTCAGGCAAGAACAGGAAGAACCATGAGCTAAATATTGTTTTAACTATGGAGTTTATCACATGGGAGGCAAAGTGCCCAAATCCTGTGGATAAACAAGGTTTACATCCCATGAATATCCTGCAAGAGCGAGATTGTTTTCAGACACATCGGGGCACTTTGGCATTAAGCTAACATTAAGCCATACAAAAAGCTGCAAAATCCCACCGCTTTTTAATTTTGGGATTTTTAACTTCGGGATTTTTGCCAAAATCATGCGACATAATCTGAAAACAATCCCGCTCTTAGAATCATAGAGTTGGAAGAGACTACAATAGCCATCCAGTCCAACCCCCCTTGAAGGATAGTCACAGATTTATCCATGGGATTTGGATAAACACCCAAAATTACCCACCCACCCTGTCTCTGGCTGACTTTGACTGTTGGCTATTTTAATTGTTTAATGATATTTTATTATTTATAGTAGGGGGAGGGAATAATAGAATGTATTTTAATGTATGTTGTATTTTACTGTATTTTATCTGATGTTGTAAGCCACCTCCATCTTGTGGGAGAGGCGGGGTAAAAATAAATTATTATTATTATTATTATTATTATTATTATTATTATTAGGGCACTTCCTTCCTGTGTGATAAACTCCTCTGATACTTTTTTCTCCTTACATTTCCAGGTGTGACTGTGTGTGTGTGAGTGTCTGAAAGAGAGAAAGAGCATTGGGAGACTTGATAACTGGACTACTGTGCTGGAGAAAGAGATGGTGTGGGGGTAATGGGCTAGGTTTTGCCGTCTCAGCTTCTCTGACAAGCCTCTGTTGGGGCTGGAAGTGGTAATTTGCCAATGGATTTTTTTCCATGGAGAAAAATTTCTCAAATTGAATTGACGTTTCCATTCCTTCTCTTTCTCCTTGATCACAAAGGGCAGCTAAGCCACACTCACTGACCACCCAAATCAGCATTAGAACAGAATTAAACTTTTGCACTGGAACTCCTAGCAGAATAGTAGCAAGAAAGTTGGTAATTGTCTTTTTTGCATCAGTAAAAAGAAATGCTTTCCAAACTGTCTCCCATGAGAGAACAGGAGGGGAACAACATCAGGCAGGAAACCCTAACTGAAGGTACTATTATGTTTCTCTAGTTGCAATTTACCTGCTGTGATGTCCTGTCTCTATCCTAACTCAATAACCAGACTTCTTGAATGAATCAGAGGACATTATCACATGGGAGGAATTTCCCTCAATTTCGAAAGAAACGAAAGTGGGGCCAGTTTGGAATTGAGTGAATTCGCTAATTCAGCGAATTAACGTGATTGAGAATTGCCGCATCGCATTTGGAACTGCCCGAAATTGCCTCCCAGTGCCCGAAATTGCGTGTGATAGTTTCTCATGCAATAACGTGAAAGCCCATGATTGCGTTCGGAAGGACTTCCCATTGCCGAAAATGCGTGTCATCGGCTTTCACGCAGTAACGCAAAACCCCATGATTGCATTCAGATTGCCATTGGATTATACTTCCAATTCCCGTCGTGTGATAAACTCCAGAAAGAATTTATTGAAGTTTATCACTACAGGAACCTGTACAATCAGGCCCTCTGGGAGGAATTTACTACAGCCCTTAAAGACCAGATTGACGGCAACCTGCCAGAGAACATTTTTTGCAGCTTCTCCCAACTTATGGAATGGTCTACCAGACAAGATATGTCAAATCACTAATCTATAGAGCTTCAAAAAAGCCATTAAGACGGATCTCTTCTGGCAGGCCTTCCCAGAATAAAATACTCAGCCATGAAAAAGACTTACCCATTTATCGACTCTGCCCATGGTTATTGTTTGGATTTTAAAATGTTAGTTTTAGTCTTATACTGTTTAATCTTGTTTTAAGGGGGGCACTCTGTATATATGGATATATTTTAGGCTGTTGTGCTGCCTGGCAAAAAGCGGGATAAAAATTATTATTATTATTATTATTATCATTATTATTATTATTATTATTATTAAAGCATTCTTTGCTCAGATTGACGAGCTACAGGCAGTTTTTATATTATCACCACCCCAGCTCCCCTCCCCTTTATACATTTCATTCCCAAGCCATTCCGTCTTGGGTATCTGTCTCCACCACCTCCTCCACATTCCCCATGGTGAGCTATACTAATGCCTACCTTAACAGCACATTCTACACACACCAATCACAACTACACACTAGCATCACTATGACAGAGTGACCCAAATAGGGGACTCTGACACCTTCCTTGTCTGATAAGGCTCTTATTTTGCAAAACAACTGCAGATTAACAAGTTTTATCTGGCATAAGCTTTCAGTCCTTTTCATTAGATGTACCTGATCAAGTGGGATGAAATATTGTATATACTCATGTATAAGTTTAGAAATTTTAGTCACAAAATTGACCCCAAAAACTTAATTGACTTATCTATGGGTCAATGTTAAGTACTGTACTTTAACTCTTATTTTAAAAGTAACCATCCCCTGGTGAAAGGCAAGCATGTAATCTGTCCTGGAATCACCAATCCTTCTCTAATTTCTCATCCACCCAGCCTTTAGTGTGAGCAAAAGTTATGCCTGCTGGAATTTTCTAAGTACTTTGGCATCACTTTCCTTTGCTTTATTCTTTAGATCTTTAGTTACATGTCCCTAAATTTTTAATAATAAATAATAATAAATAAAAGCTTTATTTTTACCCTGCCTCTCTGTCGAAGACAATCGAGGCATCTTACAAATAAAACAAGAACACACATACCTCATATCCCAATCATTCCCTTTCTCCCCTAAAACATCAATTAATCAGATTAAACGTTAAAAGCAATACAATTAAAATAATCTGGGATGGGCAGATGGGGCACAATTACTCAGTAGGATAATGAATTCAGTTGGTGGCTGGGTATTATATTCAGGGAAGACCTGCCGGAAGAGATCCGTCCTGACAGCCTTTTTAAAGCTGCCCAAGCTGGTAACATGATGGATCTCCTACTTCTACTCCTACCTCAACCTGTCCATGGGCCATACCAAAATCCATAATTTTGACCCAGAAAACCTGCCCGTGACTCATATATGAGGCTGACTTAAGTCAAGTAAATATGATGAGTGTATGCCAACCTTTTTAAGTCTTTAAGATGCCACAAGACTCTTTACATTTATTTCAAAACCGTCTTCAAATAAATCCTGGGCTGCATCTACACTGCAGAAATAATCCGGTTTGACACAGCTTTAACTCAATGCTGTGGAATTCTGGGATTTGTTGTTTGTTGTGGCACAAGAGCTCTCTGACAGAGAAGGCTACATGGCTCACAAAACTACAACAAAGTATGAGTAGTATGCAGTTCTAAGGGATCAGATTTTCATTCATCTTACAGGCACATTACATATTTATATTAAGCATATAATTTGGCATTGCGTGTTGTTGTTTTTAAAAAGCTTTAAATACCAGGAAAGGATGTTCGTGCATGAGGTGGATATTTAAAAAAAAAATAACCCTCCTTATTCCAATCCCCTGGGGTTAATTAAATTAATTAAAACACAGCTGCCCCCAAAGCTGTTATTTGTGTCAGAAAGTAGGAAAGAAACTACCATGAAAGCTTACAACCCAAAATGAATCTCTCTGGAGGACAGAGGAAAATCTATTTACCCTTCAGATTGCAGGTAAAATGGAGGGCCCAGTCCCAATTGGGGCTGCTGTTTAAGATTTTTAAATAATTATTTTTAAAAACTACCCTTTCAACAAAACATGTACTTTGATCTCTGTACTTCAGCTGATGTAGAGGGCAAAATTTGGAGAAATTTCTTGTTCACTATTCTGAAGAAGACATGTTTTGATGATTGTACAACCTTGCATATACATATTTGAATAAATATTCTTCAGTCTCTGCAGAGACATAATCTGAAATGTACACAGAGAGAAAAGGATAGTGTTGTGGCAACTGCATTCAGAGATAATCAGTTTAATTTCAGTTTCATGGGCTCCATAATAATTCATGCAAATTAATCTCAAATTCAAACAGTAGAAATGTTACTCTGGAAGGAAATTAAAATTCAGAGTTTTAATACCATGACTTCTATCCACTGTAACCTGAGCTTTTTCAAACTAAAATCTCCTATCACCTCTTCTTTTCTTGAAATGTAATTAAGCCATAGTTTCTGGAGATGAAACAGTCTATGCCACAGTTAAGTGCAGGGATGCTTAAATATGTACACAAGTGAATGGAAGGAGGTGTGCAAATGCATGCAGCCGAGACAGAAAGGCTTTGAAAGTGCTCTTGATGAAAGCATATTTTTCAATATTACTTATGTTTTACAATATTAAATTTTGGATTTGTTACTTTATATCTTTTATGGAAGTCTCACTCTTCTAGGTTGTACAAAATAACCTGGAAATTTCAATCCAAGAAATGGTGGTGGTGGTGATGGTGGTGATGATGATGATGATGATGATGATGGTAAAAACAACAAGCACAACAACATTTATTTATAACATTCTTTCCACCTAAGGGCGGAATATCAAACATATGTAATCAAAAATGGGCAATAAAATACAAAACTATGAAATGCTAAAATAGTAAAATTGTAAAATAATACCCTAATATGCTAAAAGAAACTCCCTGTCACTACCCATCTCAGTGACCTTAGTCACACACTTCTAGGAAATACATCTGTATCTAGATAAAAGGGCTTTAGTAATGTGCTCAGGCTTCCTAGAGAGGTTAAGAATAAAAAGAGCTTTTGTTTGCTATGTCCGTAGTAAAAGGAAGAAGAAGGAAATGGTAAGGTCATTGTGTGGAGAAGATGGAGAAATGCTAACAGTGGACAGAGAAAAGGTAAAACTACTCAACACCATCTTTGCCTCAGTCTTCTCACAAAAGGAAAAGGATGCTCAACCTGAGGAAAATGAGGGGAAATGCAGTACAGAATAAGTAAAGAGGTGGTACAGGGATATCAGGGTAATCTAAATTTAAGTCTCCAGAATGAGATGAACTATATGCAAAGGTATTAAAAGAGTTGGCAAATGTAATCTCAGAGCCATTGCCAATGATCTTTGAGAATTCCTGGAGAACAGGAGAAGTCTCAGCAGACTGGAAGAAGGCAAACATTGTCCCCATCTTCAAAAAGAGGAAAAAAGAGAACCCGAACAATTACTGTCTGGTTAGTCTGACATCAATGCCAGGAAGGTATTGAATAACAGAATTTAGAAGGGAATGTCATAATCACCAAAAAAAAAAAAAAATCAACATGGGTGCCAGAGAAACAGGTCATGCCAGACAAATCTGATCTGGGTTGGTTTTTTTTATAAAATTACCAGCTTGGTAGATGAAGGGAATGCTGTAGACAAAGCCTATCTTGATTTCAGTAAGGCCTTCGGCAAGGTCCCCCATGATATTTTTGCAAACAAACTAGTAAAAGATGGCCTAGACAGTGCTACTGTTAGAAGGATTTGTAATTGGTTGACCAGCCAAACCCAAAGGGTGCTCAGCAATGGCTTCTCTTCATCCTGGAGAGAAGTATCCAGTGGGGTGCCACAGAGTTCTGTCCTTGGCTCAGTTTCAGATTCAACATCAAAGGGATTTAGGAGTCCTAATAGACCACAAGGTAAGCATGGGTCAACTATGTGATGCTGCAGCTTAAAAGGGCAATTTTTTTCTAGGCTTCATCAATAGAAGTTTAGATGGAGGGATGTAACAGTGCCATTTCTGTGCACCACAGTTAAAAAAGGATGTTGACAATCTGGTGCATATCCAGAGGAGGGCAACCAAAATGGTGAAGGATCTGGAAACTTTTTTAGAGAAACTTCTTTATGAAGAGAGACTTAGGGGGCTGGGTATATTTAGCCTGGAGTAGAGAAGGTTAAAAGGTGATATGATAGCCCTGTTTAAATATTTGAAGGGATGACATACTGAGAATGGAACAAGTTGTTTTCTGCTGCTCCAGAGAATCTGAACAATGGGCTCAAACTACAGGAAAAGAGATTCCACCTCAACATAAGAAAGAACGTCCACTTCAACAGTGGAAATCTCTGCTGCTTCAGAATGTGATGGAGTCTACTTCTTTGGAGGTTTTTAAACAGAGTCTGGATGGCCATCTGTCACACTTTGGTTGTCTGTTCCCTCATGGCAGAATGGGATCGAACTGGATGGCTCTTGAAGTCTCTTCCAGCTCTATGATTCTATTATTCTAAGTAGGAGTAAAACGAACATTGGCTTACCTTGTGAGATGTTTGTTTTCAGCGATGAGGGCGGAGTCATCCTTCATGAGGGTTGGTTCCCCCTGTTTGCTCCAATCAGGCAGGACTATGACTTTTGGGCGTGTCCACCAGGGGAATCCATCCCCCTTGTTTGCCCAGTCAATGTATAGCCAAGCAGAGAGAGTTTATAACAATGAAGAAATACTAACAACAATAGAGAAAGTTTAACCATTTAACTATAACAATTCTAGACACTAGAACAAGGATCCTATTAACCTTACAACACCCCCCGACACCGAGAAAAAATTCCTCAGTTACGGGTGGGCAGGATGACTCCGCCCTCATCGCTGAAAACAAACATCTCACAAGGTAAGCCAATGTTCGTTTTTCCAGCGTTGAGGGCGGAGCCATCCTTCATGAGGGACATACCAAAGCTCCCTAGATGGGTGGGAACTGAGGTAAGGAATTATAGGATGGATTGAAGGATCCGTCTACCAAATGATGCCCCAGCCAGTTGGAAGGCATTGATTCGGCAGCGATGGATAAATATGGAAGGAGATGACCAAGCGGCCACCCTGCAAATATTGGAGAGAAGAACATTAGTGGTTAGGGCGGCAGGTGTGGCAGCACTGTGAGCGGAATGAGCGCTGACCCTTCCTTGCAGCGTATTACCCATCATCGACTCACACTGAGAGATGCAAGCCCAGATCCATCAAGCCAGGGTCGATGAAGAAAAACTTCCCAGGTATGTAGGACCGAAGGAGACAAATAGACTGTCTGATTTGCGCCATCGACAAGTGCGTTTGATGTAAATACACCGAACTCTGCCTACATCTAGTGTGAGCCAAGTCTTTTCAAGTTCCTTTTTGGGGTCAGGAACGAATGAAGGGAAAATGATCTCCTGTGCTCTATGAAATGTGAAGTTAACTTTAGTCATGAACATCAGATCCTGTCAAGCAGAACTGAATCCTCGCAGAAGATGCATATTTCACTCCTGTGGCTAGTGCTCCTGGTTCAGAAAACCTTCTAGCTGAACTAATAGCATTAAAAAAAAATACTGTTTTCCAGGTAAGAAACTTAATATCAACTCTGTCAAGTTATTCAAACTGTGGTTTGGTTAATGCCTGAAGAACTACATGAGGGTACCAATTAGGGTATCTGTGAACTGTGGGAAGTTTAATAAGAGAAGCTGTTCTCAAAACTTTATATATACACCCTCTCTCTCACACACACACATATATATGAATGATTAGACAGTTTCTGGGACAGTATGATTGGAAGAGCTGATGTCCAGTAGGTGCCTTTCAATATCCACATGTGAAGGTTTAATCCTGGATATGGTATTTGACCTTGAGTTAAGAGATCTTTGTGATTGGAAGACGAACTGGTTTCGTGACATCTGGAAGATCTCTGGAAACCCTGCCCTTCTGAAGTCACGAGAGACGAGACCGGAGCATCTACATGAGGGATCTGGAGTTTGGCTATTGGGAGCCACAAACATGCTTCCCGTCACCCTAAGCTGGCATCCAACCTTATGTGGAACTTCAACAGGGCCTAAATCAGGCAATCCTCTACAACTGGCAGCAAAAACCACCATTCAAAGAGGTTTGATTTAATCAGTGTATGTCAGAACAGATTATTTATGTGTACCATCTGTTTTTTGATACAGCTAGAAGAACTACTGTAGGCTCCTGGCATGAAATGGTGTTCATGCCAAACGATTAACTGAAACAGATCAGGCAGTGTAGATGCACCAGTAACACTAGGTCCAATAACTGGGAACAACCTACCTGCTCGAGGGTGTTCTTCATGGATCTTACCCTTTGCTTGGTCAGGTAGACTGGTCAGCGATGTGTCTACAACCACTCCAAAGTGATGCAGGTTCTGAAATGGAACTAGGTAGTTCTTTTCGTAAATTACCAGAAAAACATGTCTGGATAGGAAAGAAATCACAACTCGACATCTTATATATATCCTATGGGAGAGAATGAGATCTATCAGGACATTTGAAATTATGGGTCTATATGAAGGTCCCACTGTTTTCAAGACGTGTCTATCTGTGTAGTGCGTGTCACAGAAGAAAACAACAGACTGAATGGTAGAACCTTGTATGGAAAGGTTGGTAAGATATTTGTGATAACGTGGTAGCTTGGGCTGTGGGCAGGAGACCACTACCCAAAAAACAGGAACACACAAAAATCTTGGAGGAGACGTGTCTCCAGACTTGTCTGGATAATCTCCCATCTGAACCTGTGATTATTATAACTCAATTGTTATTAGATAGATAGTATAGTGTTGTTGTTGATGTTTTTATGGCCTCAATATCAATCAGACATTTTGTGACTTTTATATCAATCTATGTTTGTTTGCCTTCCTCTACCTTAAGGAGGCAATGAAAAGTCATATGAATGGTATAGAAAAATATATCAAAGTATATTTTAACAAACAGCTTCATTTCATTTATATACCGCTTCATACCCTTAAGGAGTGTCTAAGCGGTTTACAATTGTAAGCTATTTGCCCCTCAACAATCTGGGTACTCATTTTAGCGACCTCGGAAGGATGCAAGCCTGAGTTGAGCTTCAGCCCTTTGCTGGTCTTGAACTCGCCACCTTATGGTTTTGAGTGAGTGGCTGCAGTACAGGCATTTAACCACTGCGCCACCAGGGCTGACATTTAAGGATGTTGAGGTCTTCTTATTATTCCTAGTCTCAGCCAAGAGACTTTATTCCAAACAATTTGTCCCCATTAAGTGGTGAGAATCTTAGATATTTTTTGTAATGGGCATTTTTATGTGTCAGTTCTTTAGTCAAAGTCTGTCCTTGAACTGGTCTTGGATTACATCCAATCTCATTTAGGCTAGTGTCTCCAGACATAGCCACTACCTTTAACCATAGTTAATACCCTGATAGTACTTTATTTTGACCTTAAGTGTTTGTTTGTTTGTTTGACAAGTGGGCTAGGCCACACATGTTTAGCCCCAGAAAAAAAGGAAATAGCAGACACCTTAGTTGAGCATAAACTCTGGCAGCCACAAGTGGCATCTGTTGATTCTCATGACAAAGAGGGCTGAGATGTAACCATATATATGTAAACAGCTATTGGATTTAGAATCACAATAATAAATTATGGAGGCCTTGTTAATATCCTCATAAAATCTGCATGAAATGGAGTATTTGGTGTTGAAGGCCCAGGCTTGGAGGAGGGAGGAATATCCTTCCCTGAGGAAATCAGGATGGATCATCTTCTAGCTTCAACTGGTCAGAGTTGACATTAAATTCCAATATATAAGTTGTTTTGTACAATAATACCATAAAACAAGTACAGTAATAATAAACAAATACAGTAATAATGAAGGATCATCAGTCCCCAAACATCTAACAGATTTCAGGAGCTTTCAGGAGGTACTGAAAGGCCCTCATCTTTATTTTTTATTTTTAACTCTTTTTCAGATCACATTCCTCTTCTGAGGAGTGAACTATAGGTATTATTTTCCTTTGTTTTACAAAAGGCATATTAGTTAGCAGAAGCAGCAGGCCTTTCCTTTTCTGCCTAGCTGCCCTTAATCAAAATGGCTGCCACACCTTCAGTTCCAGCTTTGCCTATTATTTTTAAAAAGGCAAGCACAATAAATAAATGTCTTTTTGGCCAAATTCTCCCAAGGAGAGATTGACACCTTAGACCAGGGGACAATGGGGCAGAAGCAGACTCCCTGCACCTGGAAATCCTTTTGTTAATCCTCTCTGATCCCTTCAGTCTGAGTGGATCTTGGAGGAAGGAGAGGAGAAGGCAGTTGGTGAGTAAAGGAGAGTTAGGAAAACACGACCTGACGGAGCGAAGGCAGGAACTAGACTGGGCAAACAAGGGGGATGGATTCCCCTGGTGGACACGCCCAAAAGTCATAGTCCTGCCTGATTGGAGCAAACAGGGGGAACCAACCCTCATGAAGGATGGCTCCGCCCTCAACGCTGGAAAATCCCTTATTTATTTCCGTATCTCAAACTAACATTTCCCATGTCACCTGATATAAGCTGGGAAGGTAATATGAGCAGCAGGTTCTTTTCAGTGGTGGTACGGTTTCTTAAACACAAACAAGTGGGTCCTTGAACAGATCAAGCCTGAAACCTCCTTGGAAGCTAAGATAATCGAGTTGAGGCTGTCATACTTTGGCCACATCATAAGAAGGCATGAATCATTGTAAAAGACAATGATGCTGGGGAAGGTAGCAGCAGAAAGAGAGGACGAGCACTTGCTAGTCTGAACCCAGGAATTTACAGGCAGTGGAGGATGGTGGGATTGGAAGTGGCTTATCCACATAGGTTGGGATCAACTCAAGGGTGGTTAACAACAACAGCAACAAATAGTTTTTTGTGGCATTCCTGTAATTAATTTGCTGGTAACATTGACGAAGACTGACAAAAACATTTACTTAGGTAGGAGAGCTGGTAATGTCATCTAATTGCTACTTCATTTATTTATAAATCAATTTTAGTATGTCTTCAAAAGTAATTATTACCCGATTAATTTAGAGCAGGAATGTGGTTTATCTTGTTGTTGTTAACTGCTGTTGGGTTGACCTCAACTCATGACAGCCCCATGGATGAGAGACCTCCAAACCCCTGCTCTCCTTAAGACTTGTAGGTTCATTCCCATGACCTCCCAGATTGAGTCCAGCCCTCCTGTCTTTCTGATATCCTCCTCCTTTCCTAGCACTTTTCTAGTGAATCTTCTCTTTATGTAGCTGAAGGTACAAGAGCCTCAATTTAGTCATCTTGGCTTCCAGGGAGATTTCAGCTTTGATCTGTTTTAGGAACTGTTTGTCTTTTTGGCCATCCACAGGAACCTCAGCAGTCTTCCATTAATTTCAAAGAGGATGTGCTTGATGTTGTCTGGTTAGTATCCTTAGTAGTTATCAACTGCTGCTTGTTTTCAGATTTTGATGTTTTGTTTTAATGACTAGATTGTACGGGATATAATTAAATGCTTCACAAATGAAATGCCAGGGACAAATGTGATTTGCAAGTGTACAAGGTGGAAACTCCTGTTGTCAGAGTCAATCAGTCCTGCCATTTTATGGTTTTTAATTGTTACTTTTGTGACTTATGATTTTTAAAGCCATCTTTCCTACTCTACTATCAATAAATTAGAGATGTACATTTTCATTTATTTAATTCTCACATGCAAGAATGAATAATTCCAAAGGATTACTCCTCGCTGGATGAGGATATGAGTTGTGTGCATTTATGATGACTTTTGGGGACCTTCTGCCAAAAATAGTATTGTTTGTGCAAATAAAACTTATGTAGAAATTCATGATCTGTTAAAAACTTGGCAATTATTGCTCAGTTCTAAATGGCTGTCTCAATGGGTAAAGATGTCCTTTCTTATCAAGGATGGGAAAATTGACAATTATTATTTACATCTCTGCTATAAATATTCACAGAAAAGAACTAGAGAGAAATCTTTATTGAGGCTGTAGCACCAGAACTAAAATAGGAAGAAATCATGATTAACATGTTATGGTTGTTATTGATTGTTGTCTTGCCTTCAAGTCATTTCTGACTTATATCAACCCTAAGGCACACCTATCACAGCCTTTTGTTGGCAAAATTTGTTCAGAGGGGTTTTGCCTTTGCCTTCCTTTGAGGCTGAGAGAGAGTGACTTGCCCAAGATCACCCAGTTGGTTTCCATGCCTGATTCAAACCCTGGTCTCCAGAGTCATAGTCTTACGCTTAAGCTACTACACCATGCTGGCTCTCATTAACATGTGCTGAGTGTTCAATGTGCCATTTTTTATTGGTCACTCTCATTATATTTGCTTGGCCTTTCCTTTCGTTTCCAGTGTGAGAAGCGTTAAGGCATGCGGAGCATCTCCCTTTGGTTTGCACTTGGAGCAGTTAGTGGGGAGGGGGGTTCCTGGCGCTCATTTTCCTTTTCATTATCAGTGGCATCCGTGCTTTGGAGGCATTTAACTTGTTTATTGAATTAATTAGCTGTTGTTTTTAATCAGGGCCGTTGAAATTGTTGTTGGTCTGAATGGGTTTTTTTTAAATCACACTGGCCTGATTGACCCTTTTTTGTTCTTCTTTTTCTTTTGCTTTTCCCTCTGTCTTTCTACTGGGCTGCTCCAGGAGCCATGGCTAACCATCTTATAACCAATGCTCTTCTTCGTCCTCATGGCACTAACAACCCTTATAACACATTGCTCGGGGAATCGGCCGTCTATAACAACCCTTCTGTCAGCATGTACAACACACCAGGTGTGATGGAGTTTCTCTCATTTTTCTAGTGAGAATCCCATTTTATTTGGCTTTTATAAGCACAATTTTTCTCTTTTTTTCCTTTTATTCTCCCCCCGCCACCACCACCATTTTTTTCTGAGCACAAATAATTATTTTCTCACTCATTTCAGAACACTTTTACATTTTCTCAGGCTTTTCTTCAAAGGATCTAAATTAATTTTTAATTCTGCCCATTAATCAAATCTATTTAGATGTGTGGTGCTTCATTTTAGTAGTTTTTATGTTTTTTCAGTATATGTTTTGTCACTTGTATCCATTTATCCTTCATATATTTCTTTGTCAAATCATTCATTTAAGAAACAGGAATGCTGTTCAAGGTAAGTAATATTGAAAAAGCTTGTTAACCCAAACACTCTTGATTTTTAACATTCAGAATAAAGTTAGGTTAGTGAAGAATATGTCCCTGTTGTCTCCCCAAACTCCCAATTTTTAATGAAGTAAGGCTAGCAATTCAGTTTGTGTCATTGGGTTTAAATGTCACTTAATAGGGCTTAAATTAGTCATAAAATACTGATTTCAGTAGAAAAAGTGTAACTGCCTTTAGTTGGATGGGAGAGAGGAGCCACATTACACACTATAAACTGAATGGAGTTATTTATCCCATAAACTTGTAGAACAATGCAAAGAACCACAGGTGTGAAATTTAGATTGTGGAAATCTCCTCTCTCAAAGATATTAGAGTATACAAATAATACCTTCTCTGAGCTGTGTAGTCTTCTGCTGTGAAATGCTGAATGGGTTCATTAGTCTTTCAAGCTAAGAGACAAAAACATGTTAATCTGACTTTATTTTTCCAGCAAACATTTAATGTCTTGCAATACATATTATGCCTTGCTCTATATTCAGTCAAGTGAAAAGGCTGGTATAGAACACAAACTGCCATGGAACATATCCAATATAGATCATGGAAGTTTTTATGTAAATAATTAATCATGCCTGTACTTACCCTTAATTTAAAAAAAAAAAAAAAAAGGTTGCCATACCAGACAGTAATAGTGAGAATTATACTTTACATTTCCCATAACCCTAAAGTCTATGAATACTCAGTTCTACCAAAAAAAAATTACTGTGTGTTGCACATATTCTGTGGTGCTTATGACAAGATGTTGCCATTATATAATTATGTCCTATCATATGGATCAGATCCAGACTAAGATTATTGCCTTTGGTTCTTATTGAAATAAATGAGATTTAAATAATGAGTAACTTGATTTCAGCTAACAGCACAATCCTATACTATTTACTCAGAAATCCTACAGACTTCTTTACAGACTAGCATGTACAGTGTAAGTGGACATGTCATGTTGGTTCAGTTTTGTTAAAATGTGTTTGTTTGCATCATGGCTTATTCTCTCCTGACTGGCACCTTATCCCATTGATTGTGCAAACATAGTCCATGTTTTTCATTAAAACCCAAACTGCAAATAAAAATGGCACATGGTCACTGGAAATAAAGTGAGTGGCATTATAGTTTTCATTCAGTCAATAAAGATTGTAAAGGACTTAAAGAAATCAACTGTTTATTTCACTCACATTGTTTCAATTGCACATATGCCATAGATAAATCCAGATTGTGAAGTAAATCAGACTGTAAAGTAAATAAGTATTGTATAAATGTACACAAGTCAGCATGGATTTCTCTGGCTATTGACATCTGATAGCGTACCTTATTGTGCTTTGCAGATGAGTTTATAAAGCGGAGGATCAGATAATTTTCTTAGTGGATTTTGCCAACTGATTATCATGAGATCAGAAGTGAGATCATAAAGTTAAATGATAATGGTGAGCCTACTGTATAATATTCCTACAACAATTATTTCTGGCCTTGTGGCTATAGAAAACCTGAATTGTTTTCAAAATCGCCAAAGTAAGGTACTAGTTGTTTCAGTTCATTTAAGATGTAATCCATGGTGATTTTCAGTCTGAACAGATCAAACTAAGGTGGGCAACACAACACAGAAATTATATGCGGCCCCCGATAATTGTTTGTGGAGCTAGGCATCTAAAATTTTGCCTTGTTGACAAAATCCAGCAGTGTTCTTCCTCTCTGCCCATCTTGTTGACAAGCAGATCCATTCTTCTCGAAACCTCCTAGAAACATGAACTGTATTGACATGTTAAAGGCAAAATGGAAGCTGTGAAATAAAGGTGCTGCTTTCTGCTCTGTAGTGCCACTAAATTTTGATGGTAAAATCAGTACAGTGTGAACCACCGTAAGAATTTGGCCACAGGACCCGCAGAAGTTACTACATGAAGAAGCATGTAAACTAAGAAGTCTTCTCCATGACTAGATATTGATGTAATTAATCCATCGCCTTCTTGGGACATAAGTGGGTGTGAAAATGATAGCATGAATTGCAATGGAGCATGGAAAATAGTCTCATACATGAGAGAACCAACCGGAAGTGAGGACTTGCTTTTCAAAGTGTTCCATGTAAAAGTTTGCTATCACAGGGCTCAGAGGGCTTCCCATGGCTACTCCATCTCTCTGTTCATAGAATCCATTGTCCTACTGGAAGTAGCTAATGGTGAGGCAATGTTCAAACAGGGCTGTGATGTCTTCCATGGAAAGCCCTCTGAAAGTCACCCAGGATCACGGTTTTTCCCAAAAGACAATGGACCACCAATTAAGCAGAAACAAATCCTCCTTGCATATGCTCCCACCCTGCAGGCCTTGCCATTCAACAAGAGAACAATACTGTACACAGATTAACATGTAAATCACTCCTCCTAATCTAGAGTCCCACATAGCCTGAAAAACCCACAAAAAACTATGGATGCTGGCCATGAAAGCCTTTGACTTCACCGAGAGGGGATGGTGGACTGCTGGTACCTCCTGATTTTTGCCCAGCTTCCCATGCAACCTCCTGGTGCTGGGGATGGCGGGGGGGGGGGGATATTGGGGAAACAGCCAGGCCTGTCCAATCTGACCCCCTCGGATATGGGGAGAGTGAGGGGGAGCCAGCATAGGAAGGACCCCCAATCATCCCTCCCAGTTTCTTGCAGTGTGAGCTTCCCACTCTGCCTCTGGAGACTTGCTTCTCCCACAAGAACTTTTCAAAAACTGTGTAGTTTTCAAAAACATCTGAAAGTGGAGAGAATTAAATTATTTGTTCTATCTTGTAGGAGTGAATAAGTTGACACAGCACATGCCTCCTCCCTACTCTGTGGACTCTTTCATACGGGAGGAATTTCTCCCAACTTCGAATGGAGCCAATGTGAATTCACGTGAATTTGCTAGTTTAGCAAATTCACGTGAATCCCCATTGCATTCGGAAGGCGTTCGGAATGACTTCCCATTACCCGAAAATAACCCCCCCTTGCCCGAAATTGCGTGAGAAGCTTTAATTTGCAATAACATGAAACCCATGATTGCATTCGGAGTGACTTCGCTTTTGCCCGAAATTGCGTGAGAAGCTCTAATTCGCAATAACGTGAAACCCCGTGATTGCGTTCGGATTGCCCTTGGATTATACTTCCAATTTCCCACATCTGAAAGAGTCCTCTGATACATTTCAGAAAACCAGCAATGTCCCTCCCTGTTCCCTCCCAGTAGAAAGACCTCCCTGACTGGTGCCAAGTTCTGTTCATCATAATATGTTTGCAGAGATAACTGGTCAAACAAAAGGCAGAACAAAATTAGAAAGTCCACGTTCCAGTACCTGAGCTAAGTAGCCAAAGAGAGCCAACAGCATCCAATCCATTCAAAGGCTGCCAGCAGATCAGAAGAGAAGGAGGGGTTACATTTGCCCCAATTTCCATATTGATATTTCTATGTTTCTGGGCTTCCTGAGCACCCCAGAGATGTTTCTAGAAAGTAAAACTGGTAGGATGTCTAAGGTGGGATGAGGATGGTGGTTTCAGTTGTGGGAGGTCAGGCATGTAGGGTGCTGATGCTGCTTTCCATTTAAGGAGGTCCTGATTGGTATTGGCCTGTTAGGATTCCTCCTTTCCCTGGGGTGTTCCTTTTCAAGGGGACATTTGTGCTTTAATAGATTTGATTGTGTTATATCTACTTTATAACTTCTTTGGTCTCTTTTGTCACACCTCTTGTAGAAAAGTGACACCCACATAACCTCCACCTATTCCAAGTTGGCAAGGACAGTCCTGATTAATTCTTTGCCATTGCACTTTTTCAGCTGCTTTTAAAACATTCCAAATTCTCTTCCCCTTTGCCCTCAGTTCACTTTTGTTGCTTCAGAGTTCAAAAGCAAAAGTAGCTTGCACTCCATTAATTTAGCAGCTAGAGAAGGAGAGGAAGGGGCAGAATCGTGCCCTTTCCAGTAGACTCAAATAAAAGCAAACTGCTGCAGCCTTTCCTAACTTTTGGCCTCTTGATCATACTTCGATACTGTTAGCCACACATATTCCACTTTTCACCTGTGAAATATTGATGGTATACACTTATATATTCAATTCAATATATATTCCAGTCTCCAAAAAAGGAAACACCAGGGAGTGTAGCAACCATTACACTACTACACTGATCTCTCATGAATGCAAAGTGATGCTCAATATTTTATAAGAACGGCTTGTACAATATATGGAGCAAGAAGTGCCAAATGCTGGATTCAAAGATGGAAGAACTACTAGGGATTAAACATAATGAAACATACCAAAGAATATTAGAAGAAATGTGCTTTATAGATTACAGCAAAGCCTTTCACTGTATAGATCATGAGAAATTATAGTTCACTCTAAAACAAGAAAATGATTATCCTGTTCTTCAGATATGATGTCACTGTCAGGACACAATACTGAGAAACAAAATGGTTTCCAACTGGCAAGAGATAAGATAAAACATTATCATATCTTACATTATTTTACATTTATCTTACATTTTATCACTGGAGCTGCTTAATCCATATGCAGAACATATTCTACAAAGAACAGGATTACACATAGAGGAAGCAGGCATGAAAAGGGGGGAAAGAACACCATATTACTTGCAGAAAACAGCAAAGACTTGGAATTACTACTGATGAAAATTAAGGAAGGAAGTGCAAAAGCAGGGATACAGCTGAATATTAAGAAGATAGGAATAATGACCAAAAATGATTTACATAACTTCAAAGTGTATGACGAAGACATTGAAATAGATAAAAATTTCTTATAACTTGGTTCAAAATCAAAATGGACACTTCATTCAAGAAGTCAGGAAATGACAAAGGCTTGGAAAGGTAGCAATAAAGGAACTAAAGTCCTCAAGTGTAAAGACACATTGTTAAATACCAAGGTTAGAATCACCCAGGCCATAGTATTTCCCATTTCTATGCATGGGTGTGAAAGATGGACAGTAAAGAACGCAGACAGGAAGAGAATCAACTCATCTCAAATGTGGTTCTGGAAGAGAGTTCTACATCTACCATGAAAAAAGACAAATATACTTAAAAGTAAATCAAGCCTGAACTCTCACCAGAACCAAAGATGACTAACGCAAGGTGTCATGCTTTAAACAGATTATGAGATGTTGTGACTCATTGGAATCATAGAATCATAGAGTGAGAAGAGACCTCAAGGGCCAACCAATCCAACCCCTTCTGCCATGGAGGTAGACACAATCAAAGCACCCTCGACAGTTGGCCATCCAGCCTCTGCTTAAAGACCTCCATAGAACTCCTTCTTTATCAGCCAGGCTCCGTTGAACAGCTCTTACTATTAGGAAGTTCTTCCTAATATTGAGGTAGAATCTCTTTTCCTGTAGTTTGAATGCATTGTTCCTAGTCCTATTCTCTGAAGTTGCAGAAAACAAACTTGCTTCATCTTCAGTAACACATCCTTTCAAATATCTAAGTATGGCTATCATGCCACCTTTCTCTTCTCCAGGCTAAACTTACTCAGCTCCCTAAATCACTTCTTACAAGGCATCGTTTTTCAGAACTTTCACCATTTTGGTTGCCCTCCTTTGGATATGCTCCTCCATCCTTTTAGAATTGTGGTGCCCAGAACCATACACAGTATTTCAGGTGAGGCCTTACCAAAGCAGAATAGAGTGGTACTATTACTTTCCTCGATCAAGGCTCAATACTTCTATTGATGTGGCCTAGAATTGCATTGGCTTTTTTAGGTGCTGTATCACACTGTTGACAAAACACCACTGGTCACTTCTCTCCAGAATGAGGAGGAGTAATTGATGAGCAGCCATTGGGTTTGGTCAGTCAAGCAGTTACAAATCCATCAAACAGTAGCATTGTCTAGCCCACATTTTACTAGCTTGTTTTCAAGAATGTCATGGGGAACCTTGTCAAAGGCATTACTGAAATCAAGATATGCTATATTCCACAGCATTCCTTTCATCTACCAAGCTTGTAACTTATCTCAAAAAAAGAGATAAGATTAGTCTGGCATGACTTGTTTTTGATAAACCCACGATAGTAAAATATATAAAAAACGATAACGGTCAGTACAGTGGAAGACAGAAGGAAAAGAGGAAGACTGCATTACAGGTGGATTGACACAATTTAAGGAAGCCATAGCCCCTCAGTTTGGAAGACCTGAGATTGGAAGTTGCTGACTGAAGATCTTAGAGGGCTCTCATTTGTAGGCTTGCCATAAGTTGAAGTTGACTTGATGGAAAATAACAAAGCATCATATTCATCATCCAGAGGTGCATCCTGGCAATACAGTCAAAAGGCTGGAGATGGAAAGAAATAAACACTTAGTTCAGGGCTGCTGCCTAGGGTTGTGATGACAGAGTTGTAGAAAGCTAATATTGGTAGCCACTTTATATATGTCCTTCTCTAGGAGAAGATTGGGTTGCCACCTATTAGATATAATGCAAGACTGGAATACATGTACATGTAAAAATAAAACCAGGCATATGTGTGTGTGTGTGTGTGAGAGAGAGAGAGAGAGAGAGAGAGAGAGAGATCAGGACTGCAATACTCATGGAGAAAAATCTTCCATCCCCAGCTATAATCCCAATAGAAATTCTCATCCCAGTTGCATTTAGCCTTAGAAATAACCCTTAAAACAGGAACAAGGAACTTTTTTCAGCCCATGAGACAAACTAATTGGATGTTGAGGGACCCCATCCTCAAAGTGGTTCAGGGACCCCTGCAGATATGCATGTGCATCCCACGCCTAAATTCCACAACGAAAAACACAAATGTGTGTACATGCAACACGCACTCATTGCATTCATGCACATCTGCGCCTTTCCCAGCCCCCCCTTCTCAGCTTATCTAGTGTGGCATCAGACATTTTCCAGAGGAACAGAGTCCCTGTCAGGAAAGTGTTTGCCTCTGCTCTATTGCACACTGGAAATAAGCCTTTTTTCACAGCCACAATGTGGAAAGAAGGAGCATTTCTTGGTGCGGGGAGGAGAAAATAGGTCAAATGCATTTTGGAGGCAGAAATAAACCTTTTGTTTTCCCTGAATGGGAAAGAAGAAAGGGCCTGGGACCCACAAGAGAAGGTAGGAAGAGGAAGCCTTGGGCCTTCATGAGAGCAGCATAATGGAAGTTCCTCACTCAGAAAAAGTTTCTGTTGGTGCCCTTGCCTTCTGTTACCTCTATGTAGAAAAATAACAACATCCCTTGCAATGGTAACTGTAAATCATACTCATACAAACTCTCCAGCAGCACAAACAATACTTGCTATTGCTGACTTCTGCCATGTCCTTTATTGCAATAGATACCACTTGTAGAAGAGGTAATTTTTTTATTATTTATTTAACCTTTTCATTTCTTTGTTTGCTTCCTTCAGCACAAAGAATTTTACCTGTTTCAAAAACATGCAACCACCTTGTTTGTAACAGTGCAGTTTGTCAAATGTTTTCCCTGCCCTAATTCAAAAATCACTGTGAGTGAAATAGTCATTCTTGGAGTTCACTTCATTCAAGACAAGGAATAGTAATACATCCCTGGAAATAGTTCTTAATTTTTCAGGTTGGATGTTCTTAGCTGCTGTCTTTGTGTACTTCAGTAAGGCCTCATACATATGGTTTGATGTGGTAATGTGAATGCTTGTTCACAGAAACATAGAAGCTTAATTTTAATTTGTCTAGTATTTAACATGCAGTCCATCAGATGTGTCCTTCAAGGATATGACATGCATTAAGTTGTGGGCAAACTTCAAATCACTGTTACTGACTTTATCACTGTAAGTTTTGTCACTGTGATATGGATTGTCCTCTTCTACATATTTCTGGCAAGATGTAGAGCTACACTTTCTCGCATTTCCAGAGGGACAGTTGCCTTAGTCCATTGCAACAAAAACAATTAAAAATCTTGCAGCATTTAAATAGCTAATTAAGGTGGCATAAGCTTTCATTAACTGTAGCAGATGCACTGTTGGGAACAGAATGGGTGGGGGTGGTATTGTAAACTAAGGTCAGAGAGAAATGAAATACATAAAGTACAGACAATGATAATTACCAAACTGACACTGGCCATTCACAAAACATTGACATCCTTTACCATTTTGAGCTTGTATGTAGAGAGATCTTGTAGCACCTTTGAGACTAACTGAAAGAAGTTGGCAGCATGCACTTTTGCAGACTTCACTTTACTTTCTCAGATGTTTTAGTCTATGAAAGTGCATGCTGCCAACTTCTTTCTTTCAGTTAGTCTCAAAGGTACTACTGTGCAAGATCTCTCTACATACTGATTCTACTAACTGATTCTACTGCAGACTAACACTGCAATATCTTTGAATTGTCTTTTGAGCTTATTGATACGTGCTGTTGATTTTGTTGTATACCTTCAAATTGTTTCTAACAGGTGACCCTATCATTTCTGGGGCTGAGAGAGTGTGACTTGCCCAAGGTGACCCAATGAGTTTCCATGGCTGAGCAGGGAATCTAACCATGATCTCCAGAGTTGTAGTTCAATACTCAAACCACTACACTATGCTAGCTCTCCCGTTGACATGTGTAGTGTGATTAATACAACCACACACACACCAAGTGATGGACAATAGAATTAAACACTCTGAAGAACTGTATTTCTGCTACCCTATACTGTATTGCAAAAATGATACAAGACTTAGACTAGAAAGCATAATACTAAATGAATGTTTTTTAAAAATGAATTTGTGAAAGGCAGTGTACAAATTCAATATTTGCCAGCATTTTAGAACATATGTCTAGTCATATCATAGTGGCCTTGGCAGTTTGTTTGAATATTTGTAGTAAGGTGTAAGACAAATAACACCCTTATAGCCATTTTTGGTATCTAAACTTACGGGGTCCAGAACCTCAGCATTTATGCACTTGTGGGGATCGATTAAAACTTTCCATGCTCATTGCCCTGCACAAATGTTGCACCTTTCGATTCCATTGTTGTCTGTTAATTTATGATATCTGAAAATAAGCAATATTTATTAAAATGTTGACATAGAGTGACAGGGGCTTTACAGACCGCCCAAAAAGGGCAGTCCGGAGCCACCTCATTTTCCTGTGCACCTTTGACACAGCAACCAGACAGATCATCACAGGTGCGCAAAAAAAAAAGGAGCCAAAAAACCCGGCTCCTTTTTGCATTGCACCTGCAATGCAAAAAGTGTCATAGGGCACATCCATTACATCGTAGGTGTGCAGCTCTGTTTGGTTGCTGTGCACCTGCGACGTAATCGCTCTGCACGCCGTCTGTATGGTGCTGCAGAGCGAGGACGCCCTCGTCACGTGCTAGGGTTGTGGAGTGTCTATTGGCTTCGCACCCGGGCAACCCTAGCACATGACGAAGGTGCCCTAAAGTGTCCGTCTTTATCGGGCCCCAGAGTTTAAAAAAAACCCTATATTCCTTCTGCAATAAAAATTCCAAAGGTCTTCTACACTGGTAATTCTGATAATACAGAGGTACACACATATTTTAAAAGATAGAAATTATTTATGCAAATTGGCCTGGATCCTAAGCAGCACAAGCAGAAGGATGTTCATGCAAGAAGACTTTGCTGTCCTTTCCCCTTCCAATTGCTTCTAGTCCTCCAAACCAAGGTTAGGGAACTCTTGTGGGATGAGGCAGGGGTTTCAGAAGGGAGCTGTTGGGAATGGTGTATGAAGCTTTGGAGCCGTGCAGTGGGCCAGAGAGAAAGGAGATGTAGATGGAGGTTTCTTATAGGAGCTCCTTTCAGCTCACACTGCTCAGGAGCCAAGCCAATAAGTATTATACTGGAAACAAACATCACTAGTAATGTCATTATCTACTAAGTAGCCAAAAATCCATATGATGTAACCAACATAATGAGAAGAAAAATGATGCACATATTGCCTGTTTGCCTTTTAAAAGACCTATTCTTATAGCTCAAATATATGTCTGTATGCATGGATGTGCCTTCAAATCCTGTTGATTTATGATGAACCTATTAACTCCATAGGAATATAAATCACCAACAAACATCAGGTGCTGTGGGCTATATTTCAGAGGAAGGAACTGGCAAAGCCACCTCTGAGATTCCTTGTTTAAGAAAACCCAATGAAATTCATGGGGTTGCCAAAAGTAACTTGGCCACTATAGAATCCTAGAGTTGAAAGAGACCAAGGGCCATCCAGCCCTGCATAAACTCTCAATCAAAGCACCCCCAACAGATGGTCATCCAGCCTGTTTAAATACTTCCCAAGAAGGAGACTCCACCACTCTCCCAGGGAACTATGTATTCCCCTGTCAAACAGCTCTTACTGTCAGGAAGTTCCTCCTAATGGAATCTTTTTTCCTGTAGCTTGCATCCATTGTTCTGGGTCCTATTCTCTGGAGCAGCAGAAAATAAGCTTGCTCCATCCTCAATATGACACTCCTTCAAATACTTAAACAAGACTATCATATCATCTCTTAAACTCATCTTCTTCAACCTAAACATACCCAGCTCCCTAAGTTGCTCCTCATAGGACATGGTTTCCAGACATTTCACCATTAAAAGGGCATGAATGTATACATATAGGCAAGCTAATAAAAATAAACACAATGGGGCAGTACAGACTGCCCAAAAGGGGCGGTCTGTAGCCGTCCCAAGAAGCAGTGAGATGGGGCCAAACTGCTGCACCCCACTTCCCTCAGCGGTGCTGAGGGGAGAAAGGGGCTGCTGCCACGGCCCCTTTCTCGCCGGGTCTTTGGTGCGGCTGTTTGAAGGCCACACCAAACACCCAGAAGCAAAAAGGAGCTCAGTTTTTGAGCTCCTTTTTTGCACCGCGGGAAGGGCGCGTTTGGCGCCCTCCCACAGCGTGTTTTCATGGTGCACGCAGCATTTCTAAGCATTGCGCTCGCCATGACAACATCATGGCGTGCCTGTATGGATGCCGCCATTTTTAAATGGCAGCGCCCATACGCTTTAGGGTTAGGGAGGGTGTGGACGTTGCACCCTCCCTAACCCTAAACGCGCACTAAAGAGCCCTAAAGGCGCTCTTTTGTGCGTGTCTAGATCAGGCCAACATGCTTTTAATATTAAATAGTACCCCTTCCCATGCAAGTCATAGAGATAATGAATTTGGTTCAAAGCTGATATTTGGCAAATGCCTGCAAACAGAGAAGCCTCGTAAGCTGGTGCCAAAAGGATGGTAAGGCCAGGAGAGCCTGGCTGCTGTGGAGGGGCGTCTGTAGAAATGGCCACTGCCCTCCAGTCCTCCTGAGAAGAGGGAAAGGCCTCCCTGGAAAGCTCCGGCAAAGCCTCTTCTCTGGACCCAGTTGGGTACCAAGGGATGGAGGGCACTTTCATGCCATTAGGCCCTGAGGGAGGGAGAGCAGAGCATCTAGTGACGTGGACATAGAAAAACAAATGCTGCATGTTAGCCACAGTGCTCAGGAACTCATTGTGCAGAAAAGGAAAACTGAGGAGACACGGCTCTCATGTCTACAAAAGGGAAGGTGGGAGGGAGGCTGCTTGACCACATAAAAGGCATCTTTTCCGTCCGGGGGGGGGGCTGCAGCACAAAAAAGGAGATAAAAATGTGGGGGGGAGGGGGTCTCCTTGACACACACGACAACGCAACACCACTTCATTCTGTGGTCCCGGTGTGACGTACTTCTGAGTAGACATGGCTAGGATTGTGCTGTGAAATCAAGTCCCTGATTTTAAAAAAAAGCCCAAGAGGGATCCCCTCTCAAGTCAGTTGGTCAGCTACTCACAGGCTACTACTTCCTGAGGGACCGAATGGGGCTGGGTCACTTTCCGGCCATGCTGGACCTAGCAACCCACAGGAGATGGGGATACCACTCTCAACACCTTAGACCTTGTATCAAGGCTTTTCCTCTTTCACACTACAGCCATATTTTTTACCACACAACCTGGCCCTAGGAGAAGCCTTTTTTCAAAACAGGAATTCACCGGAAGCCACTTTTGCTTTACCTCTGGTTTTAAAAAAAATGCCTCTCCTGGGCTTAAAATGGCCTAGGGGACATAGCGTGGTGGAAATGCCCCCCAGGGCCCTCCATCAAGCCTTTGCAGGAGATCCTGAGGGACACAAAAAAACCGCCCTGAATTAGCAGTTGTAGGAAGGGGCAGAAGCTATTTCTCTCTCCTACACTTCAACATTTCACAGATGAAAGCCGGTGGCAAGACAGATGGCCCAACAATATCAGAGTGTGGTCAAGATGGCAAAGGTTGCTAATAAGGAGGGAGAGACAAGCTAGGAGGGGCTGCAGCAGTTTGCTTTTGCCTGAGCTGGCAGGGAAGGGCCAGGCTCTGCTCCGGAGCCCTCTGCTCTCTGCAAGTGTAACTGTACAAAAACTCTTTAAAAATGCATGGCATCTGACAAACATTAGGTACAAATGTCTCACATGAGCACCTTCGTGTTTCATGTGGTGAAACATTCATTCAGTACAGATTTACTGTACATACTCAACTATAAATTGACCTCATGTACAAGTTGAGAGCAAGTTTCGGGGCTACAATTATGGATTTTGATATGACCCACAGAAAAGTCAAGGATAAAACTTAGGGACATATAGCAAAGGATCTAAAGGATGAAGGAAAGGAAAACAATGTCAAAGAACTTACAAAATTCCAGCACACATAGCTCTTTGTTCTCTCTCTTAAGGCTGGATGGATGAGAGAGTATAGGGGACCAGTGTTTCCAAGACAGATTATAGTCTTGCTTTTCACCAAGGGATGGTTCTTCTTTTATTTAAGAGTTAACAAACAACAAATTTATTTATACCCCACCTCTGCAATGAGATCAAGGCAGCTTACAACAGTATTAAAAACATTAAAATACTGTACAATGAAATAGAATGCTCCATAAACCTATCCACCCACCCACCATAACCAATAATCACACCAATAAACAATAACAATAAAAAATACGATTTTTTTATTGTTAAGATTATTAAAAAGGACAAGACAGGGTAGTCAGTGGGAGGTGACTGAGATGCTAATCTGGGAAGGCCTGTCGGAAGAGATCTAGTTTGACCGCCTTTTTAAAGCTGTCAAGATTAATAATATAGCGTGTCTCCTCCGGCAGACCATTCCATAAAATACTTATATTGGTCTGTGGATAAGTCGACTCACATTTTTGGGTCCGTTTTTGACCTAAATTTCTAGACTTATACATGAGTATATATAGTATGTCAGACATGGTAAATACATATGGTATTTTCAACTTTGGCATTAATTGCATGAAGTGCTTCTCCAAGGTGACTGTGGTGAATCCAGCCAAATGAAGTTGCGCTGCAGAAATAATGGAGTTTGACACCACTTTGATTGTCATGGCTGAATGCTATGGATACCTGGGATTCGTAGTTTGTTATGACACCAGAGGTCCCTGACAGAGAAGGCTAAGTTTCTCACAAAGCTATAGATCCCAAAATCCCACAACATCGAGTGAGGGCAGCTAAAGCGGAGCCAAACTGCATTAATTCCGCAGTGCAGATGCAGCCTTAGAGGAGTTTCTTATTCCCAGGAGAAAAGAATAGCGACTCATGCCTTTAGAATGGCACCATCCAGTTCTCTTTACAAGCAAACAATCCAAGATGGACGTAGGAACCAGGGGGTACAGCCATAGTCTACTGCTGTTGTGGAGGCAGAAGCATGGCCTAGCCACATTAAAAAGCAGCAGCAGGAAGAATGGCTGTTCTGGCTGGGCCTTGAAGTTCCTCCAGGAATGGAGAACTCAGGAACCATAGACCCTGGACTGCCATCCGCTGGGATGACTCCGCCATTGGGCAATTGGAGCAGCTCTCTGTGGGGTTGAAAGTATCTACCCCATGAAAAATCCTAGGGAAACATGATATTGGAAGATAAAAATGTATGAAGGATCAGTTTCCTTTTGATTTAAAATATTTATATGCACATACTGAGTATAGTTTCCCAAAGTTTCCTACTACTAGGCTAAAGGGTATTTGTTGATCCAAAAGCCATTCTACTGATTGCTGTGGACTCTGCACAAAGACCTTAAAATGCTTGGCATAACTTTGGAAATGTTCTTCAGAATGCTAGTGTTCATTTGAGAGTACTTTGAATGCTGTATATGAAAAGAAAACTACAATAGGAACATCATGCTCATCTTTTAAGAAAAGAGAAGGGAATCAATCATGTTAACTTGGAATTGGATTTCAAGCACTAGTTATCATAACTGACAGTAAGTAAAAGCATTTTTAAGACTCGGAAAATACTTTAGGACACTGACATGGTGATTTACAGGTGCCAGTCTAATTTTGGATTTTGAAGATGGGTTTAAAATTACTGCATGTATTTATGTGACTAAAACATGTGACTAATGCCTTCAAGTAGGAATAGCCCATGTAATGTTACTTCATTCGCTTTTCAGGAACTGAAATGCTTTCTGTTAACACTTTTTTCTGCATATCATCAATTTGCTTTTGACTCATATTCTTCCTATTGTCGCTGTAAGCTTACTTGTTGTTTTTTCTTTCCTTTTCTTCATGCTGTCGTTTAGAGCCCTACAGAGAGACAAGTATGGGAGTAAAGCTAAACATTGCATATCAAATGTAATTTTTTTCAGTTCACTTTTTAATGCATCATATATCGATGATGTAGATATTTAAAACAGTTCATCTCTTAAAATGCAGAAATCAAGAATAAGACATATTTGATAAAAATTAATAGAGATTAGATAAGTCTATTTTGTCTCTTTTCATTTTGCCTTTCATCCAATCTGTTTCAGTTTTGTGTAACTGTGTATGAGAATGAAATTTATTTTTGGTTAAAACATCTTTGTCTGCAAAATCATGCTGTTTTCTCCTGTTGCTGTGGTACATTTCATGGGAGCTATAATTCATTTTCAATGCAAGGCAACCCTTAATTGTCCTAAATTAGTTGTTGTTGTTGTAGTAATTAACAACAACAATGGGAGCATCCCTCTAATAATTCCATGAAATGGTTAGCAGAAGAAAGAAGCAGCAATGGCTTGTGCATAGCCATAACCACAAAGTAACCCACAAGTATCTGTTGTTATATCCCTGTGGGTTGTTGCTGGGGATTTATACCACAACAATAAATGGCTTCATTCTACATCTGTGATGGCTATTTTTATCCATAGCGTTTTCTGCCTGTCTAAAACACAGATTAGATGTATATCCAGAAAAGTACTAAAATGTCAAGTAAAAATGACATTTTGGGGACAATTCAGCTATGATAAATCACAGTCTCTGCATGCAGAGACACTTTTCAGTCTTATGGTGACATGCCGCTTATACTGCCTCGCATATGCAGACTGAAATCACTGTGTTCAGAAGATACACAAACAGTGTATAAATAGTTTTTTCTTGCCGATGTGAATGGACAGCAAATGCTCAACAAATTGCTTTCCTCTTCCAAAAGCTTTGTCTGCTATTTCTGGCAACAGCATCTGAACTAAGAGGAAAGAACATATGGAAGCCTTAATCATGTCTCATATTTCCTGTGTTTGTAAAGGATTGCAATATGCATTAAAGAGACCCAGTTGGACCCTGAGCCTCTGAAGGCTAACTGTTGCCTCCCATAGAGTGTCCCACCTGGAGAAATCCAGTGTGTTGTTCCTTCAGCCCTTCCAACCCTGAGTATTCAAGATATGCGGGTTGTTGCAATGGCCACACTGAGCCGTATGACAGACAGAACCCAACAGGAACAGGATCAAAACACCTTTAGTAGGACCAGCTATCGTTCATAAAGCGCTAGACTCATTTTCTGAGTGTATTGGAATTTTTTCTCATGTAAAGCATGGTAGAACCCTGTCTACCTACAGCCTTAAGATAGTTTAGGAAGATTTTGTGCACTACTTTAAGTGCACTGAGTCTCTTAAGTCAAAGGAATAATGGTCATTCTCCCTTTGAAACCATAAAAGCCAAGATAGAAAAGACAAAAGAGCAAAAGTAAAAATATATATAACATGTCACATTTGTAAAAATGTTACACAAGTTTTAGTAATGTTTAAGAGTGATCAGACACATGAAGGACCAAGACAAGAGCTGTATGACTTTCTGCAGTGAACCAAAAGAGGTCTCAGCAGGTTCCTATTTGGTCTTGGGGCTCCCGCTGCACAGTGCTGGTTTGGACTGCAATTCCCAGAATCCTCAAGGTGATTGGTTTGGGAAGTCTGGAAGTTCTGTGAGTTGCAGCCAAAACCAGTCATGTTTTCAAGTTCTTACTATTGATTGCTGTCTGATTTCTGTTGGTACCAGGGTCCCCCCCCCTTTATATATATATATATATTCTTTGTCCTGATTTCAGTGGGGCTGACAATAATGCCACCAGCTCCAGGGGCTTCTCTGGGTAAGAAGATGATCAACCCCCTGAACATACAAACCAAAACATTTCCTTTTTGCCCTAACCACTGGTTGCCATAGCATTCTAGTGCCATCCAGAGAGGATCTTTGTACCTCTCTGCCCACAAGGTATCTTATGTCCCCTCAGGCACCATCTCAGAAACCCTAGGACTGTATCCTTACAATGCAATCCTATGCATGTCAACTCAGAAGTAAGTCTCGCCAAGTTCAAATGAAGGTTCTCTCAGGTAAGTGTGTATAGGATTGCAGCCTACATGCATAAAGTTAAATAAATCTGTTTATGTAATTGGCTATTAATGCTGTAATGACTTTCTAGAAACTTGAATAATCGAGGTTGAGTACATTAATATGCCACTTTGCAACAGTGAACCATTCCCCAAAAGGGCAAAAATAGGCATCATGTAAAAAGAATAAGATATGGCATCATAAAAATATTATAAAATCTAGAGATTTTAGTAGGATGAAGTCTATTTCAAACACTGTAGTTAAATGATACCATTATCCTTAATTAATACAAATGTAAAGCAAGAGTAAAAGTAAGTGACTAGTAGACCTTCCTCCTGGCCGTACATCAGATTGCAGCCCATCGACTTGAGGAGGGAGGCAATCCCATCCACACTTACTAGTAAGACCTGCTGAAATGTTGGGGACTTGTTAATAAGTGGGCATGGGCTTGTGTGTTGGACTGCTTATTGCTACCTTGGATTACTTAACTAAAATCCAGTTAGTTAAGAGCAACTGGATCCATTGGAGCTAGGTCTACTCTAGTTGGGGCAGACAATCAAATTTACACCTCAGTGACTCCTGTATATTGAATTTTTCAAGTTGTGAATTTTTTTTTCTTTTTAAGTTAATGCTGCCTATTAGGGCCAAATTCGGTAAAAATACCTAAAGGGTGTCCATGATCAGATCTCTCCCAGTTTCATTATGTCTTGAAATTCACAGCAGCTGCAGTGCCTCTGAGTCAGTCTGGAAGTGATGCTGTGGACGGGTTGCTTAATCCTTCCCACTGTACTGTTCTGCCAAAGACGGGAGTCCCCATCTCTGTAACGTGTTACTTGGGAAAACCACACAGGGACCAGGCAGATCAATGCAACACCAGCTGAGAAATGCAGTGGCTCTGCACAAGGGGGGCTGGGAGTAGAGACAAGTCAGCAAAATGCAGCAGGGGATGGGAGCTGACAGTCGTACAGGAAAGCAGAGTGGTGGCCTTTTCCCTTTCTGTCTGTCTGTCTTTTAACTTATAAAAGCCAGGCCCCCATGCTGCCTTGTAAAGAGATGTCTCAAATGTTCCCCTTCTCCTGAGCATTGCACGGGGGAAAGGCTGCCCTTCTGGACCTCTGGCACTGCCCCCCTCACCCTCCATTTACACCAGGGTTGTGTGATTTTTGCATGTCCAGGAAGACCTCAATCCACTGCAGGATGAGCCTTCCCCATGTCACCACCAGAATTTGAAGGCCAAACAGGAAAACCCTTTTTTACATGAGTGTTTCCTGCAGAGTCCAAAAGAGGTTCTGCTATGTTCTGCTGGGATCAGCTGCATGATTTGCCTCCTAGTCTTAGTGGTGGTAGAGTTGGGAAGAACGAGGGCTGGAAAAAGGTACTGTTGAGCCTCATTTAGTCCAGTGGCCACCAATGTTGTAGGAGTGCCCCCCCCGTACATATCTCCATGTTCTGTTGCTCACATGTGCTTGCCAGCCCTGCGCATCCCACATAAAGTTTCTGGTGCCCACTGCAAGAAGCTGTCCTTAGCCAGGCATCTTGAGGTGGTGGCAACACCTCCCGCTTTTCCCTGAAGCTGCCAGTTGTCAAAAGATAGTGTGGGGGGGGATGAGAGAAAGAGAGTCCTCCTCTCCTCAACAGATGGGAAAGCCCCCCCCCCCCGGACATGCAGGGTCCAATTCCGGGTCTGTTTGCATTGGTTATTCGCACTGCCCATGATGCAAATCTTGTTTTTTTTAAAAATTGGGAAAACACCCAGTACAAATTATCCTGGGTTGGGGGGGGGGGGGGGTTGGCAGTTAAAAAACTGCCTCGGATGCATTTGGGATGCAGGTGAACAACAAAGATTCAACCTGGATTCATCCTGGATTATTTAAAACATCTGGGACCCTACTCGCACTACAAAAATAATCCAGGATGAATCTGGGTTGAATCCTTGTTGTTCACACATGTCCTGAATGCACTCGATGCACTTGAGGAGGGGCTGGCAAAAAAACCACTTAACCCAGAATATTTGATACTGGGTTTTTTACCAACTTTTTCTGAAAGATCCAACGTGAGCCAGATCGATTTGGAAGCTTATTCACACTGCCAACTATGTGTTGGCAGCGTGAATAAGCTTCTGAATCAATTCAGCTCACACTGTATTGTTCCTTTGAATGGACGTGGATCCATTTTATTTCGAAATGTAGGCAACAGCACCCAGATGGTTTTCCAACCTATATACATGCTTGCATGTGTTTATTTTATATAAAAATATTCTATTATGGTAGTAAAGGTACATTGTTTTGTTTTGCTTTGGTTGCTTTGCAGTAATAGCAGTTGCAGATCATACAATTATAGGATAGTTACTTGGGGACAGAGGAATCACAGGATAATAGCTGGAGGTGGGAGGCAGAAGACTATGAAGTCCAGAGTCTCAAATGACCAACTGCAGCAATATCGTTCAAATCAAGAAATTAATAGGAGAAGGAGGATTAAAAATCCCTTCCCCCAGCATTGCTTCTCAAGTCTGACACACACCCAGCCCTACTATCTGCATGCAACTGCTTTGCATTGAAACAAAAGCATCTGGTCACTTGGTGCCTTGTCTAGTTTGGCCCTGTATTCAGCATCATATTTGGGTAGTTTATAAAACATGATGATTAATCATTCTTTGATCCTAATCATTAACCTTAACAACCTCATTAATTTGGTTTACATAGCAGTAGTCCGTCACTAGATAGGAGTAATTTGCCAGCCTTTGGAGGCCAGTGGATTCCAGAAGATTCCAGAATGTGGAATCTACTGGCCTTCATATGTTGGTGGACTACAACTCCTCCTCTGCTGGCTGGGGTTGATGAAAGTTTTTAACCCAGTCAAATCAGGGGGACAGATATTTCTCACCACTGAGTTTGAGGAGGCAAATATATTTCAAGAAGCAAAAAGTGATTTTCCACAGCAATGTCTTAACATAGTGGAGTAGACCAAAGACCAAGTTCAAAATGTTGTCATTTAGGAACTATGCACGCAGCTGCCTCTCCAGTAGGGTTGCTGGGCATGAAAAATATTATTTTACCCTTTTAATTTGTACCCATCCTTTTACATTGCACTTTGGGTTTTTTATTATTAGTTTACTTTGCCAGAAAAGCTTCTTTCATGATCAACCTATCTGTATTAAATTGTGATTTTTTCAAAACTAATTCTGAACTACATAAGGTGGTGAATGGCTGTCTAGGCTTCTATGAGGATTCTGTGGAGATGTTATTTGTAGTACAGAATAAAGCTTATTTAGTCCATACTGTTTTCTTCATCTCCAAACCCTGTGATTTATGTATTTCTCTTTTTTTCTACCCCACCTCCTCTTGTGTTGTTATTGTTATTCTGTTGCCTAAACATATAGCCTTGCTCCTTAGGGCAATAGCTCTGTAGAGCAAGACTCACATGCCTGTACCCGCTGATACAAGTCATCTTTTCTTTGTGTGATATTTTTCAGAGGGGCTTCTGAACAATGCCAGGGATACAAGTGTCATGGATACTCTACCACTGAATGGTAACCACGGCAATAGCTACAGCATTGCCAGCAGTGAGTACCTGAGCAACTGTGTGCAAATCATTGACCATAGTTATAACCAGAGCGAGACTGCCTTAGAGAAAAAGATTCTGAAAGAACTCACTTCCAACTATATACCTTCCTATCTGAACAACCACGAGTGTGCTAACGAACAGAGTAGGAATCTCATGAACAAATTTGTCAACAACCTAGGCAGCGGGAACGAGGATGACGCCATCGTTCTCGATGATGTCACTTCGTTCAACCAGGAAGAGACCATGGGCTTGGAACTCATCCATGAGGAATCGGATGCCCCATTGCTGCCCCCCAGGGTTTACTCTGCGGAGAACCACCAGCCTCACCATTACAGCCGGAGACGGATTCCACAAGACAACAGTGAGAGTTTTTTCCCCTTGTTGACCAATGAACACACAGAAGATCTCCAGTCACCCAACAGGGATTCTCTTTATACTAGCATGCCTACTCTGGCCGGCATGCCAACCACAGAAAGTGTCACCACCAGCACTCAGACCGATGTCCCGCCAGCCAAAAGCAGTGATGCTGATGACGTGTACTACAAGAGCATGCCAAACCTGGGCTCCAGGAACCACGTCCAGCAGCTACACACTTACTACCAGTTGGGGCGAGGCAGCAGCGATGGGTTTATAGTTCCACCAAACAAGGATGGGACCCCAGCAGAAGGAACTTTGAAAGGACCAGCTCACTTGGTCACTAGTCTATAGAACACTAAGAAAACATTTTAACACAACAAATGTCCTTTGTCCAACACCTGGATGACTGTTTGGAGTTAAAGCAGTGATAATATTGTGTGTTCTCCTACTTCATGCTGTTCTAAACAACAATCACTTCTCATATCTTTTTAATGGAATTTGTAGGCCCACCCAGAAAGAATGCTAACTGCTGTGACCCCCCACCCCACCCGGTCCTGTCCCCCTGTCCTTGGCCCACACCGGAGAGACTTCCGAATGCTAATTAAAGGGACGCAACAGGAAATGGTCCTCTCTTGGACCCACTCAGATTATACTGTGTGTAGTAGGCATCTGTGGATGCTCTCTTCCTCTTATTACCAAGGACCTGGTTTACAAAAGGCCAAACATGCATTTGAAACTATTAGCAATGATGCATCTAGATTGGAGTGCTGCACAAAAGAGAAGCAAAAATAGTAAAACTCTATTCTAAATCTGTATCACATAATAGTTTTCTGGTCTGTTACCACTTGATTTAACCACAGCTCCCTTAGCTGTGGAGCAAACAATGCCTAACGAAATAGAAAGGAAGTCTGTAATTGTATGCTGCACAGCATATTTTCATGTTTTTCTGTATTAACTGATGATAATTCTAATGGCAGAAAAAAATGGAACAATTCCTATGTAATGTACAGATATTAGCATTGCACATATAGTCTGCTTTTTGTTCCGCCAGAACTTGCGTCCCTGTTAATGTAGTGGAAAAACAAACAAACTTTTCTGTTGTGCTGGTCTTGCAAGTTTGTCTACCAGTAGAAGCAAGATTTTTCATACATCCTGTTTTGGCCATTTTTCCATTAAAAATATCCACTGGATAAAAACAAAGTAATTCACTTTATAAAGACCTTTTATTTTCAGTAATACACAGCACATTTCTGAAGTATAATATGCATTTCCTCAACACTTTAGTCCTAAATTCTGTCTATAAATTTGCCAACAGACCCTTCTTCAAACTAGAAACCTGAACAAACATTGATATTTGCAGGCACAGCCGATGAGATGTGGCAGCACTTGTGGCAACCAGCCTTTCACGAAGGTGTTAGGAACATTTCTAGGAGTCTGGATAGTACCCTAAAGAGGTTTTCTGAAGGTGAACTTGGTGCTTCTGCAGAAGTCAAAATCTAATGCATAGGCAAAAACATTTTACTGCAGTAGTTTGAAAGCAAAGGTTTTTTTAAAAATTATTTTGAAGTGGAAAAAAATCTTTCCATTATTTTTTCCTAACAGGAAATATATTTATTTGACAAGATTTAAAGTACTGTGGGCCTTCCCAAGAGGTGAACTAGCAGCACAGATTCTACCTTTTTAAATTTCTGATGCATTTTGTACGGTCGCCAAATTGAATGACCTCATTACTAATATTTGTTGTAACAGTGAAATTTGTTTGCCAACCAATAAACAACTGATGAAGATTTAGAAGGCACTGTATGTATGTCCTGTACAGTCTCTCCTAACTGATCTCCCTTTTTCCACCTTTAGCAAAAGATTTTAGTTCTTTTAGCGAGAAGATAGCTATGCAAATAAAAAGATTATTCAGCACAGAATTATACAGAGAGGGTCTGAAAAATTAGTGTAATTGCATTAATGCTATTAACATGGACCTTTTTCATGTTGTGTATATAGCAGCCATGGGGAAGTCTTAGTATCTTTGGGACTGTGTGGCACAGAGAAGAGGGAGCTCAATATTTTTCTCCCTGTCACAATCCAAACAGAAACCTTTTTGCAATTATTTGCCTGTCAATGGAAGTCACTGCTCTCACGCCCGTGGGAGCTTTCCCTGAAATGCAAATACCAACATCAGTCAAGAGGTTTTGACTGGTAGGAAAAGTAATGCTCACCACAGGCATGAATGCGCATTTGTGTATGTAGACACGCACCCCTAAATGGCTGAGGCTTCCCTTAGTGGCTCTCTGTAGAAAGAGGTGCACATTAATAGCATTTGGGAATTAACCTTTCATCGAGTTTGGTCCTGTGTTGTGTCAAAAACAAAAGCCAGCTCTCATGATGCCTCTCCAAGAATATTACAGTAGTTCTTTGTTTTAGTGCTTGGCAATTGTTAATTTTGTTTACTGGAAAGAAGGCATTACTCTCAATCACGTTAGCATGCTAAAAATTGGAAAACACTTAATTGGAAAGAGCCCACTAAATTCAGGAGAAAATGAAACAGCTGTGCTGAATTGTGTCATCTGGAGAGTTGTTGACAGATCTCCTCTGCCATTCCATAACCCCAACCTAAGTGCTCTTTTGTTGATACTTGCTTGCAGGATTTTGCAAAATAAATTAAAATAAATCCACCAGTGCTACTTGAAGTTTATTTATTGAGATAGAGGAATTTAATGGCACTTCCAATGGGCTAACTAGGAAAATACAATGTGTTAATTAGAATAATTCATCAAGATAAGACTAGACAGTTCAAAAGATTATATGTGGTCAAAATAAAATTAATCCAGTGACTCCTGTCCTTTTGTGAAGGCTGTGTTTAAATGCTATTTCTGCTTCCTGGAACATCTCACACGGAGTTTCAATGAACTCTTCTGAAAGCAGACATACTGTTTCTATACACATACTGTTTGTTCTTCTTGTTGTTTAGTCCTGTGTAGATCACAATCAATACCAAAGAAGGTGTGGAAGGAACCGGAACTGGGCTTCCTGGCCTAGCCTCAACACAATGCAGAAATGGTAATCAAAACTTAGGGATCTTCTTTGCTTTTCAGATGGTCATTCTTGCCTTTCAAGTTGCCTCTGCCTCACGGTTGAGAGAGTCAACTTTCAAAGTACAGGGAGAGGCCACTATATATTGACTTGTGTCGTTTGCTTTCTCAGGTTTTCCTTCCCAGAGCTTCAAAGTACCTGTAACCTCTAACAGGAAAGGAGGTAACGGCCTGATTTTTGCAGAGTAACCTGGTTACTTTGAGTGCAACAAGTAATGTTCATTTGTTATTTCTAAAATGTTGGGTTGTTGTTGGTTTTAGGTGGATCATATGGGGAGCATTGTTGACCACTTTTGCCATTTTTGTTTTGTTTAGTGCATTCCTGTACTTTTTGTTAAAAAGCACCAAATCTAATATATTAGCAATGTGTTTGTCTTAAAATATTATGGTACTTGTCAAAAGATAACACTAACATGTTTATTTTATTTTAAGTGGCACATTATTTTCCTTCCACACAAGGGTGGCAGGCCCTAAAGCTATGTACCTGTCAGAATCCTTCTCCATGTATTCGGCCAGCTACCCAGAGTTTTAGGACAAGGACCATTGCAAAATGGCAGCGTGACTGAGAGAGGGGCCACAGGCTGCTTTCATAGTATCAAGAGATACACCGTCAAATATTTAGGGCTCAGAGGGGCACAACGTCGCTTGGGTCCTCAGTGCCTATGACTTCCAAGCTTTAAACACTGGAAATAAAGCCCTTGAAGGAAGACTTATGGTCCGAACACTACTAACTGGTAATTGTTTTTAAAATGATATAAAATTGCTTTCTTGCTGATAGAATTTGAACATATATATATATATATGTATATATATATATATATATATACACATACACACACACGTCTCCCAAAATCTCAGGCAATATAAAATGCAATTAAACCCCACTTGGATCCTTGAAGTATGAAGTAAAATATCCCCCCCCCCCCAATATTTACAAAGGATCCCACTCTGCAAATTGGCTTGTCTAATGTTAAGAAGTGGTGTATCCTGCAGCAAAATGTTCAGCGCACAACTCCCCCATAGGACATTCTCATGTTCAGGGAGCTTTCACTGGTTCTCATGACACTTGAGAGTGGGAGGAGAAAAGGAGTCCAAGTAGACCACAAGTTGAACATGAGCCAACATTGCGATGCGGCAGCAAAAAAGGCCAATGCAATTCTAAGCTGCATCAATAGAAGTACCGTGTCTAGATCAAGGGAAGTAATAGTGCCACTCTATACTGCTTTGGTCAGGCCCCACCTGGAATACTGGAATACCCACCACATTTCAAAAAGGATATTGACAAATTGAAGCATGTCCAGAAGAAGACCACCATAATGGTGAAGGGCCTGGAAACCATGCCTTATGAGGAAAGACTTAAGGAGCTGGGTATGTGTAGCCTGGAAAAGAGATGGTTAAGAGGTGATGTGATAGCCCTGTTTAAATATTTGAAGGGGTGTCATATTGAGGAGGGAGCAAGCTTGTTTTCTGCTGCTCCAGAGAACAGGACCCGGAACAATGGATGCAAGCTACAGGAAAAGGGATTCCACCTCAACATTAGGAGGAACTTCTTGACAGTAAGGGCTATTCAACAGTGGAACACACTCCCTCAGAGTGTAGTGGTGTCTCCTTCCTTGGAGATCTTTAAACAGAGGCTGGATGGCCATTTGTCAGGGTTGCTTTGATTGGGAGTTCTTGCATGGCAGGGGATTGGACTGGATGATCCTTGTAGTCTCTTCCAATTCTATGATTCTGTGATTTGATGAAAAAGGTCAGCCTTTTCCACCTCCACCCAGCCAGGCCTCCTGGGACTGATGGATTCTTGGTCAGGTTTTCTATCCAGGAAAGGAAATCCTGTGTGCACAGACCCAGAGACTAACACTGGTCATTGGGGACAGAGAGAATAAACATGTGATGTGGGATGACCTGCTTAGTCTTAGTATCAGCCCTGGTAGTGCAGTGGTTAAATGCCTGTACTGCAGCCACTCACTCAAAACCATAAGGTGGCGAGTTCAAGACCAGCAAAGAGCTGAAGCTCAACTCAGGCTTCCATCCTTCTGAGGTCACTAAAACGAGTACCCAGATTATTGGGGGGCATATAGCTTACAACTGTAAACCACTTAGACACTCCTTAAGGGTATGAAGCGGTATATAAATGAAGCTGTTTGTTTGTTTACTGGTTTCTTTACCAGTTTAATACCGAAGGATGCCAAATGTTTGAAAAGCATAACAATCTGCCAAATCTCTGGTTCCTCTCAACCAGGGTTAGGCAATTTGGGACCCTCCCACTGTTTCAGACAACACCTCCCATAATACCTGACCCCTGACCACGACTGATGGGGTTTGTGGGCATTATAGTCCAACATATCTGGAGAGTGCAGTGTTGCCTATGCCTGTTTTAAGGCCTTTTTTTTTACATGCCTTCATCCGTCATCCCAGAACAAAAGCTGCTCAAGACAAAACAGTGAAGAAATCCAGGATTTTAGCATACCTATGAGTAGCAGGTCTTCCCCCAGCAAAAAGTAGCCTGGATCTATCCTTCTGCTAAAGTTAATGTGAGATTAAGGCCCCAATCTATAAATCTTTATACAGATAGTAGGGAATTGATCATACAGACCAGCAATCACATATATACAAAACCTTCTGAAATATCTACATCTGCACTTCTTAAGCTGTGTGCATTACTCATGAGTCATGAGTATGTAAGTTGTTGCCCATGTTCTCCACCAAGCTAAAGGATGAGGTTTCCCCACCCACAATGGAGTTTATCACACGAGGGAATTTGGAGGTATATTCCAAAGGCAATCCGAACGCAATCATGGGGTTTCACGTTATTACGAATTAGTGTATCTCACGCAATTTCGGGCAATGGGAAGTCATTCCGAACGCAATCATGGGGTTTCACATAATTGCGTATTAACTTATGTTACGCAATTTCGGGCAACAGGGGGTCAATTTCAGGTAATGGGAAGTCACTCTGAATGCATTTCTAACGCAATTAGAACTCACATAAATTTGCTAAACTAGCTAATTTACGTGAATTCGAATTGGCTCCATTCGAAATTGGAAGAAATTCCTTCCATGTGATAAACTCCAGTGTTGGGGGGTTCTCATTGCCAGCATCTCCTTGAAATTTGGAGAAATTTTAGCTCAAAGCAGGTTGCAATAGGAGGTTAACTGCAGAGATCTTTTCCCTATTTATGCTGCTAATAATTGCAGAAAGTGATCCAGTTTCAGTAAGTAAAATGTTTTGTTTAGAAATGTGCAAGAGTGCAGACATACAAGAACTGGGGCAACCTTAAAAATTATACAAGGCTATCAGAAAGAAAGGTGTGGAAGGTTGAACAGAGAGAAGATAGGGATTAAAAAGGACAATAATTACCCATCCTGAAGAGAGGTGCATGGAAAACGCAGAGTGGCTCTGACCATGTCTGAGGGTTGCACAGAGGGAGCCCTTGTCTGTGACCAACATGGCTAGGGTTAAAGCTAGGGCTAGGGTGGATTTATACCCCATTCCACGCATCTCACACTTCAGTCACCCACATGACCAGAACCCATTAAGTGGATTATCCCTGGGCTGGGGAGGGGGGACAGGGGAAATCATTCACCCCTTTAAAACAAATTACAGTAGTCTCGATTATCCCACATAAAGTGGACCGGCTAATAACTGAAAATGTTAGATAATCCGGAAGGTCCAAGAAAAGCCTTGAAATCACTATGAACTGCAAGTGTGTTGATGTTTTATTGCAATAACAGTAAAAGTAAATGTAAAGAAATAACTGGTCAACTTTGTGATGTACAGTATAAACAGTTCAGTCCTCTGAAAATTTAAAGAAGTCACAGAAATTTTAAAGAAATCACAGCAGCTGCGACGTTGGATAATCCAGAATGTTGGATAACCGAAGTTCACCATGGGCAAGCCTTCTGATATTTTCCTTTTTGTTTGTGGGTATTTTGGTGCTATATTAGCTGCATAAGGTTAGGCATTCTGAAAATGAGGGTTCAACAAAGCTTCCTGGCATGAGGATGTAAGGAAGATGGCAAAAGGGCAAAATAGATGCAGCTAAAATGTTGTTGGGTATGTCTGTTGGCTGAGACTGTGGCTGATGGGGGAGGTGTTAGCATTAAAAACAGGACTCTGTGTTGTTTGTTCATGTGCAAAAGATTTAGACCATTTCCTCTGGGAGGGCAATTTTATTGTCTCCTTCTGGCATGAAACATTAGCAGTGGACTCTGCTGCAGGGTTGCTGCAAGCTGCTCACTCCAAGTGGCAATAGAGGTGTCACAATGAACTGCACACCGGCAAAAATTGATGAATTAGCAAGACATCTTTCATGCTTAGCTGCAATTTTATCCAAATATGTCATGTTCTTTGCAGAAAGGATTTTTAAAAAATTATTTTATGCTAACAAAATAAATCCAGTTCCAATCCCAGGTCCAGTTATGGCACTAATTATTCATCTTCCCAATTTGCACACTACTTTCTAGTGAATACCCTTTTCTACTAACCCTGGCGCTCCTGATTTAAAAACCCCACGTTGAAGCTTGTATTTGATTTGTGGCAGTCTGTGTGTGACGCACCCATGTTCTTCTTACAGGCAAGTGTTTAATTTCTTAGATGACACATTTTCCAGCCGAGCCTTTTTCCACCTGGCGCTTGGTGTATCCAGAGCACTCCTGGGATTGCTCTTCTCTGCATCCACAAAAGGCTGAAGGAAGGCCTGGCCGAGTGGAGGGGAGAGACAGGGAAGGGGCCTTCGCAAGCATCAAGCTTTCCAGCCACTTTAGTGTCCATTGTAAAAACCTGAACTAAATCTTTTTGTCTCCCTTCCCCTGTCTCCCCCCTCCCAACATATCTTCCTCAATCTACACAGTTTTGAGTACAGTTGTTTTAAAAAGATAATTAAATGCCTTGCTTAAAGACCTCGTATTCATCTCTGATAAGGACATGTTTGCGCACAATTTAGCATTCTGAATGGCAGCATGCTCATCACTGATGACTCTGTCTCTTTCCTATGAGATTACTGTAAATACCTCAGCTGACAGTTTTCAAAGAGATGGCTACTTTTGCATGCTTCAGCATGAAAAATAAAATAAGATGATCTAGAAGCCAATAAGGCAACTTTAAAGGTATTTCTTCCCTTCACCTTCTCAGCTTTGACTGAAAATAGGTTCCTGGGCACACCCCCTTTTTGATCAGTATGGTTTGGCAAGAAATGTGTAACCTGAAACACACGTTTCTGTGTACATGTGCAATTTTATATATTTGGCAATAGAAAGCACAAAGTATTGTAGGGCAGTGCTACTCAAAGCAGTGGTCCAAGGACTGGAGCTGACCCACGAGGCATCAGCTCTGGTCTCGACAAATTTTCCAGGAAAGAAGCCATTACACCCAATGGGCACAAAGCCAGTACTGATCACTGGCAAATTAGGAGAGGCAATGCCAGTCCTGTACAACAGATAATTCAAGAAGCACTGCTCTAGGGCAGAATTAAGGAAGAAAGTGAGCACAAAGATTGTATGGGGAGAGAAGAGGGAAAACATGAATACAGTAGAAAGGAGTATGGTCCAACAAGGAGGAAAATATGGGGCCAGTTTTGTAACATCCCTCCTTTTTCTATCCCTTTATTGTTACGGATTTTCCCCTTTATTCCTTCAATTAGCTTTATTCCCACTAGTTCTAAGTCTAGGGCTGGCATGTTCTCCCCCTGCCATTTTGGGGTCATGTCCAGGAGTATAAGTGTGGGGAGCTTTGGATCCAATAGATACAGAGTCTCCCCGCCATGTCCTTTTTGCCCTCAAAATACTAATACCACAGGGGCAATGGTGACAAGTGTGTGCATGTGTACGCACATGCACTGCTATGAGGAGGAATCCAAAGACATATAAACCTCTTTACCCCAGATGATCCTTCCAGAAACCATGGGATTTGTAGCGGTTAGCATACCTCACACCCTTCTTGTTGAATATAAGGTTTCATATTTTCATATTTGATATCTAGTGTCAGGCATGTTTTTAAGATGTCACAATGACCTTTGGAACATTAGGAAGTTATATGTGTGAGAAGACATGCTATGGGAGGACATGTGGGAGACCTAAGACCTTATCAGACATCGGAAATTGGAAGTATAATCTAATGGCAATCTGAACACAATCATGGGGTTTCACGTTATTGCGAATTAAAGTATCCCACACAATTTTGGGCAAAAGGGAAGTCATTCCAAACGCAATCATGGGTTTTATGTTATTGCGAATTAAAGCATCTCAAGCAATATTGGGCAATGGGGGGGGGTCATTTTCGGGCAATGGGAAGTCATTCTGAACACATTCCAAACGCAATTGGAATTCACATAATTTCGCTAAATTAGCGAATTCACTGAATTCGAATTGGCCCCAGTTGGCTCCATTCGAAATAAAGAGAAATTCCTCCCATCTGATACGGTCCCTAGATATTACTAAAATAAAAGTTAAATGGGTTTGCTGCTTGCTCCCCTATGGTTTTCACATATCCTCTCACAATGGAGACTAAGCAAGTCTGATTTAAACACCATACCTCCAATTCACCCCAGGTGGTTTTCTCACTTACCAACTATCTAGCTATCAAGCCTTTATCACAATGTGTGATAGCATCAAGTACCCCTTGAGGCTATGAAATCCAGAATAAATACCAGTTCTTGTCTCATGTGCTCAGAGTTCGCCCATGGACCATGTGTATACACAAGGTCCCTCTCACTCACTGTGTTGCCCACAGACTCTGTCTCAGCAACTCCTTATATTCTGTAGATGCATCTCCAGGACTGGTAATTATCACCCCTTCAAATTCCAGGTCGCTACCCAAACTTTCACATGTGGGTTGTAATTGGTTGGGCGGCCAAACCAAAAGGGTGTTGAGCAACAGCTCCTCTTCATCTTGGAGAGAAGTGACTAGTGGGGTGCCACAGGGTTCAGTGCTATTCAACATCTTTATCAGTTACTTGGATGAAGGAATAGAGAGCATGGTTATGAAATTTATAGATTGCACCAAATTAAGAGTACCCCAACACAGAGAAATGTAAGGTACTGCACTTAGAGCAGAAAAATGAAATGCGTATATATAGGATAAGGGACACCTGGCTTAAGCAGACTATGTGTGAAAGGGATCTAGGAGTCCTAGTAGACCACAAATTGAACATAAGTCAACAGTGTGATGTGGCAGCTAAAAAGGCCTATGTGATTCTAGGCTGCATTAATAGATGTATAGTGTCTAGATCAAGGCAAGTAATAGTGCCACTCTATTCTGTTTGGGTTAGGCCTCACCTAGAATACTGTGTCCAGTCCTTGGCACCACAATTCAAAAAGTATGTGGAGAAACGAATGTGTCCGAAAGGAGGGCAACCAAAATGGTGAAGGGTCTGGAAACCATGCCCTATGAGGACCGCCTTAGGGAGCTGGGGATGTTTAGCCTGGATTAAGATTAATTAATTAAATTAAAGATTAAGAGGTGATAGGATATCCCTGTTTAAATACTTGAGGGGATGTCACATTGAGGAAGGAGCAAGCTTGTTTTCTGCTGCTCCAGAGAACAGGACCCAGAATAATGGATGGAAACTCAATGAAAAGAGATTCCACCTCAACATTAGGAGGAACTTCCTGACAGTAAGGGCTGTTCGACAGTGGAACACACTCCCTCAGAGAGTGGTGGAGTCTCCTTTGGAGGTCTTTAAGTGGAGACTGGATGGCCATATTTCAGGGATACTTTTATTGTGAGTTCCTGCATGGCAGAATGGAGTTAGACTGGATGGCCCTTGTGGTCTCTTCCAACTCTATTATTCCATGATTCTATGTTTATTTCTGCACAGTTTCTAGGGTTACATCGGTTTTGTGTGTCTCCACATTTCTAAAATAAAATTCTCTTATTCACTGAAACTGGAGTGCTCTCTGAAGTGAGTACAGCTATGCATAGATGGTAAGATGTCCTTAGGTTATCTCTCACAGGCCTCCTTTTGAGCTAATAATCCCCCCAAATGAGATGCTGACACTTTGGCAATGACTCCAAAGCCCACCCTCCCACGTTGTTGTGTAGCTGATAGTCATTTCTTTTTAAAATCTCTAGTATTTGTCCCTGATCTGGACTGGGACCAGGGTGCACCAGTGGGGGTGGGGGTGGATGGGGGGGTTGTACAGTGGATTTTGTTTTAAATACTGACTGCCTTCATATGGGGGTTTATGGCAGCATGTCGCAGAGCACCACAGCTGTTCTAGCCCCTTCGGCTGCAGAGACATTCATGAAACAGGACTGTAAGGTATCTGGTTGCCCTGCAAGACCTCAGGGATTCAGGTGCAGCTGCTCAGGTGTCAGAATCCTTGTAGTATTCTTCCAGATATGTGTTAGTAGGTGTAGTTGGGGATGATGGTACATAGTTAGCTGCTAGATAGAGAGGAGGAGTGCATAACGGTGCCAGGAGGAGTTATCAGTTGACCTTGGTGCTGCTCAGCTCTAAGCTTGGAATGCAGAAGTTTCTGGTGGGAAGCGTTCAGCTAAGGGGGGAGATGAGGTGGAAAACGAAACCTATGGAAAAATACTGGAATAGGTTTCGCGGGCTTTTGGGAGAAGGGGGGAGGTGTGAGCCTTTGGAAGATATAGGGGTGCTGGGCGGGGACTGGTCAGTCTCAGCTAAGAAGCTGAATGGTGTGGTTTTGCTGATCCTGGAGCATCAATAAAGTTCTGTTTATTCTACATAAAGCTGACTGGTTGATTGTCTGGGATTCTGGACCCCTGTTCTGACAGTTAGCTGAGACTCTCCAAACCATCAACTCTTCTCTGAAGCAATGCAGGAGCAGGAGACTTCAGAGGAGCTTCTCACAACTCGGACAGCGGAGGCGGCGGAGGAGGCCAAGGCCTCGGCAGCGGGGGCAGGCGCGTTACCAAAGGCCACGAGACCCCCAGTGCTACAGACTCCGGTGAGCGGAGGACAGTGGTTTGGACAACCGGTGGCTCCGATGCGGACCCGAGAGCGGAGGAGGGCCACTCGGTGGTCGGATTGGGACACGGGTCTCACGCAGCCCCTGAGAGTACAAACGGGCGAGGAGGCAGAGTTGGGCGAGCAGATGGCCTACCTTTGGGCCAATGTGGATATTTTGCAGGACCTCATGAAGGAACTGCTGGCTGCACACAAGGGATGCCCGGACGGGACGAGAGAGGGGCGAGGGGCTGACGTCGCGGCGGCTGCACCAGAGGGCCTAGCACAGGACGAGGCACCACCACCGGACCAGCAGGTAGTTCGCCCGGCACCAGACCGTCAGGTAGACCCACAGGCCCGGAAGTTGGGGGTTAAGTTTGACGGGGACCCCCAGACCCTCCCCTATTTTTTGTCCCAGGTGGCTGACCACATGGAGGAATGGGGGCCTACCTTTCCCTCAGAAGCGGCTAAGGTGAAGTGTGTGGCTAGGCACCTCAAAGGGGAGGCAGCCAACTGGCTGGTGCAGCTGTACGATTGCCAAGCGGCCGAGCTGCGAAATCTGGTGGACTTTATGAGAGCCCTGAGAGCCAGATTCGAAGACCCGTTCAGGGCTGCCACCGCCCTGGCCAGTCTGAAGGCCCTAGACCAGGGCACCAGATCCGTCTCCGAGTACGCTATGGAGTTTCGGAGATTGATTGCCCAAGTGCCAGACTGCACCGAGGGGATGAAGATCCAATATTTTAAGGAGGGACTGCGTCCCGACATTGTGAACAGGGCACTTAACCTGGGCAACCCCCCTACGGCTATGGAGTGGATTCGGTTGGCTGGAGAGGCAGAGGCAGTGCTGCACGAGATTCGGATGCTAACCCAGCGGAGGAATAAAGGGGGCAAGGGAAGAGAAACCCAAATCGTTGGGGAGAGAGGCAAAGGCAAGGTTGGGCCGACCGGCGGGGAAGAGAGAGAGCGACGCCGCCGGCTGGGGTTCTGCCTGGGCTGCGGGCGCAAAGGCCACCTGGTCGCCAGCTGCCCGGATCGTATCCAGGAGAAGAAAACGTTCCCCTCCGCGCCCCCTCCAGCGCAGGCTCCCAAGAAAGGGAAGGGGAAGGCAATGGTGAAAAGCCCCGTCGATCGCGGGTTTCAAGTGGTGACGGCGGCCAAGGAGGAAGTCTGGACCGACGACGACAGTGCTAATGGAGAGGAGCCGGCTTTAAACTCCCCGAGCCTGCCTTAAAAAGCGGCCAGAGGCAGGCTGGGAGTGGGGACGGCCGCAAACCTATGGTGAGTGGGGGCATTCCCCTCTATACCTTGACTGTGACTTTGGTAGTGGGACGGGGGCAGAGAGCCATGACCCTAACAGCGGCAGTGGACTCGGGTTGCACTAGGTGCTTAGTCAACCCAGAGGTGGTTAATAGTTTGGGCATCAAAACCCAAAACCTGCAGGACCCCATCCCTTTCTCCCAGATGGATGGCAGCCTGATGGGGGGGCAAGCTTTGAAGGAGCGAACCACCACTGTGTGGCTGGGAATAGCAGACCACTGGGAACGGATTCAGTTGGTGGTAGGACCCACGTATCATTATCACATCATGCTGGGGATCGATTGGCTACATCACCACAACCCCCACACTAAGTGGAGGCAGAGACTATTAATTTTTGATGACCCAGGCTGCCAGGGCCACCGGTTGGACCCTACTATTAAAGTTCCTCCAGTGCAACAGTCGGTGGTAATACCCCGGCCCCAGGCGGGCGAGGCTGCCACGCACTTAGAGCCGGTGAACTGGGGAGGGGACGAAGGTGCAGTGGAACCGGGTGGCAGCTCGGAGGAGGCGGTGGCTTCCTACCCGGACTGTTATGCAGATCTTAAGGAGGTGTTTGAATCTAAAGAGAGTGACCTGCTGCCACCGCACCGAGAGATGGACTGTGCCATTGAGATAGAGCCCGGTGCGCCCCTGCCTAAACCAAAACTGTACCCCATGACCCCCCGGGAGTTAGCCACACTTAAGGAGTTTATTGAAAAGAACTTGGCGAGAGGATTCATCAGACCATCCACCTCCACTTTTGCCGCACCAGTGTTCTTTCGGGAAAAGAAAGATGGAACGCTGCGGCTGGTCACGGACTATCGAAACCTAAATGGGATTTGTAGCACCAATAAGTACCCTCTACCTTTAATGAAGGACATGCTGGGTCGGTTGGCCACGGGCAAGGTGTTTACCAAACTGGACCTGAGGGACGCTTATTATAGAGTACGGATTAAAGAGGGGGATGAACATAAGACTGCATTTAATTGCCCTCTAGGGGCCTATGAGTATCTGGTCCTCCCCTTTGGACTAGCGGGAGCCCCCGGGGTCTTCATGAGACTCATAAACGAGGTACTGCACGACTTGCTGTTTGAAGGGGTGCTGGTATACTTGGACGATGTTCTAATTTACTCTCAGGACCTGGAGAGCCATGTGCCACTGGTGCGAGAGGTGTTGCAGCGACTGCTTGATAACCAGCTATACGTAAAACTGTCTAAATGCCACTTCCATACTGACAAATTGGATTTTTTAGGGTATCGGGTGTCGGCCCAGGGGATTGAAATGGACCCACAGAAAGTGCACACTGTTCTGAGCTGGGCCCCCCCTAAGACTCGAAAACAAGTACAAAAGTTTCTGGGCTTTGCCAACTTCTACAGGCAGTTCATCCCGGACTTTGCTAGAATAGCACTGCCAATTACGGATCTTTTGAAAACCAAAACCCAGGAGGGAGGGGGCAAGGGCAAGGAGGGTAATGAAAAGAAACAGCCCAAACCCTCTACCCCGATTCGCTGGACAGATCAATGCCAGAGAGCATTTGAGCAGTTGAAGCTCTTGTTTAGTGCAGAACCCATTTTACTTCACCCTGACCCCGACAAGCCGTTTGTCATCCAGGTGGACGCGAGCGACCAAGCAGTAGGGGCCATATTGCTACAAAAGGACAATAATGGGCTGTTGAGGCCGTGTGCCTACTTGTCTCGCAAATTCCAAAAGGGGGAGCTGGGGTGGCCCACTTGGGAAAAGGAAGCGTTTGCGGTGAAGCATGCTCTGGATAGTTGGAGACAGTTTTTAGAGGGGGCGCCTCACCCTTTTGAAGTTTGGACGGACCATCGTAATCTAGAGGCTCTGCAAACTCCCCGAAAGCTAACTCCTAAACAGAGGAGGTGGGCTAAGGACTTTTACAAGTACAAATTCAAACTAAAGTTCCTCCCAGGAAGACAAAACATTTTAGCTGACGCCTTATCCAGGCTCCCCCAGCATATGGGGAAAGAGCAAGTTCCCCTGCAAGCCATTTTCTCCCCTGAACAGTTGGGACTAGCTATAGTGACTCGTAGCCAGGCTAAGCAGAAACCGGTCAACCCTTTGCCCCAACTGGATGGGCTACTGCAAAAGATAAAAGGGGAAGCCGGGAAAGATGAGTGGCTTCAGAAGCACAGAGATCGGTTGATTTTGAACTCACAAGGGTGGTGGACCAAGGGCTCTCAAATTTATGTCCCTGCATCAATACGGCCTGAGGTTCTTAAATTGTGCCATGATTCGAAGGCAGCAGGTCATTGGGGATATTTAAAGACTTGGCACAAGGTTCGGAAAACTTACTGGTGGGAGGGGGTGAGAGCTGAGGTGGAAGAATATGTGAAGAGCTGTCCGGTGTGTGCCCGTGCCAAACCAGTCGTCGGCAAGCCCAGGGGGCTTCTACAGCCGCTGCCCACTCCTGGGGGACCATGGAAACACATTGCCATGGACTTTATCACCGATCTGCCTGAGAGCAAGGGGAGAAACACTATTTGGGTGGTTGTGGACCTTTTTTCAAAACAAGCGCACTATGTAGCCTGCAAGGGGATGCCTAGTGCCACTAGGCTTGCTGACCTGTTCATAGCCCACATTTATAAGCATCATGGGTTGCCAGACAAGATTGTGAGTGACAGGGGTAGCACCTTCACTTCAACCTTTTGGAAGGTGCTGCAAAGAAAATTGGGGGTAGAAGTGGCCTTGAGCACCGCCTGGCACCCCCAGTCCGACGGGCAATGTGAAAAAACGAACCAGGCTCTCGAGAAATACCTCCGATGTTACACTAACTATTTGCAGGATGATTGGTATGACTTATTGCCCCATGCTGAAGTGGCGTTTAACAGTTCGGTGCACCGGAGCACTGGTAAATCGCCTTTTGAGATTGTCTATGGATATGAACTCAGGACCCTCCCGGCCTTGCCAGCCGACCCTTCGGACCCGGTGACTGTGACTCAATGGGTGCAGAGGGTCCAGGCTGCTTGGTCCCAGGTTGCCAAGGCTTTAGAGGTGGCTAAAACAGACTATAAGAGACATGCTGATCGCAAGAGATCTGTGGGGTGGGATATCAAACCTGGGGATCGGGTGTTTTTGTCCACAAAGAACCTGAAATCTAGGCACCCGTCTAAGAAACTGGGACCCAAATTCATAGGGCCTTTCCTGGTGAAAAGACTAGTCAATGATGTGACGGCAGAATTGGACTTGCCTAAATCATATAGACATTTACACCCTGTATTTCATTTTAGCTTGCTGAAACCGGACCGAAGCACAGGACGATGGAGACAAGACAAGGAACCACCCCTGCCCATGATGGTTGAGGGGGAACAGCATTTTGAAGTTGCTAGAATCTTGGACTCTAGAATGCACAGAAACAAGCTGCAGTACCTGATTCGCTGGAAGCATTTTTCAGCGGATCATGATGAATGGGTGTTCGCTAAGCATGTTAAAGCCCCTGAATTGATTGCTAAGTTTCATCGGATGTATCCTGACAAACCTAGATGATATTTTGTTGCCTTTTCTGTTTCCTTTCATGTCCTGTTCCCTTTTTCACATGTGCAGGGGGGGTCTTCTTTTCGGGGGGCTGACTGTCAGAATCCTTGTAGTATTCTTCCAGATATGTGTTAGTAGGTGTAGTTGGGGATGATGGTACATAGTTAGCTGCTAGATAGAGAGGAGGAGTGCATAACGGTGCCAGGAGGAGTTATCAGTTGACCTTGGTGCTGCTCAGCTCTAAGCTTGGAATGCAGAAGTTTCTGGTGGGAAGCGTTCAGCTAAGGGGGGGAGATGAGGTGGAAAACGAAACCTATGGAAAAATACTGGAATAGGTTTCGCGGGCTTTTGGGAGAAGGGGGGAGGTGTGAGCCTTTGGAAGATATAGGGGTGCTGGGCGGGGACTGGTCAGTCTCAGCTAAGAAGCTGAATGGTGTGGTTTTGCTGATCCTGGAGCATCAATAAAGTTCTGTTTATTCTACATAAAGCTGACTGGTTGATTGTCTGGGATTCTGGACCCCTGTTCTGACATCAGGAAAAAATGGCTAAGAAAGCATCCTGAACAGATCAGGTCAAGATCAGAGACGAAACCAGAGGAGACCTGGGCATCATCCTGCAACAACTTGCCACATATGGATGTCACACCTAGAAAGTACACATTGGTAAGAACGGTGGGCTCCTAGTCACCTCTGGCAGCAATCCAACTGGTACGGTAGTTTCTGTTACAGTATGGGTCTTTCTCTGGAGGCGGTGTAGCTGGGGACATCACTAGGAGATACAGGGAGAACGTACCGTAGCGGGTGACTGTGGCATCAGGGACAAATACTAGAGGAGCTTTGGGGGGTGCAGACTGCACCAGGTGACACCTTAAGGAGGGGTGATGTCACTGGTCCTCAAACACCCACTTTTTGGCAGAAATGGGTTGTGGTATTCAGCTGTTTCCCTTTAAAATGATTTAAGAGATGGTGGGATTGGGGTGAAACTCAGTGGGAGGAGAAAGCAGAGGTCCCATCATTTTTTTTTAAGTTAACATTTTAAATTTCAAAATTTTAAAATTTTCAAAAATTTTAAAATTTTGGGGAAAAAATTAAATTATTTTTAATTGTCTTTAAAAGCATCACATTTTAACCAAATCTTCACTATGTATATGTAAATACATTTAAGTTGTGCATATGATATTGTAATTTGAAGGTATAATTTTAATTTTGCTAGTGGTTTATGTGGGGTGCAGTGGCTCAAGTAGTTAAGATGCCGACTGTTGATTTCAAAATCGGCAGGTTCCCATGGTTTATATACAGCTGCATTACATATATGTGGCGGCTCAAGTGGTTAAGACACTGACTCTGTGGATTGCAAGATGGGCAGGTGGGCAGTTTGAGGCCCGGGTACCGCATGATGGCGTGAGCTCCCATCGCTAGTCCTAGCTTCTGCCAACCTACCAGTTGGAAAGCATGCAAATGCAAGGAAGATAAATAGATATCATGTCAGTGGGAAGGTAAGCAGTTTTCTATGCAATCATGCTGGCCACCTGATCACAGAGTAGTTTCTGACAACACTGGCTCTTTGGCTTAGTAACGGAGATGAGCACCACTCCATGGTCGGACATGACTTGACAACTTTGTCAAAGGGGAATACCTTTACCTTTTTAGTTGTTTATGTCGCAACTATTAGCAATGACATTCAGTGGTATATGGGAATTATGATTTATGAGTAACATTAGTGCAAAAAAGCACTACTAAGGATTCCGTATGGTGTGGAATGGGAGGAGTCAATGGGGGGGTGACACCATGAGTTACTACACCGGGTACCTCCAACCCTAAGGATGGCACTGCTAGGTGACACCCCAGAAGAAAGCCAAATGCACCCCACTCCCTGCCTTGTGCTATTTTACTCATGAGTAGACCGGTGCATGGCAGGAAGGGAGAGAGACCAGAGCATCCTCTCCCCACGGTGAACTTTTTTACTAATGAGTAGAGCAATGCACAGCAGCAAGGTGAGGGGGGCATACCATTTTACTCCTCAAAAGCCCCACTCCCCAGTAGCCCTGCTTCTCACACCAATTGACACCCCAAGCAGTAACACCACTTAACCCTAGCTATGTGAACTGAAGATAAAGGTGCTAAAGGGGGTAAACCCAGATATCCCTCTACTGCTTGTAAAGCTTAATAAAAGAGTTGGCAGCCACATGGTGGGTGGGTGAACTGGTTCATGCTAGGAGTCAACTACAGAGAGCACAGCCTTCAAGATTCATTGTGCCAATAGCGGCCTTTTTTCCTTTTCCTTGCAACCTTCAAAGCTAAAAACCTGATGATGAAAGGGGTTTAAATGTCTGGGCTGCACATGATTATTTTTGAGTATGACAAGGGGATATTTAGCTGCATGATACGTGTTTTAATGCAGCACACCTGGGGGAAAAGTGAGGCTAAATCAGCTGCCAACGCCAATGTAGGTACTCTGGCAGAGACTTGTGCACTGCCAAGGTGCTTATTGAATCTAGGCTGCAACAATCAAGTATACAGAGGAAAACAGGCAACCCTGAATTTCTACAAAAACTATGGGAATAATTTGTTTATGTGCGTATAGGTTTAAGGAGTAGGTGGTTGTTTTGTTAACTACCCTTGGGTCAATCTCAAACCATGGTGACCCTAAGGATGAGAAATCTCCAGGACCCCTGTCCTCCACTGTTTTGCTTAGCTCCTGCAAACTTACACTTGTGATATCTTTAATAGAGTCCATCCATCTAACATGTGGCCTTCCTCTCTTTCTACTCCACCTTCCCTAGCATTATTGGTTTTTTTCCAATGGTTCCTTCTCTCTTCTCATGATGGAGACAAAGTACAACAGCCTCATTTTCATCAACTTGGCTTCCATGGAGAGTTTATTCTTGATTTGTTCAAGGATCTATTTGTCTTTTTATCTGACCATGGGATTCTCAGCACTGTTCTCCAGCACCACTGCTCAAATGAATTGATTTTCTTCCTATCTTCTTTCTTAACTGTCCTGCTCTCGCATCCATACATGGTAATTTACATGTGTAAATTTACAGGGCTATATAATAATATATCATCATCATAATAGTAGTAGTAATAGGGAACACAATGGCTTGCATGATTCTAACTTTTATGCTCAGTTGTATATCTTTGCATCGCTGTCCCTTCTTAATCTTCTTCTGATTTACTGGCTGCAGTCCCCATTCCTATCAATGTTTGATCCCAGGTATGAGAATTCTTTTACTATTTCTATTTCTTCACTGACTAGGATGAATTTGTCTAGGTTCTCCATTATATGTTCCAACAGTAGTCCTGCCTTTGCACATTCTTCCTTGATCTTCCTTAGTAGTTGTTCCAGGTCTGGCGATTTTCTGCTAATATTATGGTTTTGTCTACATATCTTGTAGATATTCCTTCCTCCTATTTTCACTCCTCCTTCTTCTGCACCAAATTTGAAGAAGCTTCAGCATCAGACACTACAGAATAGGCTAGCTGATCTAGAGGAAGAACATGCCAATATCTGGCCAGCCAAACCAAAACACAGCACACCAACACCAGCCACAAGGTGTGCATTAAAAAGATAGTCGAGTTAGAGCAAATGCTGCAGACAAAAGAGGCAATAATCTCCACCGTCTGCCCAGAAGTACTTCCCCTACTCCCCATTTACACTCTGAGTCTCTCATTTAGTCTCTCACGGGGAGGCAATCCCAGATACCCCTTACAATCATGACTGGAAAGAACCCACACTCCTCTAGACCAAGCAGTAAAATGTTGAGGAAAGGGTTGCCTGGACTGCCACAGGGGCATTGCTGCCCATGGCCTTGTTTTCTGAACTCTGATGGGAAACACAATTCACGCAGACTGCCAACACAATTTACTTTGAGAGTGTTAAAAATCTCAAGTCTATCATAAAGAACAAGAAAGAAAACAAGAGGAAGTGAAGATCATCAGGAGAACAATGAAGACTCTTATTTACTAGGAAAACTGTCATGCTTGATCTGGCAGAAGGTTTTTATGGACTCCAAACAACTTCATCTGACAGCTTGGTTCCACAAAAGCTTAGGCCAAATCCTGCTTAGAATTCTAGAATCTTCGAGTGGGAAGGGGTGACAAGGGCCATCTCATCCCCTAACCTGTTAAGTCTTGAAGACACCACCCCTTAACGGAGCTCCTCATCACTCTTCTTCTGCATCTGGATTTCAAGGGTTGTGTTTGACTCACTGTGATGTCCCTTGCCAACTCAGCCTTGCAAACAAGGAGCCCCAGGGCATACTGCCCATTCTCAGAGGTCACCGTGCAGCTAGCTGACATTGCCTGGAGAAAGCTCAGATTGCCTTTGGACCTTATCAGACATTGGAAATTGGAAGTATAATCTAATGGCAATCCAAACGCAATCATGGGGTTTCATGTGATTGCGTATTAAAGCATCTCACGCAACTTCGAGCACAAGGGAAATCATTCTGAACACAATCATGGGTTTTACGTTATTTCGTATTAAAGCATCTCACACAATTTCGGGCAATGGGGGGACATTTTCAGGTAATGGGTAGTCATTCTGAATGCATTCCGAACAGAATACGAATTCATGTGAATTCAAATTGGCTCCAATTGCCTCCATTCGCAATAAAGAGAAATTCCTCCTGTCTGATAAACTCCTTTGAAAGAATGTATGTGCTGGAAGTCAGGAGAGTCCATCTGGGAGTCAGGAAGAGGCTTCTGTGCCTCCTGCTCTCCCACTATCCAAGCTCCCTGCCTCATCTGTGCCAGCCTGAGTCCCACCAAGTGGATAGTTGTCAAGGAAGGAGCTGTGGAATATGAAAGTTTGGGAAAATATGAAAGTTTCAGAAGCCTAGTTCCCTTTAGAAGGGATCTTACAAAGCTCTCCAGAAACAGATAGGAGGCAACCCTCCTCCCAGACCTCTCCTTTTGGTAATAATCAGCCACTCTCCACTTTGGATACTTTCTGTCCATTCACCCCAGCATCAGGGATACAAAACAGTAGCTTGCCTTCCTGCTTCTCCACATGAAGTAATTAGGTGAAATTCAATCAAGATGCCTATGGAGTTTATCAAATGAAGGGAATTGGAAGTATAATCCAATGGCAATCTGAATGCAATCATGGGGTTTCGTGTGATTGCGTGAAAGCTGATCACACACATTTTCGGGCAAAGGGAAGTCCTTCCGAACGCAATCATGGGGTTTCACGTGATTGCGTGAGAAGCTATCACATGCAATTTCAGGCACTGGGAGGCAATTTCGGGCAGTTCTGAACGCAATGCAATGTCAATACGCAATCAAATAAATTCACTGAACTAGCGAATTTACTCAATTCCAAACTGGCCTCACTTCCATTTCTTTCAAAATTGAGAGAAATTTCTCCCATGTGATAAACTCCTATGTAACTGAGCCTGGACAAGAGTGAAAGCTTGGGAAGGAAAAAAATGTAGTAAAAGTAATCAAGTCCCAAAAGTGCTATTTACACTGAACTCTTGAAATGGCCAATTAATTAATTTGTTCATTAATTAGAAATCCTCAAAGAGATTTAGGCTGCAGTCAATTGTATTCATACTTAACATAAGTTCCTTTGGGACTGCTGGGACGTCACTGGCCAATGGCTAAGAGGTATCCCCCAGCAACATCTTCTGGTCTTTCCCATCTAAAAAGGAACTGAAGCCACTGTCCAACAGGATCTCCAGGTCCCAGTCTCACATAGTGACTCACCTTCCCACTTGTGCCCTTTGTTCTGGTAGTCAAGGTCTGCTGTCTCAGCCTAGGATTTCCACTGCCCTGTCCCAGATTCGTCCCTTTTCACTTGCTGCCCCTCACTCCTGGAACCTCCTTCCCCTACAAGCACGGGTCATCACTTCTTTGCCCAGTTTCAAAACGGAGTTGAAGGCCATCCTGTTCAGTGATGCGTTCCCAGGCATTGTGTGATTGTTATTTGTTATTTGATGTTTTTAATTTGTTGCTTGCCTTATTGTATTGAACCCTTTCCTGAATTGTTATGTATTATTTATATGTATTATGCTATTATTTCTTAGAAAGTATGCCATGAGCACTACAAGGACACATTTTCTCTGTCCATCTCTGTCCCATAACCAGGCTTTAATCATATTGGCTTTTTTGGCAGCTGCATCACACCCCTTTCATATGTACAGTTGATGCCAAGTGTCCCCTGGTATAGGCATAGCTGATACTATGTTGAGAAACTGGAGCATGTCCAAAGGAGGATGACTAAAATAGTGAAGGGTCTAGAAACCATGACCTACGAGGAACGACTAAGAGAGCTGGGGATGTTTAGCCTGGAGAAGAGAAGGTTAAGAGGTGATATGATAGCCCTGTTTAAATATTTGAAGGGATGTCACATTGAGGAGGGAGCAAGCTTGTTTTCTGCTGCTCCAGAGACTAGAACACAGAACAATGGAAGCAAGCTACAGGAAAAGAGATTCCACCTCAACATTAGGAGAAACTTCCTGACAGTAATGGCTCTTTGACAGTGGAACACACTTCCTTGGAGAGTGGTGGAGTCTCCTTCCTTGGAGGTCTTTAAACAGAGGCTGGATGGCCATCTGATGCATTGATTGAGAGTTTCTACATGGCAGGGGGGTTGGACTGGATGGCCCTTGTGGTCTCTTCCAACTCTATGATTTTATGATTCTATTATTCTTTTCTACCAAAGCCTATTTAACCAAAAAGCCCATTATGATAAAAGCAGAGAAACACTTAACCCAAAAACTAACTGCATAAACTATCTGCAACATGTGCTATACCCCAGATTTGAGGGGAGGGCTTGTTGGGACTAACTGAAGAAATAGACTTTTTGGAACTGAGTGTGCACACATGAAAACAGGCAAATCCTAAACCTGATCCTACTCCTTTCTTCCTCGTCTAGGTTGTGTGATTTCTAATCTATTAATTTGTCAAATTGTTTTCCAAGAATAGGAGCATTTTCACTTATGCTTTCTCTAGTTTGTAGGTTTGTAAGTCATGCTGATCTCCAGGGGGGAAAGCCCTCGCCAGTATTATGACAGCTTGAAACTAGCCTGGTGGTAAGTTCTTTTAAAATTATCATGGCTCTTAATATGTCTCGTGTAACATTTTCATTAGGCCGGGACATAGGGTTCATTTTTCCTACTTCTTAGTTATGCCTAGGCAGTAACATCCAGAAGGCACTAGCAATATCAACATCAATATTTTACAGTGGAAATATGCAATAGTTGCATATGCAGCTCACTTCTTTTTACCTTTTTCAATGACCCAATAAAAGTACTATTTTAGTAAGGATTTTGAATCTTTAATGAAAGCACAGATTCTTCATGGCACATACAAACATCTCAGGGGCAAAGTAAATGGCAAAATAAACTGGATGAAAGTAGGATAATACAAGACCCTTTAAAGATCAGACCAAAACTTAAAACTGCCTCCTTGAGCTGGAAGCCACCAACTACCATTGGATTCTTGTATGAACTGAGGAGGCATTTTCATTCCCTCTTGTATGATGAAGGAGCTGGATTTGTTTTAACCCTGGCAGATTACAAGACGGCCCCAGTGAGCTTCTGAGGGATTGGCAGTGCATACGATCAGTTCATTACATTCTTATTAAGAAAGTTCAAAAGCAGGAAAGGCATATGGGAGGAACAGGATTCCTGTGATCCCGATAGTTAGATTGTATTGAATGATGCATCCTGACATTAGCTCCCTTATTCAGATCTGTCTACAGAACTGGGTATTCTACTGATGATTTGTTGAAGGTGATTGTGGTTCATATTTATAAGAAAACTAATCATAAACCATCAGAATGTGGTTAGTAAGCTTTGTGCTGAAGCTTCTTTTGGGCAAACTAAGAAAATCTTTTGGCTGAAGAGTATACAGACTTTTGCCGCAGCAGATGAGGAATCGGCTGCATTTTTCTTGTGATATGTGTCATAAAGAAATATATGCTCTTCTCATACCACTGCCTTGTAGATTACAAAATCATAAAGTCTTAGAATTAGAAGGCTCCAACCTCCTGCCAGTGTAGGAATCCACAGCTAACACATCCTTGAGAGGTGACCATCCAATCGCCATTTAAAAAGCTTCTTCTCAGGTAGTCTCTTCTACTGCCAAGCCACTCTTACCATCAAAAGGTTCTTCATCATGTTTAGTCAGACTTTCCTTTCTTACGATCTGAACCCACTGGTTCTTGTAGCAGAAAACTTTGTAGCAGCAGAAAACCAGCTAACTAGGACCTCTGCACAATAGCCCATCAAATAGTTGAAAGTGGCTTTCATATCATATCAGTATTCCTTTTCCAGGCTAAACTTACCAACTATGATTCTATTGCCCAATACAGACGGGCACTTTAGGGCGCCCCCGTCATGTGCTAGGGTTGCCCGGGAGCAGAGCCAATAGACGCTCCGCAACCCTAGCACATGACAAGGTCATGCTGGTTCTGCAGTGCCATACACATGGCACGCAAAGCGATGATGTTGCAGCTGCACAGCAGCCAAACGGAGTTGTGCAGCTGTGACATCATAGTGGTGCCGTATGGTGCTTTTTGCTTTTTTGTGTGTCACAAGTGCGACACAAAAAGGAGCTGCTTGTTCGGGCTCATTTCTCCGCCGCACTTTCGCCACTTCATCTGGTTGCTGCAGTGAAGGTGCACTGGAAAAGGAGGCGGCTTCAGACTGCCCTTTTTGGGCAGTCTGTAAAGCCCCTATGATTCTAACTCCCTAAGCTGTTCCTTATAAGCAGTATTTCCTAAACTTTGGTTCTCTGGGTGTTTTGGACTTCAGCTCCCAGAATTCCTGATTGTTGGCCCAACTGGCTAGAGTTTCTGGGAATTGAAGTCCAAAACACCTGGAGGACCAAAGTTTGGGAAACATTGCTCATAAGGCTTGGTTTACAGATCAGTGACCATCTTTGTCATGCTCTTCGGGCAGCTTTTGATTCTGTTTCATGCTACTGACAGAAGTTTGCTAAGAAGAATTCCAGAAATGTATAGCAACTCCAGTATGCATGTTGGAATAACTTGTGGTCTACTTGGACTCCTAGATCCCTTTCACATCTGGTCTCGTTCAGCCAGGTGTCCCCCATCATATATCTGTGCATTTCATTTTTCCGTCCTAAGTGCAGTACCTTACATTTCTCCATGTTGAATTTCATTTTGTTAGCTTTGGCTCAGATTTGTTTGCAAGAATGTCATGGAGAACTTTGTCAAAGGTCTTACTGAAATCAAGATATACTATATCCACAGCATTCCCTTCATCTACCAAGAGATCAGATTTGTCTCACATGACTTGTTTCTCTGAAACCCATGCTGACTTTTTGTGATTATGGAATTATCTTCTAGATATTCACAGACCCTATGTTTAATGATCTGCTCCAGGATCTTTCCTGGAATTGATGTCAGAGTAACTTGACGATAATTGTTGGGATCCTCTCCCCCCCCCCCCCCCTTTTTGAAGATGGGGACAACATTTGCCCTCCTCCAGTCTGCTGGGACTTCTCCTGTTCTCCAGGAGTTCTCAAAGATTATTGCCAATGGTTCTGATATTACATTTGTCAGTTCTTTTAGTACCCTTGGATGTAGTTCATCTGGTCCTGGAGAATTATATTCATTTAGATTAACCAGGTATTCCTGTACTATCTCTTTACTTGTTCTGTGCTGAAATTCTCCTATTCTGTCCTCTGCTCCACTGTACTCAGGTTCAACACCCTTTCCCTTTTCTGAAAAGACTGAAAAGATATTCTTAACAAGTTAATTACTCCAAAGCTAAACTATTGGTATTTGGGAAGAAAAGACAGAATATCAATGGTAGTTAGACAATTAGTAACTTCAGAAAGTCTTCTCATAGAAATATCTCAGTGTCCAAACATGAACTCTAGTTCTTGGTCCATTAACTGCTAACCTAAGTAGTAATTTTACACAGTGCACCCAGCCCCAGTTGTAGGCTTGTGGTGGTACTTCTTGAGCATGACATGACTAAGCTATTGCTTCAGATGAGCAAAGCTCAGTGTTTGTGTCTCTGGCTTTTTCTTTTCCACACCCACTTTCCTCCTTGCCATCAATTTCAGGCATCATTTTAATAGAATCATAGAATCATAGAGTTGGAAGAGACCACTAGGGCCACCCAGTCCAACCTCCTTCTTCCATGCAGGGATTTCATTTCAATACTACATAGAATTTAATTTTAGTGCTCTCTAGAAACACCTCCAAAATCGTATCAAATGTCTTTTTTCCACTTTCCATAATGATTTTTCTATGTAAGAATGAAGATACATGTTTAGATTTCTAAAGCTTCAAAGCCAGCAACCAAGGACAGGGAATTTTTAAGAACTGCAACTGAGTTAAACAACTTGAAGAGTTCAAACTCTCTCTCACACACACTAATTTTCTCTCTCTCTCTCAATCAATCTCAGCTAGATGTTAGAAGACACCTTACAAGGGCACCAAGGCTTCTTTTTGGTTTCTGAGGATGCAAGCCAATGTAGCTGGTGGCAGTAGTTAACAAAAGGGCAGAAGAGACCATTACTTACTGAACTTTTCTCTTTTTTGTAAAGAGATATAAAAAAACTGGCTTTTGTGAAACTATGTACTATGAGAAGTATCAATAAAAAGCAAAAATAAAAAATAAAAGGTGCACCAAACTCCTCACTTGTCTTGCAGACAATTTCATTCAATTTTAATAAACTAAGCCATGGTCAGGAATACTAAAAGAGAAGGGAGTTTGTGATGGATGGAAGTTTCTTACAAGTGAAATATTAAATGTATAATTTCAAAAAGTTCCATGGAGGAGGAAAAATGGGAGGTATCTAAAGGACTTTGAAGTGATCTATGTTTTTAAAGAGGTGTGGTTAAGAAATGGAAAGAGAGAAATCACCAAAGAGAAATTCAAACAAACAGCTAGCACTTACAAACATTTACACCCTGCTTTCCATTTCAGCTTGCTCAAGCTGGCAGCAGAGAGTAGCATGTGGCATGCTCCGATGAAAACGTCGCCTCCACTCTTGGTGGATGTCAAACAACAACTCAAAGTGAAAAATATCCTGGAGTCTAGACTGTATAAAGGCATACTTCAGTATTTCATTCAATGGAAACATTGAAAAGAAAGAAAGAAAGTTAATGCTAAATGCCCTGCGAAACCTGGACCAGGCTGAAATGGGAAGGAACTGACATACGTTTATGTTTATACTGAAAGTGCAGTGTGTTTGTGTAACTATGGGCCTGAACAGACAGGCCAAAATAAAGCTGCTTCTGGTCTCTTTGGAGGTATGTTGTTTAAATGACATACGCATTTTAAGAGGCCAGAAGCTATGCCAAAGTTGCACTCTAATCCTTAGGACTGGTGCGTCGCTTTGGCATGGCTTCCAGCCTCTTAGGACTCATGCAGCATTTACACCGCATACCTCCAAAGTGACCTGAAGCAGCTTTATTTTGGCCTGTCTGTTTGGGCTCTACTTTTACTTTTGGTAGAAGGGAAAGTGTGTTCTTGGGGGCTGAATGTCAGAAGTTCCATATGCTTTTGTCCTGCCATAGTAGTTGGGTTATGTAGTGATGGGATATGTGGTAGGAAAAGTATGGTTTACAAGGGTGTGCTGAGACACAGTGCAGAGATAATACAGGAAAGGAGGCATTGTCGACCCACCATGAATTAAAGAGACCACACATAGTATTTGGGGTTAAACACGGACCATCTTTATTGACCTAAAACCTAGTGAAATGTTTGAACCGTGGGGCTGAGCAAATGAAAGGGGGAGGAACTTGGTGCGGGTTTAGCTAAGGCACAGCTATCAACCTGTAACACCTCCCCAGCCACCCTTGGGCAAAACACCAAACCTCCAAGGGCAAACAAAAGAACTTGGTTGCCATCTTGAATAGCCATTTTTGAAAGGCCAACCTGGGGGGTTCCCTTCCAAGCCCCATGACTTTATAAGAAAGAGCAAACCCCAACAGCTGGCTCTTTCCCCTGCACCCCCGTTTCCTGTGGAGACAGTTCCAGAATTAACAAAACATGCTTATTAATTACAATGAATAAGGAGTAAGCCTACCTGAGATTTGAAATTGTGTATAATTTGGGCAGTTTTAATGTTTGACAGTCAGTTGGAGCTATAGTTTCTTGATAATGGTTTCTGGGGGGTATTTCGCGAATTTACGTGAAATCTGATTGCATTCGGAATGCGTTCAGAATGACTTCCCATTGCCTGAAAATGGCCCCCCATTGCCCGAAACTGCGTGAGATACTTTAATAAGCAATTACGTGAAACCCCATGATTGCATTCGGAATGACTTCCCATTGCTCGAAATTGTGTGAGATACTTTAATACGCAATAACGGGCAACCCCATGATTGCATTCGGATTGCCATTGCATTACCCCCAAATTCTGTCATATGATAAACTCCCATGTTTTTACTTCTGAGCCTGAGTTTCTAAACTTTGGTATCCTGCTGGATTTGAGGAAAAGAGATTCCACCTCAACTTTAGGAGGAACCTCCTGACAGTAAGAGCTGTTTGACAGTAGAAGAAGCTGCTCCCTCAGAGTCTGGTGGCTGGCGTCTTATCTTTAGCTTTGGAAGCTGTTTCTAAACAGAAGCTGGATGGCCAACTTTTAGGGGTGCTTTGATTGTGAGTTCCTGCATGGTGGTGGCGGGGGGTTTGGACTGAATGCCCCTTGGGGTCTCTTTCAACTCTATGATTTATAGTACTTTGATAACACTTTTACTACCATGGCTCCATGATATGGAATTCTGCAATTTGTAGTTTTGTGAAGTAGTTAGAATTCTCTAGCAGAGCTAGTAGAGGCTAACCCCCTCTGGACAAATCTTGTTTAATAAAACTTCTTGTAATAGGTTCACAATTAAAGGCCACCATAAATCTGAAACAACTTAAAGGCATACAGCCCTAACCCCACCAAGAAGAAACCAGAGAACTCTTGTGTTATTGTATAGAATCCTGGGATTTGTAGTTTGTAAAATATTCCTATGAAGAATTTTCTGCTAGAGGGCTCTATAGTCTCACCAAACTACTGATCCCCATGATTCTATAGAATGCAGCCATAGCAGTTAAAGTGGGACCAAAGTGTTACTGTAATAGAGTAAAAAAGGCAATTCCCTGTCCTTCAAAACTTAGTTCTTATTATTGTTAACTGATGGTGTCATATTTGATTAGCAGATTCAATTGTGATTTTTCTGGCTTCTAATAAAAACATAACATTTTTGTATGGTATCTTTCTATTCTCCCCATCAAAGTAGACCAGAGTTCAAATCCCCACACGGCTGTGGAAACTCACTGTCACTTTCTCTGTCTCAAAGGAAGGCCATGGCAAACCCTTTCTAAACAAACCTTGTCAACAAAACCACATGATAGGTGTCAAAGCACTCACATGCTTTCTGGTTTGTTCGGTTTTAATATATTGTTTGAATTCCTTTAAAAAATCAGGTGGAGGAAGGAGAAAACCAGACATCTACTTCCCACCATCAAAAATGTGGGAGAGGTGGGGATGAAGTGAGCAAAATAATAATAATAATTAATAATAATAATAATAATAATAATAATAATTTCCCATCAAAGCAAGTGTGGGGAACTAAACATCTGGCCAAATGCTCAACCTAGACAAATGCTTCTGACCAGTTGGGCATTAAAGCAATTGGTTCCTCCATTTCTTCTGACAGACATATGCAGAAATAGGCTTTCCCATGGCAACTGTCTCATACCACTGGATGCTTTATCTCAGCTGTATTATCTGCAGAGATCCCTTTCTCATCAGATGAGGTGGATACACTTTGCAAGTCAAGGACAGTGTTATTCCTAAACTGAGTAGCAGTAAATTAGAAGAAAGCAATCAAGGAGAAGTCTTTATTGGCGTCTCCGACCTTTTCTCTCAGAAATGCTGAGGGCTAATCTGTCCTTTCTGACATTGGAAGCTAAGCAGGGTTGACTTCTGGGAGGAAGATGGTGCCTTGCAGCAGTCCCCTTTAGCAACTCTGGGGAGGGTTTCTGCGCTGGATGTGGCAATTGCTGGTTGGGACCAAACTAACCAGTGAGAATTGCCTCCCTATTGGTAAGGGAGGCTCAGAGGAGCTTCATTTGCATCCAGTTCCTGTTCCTAGCATCAAGGTGACAAGTGCTGCTGTCACCATGGCATGGTTGAAATAGAGGCGGCCAAGGAGAAACCATCACCCATGCCGTGTTCAAGCCACCCAAAGGACCTTGATGCCAAAGGTGCATTCCTTACTTCAAAAATTAACAACCTCAAGAATTAAGGGAACCTACTAGCCGATGGGGACATTTTACTTCCAGCATCAACACATCTACAACTGAAATAGTAAGTCAACCCCAAATGTGGGTGTGGAAGACAGTGGGTCCTTTTGTGTTACAACATGTGAAAGGGATCTAGGAGTCCAAGTAGACCACAAGTTGAACATGAGTCAACAGTGTGATGCAGCAGCTAAAAAGGCCAATGCAATTTTAGGTTGCATCAATAGAAGTATAGTGTCTAGATCAAGGGAATTAATAGTGCCACTCTATTCTGCATTGGTCAGGCCCCACCTGGAATACTGTGTCCAGTTCTGGGCACCACAATTCAAAAAGGATGTGGAGAAACTGGAACGGGTCCAAAGGAGGGCGACTAAAATGGTGAAGGGTCTGGAAACCATGCCCTATGAGGAACGCCTTAGGAAGCTGGGGATGTTTAGCCTGGAGAAGAGAAGGTTAAGAGGTGATATGATCGCCCTGTTTAAATACTTGAAGGGATGTCACATTGAGGAGGGAGCAAGCTTGTTTTCTGCTGCTCCAGAGAACAGGACTCGGAACAATGGATGCAAACTGCAGGAAAAAAGATTCCACCTCAACATTAGGAGGAACTTCCTGACAGTAAGAGCTGTTCGACAGTGGAACACACTCCCTTGGAGGGTGGTGGAGTCTCCTTCCTTGGAGGTTTTTAAGCAGAGACTGGATGGCCATCTGTCGGGTATGCTTTGATTGGGAGTTCCTGCACGGCAGGGGGTTGGACTGGATGGCCCTTGTGGTCTCTTCCAACTCTAAATTTCTATGATTCTATGATTCTAACAATTATAAGTAGTAGCAAGAAAGGACAGAAAATGGTGCATGGCAGGGAGGGGTGCTGGGCACTCTTCATCCTGGGAAGAAGTGACCAGTGGGGTCCCACAGGGCTCTGTCCTGGGCCCAGTGCTATTCAACATCTTTATCAACAACTTGGATAGAAGAATAGGGGGCATGCTTATCAAATTTGCAGATGACACCAAATTAGGAGGAGTAGCTAATACCCCAGAGGACAGGATCAACATTCAAAATGACCTGAATAGATTAGACAGCTGGGCCAAAAGTAACAAAATGAACTTCAACAGGGAGAAAAGTAAGGCACTACACTAAGGCAGGAAAGAAATGATGAGAGGGTGGGAGACACCTGGCTTAACAAGACTACATGTGAAAGGGATCTATGCCAAAAACCCTGGAAATTTCTACCACTCTTATTACGAGGAGACTGTCAGGCTCAAACTAAGCTCTTCAGTCGAGATGGCTTACATCATGAAACTGTCATGAATTCATTTCGTGTTAATGCAGTGTTCATCTTTTGAAACAAATGAAAAGCCACCTAAATATTAATCACTTGTGACTATTCAAATAAGGGAAATTATTATTATTTAAGGAAATAATTCTTCCCTTCTAAACTGCTCTTATTTCAGGAAGGACTTAAATGTAATGGTCAATTAAGGATTCAAAGGCTCATGAAATTCGACAAACAAAATATGTCAGTGGTTTGTTGTGCTTCCTTTTTAGTACCTTTTTAGTACCAACTATATGTTTGTATTGTAAATGTCAAATAATTACAGATGAAATAAAGAAACCACACAACAATGTGGTGTGTTTTCTCCTTCTTAGGAGGGAGTCCAGGAGGGACTCCATGCAAATGTTTGACAGGATTTTTAAAAATGAAATGTGGCTACAATTTGCAGAACACCCCCCCTTCAAATATTATTAATATTCTTATCAGGTAAAGCAAATGTTTGCAGCTGCTTTATTAATCAGCCAGGCTAGCAAGACGAAGCCCACATGTAGTCTGATTGCTAGGCTTATGCATTCAGACATCCCCGCTTTGCAAGACATTTCAAGATTTATTCTTCACACCATGCTGCTTCCTTTATGATTAACAGGAGGATTATATACTGATTATTTGGGGTATTCACTCTGTAGCATTCCTGTCAGGTGTACTCTACAGGGTGCATCTCAGGTGCCAATCTGGAAATGCCAGTCAGGGATATTACTCTTTAATCACTTTTATACACATTTACATCACCAGGAAAAACTCAAGGTGACATTTCAAACAACATATCTTCATATTTCATCCTCTTCTTAAGGTAGGTTAGGTTGAGAGAGTGTCCTGTTTGTGCCACCAGTAAGACTATTTCTTTACTATGTGGCAAACATGTTTCCTACAGTACATTAATGTCACACTGATGCAACAAGATAAAGTGGGAATAAGAGACATGAGTTCTTAAGTATGTTTGTACAAGTGTCAGAGAGCAAAACCTGCACCACAGTCCCATCTAAAACAGCCTAAGAGGAGGCAGAAATAAGGATGAACTAGCCATGGTGGCACAGTGGTTAAATGCCAGTACTGCAGCCACTCACTTGCAAACCACAAGGTTGTGAGCTCAATCCCAGCCAGAGGCTCAGGGTTGACTCAGCCTGGCATCCTTCCGAGGTCGCTAAAATGAGTACCCAGCTTGTTGGGGGCAATTGGTTTACACATTGTAAACCACTTACAGAATGCTTAGTGCAGTATGAAGTGGTATATAAATAAAGCTGCTAGCTGCTACTGCTCAAGTTGACCCCAACTCATGGCAACCCCGTGGATGAAACACCTCCAAGCCCCTCTGTCCTCCACTGCTCTGCTTAGGTCCTGCAAATACATTCCCATGACCTCTTAAATTGAGTCTAGCCATCTGGCATGTGGTCTTCCTCTCTTTCTGCTGCCCTCCATCTTTCCTAGCATTATTGTCTTTTCTAGTGACTCCTGCCTTCTCATGATGTGACCAAAGTATGACAGCCTCAATGTGGTCATCCTGGCTTCTAAGAATATTTCAGGCTTGATATGTCCAAGGACCCATTTGTCTTTTTGGCCATCCACAGTATCCTCAGCACTCTTCTCTAGCAGCACATCTCAAATGAGTTGATACTCTTCCTATCCACTTTCATTACTGTCCAATTTTCACATCCATACATGGTGATGGAGAATGCAATGACATGGATGGTTCTTACTTTAGAATTCAATTGTATATGCCTAGTTCCTTCATAGCTGTCCTTTCCATTCCTAGTCGTCTTCTGATTTCTTAACTGCAGTCGTTATTCTTACCAATGTCTGTATGGGAATTCTTTACTATTTTAATTTCCTCGTTGTCTAGGTAGAATTTATGTATTTCTTCTGTGATCATTATTCTTGTTTTCTTTATGTTCAGCATTGTGTTTGCACTTTCATCTTTGATCTTCCTTAGTAATTAGAGTGCTGACTTCACTGTTAAGCAATATAGAAATGTAAATGCTGTTGCTATTACAACTAATGGATTGGAATTTGTAAATACAATTCCATTCAGTTGTTTTGCTTTCTAGTCTTTCTTTGCAATTTCTTTGTTCCAGGGAGGTTCAAATGTTCTGCAACTGGCTTTTGGGTATTGTGATTTCCAATTTCAGATTTTTCTCCATTTATCCTCTTGCTTACAGAATGCCCTGTTTGCCCAATGCAGAGGAGCAATGCTAACACAGGATGGCATATTTCACATTAGAGGAAGAGCAAGTACAGTTAGTCCTCCATATCCATGGATTCAACCATACTTTTAAAAAAACTCCAAAAAGCAAACCTTGATTTTGTCATTTTATATAAGGGATACAATTTTACTACAACCTTGACAGGAATACCCCAAATAATCAGTATATAATCCTGGAAGAAAACCCCAGTGGATTCCAAGGGCCCACTGTAAATGTACTCAGGTTTTGTGGGTGGTATTAGCCTCTGTAATATTGCTTCTAGATTAGGTGTGGGCATAGTTGGCATCTGGGTTTGTGGCACAGTCTTATTCCTTTATTGCTATCCATTAAAAGCCTGTCTTGCACAGCTTTTGGGAGGACTGTTGTATGATGATGGGTTTGAGTGGTCTCAGCTGGGGATTGTAGATGACAGTTGGGATGTTATGTCATATTGTATTTTTTGGATTGCCTTTTAATAGATTGCCTTAATCTTGTTTTTTCATCCCTAGAGGATTACATTCATTTGAGAAAACCCTGTTGTGAATCCAAGAGTTTTGAGTATTTGTCTTGTGATTCTAAGGAGATTCTGTTATATCGGAGGGATTAGCTCTAAACAATAAATTTGGTAGGGTGTTCTGGGTGGAAACTGGAGGTACATAAGCATGTGCAGCAATCAGTGGGTTTTCAATAGACCGTGTTGCTTACAAGTCCATTGTGCATAATGGATTGACATAATGGATGTCAAAGTGCAGCTGCATAGAGCCACCATTAACTTCCAAATGTTATATTTGAAAACTGTTCGACTCAGAGAGCTCTAGAACACTGAACCCCAGGGAATCCCTAGCTAAACTGGTTGTTTATTTAGCTATATCTCCAGAAACGTTTCCAGAAATGACCAATTGCTGATATTGGCATTTGCTTTCTGAAACCTTATTTGCATGAGAGCCATCTGGTGGCCAAGCAGGTATTGTTCTCACCTTCATTTGTGAACAAGGACTGTAATCCTATCACATGTTGGTGGGAGAAAGTTATTATTATTATTATTATTAACCTTTATTTATATAGCACTGTAAATTTACACAGCACTGTACATATAATCATTTAATTAGACAGTTCCCTGCTGTCATGCTTCCTCAGGCCTTACTTTTGCACAAGCATATGTCAGAAAAACAAGTCTTCGGTCTCAGCAGCACCATATCATCTTTCCCATAGGCATTACCTTTAAAGACAAACCAAAATATAACCAGACCATATTGATGACACGGCAACACTAATTGTCTAATAGGAATTTAATGCGGGCGTACATCAGACAACTAATTTAAAATGTATTTTATAAACAGACATTTATGTTTGTGTGAACAAAGTGCTAACTCAAGACAATTTTTTCCAAGGCTTACATTTCCACCAAACGTTTTAAAGGTATTCATTCTGATTTTTGTTCAGAACCTTTAGTTTCCTTCAACAGTTCTTGCCAGTTTTTCTCCATTTCCTCCTTACAGGTGAGAAAGGCATCTTCCAGGCGTCTCATTGAGTTGGCCAAGTCTGGGTTAGCACGCATCACCACCATATCATAAGCCATCCAGGTAGCCTGCACTGGGATAGCCCAACAAATAGACAAAGGTAATTGGATGGGGTTTATTAAGAAATGTATAGACGATGGCAATTAATTACCGATTAATTAACTCCCCCACAACTTTCTATGTCACTGCATCTCATGGTAAGTTTTTGAACGACTGATTTATGACAGCCTAGCTGGTGGAAATTTGCACCATCTACTGGGGATCACAGATAGCTTTCAATAAGGGCATTGTGCTTGATTCTACAAAAGTGGAAATTTATATACAGTATACTAGATAATATGCTAAATAAGGTGAACAGTGCTAAACAGCATGCCCAGGCTATCTTAGAAACAAAGTGGAGTAAAAAATTGAGACATAAGGGAAATATGGTTTTCAACATCGGTTTCAGTTTACTAATCAACAATGGCAATGCTCTATATAGTACAAAATACACATAAAAGGCTTTCAAATCTGTAACAGAAAATGGCCCCTAAAGGAATCTGAACTGTCACATAAAGTGAGAACACATATTAGGCTTTGCAGTAGGAAGAAACTGGGTGATTTAATCTTTTAAACTCTTTCCAGTAATCAAAAGGCATGCTCTGTGACAGTTCAGATTCCTTTAGGGATTGTCTTTTGTTACAGGTTTTAAAGTCCCTGTGTGTGCCTGAAGTATACAGAACATTGTTGATTAGCAAACTGAAGATGAAACTGACAGATCTTTGCATAAGAAAATATATAAACCTCATCACTTCATTGTCTGGTCTTGGTTTCCTTTTTCTCAGCTATCTTTTCTCACTTGTTCTTCTGGGAATGATTGCATTGTATCTACCCCCAAACTATGGAGAATTAGAGGAGACAAAATAGTTTTCTCTTTTTTATTATGTAGATGGATTATTATTATTATTATTATTATTATTATTATTATTTTGCCTATTCTTAATAATCTGGCTAAACTCAAGGGTTCAAGACCTTTTCACACACACACACACACACACACACACACACAAATAAATTTAAAAAGGAAATTCAATTTGGTATTAAGCTGTGCTTTTAATACACCAAACAGTTTTTGGCCAAACAAAATCAAACCTAATACATTTTATGTTTCTGAAGTAACAAAGTTGACTCTCAGTCTGTAAAGGATGCAGGTATGACATTCTTCATTTTCTACAAACAAACAAAAAAAATGAGGGGGAATACAAGAAAACCTTTTTTTCTAGGCCTCAAAATTACCCAAATCTTACATCTTTGCTGCACTCATGTCTTGTTTGTGCAGTTTGTGCTGGAAACTATGGGGACAGCAAAGCCCAGCTCTTCTGTTTTAGTACAGTATTTCTTTTTGAGTTCAATCTCCCTTTCCTTTAATGCACGTAACAGAAATCCTGATTTTGAATGAAAGGATCACACTTGTCCAAAAGAGTTTTGAGCAACATGTTTTGGGTGTATTTAAATAAATAAATAAATAAACATTAGAAGAAATCAGCATTTATTTTATTTATTTTAAAGGAGCTAGTTAAAGTCTACAGTGGGTGGATAGTCCCTGGATGAAATATAAAATCTACTTTGTGGAAAATCTACTTTGAAAGAGGGTACCCGGGAAATAAGAAGTGATGCACTCGTTTCTTTTTTTAAAAAAAACACTCCCAAATTGCTGATTTTCTCAACAGCATTTTAAACCTATGTATTTACAAAAGCCAAACACAATCTATAGCTTGGCTATTATTTTAGATAACCTGTGTCAGAAAAATCTTTTTCCGATATAGTTAACAGAATTACGAGACATTTTGTTCTTATAGTTATTTTAGCCTGAGAGTTTAAAGAATATTGAAAAATATCTGTTTACAAATCTCTTCACAAACAATTAAGGACTTTTAAAAATATACTTATTGGAAAGCTTTCTTAAAGGTGCTTAAATGAGCACTGTCCTTATTGACAGCAGTTACAAAATACCAAATATCACAAAGACAAACTATATTTAGTTGAAATATATGATTCTTAAGGGTTTCTTCAGCCTGTGTTTGTATTGTTCTGATAAAACAGCCATTATCCAGCTCTGCTGCACATGATTTGTACTTGCCCAGATAATTATGAGTCAAAGCCATTTACAACAAAGTGAATGGGTCCCAGATGGGCACTGGGATCTTTGTCAGCTGCATGTTCATTTCTCCCTTATTGGATTGAGATGGCAGTGGTACCAATGAAACATGGGATACTCTGCAAGCATACATTCACACCTGATAGTTTTTCCATGTCTTCCAGTAGTTTTTCTAAGTCTCTATTCAGATCCTCAAGCATTTTTACCATGTTGTCATAATTTCTTTCGTAGGTTTCACATTTGGCCATCTAAAAGGGAAAAAAGTAACAGTAACATGAATGACAGTGCAACATGTGATGCCCTGACTTCAAAGATTGCCATGAGGTCGTTTTACTAATTGTCATAGAAGAGTTAAAACTATGTTAAGCATTTCACCCTGGCCTTCATCTGAAAATAACCTGTGTGACTTATCTAAAACCTGTAAGAATAAAAGATGGGGGAGAGGGGGGAGTGAATGAGTCTCTGCTTATACTGTACAGCAGTGGTTCCCAACCTTTGATCGACCAGATAATTTACAGTTAGATTTCAACTCCCATGATTCTTGACTGTTGGCCAGGTTGGCTGGGGTTTCAGGAAGCTGAAGTCCAAAACAATTGGAGGATGAAAGACTGGGAACTACTGCTCTAGAAGAGCAAGGGTGGGGAAAGTACACACATGAACTGCATGCAGCTTCCACAAGGCCATTTTGAGGGCACCAGCACCCACAAAATTTATTCCCCAGGAAAACCTTTTTTGCAAACAATATCCCCTATTCTATCTACAATAACTTCCTAATGAAGTGAAGAAATAAATCAACAAGGCCAGATTAATACCCAGGAGTCATCTACTACAAGACAAACAAAAATCAAAAATGAACATTTAGACCAAGAATGGTCTTTTTTACGTACTTTCTCTATGGAAGCCACTACTCTATAGGCTGTTGTTATTGCCATTGATCTGGTGGAATGAGCACAAACATGTTTTGGTCTTTTGCGGCTCTTCCACGGCTCTGGGGAAGTTTTCTGACACGTTGGGGGCTTGTGGCATGTAAACACCTGGAAACTGGCTGACATGCAGCTGCTCTGGATGCCTTCAGGGCGTCATGGGGGCATTTTGGAGGATTGAAAAGCCCCAGAGCCATTTTCCACCTGACGTCTTTGTTTTTTGGATGACAAGAAGTCTTCTAACTCTTTTTGTTCCCTTTTCTTATTTCCTACGTCTGAAGCCATTTTAATGTAATCCATTTACTTCTACTAACTTACTGATTAATAAGAGAGAGGTCTAAATGTCTGACCAGTTGTCAAGGCAGAAAATTTAAAAAACTGAGGTGAGAGGGGTCGGAAACAACGGTTATTACGTTTTTTGAATGCTGAGATACTGACTGACCTTGTTGGCATGAAGGATAAACCCACATGTCATAGATTCTGTTTTCAGCCTAACAGAGCATGACAAAACAGTCCTAGTTATTACCTACAGTCCCCAGCTAAGACCACTCATCATCAATGAAGTTTAACCAGTTCCGGAGAATAATACACCTGTCTCACAAACTCTGAGAGGCAGACCTTTCCCAGGGAAGTATTTGGTCAAAAAAACTGGAATGAATCCATTCATTGTTTTCTAGACTCTGGAGAACAGAAAACAAGCTTGCTCCATCTTCTAGATGAAATTCCTTTAGCTATTAAAGATAACTATCATAAGCTCAGTCTTCCCAAAGTTAAACATATTTATCTCCTTAAAGCTTTGTTTCCTAAAGCTTTGCTTCCACACTTTAAAAAAAACACACTGTTTTTATTAAACACACACATCAAAACTACATATAAGGGGGAAAACTTAACAAACATTAAACTAAATTTAACACACCCACAAAAACACACAAAAAGGGAATTACATGCTTGATCCCCATGTGCTAGTAATTGGTTATAAATACCCATATCCTCTACCTCCTTTATTTGCCAGTGTCTCCTGTGTAGGTTCCCTCTGGCATGATTTTATTGTTATATTTCTTAGCTGTAGTTTGACTGTTGGTACTAGGCAGGGTAAGTGTGATTCAGAGCTTAAGTCATAGATTGTTACTGAAAAGCTCCACGGCCATTCAGCCTGGGAGAGGAATATAAGAAGAATGTAGATGATGGCGACTGCAGGAAGTTGTAATAGTGACACCGACATTTCGGATTCAGTTCTGGGGGGGAAATGGATTTCTGTGATGATCTGTCTGCAATAAACTCTTTCTGGTTCATCCACGAAGCCTAGTTATTGAGCTAGATAGAGACAGGACATCAGAGGTTGCCAGAACTGAAATAAGTGCAGGAGCACTCTACCTGGAGCAACCTTATCTTCAGAGAGAGAACATGAGATAAGTTTAATCAGAACTACTCAACACCTTCTTTGCCTCAGTCTTCTCTGGAAAGGAGAATAGTGCTCAATCTGGGGGAAACAGAGATGATGCAGGAGGGAAAATAGAGCAAAGAGGTAGTACAGGAATACGTGGCTACTCCAAATAAATTCAAGTCTCCAGGGCCAGATGAGCTACATCTATATGTATTAAAAGAACTCGCAGAAGTAATCTCAGAGTCACTGTCAATAATCTTTGAGCATTCCTGAAGAAGTCCCAGAAGACTGGAGGAGGACAAATGCCCCCATATTCAAGAAAAGGATCAAAATTAGACCCGAATAATTACCAACCAGTCAGCCTGACATCAATACCAGGAAGATTCTAGAGCAGGTATTTTACACAGACTGTAAGCACTTGAAAAGGAATGCAATGATGACTCAAACTCAGCATGGGTTTCTCAAAAACAAGTCATGCCCAACTACTCTTATCCTTTTTTTGATGAAAGTACTTAGCTTGGTAGATGAAGGGAATGCTGTGGAAGTAATACATCTTAATCTTAGTAAAGCCTTTGACAAGGTCCCCCTTGCAAAAAAAAAAAGTTAGTAAAATGTGGGCTAGACTATGTGATTCTTAGGTGGATTTGTAACTGGTTGACTGGCTGAACACAAAGCTTACTCAACAATGGCTTCTCATCCTAAAGAGAAGTAACTATTGGGGTGCCACAGTGTCCTGTCCTGGGCCCAATGCTTTTGAACAGCTTTATTAATAGCTTGGATGATGGAACAGAGGGCATGCTTATCAAATTTGCAGATGGCTCTAAATCAGGAGGGGTTGCTAATACCGCAGAGTACAAGATTCAAAGTGACCTTAACAGATTAGAGAACTGGGCCAAAATTAACAAAATGGATTTCAACAAGGAGAAATGTATTTCCCATACACTTGGGCAATAAAAATAAAATGCATAGGTATAGGATGGGTGACACCTGGCTTAACGGCAGTACATAGAACCATAGAATCCTAGCATTGGGAGACCACAAGCACCATTCAGTCCAACCCCATTCTTCCATGAAGGAAGACACTAAGCCTCCAAAGAAGGAGATTCCACCACTCTCCAAAGCAGTGTGTTCTACTGTCAAACAGCTCTTAATGTCAGGAAGATCTTCCTAATGTTCAGGCGGAATCTCTTTTCCTTCAGCTGGAATCCATCGCTCCGTGTTCCAGTCTCTGGAGCAGCAGAAAACAAGCTTGCTCCATCCAGTGGCTATGTCCAATGGCTATTGCCCTCAGATTCCTGCCTAAGCTGTCCCTGCTTTCTGTGAACTACTGTTTGAGACAGGTAGATATCGCCTTTCAAACCAGCCCTCCTAATCAGCTATCCCCTTTCACTTCTCCATTTTGGTTAGCTCTGTATTCTAGATGTTAGAGTGAGTTATTATCGTATATGTATTCTTTCATATTCTTTCTTTAATGGAACACTCTCCCTTGGGAGAGTGGTGGTCTCCTTCTTTTGAAGTCTTTAAACAGAGGCTGGATGGCCATGTGTCAGGGATGTTTTGAATTCCTGCATGGCAGGGGGATGGAGTGGATGGTCCTTGTGGTCTCTTCCAACTCTATGATTCTATGATTTCTCCCAAATAAAAGCTTTCTTAGTTTTCATCAGTGCCTGGAGTCTCTATGAGTTTGTATCGGTATAAAAAGGTGCTTCTCAGTCCCAGAGGTTGCCCACCCTCTCACACGTCAGAGTAATATTCCCAAGCATTTTAATGATAGACTACTGTTGTTAGTGGAGGCTTTCATTGTGTATTCCTGCCTGGCAGGAGGTTGGCCCACATGGCCCAGATCTTCCTCCTCTAGGATTCTATTATTCTTTGATACTATAGTTAACACACAGAGAAACATTAATATTTTAAACATGGAACACCAAGGAACACTTTCTCTTTTGTTGTGGAACTATAGATCTCTAAACAGGCATCTAAGGAGTTAATATCTTTGGGCATTGACAGCATCCATTATTATAGCTATCAGAATGGAAAACAAATGTATTTGTTGTTTGACAGCAAAAATTATCGGAGTGTTGTTGTTGGTGAGCTGTTCCCTGGCTGGGCTGGTTGCTGGACTATCCTGAGAGTTCTTTTGTTTCTTTCTTGTGATTGGCTCTGGTTTGTTATCTATAAAGAAGAATTAGTTTATAAGCAGTTGAAAGAAAGATACTCCATGACTAGGATATGTGCATCTCCTAGCTCAGGTAAGAGATAGAAGGCATTGTCACTAGCCAAGATCTGACTCTGAAACCACTGGAGAGAGGAAGAGATTGCTGAAAAACTTCCACAACTGAACTACACGCTTTTCCTACTCTAAGACCTTTCCTCATCCCTATATATCTAATCTCCTGCTATAACTTCAGATAAAACCACAGCAATGGATTCCAGTTTATATCCCAGAAGAGCATTCATATTTATTTTTCAACTATACAAAAGTATGAAAGCTTCAGGAAGGTCTCACTTAACACCCTGCTGTGCATCCACTTAATTTAAAGTGCTTGGGTTTAAGTAAACCCAGTTTCACTGTAGTCAGTGATAGCAAATTGCACTGAAATCTAATATTTGGACTTTATGAGAGACACCTGGCTTTTTTACAAACAACAACAACAACATTCTACTTTAATAACCCCAAGCTTCCTGATTTTATATAAACATCTCATAAGGAAGTAATGATTTTTAATAGAGTGACTTATAAGTTACTATACAATTTTGCTATGCAGAGAGCCACCGTGGTGTAGTGGTTTGTGCCCTGGACTATGGACTCTTTCAGACGTGGGAAATTGGAAGTATAATCCAAGGGCAATCCAAACACAATCATGGGGTTTCACGTTATTGCGAATTAGAGCTTCTCACGCAATTTTGGGCAAAAGGGAAGTCACTCCGAATGCAATCATAGGTTTCACATTATTACGAATTAAAGCTTCTCACGCAATTTCAGGCAAGGAGGGGTCATTTTCACGTAATGGGAGGTCATTCCGAACGCCTTCCGAATGCAATGGGGATTCGCTAAACAAGCGAATTCACGTGAATTCGTATTGGCTGCATTCGAAGTTGGGAGAAATTCCTCCCGTGTGAAAGAGTCCTATGACTCTACAAACAGGGTTCAAATCCCAACTTGGCCATAGAGACCCAGTGGGTGACCTTGGGCAAGTCACACTTTCTCAGCCTCAGAGGATGGCAATGGCAAACCCCTCTGAACAAACCTTGCCAAGGAAATCCCATGTAAGTTTGTCTTAGGGTTGCTATAAGTCGAAACGACTTGAAGGCACACAATGACAACCACCTCCTCGAGGCTAAAATTCTGTAAGTAGAGACATGTAATTTCTGATTTCCGTGTATGAAATTTCAAAGTTTCTATGTATGGTTGTGAAAGCCAGACAATGAAGAAAGTCGATAGGAAGAGAGAATCAACTCATTTGAAATGTGTTGCTAGAAGAGGAGAGTTTTGTGGACACCAGGGGCAACCAAAGAGACAAATGAATTGGCCTAAGAGGAAATCCAGCCTGAACTCTCCCCTAGAAGACAAGATGGTTGAACTGAGACTGGCTGCCCTTTCAGGAGAAGACATGACTCAATGGAAAGAGGATGCTTGGGAAACTAGAAGAAAAAGAGGGAGACCGCACGGCAGGTGGACAGAGAGGCTCAATGGAGGAAGCCACAATGGCAGCCCTGAGTGTGCAAGACTTGAGCAGGGCTGTTGGTGTGAGACGGAGGACTTGGAGGTCTCTCGTTCATAGGACTACCAAGTCAGCATGAGAGCAGTAGTTACTAGTTAACAACAAAGTGCACAGCCCTTGAGCAACCGGCCCTCCTTCTTTAAAGTGCTGCCTGCAAGAGAAAAAATGGCCAAAATCATTTTGTACACAGCTTTGAAATGGGGGAACAGGAGTGGCTGGATGGTTGTGTTTTTGTTTTCTTGTGCTTGTTCCGCTCTGGGCCCCACAACAAACTCCAACTCCCTGAATTCCATAGCCTTCAGCCCAGGCAATTAAAGCGGTGCCAAACTGGGTTATTTCCCCAATGTGGATGCAGCCCTATATTTACTTGTGTGGTTTGTTTAAATTTTCCTCATTTTTGCAGTGCTTCATCCTCCTTTGTGGCTAGGAGGTGGTGACTTGGTTGCCCTGATCCAGTTTTATTTTTTTTTTCACCCAACTTTTTGAAAATGGATTCGTGCTTCGCTTGCTGCTTTATCACACTGGGGGGGGGGGGCAAACAGGATTTAAACGAGAGCTAAAACTAGAGAAAACCAGGAAACGTCGTGCGATAAACAACATCAGGCATTTCCTGGTTCTCCCTAGTATAATAACTCTCGTTTAAATCCTGTTCGCCCTGTAGTGTGATAAAGCAATAGGGGGCAAACAGGATTTAAATGAGAGTTAGAGACAACCAGGAAACGCCTGATGTTTATCACACGACGTTTCCTCGTTTTTTCTAGTAGTAAGATTATCACACTAGGGTCAGTTCCAGAACCATCGCACAATTACCCCATTGCCAATAATGAGATAATTGTGGGATGGTTCTGGAATTGACCCTAGTGTGATAAACTCATTTAAATCCCATTTGCCCCACCAGTGTAATGGTGGCCAGGCTTCTTTGACTCTTTGGGGAGACACCTATTCCCCACACATATATATGAAACAAAATTTGTTCAAGGCCGTTGTTGGGGTGGAGCAGCCGCGCTCGGCCTTTTCCTTCTTCTTGAGAGGGCCTAGTCGTGTGAGGCGACGACGACGGACCGTGTATACTCACCCTCAGGCCGAGCTGAGGGGCAAAGCCTCCTTTGGATCCTATTCCTCACAGAGACCACCAGCCCCGCCTGGCCCTGGACCCCGAAGCTAGTCCGCTACAACCCACCCACCCGGCTCCGTTCCCCTCAGCAACGACGGCCCAACCGTCCTCCTCCTTCTCCCCCCTCAGAGGTTCAGAGTTTCACACAATCATCACGCCATCATCACCGTCATTTTAGGTCCTTCTCCCAGCAGCAGCAGGGCCTCCGCCATCATCACCTTCTTCGAGCGCCCCCCCCCTCAGTCTCTTCCATTCTTTTATTTATTTCCCTTCTTTATTATTATTATTTATTACCCCTCAGGCGAAGCTTCTCTTCCTTTCCCGCCTAAACAAAAAAAAAAAAATTACAAAACACAACAACAATCCCCGCTCGCCCCGGCCTTCTTCTCTTTAATCTTCTTCAGCCGCCCTTCAGGAAGGACAACAACAATGGCGTCGTCGACAATTACGTTTATTATTATGGGCCTGAGGGGAGAAAGAAAGGACGGAGGAGGAGGAAGAGGAGGGTCGTCGTCGTCGTCTTAATAATGGCGGCGGCCCCTCTCCTTCGTTGAGGAGAGAGCGCCTCTTTCGGCGCTTCTTCTCTAACGGCGTTGAGGGAGACGAAGAAGAGGGACCATGGCATGATGGCGGCGGACTCCCTGAGGAGAAGGCTTAGCTTAAGCCACGGAAGCTTGTTGTGGGGAAACTTGTTTCCTGACTCTGAGAGAAGCGTTTCTTCTTTACTCCTCAGGGACGACGACGCCACCAGTCTCCTTCACGCTCAGAGAAGGAAAAAGGCCTCTTTCTCCGTCCTCCTCCTGTGAGGATTGAGGAGGAGGAAGAAGGCCGCCTCCTTCTCCGTCGAGTGGGACGGGCTGTTGTTGTTTTGGACGCCTTGCTTGGCGTTTTATTTATTATTAGAGGCGGCCCGGCCCCCCTCACAAAATGGCGGCTAGGATGATGATGATGAGGGAAGCCATTGAAAGAAGCAGGAGCACAGCAGCCACACACACTGCTGCTGAGCCTGTTGGGAGGGAGGAATTTGCCAAAGAAGTTGAATTGTTATTATTGATTAATTAATAAAATAAATAAAACTTTTATTTATATCCCTCTCTTCTACCTTAAGGCAACCAGATTGGCTTACAATATAAAAACATCTGATAAACACAATATATCAACACACACACACGCTTAAAAAAAGAAACGCATTACTATTAAAACCACTCTATTAAATAAACTATTATTAACATTTATTTATAGAGCGTTGTAAAGTTTGCGCAGTGTTTTACATAGGGAGAAAAGAATAAAAACCTGCCAAGCGTCGTACAATTATTACTTTATTTATATAGCGCTGTAAGTTTGCACAGCACTGTACATACAATCATTTAATTAGATGGTTCCCTGCCTTCATGCTTACAATCTAAAACAGCAACATGGCATGACTCAAAAAGATCTATAAAATAATACTAATTAGTATACAACAAAAACAAATGCATAGTAACTAATATGTAGTAACTTTTCACAAACTGGTCACATAAATAACTCATTAAAGCACTATTTCCTATTCTATATATTCCATCAAAAAACTTCCCAAGCAGCAGATTAACAACCAGTAATTTGGAATGTCTCCCCTTAATGTGTGACAGAGGAGGGCCCCCCATTTTATTCTCTTGCCTTTCACAAAAAGGCAAATCAAGGACAACAATACTCATTAAGAAGGTAGCATTCAAAGATATAGCCATGTTAGTCTGTAGAATCAGTACATAAAGAGATCTTGTAGCACCTTTAAGACTCACTGAAAGAAATTGGTAGCATGAACTATCATAGGAGAAATTCCTCCCGTGTGATAATGTCCATAGACTTCAGTCTACTTCTTCAGATGCATACTTCCTCAGGAGTTTATCACACAAAGGGAATTGGAAGTATAATCCAATGGCAATCTGAATGCAATCATGGGGTTTTGCGTGATTGCGTGAAAGCTGATCACACACATTTTCGGGCAAAGGGAAGTCCTTCCGAACGCAATCATGGGGTTTCGTGTGATTGCGTGAGAAACTATCACATGCAATTTCGGGCACTGGGAGGCAATTTCAGGCAGTTCTGAATGCAATGCAGTGTCAATACGTAATCAAATTAATTCGCTGAACTAATGAATTTACTCAATTCCGAACTGGCCTCACTTCCATTTCTTTTGAAATTGAGAGAAATTCCTCCCATGTGATAAACTTCTCATACTCATTAAGAAGAGTAAGGGGAAGAACCTGGTCTATAGTAGAAATTCTAGACCCTAGATAGGCAACCTGGAAACCAGATTGAAATCTTGCAATGCCCTGCTTTATCTAATTCAATGAATACACTTCAAGGTGAACCAGAAAGAGTTTATTGACGAAGGTCAACACAGTAACACATCCATTGCCAGATCGGAGGCTACAGCATAAATTTCCCTACTAAAACTTCCCGCAAGAGCTCCCATATGCCTGTATTCTTTTGCAAGATATCTCCTTCTCAGCAGCTGCTTACCCCTCCTATTCTAAAATGGTTTCAATGTGGCTTAAGCAAAGCTAACTCTGACATGGCAGAGGGAGCCTCAAAGGGTGACCCTGGCAGATCTAGCTTAAGCAGTCTTGTTTACCTTTGATTTGTAGAGTAGAACTTTAGAACTAGCAAGAATCAACAGAGCAACTGTAATGCCATATTGAAAGCCCTTTCCCCCATTCCTTTCCCAGAGTTTATCTATGGAGTTTATCATACGACGGAATTTGGGGGTATAATGCAATCATGGGGTTTCAAATTATTGTGAATGAGTATATCTCACACAATTCTGGGCAAAGGGAAGTCATTCCGAACGCAATCATGGGGTTTCACATACAGGTAATTGCGTATTAGAGTATCTCACGCAATTTCGGGCAGTGGGGGGTCATTTTCGGGAAATGGGAAGTCATTCTGAACACATTCTGAAAATCAGATTTCACATAAATTGGCTATACTAGCAATTCACATAATTGCGAATTGGCTCCATTCACAATTGAGAGAAATTCTTCCCATGTGATAAACTCCTATGTAACTTTCAAGAGAATAGCAGTGTGTTAAACAAGAAAACAGCTGTGAGAAATGATCTACTCTACCTGAATGTTGCAAATCCCTCTTACCTGGCTCTAATAGTAACAGTGAGGCTGACAAGACTTGTCAAGCCTACTGACCATTACCTTTTCCTTTTGGACCATGTGCGAACCAATGATACTGCAAGGCGCAGCCATGAGAATATCATCAAGCATTATGAAGCTCTGAGTAGGACACTGAAAGAGTTGGATGCACATATTGTCATCTCATCTCTTCTTCAGAAAGGCAGAGGAAAATAGCCAAGGTGAACAACTGGCTCCACAGATGATGCCACCAAAAACAATTTGGATTCTTGTATCATGGCCTGCGGTTTCAGGATGGGGGTTGGGGACTTCTGGCAAGGGATGGGTTGCACCTCACACCAACTGGCAGAAATGTTTTCGCTAACTGTCTCAAAATTGATCAAGAGTTAAACTGAATTATGTGGGGGAGAGAGCCAGAATTTTGGAAGGCAGGAATTCATCAAAGGTTGGAGACAGACAAACTGTTATAGAGGGATCAAGGTAAATAGTGCAAGGACCCAACATTGGGAGGGGAGCTAGAGGGGATATCCCATGGTCTTAGATGTCTCCATACTAATGCACAGAGCATGGGAAATAAACAAGATGAACTTGAACTTCAACCGCAGCAAAGCAAATATGATATAATATCACTGAAACTTGTTGTAATGAGTCTCATGATTGTCATGTAGTAATAGAAGGGTGTAACCTTTAAAAGAGAAATAGGCCAAACAGGAAAGAAGGAGGAATAGCATTAAATGTCAGGGATGTTTAAACCTGTAAAAAGATCCAGGACTTTATTTACTTACTTACTTACTTAATCTCTTGAATGCTAGAAACCAGGTGGAGACCATGGGAATCAGTCACACATGAGCAAAGACAAGTTGATTGACAACTAACTTGGATACTAACAGAGTTCTGGTCAGAAAAAAGAGTACAGTCCTGCAATTGAGAAATGTTGCATGAAACAATGAGGGTCTGTAAAACTAGCTCCTGGTAATATAGAATCATAGAGTTGGAAGAGACATTAAGGGCCATCCAGTCCAACCCCCTGCCAAGCAAGAAGACACAATCAAAGCAGGCCTGGCAGTCTGTTTAAAAGCCTCCAAAGAAAGAGACTCCACAACACTCTGAGGGAGTGTGTTCCATTGTCGAACAGCTCGTATTGTCAGGAAGTTCTTCCCAATGTTGAGGTGGGATCTTTTTTCATGTACTTTGAATCCATTTCTCCATGTATTATTCTCTGGAGCAGCGGAAAACAAGCTTGCTCCAGCCTCAATATGACACCTCTTCAAATGTTTAAACAAGGCTATCATATCACCTCTTAACCTTCTCTTCTCCAAGCTAAACAAGAGCTCCCTAAGTCTCTCTTGATAGGGCTTTATAGTTTCCAGACTTTTCGGTATTTTGGTTGCCCTCCTCTGGACATGCTCCAGCTTCTCAACATCCTTTTTGAATTGTAGTGCCCAGGACTGGACACTATTCCAGGTGAGACCTGACCAAAACAGAATAGAGTAACACTATTATTTCCTTTGATCTAGACACTATACTTCTATTGATGCAGCCTAGAATCCCATTGGCGTTTTTTGCTGCTACATCACACAGTTGACTCATGTTCAAGTTGTGGTCTACTAGGACTCCTAAATCCATTTCACATGTACTGTTGTCAAGCCAGGTGTCCCTCATCCTAAAGCTGTGCATTTCATTTTTTTCTCCCTAAGTGTAGTACCTTACATTTCTCCCTGTTGAAATTCATTTTGTTAATTATAGCCCAGCTTTCTCATCTATTAGGGTCTCTTTGAATTCTTATCCTTTCCTCTGGGGTATTAGCTATTCATCCTAATTTGATGTCATCTGCAAATTATATAAGTATGCCCTCTGTTCTTTCATCCAAGTCACAGATAAAGATGTTGAATAGCACTGGGCCCAGGACAAAACCCTGGGGCACTCCACTAGTCACTTCTATCCAGGATGAAGAGGAGCCATTGGTGAACACTCTTTGGATTCGGCCTTTCAACCAATTGCAAATCCACCTAAGAGTTGTATTGTCTAGCCATTTTACTAGCTTGTTTGCAAGAATATTGTGAAGGATCTTGTTGAAGGCCTTACTGGAATCAAGATATGCTACATCCACAGTATTCCCTTCATCTACCAATCTGGTAATTTTATCTATAAAAAGTTAAGATTAGTCAGGCATAACTTGTTTTTGAGAAACCCATGTTGACTTTTAGTGATTATGGAATTCCATTCTAAATGCTTACAAGCGTCTGCTTAATAATCTTTAGTCTTTCCTGGTATTGATATTAGTCTAACCAGGTGGTTATTGTTTGAGTAATCTTTTTTCTTCATTTTGAAAATTGCCCTTCTTCAATCTGCTGGGACTTCTCCTGTTCTCCAGGAATTCACAAAGATTATTGTCTGTGGCTCTGAGATTACTTCTGCTAGTTCTTTTAATACTCTTGGATTTATTATGGTTGTTGTTATTATCATCATCATGGTCATCATCATCTTTATTTGTATCCCGCTTTCCTCCCAAAATTGGGATAAAAACGACTTACGAATTAAAAAAATAATACAGTTTAAAACATACAAAAGTGGGCATTAAAAAGAATTAAACAAACTAGAGTATTAAAATACATAACTCATTAAAAGATTAACATGCAATTTAAAAGTGTTTAAAAACAGTAGCTATTAAAACAGTTTAAAATCCTAAACCATTAAGACAATAAAAATAAAACTATATACAGACCTCTAAAACCTTCAGATCCAGGACCACAAATCATTAAAAGCCCAACCTCAACTGTTTGAAAAGGCCTGGCTACAGAAAAATAATAGATTGATATTCTGAAGGCTATCCCTTGCAATGTCATTGATATCCACGTGGACTGAAAGGAAGAGGTAACACTCAGTAGGCTTGAAAGTTTTATCAGCCCCACTATTGCATCATGGATTTTTGCCTCAGGGAGACCATACATTTCCTGAGACATCTTGTCATGCCCACACCTCACTGCTTCTGTACTCCTCAGCAAGGCATCCACCACCACCACCAGCCTCCTGGACACAGCCATTCCCTTTGCTAATTCCTCCAAGGTCTCCTACATCTTCCTTGAGGACCGTTCCTGCTGTTCTTCCTCTTCATCACTGATAAGGGAGAGGGCTTCCAATAAATTCTGTAAGGAGTTTATCAGACGGGAGTAATTTCTCTTTACTTCAATAGAAGTCAATTCGAATTCACGTGAATTCGCTAGTTTAGCGAATTCACGTGAATTCCCATTGCGTTCGAAATGACTTCGTATTAGCCGAAAATGACCCCCCATTGCCCAAAATTGCGTGAGATGCTTTAATTCGCAATAACATGAAACCCCATGATTGTGTTCGGATTGCCATTGGATTATACTTCCAATTTCCGTGGTCTGATAAACTCCTAGGTGGAAGCTTGCAGAATGATCTCTAGTTTTCCTATTTCTATGTGTCACGTGCTGGCTATTTGTTTGAATTCCTTTCTTGTACATGTGCCTTTTAAATTTTAGCTCAGTTGAAAGTTCTTAAGACATCCATCCTGTTTTTTTTAGACACCTCTCATTTCCCCTCCTAACTGGAACTGTTTGAAACTGTGCCTTCACGTTTAAGAAACACATCTATCCTGAAACCTCGTCTCTTTTAGTATTCCTAACCTCAAGATTACCACCCAGTATATCCATAAATTTTCTGAAATCAGTTTTCTTAAAATCTAGAATGCATGTCTAATTATGCTTGGCTTCTCCTTTCAGCTCTGTACCTAACTCCTGGAGAACTCAGTCATTCCCAACTAAGAATTTCCACCCGATTAACTAGGTCATCACTGTTAGTCAGGATTAGATCTAAAACAGCTAATCCCCCTTGTTGCCTCTTCCACCTTTTGGACAATGAAATTGTCCACAAAGCAAGTAAGGAATTTTTATGGCCTTAAATTCTTGGTGGATTTTGCATTCCAACAAATATCAGGATAGTTTAAATTCCACATTAGTACTACATTTCTTCTTTCTAAATGTGTGATCATCTATTTGAGGATGGCATCGTCCAAGTCTTCAGTCTGGTCTGAGTGTCTGTTGCAGACCCCTCACAATGACAACCTTGTTGTTTCTCTCCTCCTCAATTTTTATCCAATTGCTCTCAACCTGGCTTCCAGGATTTAAGCCATGGATCACTTTACAGGTATAAACATCCTAGATAGATAATTATATTTCTCTACCCTTCCTGTTTCATCTATTCCTCTGACATAGGCTGTACCTCTCTGTTACTACATTCCAATCATGACACTCATCCCACCTGGTTCCAGTGATACCTATTATATCTTTTTTACTTTGCTCTGTTTAGAGTTCAAGTTCACCATATTTCCCATGCTCTGTACATTAGTGTGAAGACATGTAAGGCCATGGGCCATTTCCCTCAGTCACATACTTAAGGATCCCCCCACACACACACACACACTGTAGGGTGCTTGTGCAGTTATTTCCAGCACTTGATGGACTCCTGACCACAATAATACTGTCCCCCACCCAACTCTGTTTAAAACATTCCTGGAGAGATTTTTCAGACTCTTAGCAAAACTATCCCTGTCAATGGCTGTGAAGTGCAACCCACCCCTTGCCAGAAGTCTTCCTGAAACCACAGCTATGATCTAAGAAGCCAAATCATTCCTAGCAACACCTTGGAACCAGTTGTTCACCTCCACTATTCCTCTCTCATTTCTTGGGCCATGTCCTTCAACTGGGAGAAGATAGGAAATGACAGCTTGTGCATCAAGGACCTTCAGCTTCCTACCCAGTCTCATAATTCCTTATGATATCCAGAAGTCTATGCCTTGTGGGGTCATTGCTTACTTCATGGACCAAAAGCTTGATGAGTCTTGTCAGCCTTTGCTACAACATGGATTTTTTTCCCCAGAGTGACAGCAAATTTCTTGACTCAACTTATCAGGCTTACAAATCACTGCTTCTTTTCCCTACCACCACCCCCACCATACATATCCTCTGAGGATCATCAAGGGCCATTTTATGTGCTGAATCTTCCAAAGTCACCTGCCTGTTCTCTGAGGATTGACACAGTTGCTCTTGTTGCCGTTCCTCATTGTCCCTGTCGGAGAGACCTTCACATTGATTTTGTAGCTCCAAATTTTGTAGCACAGAATGACCCTGGCCCTTCTACCTCTTGTATGTCACATTCCTCCAAATGTCTACCTCCTGCGTTTAGGAACTGGTCAGAACAAGTTGCCTTTATTTGGTAACATTGAGGCTTTCTAGATTGGCAAAAAGAGGTGTGTTCATGGCTGCATGAAAGTGTAGCCTTTAGATGAGAAAAAGGGAAAGTGTGCCATGAAAACGCTTTTTTTTTTTTTTTTTTTTTTGCGTTTTAGGGGAGAAGAAGCACCTTTAAAAAGGTTATGCTTTTCCCAGCTTCTTTTTTAAAAACGGCGAAACAGCGCAGCTGCATCTAAAGGCTGCGGTGTAACTGCTAAGCATTAAGGAAAAGGCAACTTCATGTTACACTTTCCTGCCAATCTAGAAAGCCCCATTGGGGCTTTCTAAATTGGCAAAAAGAAGTGTGTTCATGGCTGCATGAAAGTCTAGCCTTTAGATGAGAAAAAGGGAAAGTGTGCCATGAAAACGCTTTTTTTTGCGTTTTAGGGGAGAAGAAGCGCCTTTAAAAAGGTGCTGGTGTTCCCAGCTTCTTTTTTAAAAACTGCGGAACAGCGCAGCTCCATCTAAAGGCTGCGGTGCAGCTGCTAAGCATTAAGGAAAAGGCAACTTCATGTCACACTTTCCTGCCAATCTAGAAAGCCCCAAGGATGTTATACAATTAATTTCAAAAGTAACCAAATGAGTGTTGACAGGATACCTAAAACAATTAATCCTTGTTCCAAAGAGCTTTACTGTAGCTGCTCCAAAATTGTGGAATGGTCTCCCAGAAGAGATCCATCTTATTACCTCCTTGGAGGCATTTAAGAAGGCACTGTTCCAGCAAGCTTACCCACCTGACTTTGTGTAAGAAATATTGCTCCACTCTCTGACCATTCTATAATTTTACTGACCATTCTATAACTTGTCACTAGATGATGTATTAGTTTTAATAAAATAATACTGTACAGTATAATGTGTTAGTTTTAATGGAATAATACTTTAATGGAATAATATGGTTGTTGCATTTTTTTGACGTGTTTTGTATGTATATTGGATTGGAATCCCACCTTGATCCATCTGGGAGAGGTGGGAAAATATAAAATAATAATAATAATGATGATGATGATGATGATGATGATGATGTGGTTATTTTTAAATGGCATTTTGCCAGGATTTTTGTCAAATTTTATATAATTCTCTTAACCTATGTTGTTTGAAGCATGAGTGAAGATGGCTGAGTGAAAGGAGAGAGAAGATATGGCAAAACTAAATTGTACAAGTTGTTAAGACATCGTGCTTTAAAGCAGTCATTCTCAACTCATCACTTCCAAGAAGAATTGTACTACAAATCCCACCATCCTCAGATAGCAATCAGACCGTGGGATATATACAGATGTAGAAAGCGGCAGTTTGAACTCAACTTGAAGAAGACGGTTTAAAATCCCAAAATAGCACTTTTGAAGGATGCAGCAAACAAACGTGCCACTTGCAGGCTTCTGCCAACTCCCTGGTTTCTGACATTGACATCATGGCAATTCAACATGCTAAGAACTTTCTCCCAACATTAATGTAAATATATTAGATTTCTGATTTCACTACTCCCAAAGTTAAGCCTATTAACATTCTACTCTCTAATTTAACAAGCCAAGACAGAATGGCAAGAAGGGTGCAATCTGTAGTGAATACAATGGGATGTAGTATGTGTTGCCCTTAAGCAGTGAAAACAGCAATGGGTCCACAGAGTCTTGATAACTCTTACCTAATTGCAAATAATGGGGGTGGTGGTGGGGGTGGTGGTGGTGGTGGTGGTGATCAGTTCTTGAGATAGTTTTGGTGTTGCAGCTGTAAGAGCTTTTGAATGATACCGATTAGCTAACCCCACTTCACTCGGGTTTCACTTGGGACTGAATCAATTGTGGTCATCCTAACTGATGGCTGTTAGTGAGCAGAGAGGTAGCTGCAGCTATGAATGTGACTATCATTCATTCCAGTTTGCTAAACATATGGATTTTTGTTTTCTCAGCCCTTTTAAATGTCTGTTTGTGAGCCAAGAAATCTGCTACCTTCTTGGGCCAGGTATGAGAATCTCTAGATGGTTCATTAAAGGGCAAATAAACGAATGGGGCCAAAAACCCAATGGAGACCGTGGGCAAGTCACACTCTCACAGCCTCAGAGGAAGGCAAAGGCAAAGCCCTTCTGAACACATCTTGCTCCGAAAACCTATTGATAGGTTTGCACTAGGGTTTCCATAAGTCAGAAATGACTTGAAAGCACACACCAACAACAAAGCTAGACCCATGTGAGAGACAGACTCAATTTCATCCCTCCTGTTAGTACTACAGCAATAACACCATCCAGAACACCAAATTTCAAATGGAAATTCCCACCCCCATGCCAGCTGGAATGGGTGAGCTCTGCCTTGTGCCAGAGATGAAACATTTTAATGATCTCACATTTCACATGTAGGGAGAACAGTAAATATATTTCCTGCCCTGCTTCAGGGACAAGAAGAATTATGACAGCAATTTATCTCTCTAGCTGCAGCCTTTTTGCCCTTGCTTATTTTCTCAGCAGCGTTGATTTCATAATCCATGGTATTCTATGGGCCACCTTAGTGGGTCAGAATGCTTTTGCCACTATCCCATGGTAAATTCAAGAGCTTTCAGCTCCTAGAAAATGTGCTATAGCGTACTACAGGACAGTAATTCCCAGTGCAATTTAGCATCTGTATGAAGCAGCTGGGAGTAGTCATCTGGAGATATGGAACAAAGGGTCGTGTCAAGTTCATTTCACTATATTTTAGTGAAGAACCAAACCAACACTAGCCTTTGCTTCTTCCACTCCATCTTGAAAGAGAAAAGCCAGGAAGACCAAAATTCATTCACTTTTTTTTGCTCAGCCACTTGTCATGGTCCTGAAACCTTTGGATGTCAGGCAAAAAGTTCCCATTGATTCAAATTAATTCTTGATTGTACATAAAGGGTTTTTTCAAAGCATGAAAACATTCTATTTAGGATTTTTATAGCATGAAAACACACTCTGTTGAAATAGTAATGGAGAATATCTAATGTATTTCAAGAAGAACTCACAATGTTCTGACCCCCCCCCCCCAAAAAAAAAACCCTGAAATCCCCTCTTTCTGGGCATCAGAGCAATCTTCTGTGAGCTTTCTTAGGACCATGTCTGCATCTCAATGTAGAGACCAAAGTCTCTTGGACCTCCTCTTCAGGTGAAAGCATGTAAGTCAGCAGAACAGGATCCTTCTTGTGCTCCACATCATAGAAAGGGCAGGTCTTTAAATGTACAGCCATAGAAGGGATGTCACTCAACTGCCAGTTGTTTATGGTAGAAAACAGGTTGCTAAATTTCCATATCTGTCAGGAAATATAACAAGAAACATAGGCAAGGAAATGTCAAAATCATAACAGTATCTTGCGAAACATTCTTCTCAAGACAAAACATGACAAAACATGAGCCTAGGTAATATATTGAGACCAACTGCTTTTTTTGTTTTACTGATCTCACTATATCAAAAGTGAGTTGTGCAAGATTAGGTTTCTATAATGTGTCTATCCTCCCATTTCCCCAGACACATAATGGAAGAACACATTTTTGCTCTCTTTTATACAAACTAGTTGCCAGTTTTTAATATCACCAAGAAAAGGTAGATACATTCAGAATGGAAACTTGGTTTTGATTACTTCATGTCATGTATCTGGAAAGATAAGCATTTTCTCCACCCAGCATCACCACTTGTGTAGCATAACCCATCATCCAGTGTTCCAAAGCATGTACAGTGGCCTCTTGGTATCTGCTGAAGACCGCCTGTGGATGCTAATATCTGTGGATTCTCAAGTCCTATTATATACAGTGGTGTGGTAAAATGGTGTACCTTATATATAAAATGGCAAAATCAAGATTTACTTTTGTATGTTTTTTTAAAAAAAATTCAAGCCATGGATGGTGGAATCAATGGATGCAGGATCTGTGGATAGAGAGGGCTACATACTATATAATGAGCAATCATGGCAGGACTGAAGATCCTGACAGCTGCCCCTCTAAACTAGATCTAAGTAAAGGTAGTCCCTTGATATGAATGTCTAGTCGTAACCAACTGTAGGGGGCAGTGCTCATCTCCGTTTCTAAGCCAAAGAGTCAGAATTGCCCGAGGACAGCTCTGGTGGTCATGTAGCCAGCATGACTGCATTGAACGCTGTTACCTTCCCACTGAGAAGTGGTAGCTATTTATTTACTTGCATTTACTTTGCTTTCAAACTGCTAGGTTGGCAGAAGCTGGGACTAGTGATTGGAGCTCACCCAATCATGCCGTACTCGAGTCTCAAACTGCCAACCTTCTGATCTTCCGATCATTAGAATTGGTGTCTTAACCACTAAGCCGCTGCATCCCTAGATCTATCCCCTTTTCCCAGCAACCAATACAGTAATCAACCCAATGCATATGATGATATAAAAAGATTTAATCTGTGCAGGTTTGTCAGGATAGCCTTCATGGAATTTTTGCATTAACTTAGGAGCCCACATACTTTTCAAATCCACCCATTCCTGCTTTCCCATGGGAAAGTATTTCCACTGTACAAAAATACTGTTGTTTGTCCTTGTGAACCCTAGAGTCCAGAATTTTCTGCACCTCAAAATACTTGATTCCCCATCAATCAGGATGGTTGGTGGAGATAGGTCCTTTTGGTGCCACTGGTCAGATTCTGATACAGGTTTGAGCAGACTGAAATGAAACACAGGATGAAGGTGTTTGTAAAGTTTTTTCCCTCCGCAAAACCAGTTCTGCAATCATTTCATTTACAAGTCTTTTAACAGCAGACAGCCCCAGATACTTTGGCACCATTTTTTTTAAGATGGCTGTAGGCTTCTCAGAAACTTGGTAGACAAATACATGTATTGTCCTTCTTTAAAATCCCAGTAAGGATCCTGTTTTTATCAGCATGTTTCTTATAAGTCGCTTTGGCATAGTCCAATGGGGACACAATATGAGGCCAGATGGAGCTAACCTGTCAAGCCAAGTCAAGTTGATCTCAAGGCTCAGCATCAGTCTAAGCTCTGGCCCATGCACCACTTCAACTGGCAAGTGTCCAGTACTCTGGTGCATACAGTTGTTGCAAGATGTCTTCACATACAGGAGCAATCCAAACCAGTCATCCTGATGAAAATTTATATAGTATTGCAAGTACTGCTCCAATACTTGGTTCACTTACTTCATCTGCTCATCGGTTTGGGGATGATGGGTAGTATTCATCATCTGCTCAGTCACCAACAGTTTTAAAAAGGCTTTCCAAAACTGTGAGGTAAATTGAGTGCCTTGATCCAAGAGAATCTTACTTGGTACCCCATGTAGTCTGTATATGTGCTACAGAAACAATTTAGGCAACTGCTGGGTAACAGATATAGTTTGCAGGCTATAAAGTGAGCTTGCTTGGAAAACAGATAAGTCGCTACCTAAATCACTGTTTTGCCTTTACTCATCTGCAAGTCTACTATAATGTTCACATTGATATGCGTTCAGGGGTGCACTGGTGTGAGAAACAGTCTGCAAGGTTTTCCTCCCACCCTCTTGGCTACCGCACATATCAGACACCTCCACACATATGTCTCAACATCTTGGTGCATTCCTGGCTACCAATGTTGCATCCTAAACAAATTGAGAATCTTAACAAACCCCAAATGCCCAGCAGCTTTGACATCATGACACTGTTGTGAAATTTTGGGTTTTAGTTCCCCCAGGCACTTAGACTTTGCTGCCCTTACACCACACACCATTTTAAAAAACAAGTTCATCTTTCACCTGTCCTTCTTGCTCAGCCCCTTCCTTTAAACTTTGCTGGATTGGTTTTACAGCCAGATCAGGGCTGTGGCTACCATACGCCACAGCCCCGATCTGGCCTTTGCAAAAAGCGGTTCCTTTTTGTACCCTTTAAAGGGCATAATAGCTGCGGCACCACAGATTTACGGTGCTCCTTTGGTGCATAAAGTGATGCATTACATGATTGTTGCAGCAAGACTGTATTATGCTCAAAATTTTAAAACAGACTGTCTTCCTACAGAAGAAGATTGGATTCTTAAAGTATTTGAGTTGGCTGAGACAGACAAATTGGTGTTTAAAGAAAAATGATGAACATTTTTTTTAAAGATTGGGACTTATTTTTTATTTATATGAGCAAGAAACAAGATTTTAGTGCTATTTTGTTTAAATTTGTAGGTTAGAAATGTGATAAAAATGTGTTAGTATTATTGAGAAATTTAAGATATGGAATATTAATATTCTTAGGCTTGGGAAGTGGGAATTCAATATTAATTCATTAATTGTGTTAATTTGAGTTTGTGTTGATTTCATGTGGATATTAATAGACATAGTTTTATGGGGGCAGGGAACTGGAAAGAGGAGTGGGGTAGTTTAGATTATGATTATTATATTAGTTTAATTTAGGGGTTTTGGTTCTTGTTTATTTTTTGTTAGATGGGTTAGACTTGTTTTGTGTGTGTGTGTGTGTATTTTCGTGGTTGTATAATTTATGTTTTGAAATGTAATTTAAAAAAAGATTTAAAAAAGAAAAGGAAAAGGTACTAGGAATCATATTGCAACCATACAATGGATAATGGATTGCACCAAAGAATTTCCGGGAAAAAAATCTGTCTGTCTTTTGTAGATTAAACCAAAGCCTTTGTTTTTATAGACCATGAAAAAGTATGGACAAGATTTGACTGTCCTGACCTGTACGTGGGACATGAAGCCATCATCAAGATAGAATATGGGGAAACAGAGAGCCTTCCAATTGGCAAGAGGGTGAGGCAAAGCTGTGTTTTATCATTCTATCTGTTGAACTTGTGCGCTGAACCTATGTGTAAAGACCCAGAGGAAGGAGACATGAATATTGAATGAAGGAACATCAACAATTTAAGATATGCAGATGATACCATTCTGCTTGTAGAAAATAGCAAAGACTTGGAATGATTATTAATGAAAAGGAAGAAAGAACAATGGCAGGTTTATGCTTGAACCTTGGGGCAGGAGGAATAATGACTACATATGATTTACAACGTCTATATATGGGTGTGAAAGTTAGACAGTGAAGACAGCTGATAGGAAGAAAATAAATAATTTGAAATATGATCCTGGAGGCGACCTCTGCACATACCATTGCTTAAAAGATAAATATGAGTGTTAGAGCAAATCAAAACTGAACTAGCAGATAAGATGACTAAACACTGTTGTACTCTGAACATATCATGACAAGACATGACTCATTAGAAAAACCAATGATGCTCCTCGAGGCAGGAAGAAGTAGGGAAAAAAGAAGAGCGCATTACAGATGGATAAACTCAGTCAAGGAAGCCATAGCCCTGCGTTTGCAAGACCAGACCAGAGCTATTGATAACTGGGTGATTTGCAGGTCTCTCACTCATAGGATCGAAGTTGATGTTACAGCAGTAATCAACCAACAACAGTACTTCTGTTCTACCAAGCCCAAACAGGATACAATTTTATGATTACCTTGAGGTTATTTTTCACCTATTGCCTTTGACTGAAGGTATATTTTAATGACTGTGACACTAATGAGTGTAGCAGCTCACAGACATCATGATACAATCTGCATGCTGATTTGGGTTAAAATTTGCCAAATTTAAGTCCCAAAACATAAACAATGGTTTATAGTGCATATAAGATACAGTAGAAAGTTCTGTGTAATACAGATTGTGTGTGTGCTACTAACAGGCTAGAGATGGGCTAATTCCAGACAGAACACCTATTCATTTGTAAATAAAGTTATGAGCAGATTTGATCAAGAATAAACTCATAGCAGGTACTGCAACAGATGATGCAATCATCTGACTAATGTAATCTGATGAAAGGAAGACAAAAGATAAGATTTTACACTACCTGTATTATGAAACACAGTCATGTTAGTCTGGAATATCAGTAGGCAAACTGGATTATTTTATCTGGATTATGTTATCTCAAAGAAAATGATTGGAGGAAGAGCAATGTTATGTCACCTCTGCAAAGGAGACCAACTGTTTATATAAATCAAGTTCGCTAGAGATCCTTTGTCTCATTGGACCACATATATCATCTGATTACAGCAGATTAGCCTAGGGAGGATATAAAACAAGCCAAGAGAAGACAGAAGTGAGACCGCTCTGCATCCTCCACTAGGGGAGAATGGTGCAATGCAGCCTCCAAGCTACACTGTTCCTAATTGATAATAGCCCTGATATGCTGACACAGAGAGATCATGCTGGTAAGAGAAACAACCAGGCTATGCTAAATAGATATATTTCCCATTATGACTGGAAGGACTAATGCAAATATTTTAGTAAAGTGTTTCAGATGCCACCATACCCTCCAGTTTCCCCATCACTTGCCTTTCTACGGACTCTCCAAGAAGTGCTCCCATGAGAATATCTCTTCTTTTCCCACAGCAGAAAAACCATTCCTCTCTCTTGCAGCAGAGTAGCACAGATGTCCCTCATTCGTACTGACACCTGAGCTAGCTGAGATAAGCTAAAGCTATCCAGAAACCCAGCAATGTATTTCAAGATCTCCAAGGGTAGGCTGCTTAGAACATCTATTTCTTTTCCTTGGCTGTTTCTGATCTGATTGTTTTTATTTATTTGTAAGAGGGCAGGGTCAACCTCGGGCTTCACAGCAAATGTCTTGAGATGTTGGCTGTAGATAACACTTGACCTTTGCCCAGAAGGACACCAGGGATACTGAACAAAAGTGCAGCCCAAATAGGCAAGCGGGCAGCGATGTTGGAACCATCCATTCAGACACGACTGGATATCTGTGTGAACATTCTTGAAGTGTGATGGAAATTCATCTCTCCGGAAAAAGTGGTTGCAAGAGAAAGTGAAAGCAGAGCTGGCTTTGTTGTGCCTTTGGGTTATGCTCTCACTGTGAAGTTGTAAACTAAGGTTGGGTGGATCATTTGCATCCACAACGTCTGCCAGAACAGTTGTGGAAGCGAAAGGCTCCATGGCAAACCTGTACGTTTGTGTCCCAAAATCCACATATAGAGCATCAGTAGTCTTTGTTTGAGATATCTCATGTCCTTTCAATTCCTTCTCCAGGGCACAGAGCAGTGTGGTTTTGATGGCATCGGATTTAGGGAGTTCCTCCACATTTATTCCCAACTCAGAAGTATCCACAGATACGCTTTTAGTTGGCTTCTTGTGAGCTGTAGGGTCACCAAGTCGTGCTCTTCTTCCACAGTAGCTGGTTGGTACTTTGAAGGTGGTCTCTGTCTTCACTTCATGAACTTCCAGATTTCCATATACAAAGTCTTTTTCTCTAGGTGTGCAAGCAGCCAGCTGACCAAAATGAATGAGCATCCGTCCATGGTGCACCAGATACATATTATACTCTCCTACAGGAACCTCTGTTTTCAGTCTCTCCAGTACTCCATCTTGCCAAGGAGCCAGGCCTGTCTTTTCAGCTGCTAAATTGATTTGAGAAGAGCATTGAGTGTCTTCCTTTTCTTGTACACTGCTAGCTTTTTCCACAACACTATTATTTGAAGTCTGTCCTTTATTCAGAGGCCTGCTCTCCGTTTTGTTTTTTCCATTGTCAGCCAGTACACCTGTTACGCTACATGCTTTAAATTCCTTGCTAAACATATTTTCCCAGATTTTATAGCCAGCCAAGTCCATACCTTCTTTGTCCTTTGCCAAATTCTCACGCTCATGTTGGCTGAGTTCAAGTGGATGAGCATTATTTGCTTCAGACTCATCAGCTACCCTCCCAGAAGCTTCTTCTCCTAGACCCTCTAAATCCATTTCTTCCATACTGCTAGCCTCTTTGCATTCTGGGAAAAGCTCAGCCATTTTGAGCACCTCAAAAAGAGCTTTCTGATCTCTCATGGCTAGGGCCACATCAAGGCATTCCTCCCTGGGCTCTTCTTTCATAATATTCTCATGCAGAATGGCTTCAGAATCTACACAGGGCCACCGATTCCATTCCATAGAGCAGGAAACTACACTGGCTGGACAGACCTTGAGGTGTTTTGCCACTTTAAAACGAGCCATTGTAAAAGGGCAGCCATAAACAGAGTTGAGACATGGAACTTGCTCTAGAGGACACAGGAGCTGATGCTCTTCCTCCTTGCACATATGAAAAGCAGCACCACAGCGAGACCGGCAGCTGATCACTGGACAAGACACTGTAGGCTCAACTGGAACTTGGCAATACAGGCTGAAACATTTCTCACAGTGCTTGTGCAGTCTGCTGTGAATCTGCTGCTTCCTGCCCTATCAAAGGAAACAAAAACAAAATCAGTTTTCTGAGCAATTGCAAAAGACAGAACATCGTTTTTTATAACTTAAAGAGTTGTGCATGTTATATCTAGCAGCTATTTCACAATATCATCATCAACGACTTTCAAAAATAGGTACAGTATTTATGAAGAACGCACTCAGTTTGCAGAGCTTAGAACTACCAAATCACAACAATTAGAGATTAAAGTTGCATATACGTTTGTTCTGTCATAATATGCTGGGTTATATAGTGATGGGACATACAGTACTCATAGCATGATTTAGAAGGGTAAGCTCAGACAAGTGCCAAGATAATACAGGAAAGGAAGCAAACTTGCTCGGTGTTTATGAGACAGTGTTTCGCTCTAACAACAAAGAAAAAAGGCTGGTGTGGGAAAGAAAAGAAAGGTGCTTTTATTAATGATAATGAATAATCATTAAGCCCACCTAAAGTTTGAATCTGTGTATTGTTCAGTTAGGCAATTGTAATGCTTATTGGGCAGTTCTAACTATGAAAGTCACCTGACTGGATCTATAGCTTCTTAATAAAGGCTTTCTGATTTTTAACTGCTAAAACCTGGTGTTCTGAATGTGGACTCCTGCTGGTTTTGACAGTTGGTGGGGATGATAAATGTCTGTTTTCTGAGTCCTGCTGGATGTTGAAAACAATGAAAGACTTTTTTTTTAATCCTGTAGCTTTGAGACACTCAGAATTTTATTTCCTGCAATGACAGCAAACTCTGCAGCTTTTCCATAAAAGGTACACAGTTTGACCAGAAAACTCTAGTTTACCAAATACAGCAGTTTATCTCCTGAAATCTGCACAGCTTTTGAGAGGAAAATGAACAATGTTCAAATTGTGGGTTTTGTACAAAAAAGACAATTTCCAGGTAGCAAGTGTGTATTTGTGCAAAATTGCTTTGTGTTACACAACTATAATGTTGCACAATGTGCGCAAATTAGTTTTGCATTTTTCCCAAGTACATAGCAAAAAGAAATCTAGACAGGTGGGGGAGGGGGTCTGAGAAAGCTGCACAGTTTTTTGTGGGTAGTAAAAAGATTGTAAGTGCAGTTTTTACTGCAAAGCTGTGCAGTTTCTCAAATACTTGTGCAGGTCCCAAAAATGTGCAGTTTATGTTATGCCAGGAACAGAAACAACAAAATTTCCTGTAATTTGCAGGAATTTTCAACGTACTCTTTTTCTTTCAGGAGCCAGAAACTCTAAATTAGACCATAGTAAAAAAAAAATTGGCAAAGGTTGCCAAGTCTTCCTTGCTGCCATATGCTGGAAAACGCACCTCCATTCCTGCTGTGGGACCTATTGTAACACTCTTGAGCTACACTTCTTTGGGGCACATCCCTGGGCAAACTGTGAATAAGGACAAGGGACAAAGAGTTGCCCAACTCTTGCAATTTCTTATCTTTTCTGGTTTGTAACTTTGAATAAATACTACTAGAACACCAGACTGAAGTCTCTGGGCAGGAACAGCTTCATTGAGAGCTCAATAAAGCAAACAAAAATAGCCTCTAGAGACTAAAGCCCCTCTGTGTGACACAAAAATTCACAAGCCTTTGTCTACATTGGCTACTTTTGATCATGGCTGCCACACTTCAGCCAAGAGAAAGAGCATGCCAGAGTCACCTACTGACCAAACAATTTAGACCCAGCACCTGATTATGTCCTGGTTTATGTTACGCCAAGATACTCGTGTTATCAGTCAACATTTTGTGACTGGCTAGAGTCAAGTAATTTAATGTCTGTCAGTACTTCTCCATTTCACTGGCCTCTGATCTGTCAGCATTTTGCATGTGAAAATAAATGTGCTCTTTCTCTCTCTCTACATATATAAACCACAGCTGCCCTGATCCTGCAGGACTTGAATGGAGCAGTTGGGGTAGGGGGGTTGGAAGAGTCCCACTCACAGGGTCGCTATGAGTCAGTCAACTCAAGGGCAGCTAACAGCAACAACACACACATATATGAGATTCTGGATAACATTCCATGCAGCTCATATACAGGCTACAAAAACTCATGTTCTAATAAATGTGTTGTCATTAAGGTGACACAAGACTTGTTTTAAATTGATTTATTTTATTTTAAAAAGTATAATCTCTTTCTGAAGGTACGTACCATAACTCCAGTTAGTTACTTTTGATGCCCCTAGAAGAAAAGTAAGAGATTTAATAGAAGAATCATGATATAATTTATGAACATATACTGTATATACTCATGTATAAGTCTAGAAATTTTAGTCAAAAAGTTGACCCCAAAAACCTGAGTGAACTTATCCATGGGTCAATGTAAGTACTGTACTTTAATTCTTATTTTAAAAGGAAAAGCATAATCTGTCCTGGAAGGTTTGATCCAACTCTATTCTCTCATCTATCCAGCCTTCAAGATGAGCACAAACAGTTGTGCCTGCTGGAATTTTGTAAGTTGTTTGGCACTGTTTTCCTTGCTTCATCCTTTGTCACATGCCCCTAAGTTTTACCCTCAATTTACCCGTGGGTCATATCAAAATCCATAATTTTGGCCCCAGAACCTACCCTCGACTTATACATGAGGTCAACTTATAGTCAAGTATATACAGTATGTAATAGATTTATACAGCACTGTACATACAATCATTTAAAATAGACAGTTCCCTTCCCTCAGGGTATGTGAACTTCTTAAGTTGTGCTTCACTTGCAGCATGCAATGGAGACACACAATGGCTGGGCAACTCAGCAGAGTGGGAAGGATGGCAGCATCCGGGTTCCAGCAGAAGCTCAGCTGCTTCTTCTGGCACAGGAACAGCATCACTGTCCTCTTCCTCTTCCTTTGCAGTGCTGGTGGGGGGCCACTAACTGCCATGGTCCTAAATGGGCAGTCAGCAATGGGACGCCTTAGGTAGCCATAGAGCAGCTTCTGGTCAATCTAGGGGTGTGCATCATTTGCACGCCACACTCCTAAAGTAGCTGGAAGCCGCAGTTTTGGGCCCATGTGTTTTGGGCCATAAGGACGATTGAATTAATTTCTTGTGCAAGCAAAGTCACACTCAAACTTCTGTAACCAAACAAACAAACAAACAAAAAACACCCCAAAAACAAAAACCTTACTATATATGGAGTGAGAAATTCCAAATGTGCAAACTGGGTTCAGGAAAGGAAGAGGCACTAGGGATCCCATTGAAAACACATCATGGATAATGGAGCGCATCAGGGAATTCCTAAAGAAAATTTGCACGTGCTTTATTGACTACAGTAAAGCCTTTAACTGCATAGATTACAAAAAGCTATGGATTGCTCTTAAAGAAATGCGAGTGCCACTACATTTGAATGTCCTCATGAGAAAACTGTACTCAGGACAAGAAGCTATGGAGAAACAGAATGATTCCCAATTGGCAAAGGGGTCAGGCAAAGCTGCATGCCATTACCCTACTTGTTCCACTTATTTGCAGAAAATATCATATGCAGAGCAGGTTTAGACTCAGAGGTGGAAGTAAACATGGGAGTGAACATTGGAGGAAAGAATGTCAACAATCTAAGATATGCAGATAAGACCATAGTGCTAGCAGAAAACAACAAAGGCTTGAAGCAATTACTAAAGAAAGTGCTATGAGAGGCTTAAAATTGAACATAAAGAAAACAATGACCAGGTTTACAAAAATTCAACCTAGATGACAAGGAAATTTAAATAAATAATTCCCATACCTTCGATCAAACATTGATCAGAATAGAGGCTGCAGTTTGGAACTCAGAAGACTAGGGCTGCATCCACACTGGAGAAACAACCCAGTTTGGCATCGCTTTAACTCTTTCTGGCTCAAGGTTATGGAATTCTGGGAGTCTGCAAGACTCCGCTCTAGTCCCACAACAAACTCCAACTCCCAGAATTCCATAACCTTGAACCAGAAAGAGTTAAAGCAATGCCAAACCGGGTTATTTCTCCAGTGTGGATGCATCCTAGGACTGGGAAGGGCAGAGAATTAGGCAAGATCCTAAAGAGTAATGACATACGAATGAACATTAGTTAGGATAGTCCAAGCTGGTGTTTTCCCCATCACCATGTACAGATGTGAGAGCTGGACAGTGAAGAAAGTAGATAGAAAGAAAATCGACTCCTGTGAGATGTGGTGCTGGAGAAGAGTGCTGAGCATACTGTGGACAGCCAAAAAGACAAATAAATGGGTCCTAGAATAGCCTGAAATCTCGCCAGAAGCCGAGACGATAAAACTAAAGCTGTCTTGTTTTGACCACATCATGAGAAGGCATGACTCATTAGAAAAGACAATAATGCTAGGAAGGGTAGAGGGATTAGGGAAGTAGAAAAAGAGGAAGACTGCATGCCAAATGGATAGAATGAATCAAGAAGACCACAGCCATGTGCCTGCAGGACCTGAGAAGAGCTGCTGAGGACAGAGGGGCTTGGAGGCATCAAAATCAAAGGGTAGCCATGAGTCGAGGTCAGCTCAAGGGCAATTAATAACAAACAACAATGCAGATAGAACATATATGAACAACCACAACCACATGCAGCTTTTTGTGCTTCACTCACGCCTTCTGTCACCTGGAAAGGGGGAGCAGGTCAGTCTTTCCCCATGCTCCTAGTTCATGTAAATGTAATCTGCTTCCCCATTCCGACAACCTTCATACAGATTGCACGGAGAAAAAAATATCTTTTGGAATCAGAATCACTGGAGGAAGGGAGAGAGCCTTCCCTTTAGTCTCTTTCCGCATGAACTTCATACAGATTGCTCCTTCCACCTGTTGCGTTCTGCACCAGTCCCTGAGCCAGCATCACATGTTGCTGTCAAGTCTGGAAAGGTTTGCCTTTACTTTGAGAAAAAAATAGTGAGAAAAAAAATCTTCTCTGTGTACATGAGTGTATCAGATCACTGGGGGAGAGGGGAAAAGAAGGTAAACTACATCATTCTTCAGGTGCCCTAATCTCATAAGAATTCTTGGCGAGGGGGGGGACTCCCCACATTGGCATCACACGAATCCGAAAGCTTGAGTTCATTGGTCTGTTTGCCATAACTGGAAGTTTGTTGCTCTGACTTTTGAAAATATTTTGATCATGCAGTCTCTAAATATAGCCTCGGTGATGACTTGCAGAATTCCAGAACAGTTGCATAGCACTCAGACGGTGCATGATTCTGGAGCACTGGAAGATTACAAAAACGGTTGGAGTAAAAGGAAGAGAAGTCGAAGACTTTCATGGCCAGCATCCATCCATATATATATATATATATATATATATATGGTTTTTCGGGCTATGTGGCCATTTTCTAGAAGAATTTATTCCTGATTTTTCAACCTGCATCTGTGGCTGGCATCTTCAGGAAATTTCAGAGATTTCTCTGATGATGCCAGCCACAGATTCAGGCAAAACATCAGGAATAAACTCTTCTAGAACATGGCCACATAGCCTGAAAAACCCACAAAAAAACAAAAGGAAGAGAGTTCAAATACGGGGCAAACATTGAAAAGCAGAGGAAGGAATTGGCAAAACTGCCTCTGGGTATTCCTTACCTAAGGAAACTCAAATACATAGGGTCACCGTAAGTCGACAGGCAGCTTGAAGGCACACACACACACACACACACACTAATGCCATACATGATGCAGTTCTTCTGCATTCAATAGAAAAAAAACCCATAAATGGAAACATAAAAATTAATGATTTCAAATCTGTGTGAAAAGCAGCAGGCACAAAGTTAGTATTAAAATAAATGGTATGGAATAGTCATTGGAAAGCATCCATTCCTTCAAAATATCATGTCAGTAATAGTGTACTTCCAAAGGACCACTGGATTTCATTAAAACAAGGGTGACAGTTTTGAGCAACCAGATGAGTTAAGAATAGCAAAGGGGGGCATATACTAGCTGAGTAAAATAATAGTAACACATCACTTGCAAATACATGACAGTGCAGTAATACACTTTTATAAGAACTGGCTTGTATAGAACTGACATTTTTTTAAAAATCCTGAAACCTAATGATAATGTTGTTGTTTTATTCCTTTTCAGAGGTGATATGATGACCATGTTTAAATATTAGAAGGGATGTCATATTGAGCATGGAGCAAGCTTGTTTTCTGCTGCTCCAGAGAATAGAACATGGAGCAATGGACGGAAGCTACAGGAAAAGAGGAACTTCCTGACAGAAAGAGCTGTTTGACAGTGGAACAAGCTCCCTCGGAGCAAGGTGGAATCTCCTTCTTTGGAAGTCTTTAAACAGAGATTGGATGGCCAACTACCACAGGGAAGTATTTGATTCTGTGTTTCTGCATGGGGTTGGACTGGATGGCCCTTAGGGTCTCTTCCAACTCTGTGATTCTTTGATTTCGTGTTTGCCAGGTCTTTGTTAGCCACTAACCAAGTAATGCCATGATAATTTAGCAGCAGCTAATAAAACAAGTCCTATGTAATTATATAGTTACAATAATTAAAAAGAACGTATCAAGCATTGCTTTGGAATTAAATAGGAAACAAAAACAAAGGATGATATAAGCTGGGACGTATCCAAAAATTCCTAAGTAAGGGGCCAGTAGCACAGATGGTAAATTAATGAAAGGACTAGTAGCCAGGAAAAAAGAGAGTGTTCCTGTTTGGGATTTTTCAGTAAAAAGGACCTTGCCTATGGGCAGGGCACTGCAAAACTATTACATAAAATATCTTGATATATATAGGATCCATAGAAATATTGTTTTACTTCCACCTCCAGATTTTTTCAGAATAATGCCACAGCAATGACAATACTATTATGAAGCAGACAATATTATTCAGATCTGAGTACTTGTCATGTACTGTCTAGGGGCTGTACAAGCGCTGGGTTGGGGACGCAGGTTGGGGATGAGGCAGCCACACATCAGGGCTCCTATTTGCGCCCTAGAACAGGCACCATAAGTGCCATGGTGCAGCCTTATGATGCCCCTTGTGTGCAGCATTGTTTGGGCGCTACGCACAACACACGTCGTCATGGCATGTGCCGTATGGACGGGTGTGTGCCAAGATGGCACCTGCGGCGCATGGTAAGGGCTTAGAGCATGTGAATGCTCAGCCCTACCTTAGCCCTTGTTCAGGTGCAGGCTGGCATAAAGCGCTGGTCTGTACACCCCCTAAGTTCAAAACTCTAAGGCTCAGAGCAAAACCAGAAAGTTTTGCTTGGAAAACTAAAGTGGTTCACAGCATGGCAATGTTGTTAGGATTAAAGCAACTTTGGTTACACAATATGTTAAAAGCACAGAACAATTCAAACACTTTTGGGCCTCATTTGCTCCCAACCCAAAATATTCCTTTCCCAGGATTCCCCCATAGTCTCCCTCCACACCAAGCATACCTATGGGACTGACCTTGGCAGCTCTCAATGGCTATTGCCTCCCCTTCATATCTGCTTCTTACCCAACTCCAAGAAAGATAAACATCCCTTCTCCATAGCAACACCACAGATAATGACATATTTCATCATCCAGTAATATAAAGCAAAGCAGGTTCAACCTAAATGATTAGCAAGCATGGTGGGAAGAGGAACTCTAGTCCTGAAAATACTGAAATAGCAGACCACCTCAGTGAATAGGGCACCGGGACATGACAACTCTCTTTTTATACCGTTGCTGCACGGGCTCACCAAACCACAGGCTGATATTATCAATGGTTCAGTTAGGAGTTTATCATACGACGGAATTTGGGGGTATAATGCAATGGCAATCCAAAACGCAGTCATGGGGTTTCACATTATTGCGAATTAGTCTATCTCACGCAATTTCGGGCAATGGGAAGTCATTTTTGGGAAATGGGAAGTCATTCTGAACGCATTCTGAATGCAATCAGATTTCACGTAAATTTGCTAAACTAGTGAATTCACGTAATTGCTAATTTGCTCCATTCGCAATTGAGAGAAATTCCTCCCATGTGATTAACTCCTTAGAAAAACCATCTCTCATGATGTCACTGTGGTGTAGATGAGCAGTTTCTTGCTGGTAATGACATATGGTGGAATACACCCAAGCAATTTCAGAAGAAAATCAGCCTGTACTTTATAAATTATAGCAAAGCCTTTGATTGCCTAAGTCATGAAAAATTACCAACCATTCTAAAATAAATGGGTGTGCCACAAAATTTGATTGTCTTGGTGAATACCCTGTATCTGGGATAAGAGTTAGAACAAAATACAGAGAAACTGAATTGTTTCCATTTGGCAAGATGGTCAAGTAAGGTAAGGTTGCATTAAATTGTAAACTGGACATAGCATACATAAAATTTGATTAGACACAGAGGAAATGAGGTGTGAAAATTGGGGGAAGGAACAAGAATTTAAGATATGCAGATGTCACCATACTATTAGCAGAAAAGATTTGGAATGATTACTCAAGAAAGTCAAGGAAGAAAGTGTAAAGGCAGTTTTATAGTTGAACTTAAAAAAACAAAAACAAAAATAATGGCCAGACTTACCTAAATCCAATCTAGATTATGAGAACAATGAAATTTATGGTTGTGAAAGTGAAAGAGTGAAGTAATCTGATAGGAAGAAAACCAACTCATTTGAAATGTGGTGCAGGAGAAGACTGCTAAAAAGACAAATCAATGGGCAAATGAAAGCTAGAGCAAGTCAAGCCCGAACTCTCCCTGGAAGCCAACATGATTAAACTGAGACTGCAGTACTTTGGCCATATTATGAGAAGATATCACTCACTAGAGAAGATAATAAGTTAGAAGGCAGTAGGAAAAGAGGGAGAGTGCTTTCAAGATGGATAGATTCAGTTATGGAAGCCACAGCATGGAGTCTGCAAGACCTTAGCTGGGCTGTGGATGACAGGGTGACTGTGTTGCCATAAGTTGAAGATGACTTGAGATCAGCTAACAATGGAGTTTATCACATGGGAGGAATTTCTCTCAATTGCGAATTGAACCATTTCACAATTATGTGAATTCGCTAGTTTAGTGAATTTACGTGAAATCTGATTGCATTCAGAATGCGCTCAGAATGACTTCCCCTTTCCCGAAAATGACCCCACGTTGCCCAAAAATGCGTGAGATACCCTAATACGCAATTACATGAAACCCCATGATTGCATTCGGAATGACTTCCCATTGCCCGAAATTGCGAGAGATACACTCATTCGCAGTAACGTGAAACCCCATGATTGCGTTTGGATTGCCATTGCATTATACCCCCAAATTCCGTCGTATGATAAACTCCAACAACCAATGACAGTATTTGGCGACTGAAAAATACAAAAGAATCTCAAGGGAAACAGTATCATTTGTGAAGGGTTAAAGGTGTACTGTTTGGGAGGAGTAGGAAAGCCTTTAAATCTGTATGTATATGAGCATTCCAGATAAATTGCTGTTAATTTTTTTTATTGAAAAAGAACCAGAATAAAGAGAAACTTTTAAAAACATGGTGTTGGCTTCCTAGAAAAATGTGGAAACTGTAATACACGCAGTCTCCCACATTCCCAGCTGACGCTCGCAGTTTTAATTATTCGCAAGGTGAAGGCCGCTATGTGCGCGCACACCTCCTCTTCCTTCCTCACGGGTTTTTCCTCAGGGGTGGGGGTAGGAGGGAGAAGCTAGGAAAAGGTGCAAGTGCCAACCCTGCCCCTTTCCAGGTCAGATTGCTGCCATCCCCAGGCACCAATCTACATGAGAAAGGGGAGGGGACCACTTAAAGGGATGGGAGGGCATGATGAAAAAAGGTGCGGATCCCTCCCTTAACTGGCTTCCTCGGGGTGGGAGGGAGTTATTTGCAATTTTTTCCACATTCATGGGGGTCTTGTGCCCCTAACCCCCACAAATGCTGGGTGTATAGCACTTCTACAGTAGCCTTTTCAACACAATGAACCTATTTATTCCAAGAGATTCCATTACAGTTTAGTTGCAGCCTTCCATTGCCTACATCACGTTTGCCTCAAAGTCTCATGCTCTTTTTTTCTTTCCACAGAGGCGGAAATCATGTGGCCACATGTTCTTGGACAGTAATTCCCAACTTCCCTCAGCATTGGAGTTTATCACACGGGAGGAATTTCTCTCAATTTCGAATGGAGCCAATTCGAATTCACGTAAATTCGCTAGTTTAGCCAATTTACGTTCCAATTGTGTTTGGAATGCATTCAGAATGACTTCCCATGGCCTGAAAATGACTTCCCATTGCCCGAAATTGCGTGAGATACTCTAATACTCAATTACACGAAACCCCATGATTGCGTTCAGAATGACTTCCCATTGCCTGAAATTGCGTGAGATACACTCGTACACAATAATGTGAAACGCCGCGATTGTGTTCGGATTGCCATTGCATTATACCCCCAAATTCCATCGTATGATAAATTCCATTGGCTGTGCTGATTGTGGCTACTAGAAATTACTGACCATCAACATCTGGAGGGCTCCATGATTCCCACCCTGAGTTAGAAATGGGATTAGTTTCTGGTTGCTGCAAAAATAAGTGGTACAAATTTATGTCCCATATCAGATGTGTGTGTGGGGGGGGGGGTGATGTGTTGCTCACCTCTGAAATACATTCAAATGTGTTTCTAACAGAGCAGATTTTAAAAGACGGAGAAGAACTACCCATTCCTAATTTCTGCTTGGGTTGTGCCAGCTTGGTTTTAAGGCATCTCTACCTTTCCCTCAGTTTGTCTTTTGCAAACAGCTTGCCTCCCTTGGATTCTAGCTGTAGGTAATAGGAGTAGGGCAGCTCTACATCTGGCATCATTTCTGTGTATTTCAAGGGATATGTCAGGGAAATGAACTGGCTTTGGATCCAACCCATCCAGGGCTGTATGCAGTCCCCCAGAATGACCTCTGTTTGTCTTTTCTGTCCTTCACCTCTTTATCAAAGGCAGACTCTGTCATTGTCCCCCCTCCACGCAGTTCCCCCAACTGCCAAAGCCTTTGGTACCAGATGGCTCTTAGGTCCCCCTCTCAAGGACAAAACACTCTCCTCTTCGTTGCCAAAGCTGTGCCCTGATCCCAGTTACCTCCAAAATAGGGGGCAGAAATGGCACAGAAGGAAGTAAAGGCCCAGAATATCACATTAACCAGAAAATAAAATTGTCACTCCTGCCAGCGTTAGCCCAAGACATTTAGCTGCCCAAGCAAATTCACCCTGTACCAGGATTTTTGAAGCACATAGTACTCAAATTCTGTGGGGAACCTAAGGCAGAAAATTTCACAAATACCTGTCTCTGAAACAGCAAAAATTGCCTCACATTGGGAACTGAACTACACCCTGTACTGGAGCACCTTTGGTCTGTTGTGGACGACATTGGCTCATGACTTTGTAAAACATTCTGCAAAAACACAAATGATCAGAACCAGAAGTGATTGCATTCTCTTCTAGCTGATTTTCAGTATGAGAAAGAGGTCAAGCTTGTGTTCTCCTACCTTTCAAGATGCAAATCATAACTTCTTTTTGAGGTTAAAAAATTGCTTTTTTGATTTGGTGCCCTTGGAGTTTATCATACGACAGAATTTAGGGGGTATAATGCAATGGCAATCCAAACGCAATCATGGGGTTTCACGTAATTGCATATTAGAGTATCTCACGCAATTTCGGGCAATGGGAGGTCATTTTTGGGAAGTGGGAAGTCATTCTGAATGTATTCTGAATGCAATTAGATTTCACGTAAATTCATTAAACTAGCGAATTTACGTCAATTCGAATTGGCTCCATTCAAAATTGAGAGAAATTCCTCCCATGTGATAAATTCCAGAGTAAGAAACTTGTGTGCGCTTTGTAGAAAGGAAAATGTTCTCCTCATGGGCTCAGAGTCCCTTCTTGATTACTATCATTTCATATATTGTAGGGTCAGGAACGGCTAGTGAAAACAGATTCTGAAGGTAAGATCATACCTTCCCTCAAATTAAGCCCACCATCCCTTGAAACAAGGAATAAAATAAACACAACCTAAGGGCCAGCAAGGCTCCGTTTATTTAATGCTCAGCACCTGTTTTCAACTAACTACTCTGAAATACGTCTTTAATTTAGTAGAGCTAATGCAACTATGTAACCTGATAGACCAACACTTATCATTTCTTTAAACTTCAGTACATTCACAAAATGTATTTTTCTCCTTGATTACACATGTTGCTGTTTTTAGTCCTGATTTTGTTCTTATCAGATAACTTTAAACTTTTAGCTTTGATTCCCAAACAGGTTTTCTTTTCCAGATTCTTACCGTTTATCGTTTCTTTTTGAGTGCTGCCAGTAAATGGTCTCTTGAGTTTATCCAGCTCAGTTGAAATGATGTGGGTAGGAGACGACTGTTGAGCAGAGTGGAGGAAAAAGAAATCTGAGGAGGCATGGAAGAAAAATACTAAACGCAAACAAGTGGGCATTGGCTGTTAAAAATAAAATGTGCACTCAGCAACATGGTTCAATTTATAGAAGGCTGTCCTTTCCCTGTATTTATTTAAACTGCTATGGCTGGTGCAATATTTAACAGAGCTAGAACAGAACAGCTGGTTTATGTCTCAGTAAGGGACATTAACATTATTTAGCTGAAGTTTGTAATGGGATTATTTTTCTTACTGTTTGGAAAGAAATTTCATAGCTCTCCGACATCTTCCTTTTTATTATTACCCATACAAAATCTGGTTTCTGAGGTACTAAATATCATCCAGACTTTTCTGCATCTTTTTGCATTAATAGGTAATGGTAACAAGATAGATATCTTTATCCAGTACCGGACATTACTTTTCAGCATTGAACATTTTAAAAAGTTGCTCATTCCTATGAACCCCAGTAGCATTAGAAGATGAGCTAGTAAATAAAAGCTAGGATGCACTGTCTGTGTAAAGAAAGTGGCCATATCTGCCTGATGTCAAAATAATAAATACTACTAATCAACTTGATATTAAATCACTTCAAAATGCATATACATCAACTGGGTATTACCAATGGATCTTCCAGCTCGAAAGAGCTGCAGTTAGATGCCTCTTTAAGGCAAGACCAAGTTTATTACAAAGAGGCATGAACCTGTGTGATAAATCCCCTGTTATGTGGATGTGACCACCCAAACATCCTGAAGATACTAGGGAGGACCAAGATCCAGTGCATGCTGTTGATAAAACAAGTGACTGTGTCAGGATCCCCTTCCAGGTCCCTTTGCCATGGATTTATTATTATTGCTTGAAGTGCTTATTATTGTTGGTTACTAGTTTTGGTTTTAAAGCTTGTAATGAAGTTGTGAACAGGTGCTGAGCCGAATGATGGGAAAGAGAAAGGCATTCACTCTTACCGAAGTCTCAGGGTTGTGTAGCCTGGGAAGGAATGTGAGAGAATGAGAGAGTGTGGGCATGAAGACGGTTAGAGGATTGTAGCTGTGTCTGTGGAGTTTATCACATGGGATGAATTTCTCTCAATTGCGAATGGAGCCAATTCGCAATTACATGAATTTGCCAGTTTAGCAAATTTATGTGAAATCTGATTGTGTTCGGAATGCGTTCAGAATGACTTCCCATTTCCTGAAAAGGACCCCCCATTGCCCGAAATTGCGTGAGATATTCTAATACGCAATTACGTGAAACCCCGTGATTGTGTTCAGAATGACTTCCCATTGCCCGAAATTGCGTGAGATACACTCATTCGCAATAACATGAAACCTCATGATTGCGTTCGGATTGCCATTGCATTATACCCCCAATTCCATTGTATGATAAACTCCTTTGAAGTCACTTCTGGCAAAAGTTTGCTTTCTGTGCTGAGCTGATGAATAAATTCTTTCTGGTTTATCCTTGAAGTCTGGTTATTGAGTTACCTAGAGAGAATGTCAGTGTTCAAGCCATCCTGAAAGTGCTGCATCTTCGTGGTCTTTGACCAGTCTGCTATGCAGCCTGCCAAGTGCCAAAACTCTGCCGCATAATCTGCAACTGATTTACTTCCTTGCCTCAACATCTGGATGTTGGTGCATGCTTTTTCCTGCTGGAATGGGTCTTCAAATCAGGCATAAGACTAGTCATGAGGGTGTCAAAGACCTCTTGTTTAGGTGCTCCCATGCTGTACAAGTTGACCCACTCCTCCATGGCTTCTCCTTCTAGCTGCACTGACACAAGGGAGCTTATCATACGACGGAATTTGGGGGTATAATGCAATGGCAATCCGAACACAATCATGAGGTTTCACATTATTGCAAATGAGTGTATATCATGCAATTTTGGGCAAAAGAATGCAATCATGGGTTTCACGTTCTTTTGTATTAAAGCATCTCACGCAATTTCAGGCAATGGGGGGTCATTTTCGAGCAATGGGAAGTCATTCTGAACGCATTCCGAATGCAATTAGAATTCACGTAAATTCACTAAACTAGCAAATTCAAGTAATTGTGAATTGGCTCCATTCGAAATTGAGAGAAATTCCTCCCATGTGATAAACTTGATAGTGTACTCTTCTGACATGAAAGTAAGCTTCCACTCCCCCATGAATCCTCCAGCCTGGGTCAGGAAAAAAAGCAGCTTCTTGGGGATCTCCCTCAAAAGCAGCCTTCAGCCCCCTGTCTGTGTAGTGCATGGCCAGGGGCTGCCCATTTGAAGCACACTTTCCCCCTTTTATACACCTAGATGATTTTCTGTTATATTCTGAGGATTACATGTCCCATGTGGGAATGGAACAAAAAGTGTTGAAAAAGTTTGCAAACCCCCATACAATCAACTGTATGTGAAACTTTCTAAGTGTGAGTTTCACAAAGATAAGCTAGAGTACTTGGGCTATTGAATTTTGAGTGAGGGGACCCAGCCAAGGTTCAAGATATGGTAGGTTGGGCAGCCCCCAAGAGCAGTCAACTGTTGCAGAGCTTTTGGGGGTTTGCAAACTTTTATTGCCAGTTCATACCCAACTTTGCTCAGATAGCTTTGCCATTGGACTCTTTCATACAAGGCTAAATTGGAAGTATAATTTAAGGTCAATTCGAATGCAATCATGGGTTTTATGTTATTGCAAATTAACTCTTCACATGCAAATTCGGGCAGGAGGGAAGCCAATTCGAATGCAATCATGGGTTTTACCTTATTGCGAATTAAAGCTTCGCATGCAAATTCGGGCAGGAGGGGGTTAATTTCAGGTAATGGGAAGTAATTCCGAACGGAGCAGGGGTTCATGTAAATTCGCTAAACAAGCGAATTTACATAAATCCGCATTGGCTCCATTCGGAGTTGGGAGAAATTCCTCCCCGTTTGAAAGAGTCCATTGACTGACTTGTTAAAGACAAAGACTAAAAAGGGAGATGAAGAGAAAAAGAAAAAACCCAGTTACTGAATTCAGAGGAACTCCCGAGTGCCAGGAGGCTTTTGAACATGTCAAGAGGCTGTTCACTTCTGAGCCCACCTTAAAACATCCTGACCCTATAGAGCCTTTTGTGGTTCAGGCTGAAGCCTTGAATATTGCAGTTGATGCAGTTATTACAAATGGACAGTGAGGCCAAATTGAAGCCATGTGCTTATTTGTCTAGTAAATTTCCAGAGACAGAGAAATTGGCCCATTTGGGGAAAAGAGGCTCATTTAGTATTTATTATTTTGACATCAGGCAGATATGGCCTGGTGGCACCTGTTGGAGAAGGTCTCTGTCCCTTTTGAGGTGTGGACATACCATAAATATGTGGTGGCCTTAAAGATCCCACATAAATTGAGCCCTAAACGGATCTTTTACAACTTCTCACTAAAATATTTGCCTGGTGGCAAAAAAATTCCACATCAATACATCAATACCAGGAAAGATTTTTGGGGATATCATAAAACAGACTGTTTGCAGGCACTTAGAAATAATTAAAATTCAACATGGGTTTTTCACGAACAAGTCATTCCAATCTGATCTCATTGACTGAAACAGTTGCAAATTTGTTAGAGAAGGGTGTGCTGTGGACATAATGTACCTTGATTTCAGTAAGGTCTTTGACAAGGTCCTCCAAGATATCTTTACAAAAACACTGTTTTTAAACAGGGGCTGTATGGCCATTTGTCTGGGGTGCTCCCCTGACTAGTCCCAGCTTCTGCCAACCTAACAGTTTGAAAGCATGCAAATGCAAGTAGATAAATAAGTACCACTCCGGTGGGAAGGTAAACAGTGTTCTGTGCAGTCATGCTGGCCACCTGATCACAGAGTAGTCTCTGACTATGGCTTAGTAATGGAGATGACATGGTCAGACATGACGTGACAACATTGTCAAGGAGTAATACCTTTACCTTTTTATATGACATATGCTGTATTTCTTATTATGTACTCAGCTGTATTTTTCTGATGAATCTATCTTCATCAGAATGCCTGCCTAGCTTGCAATATCCTTAATAGAACTCTAAGTAAGGCTCAGTTTCCTGCTTTCTCTCAGGCTGCATCCACACTGGAGAAACAACCCGGTCTGCTCTGGGCCCCACAACAAACTCCAACTCCCAGAATTCCATAGCCTTCTGCTATGGGGTTAAAGGGGTGCCAAACGGGGTTATTATTTCTCCAGTGTGGATGCAGCAGGCGTTGAAGGCTTACAATTGTGCTTAACTAGCACCCGCATTTAGCTTGATCCTTTCCTTTCTCCACTGCGCTGAAATCAAGGGGAATCCTTTGGCTGTTTGCCTTGTATCCTCTGGAGCTTATCAGACGACGGAAAATGGGAGTATAATGCAATGGCAATCCAAACGCAATCATGGGGTTTTATGTTATCGTGTATTAAAGTATCTCACACAATTTCGGGCAAAAGGGAAGTCATTCCGAATGCAATCATGGGTTTTACGTTATTTCGTATTAAAGCATCTCATGCAATTTCGGGCAATGGGGGGGTCATTTTCGGGTGATGGGAAGTCATTCTGAACGCATTCCGAACACAATGGGAATTCATGTGAATTTGCTAAACTACTGAATTCACGTGAATTCGAATTGGGTTGTGTCTGATAAACTGTTTCTCAAGATGTTTGCTGCCTTTTCCTTTCTGAGACACACAAAGGCTCTGGGTGGAGGTGCCAGTCTTGCCTGATTAGGATCGCTACAATATACTTGTCCCTCCATATTTGCGAGGTTTAGGGGCACAAGACCCCCGTGAATGTGGAAAAACCGCAAACAACAAAAACACCATGTTTTTATTCTGAGAGGACACCTCTCTAGGAATCTCTAGGTCCTCCAGTGCAACTCTGTGGTCAACATCTGACAGACATTGACCATAGAGTTGCAACAGAGGAGCTACAAAGGCCTAGTGGAGTGTCCTCTCTAGGAACATCTAGGTCCTCCAGTGCAACTCTGTGGTCAACGTCTGTCAGACATTGACCATAGAGTTGCATTGGGTAATATACAAATGCCTAGAGGACAAGTGTCCTCTCTAGGAATCTGGGTCCTCCACTGCAACTCTGTGGTCAACACCTGACAGACACTGACCATAGAGTTGCATTGGGTGAGCTACAAAAGCCTATTGGAGTGTCCTCTCTAGGAATCTCTATCCCTTTCAGTGCGACTTTTAGTTACAGCCGACCATAGAGTTGCGCTGGAGGACCTAATGCTTCCTAGAGAGGACACAACATCAACCAAGCCTGTGAATAACCAAAGCCACACAGATATGAAGTGTGTTTATTTCCGGCTGCCCGAGGAGGAGGAGGAGGCCCACTTCCGCTCAGGGAGAGGGCTCCTTAGTTAGTCCTCCTCCGCAAACCGGAAGCCGCCACTTTGGATCCCTTCCCGGACGGAAGTTGAGGATAATGGAGGAGGACGATTCCTGATTGGAGGGGCGCACCGGAAGCGGCGGGACCATAGAGAGGAAGGCGGAGGGAGCGTCCCGAGTCCCTCCTCCTGAAGGGGCGGAAGCTGCGCCACAGCGGCGTCGGCGCATGCGCACTGAGGGCTGGCCTGGTGGGCAGGCAGCAGCCGCCGCCGGCTCCAACCAAAAACGAAGGAAGGAAGGAAGGAGAGCAGAGCAGAGCAGGGGCCTCACCCCTCGCCTCCCACCCCGGCCTCGACCTGGACCTCGCCGGCAGGGAACCCGAGCCGGCCGCCAAAGCAGGTGGGGGAGGCCTGGTCTGGCCTCGACTGTTCTGGGGGCCGGGAGGGCGTGGGCCGGAGCTCTGGGAGAAGGGCGTTTTACTACTACTACTGCTATTATATTATTATTATTATTATTATTATTTTATTATATTATAATATATATATATTATATAGTATTATATGGTATTATTTATACTTTGTTAAATTCTATAGTGTATATATATATATATATATATATATATATTAAATTATATATTATATTAAGTTATGTAGTATTATATGTATTATATAGTATTATATGCATTATATTAAATTCTATAGTATTATGTATATTATATAGTGTTATACATAGTATATTAAATTGTATAGTGTTATATATATATATAGAATTATATTAAATTTTATTAAATTATATAGTATTATATACAATATATTAAATTATATATTATTATATATATATATATATTATATAGAATTATATTAAATTTTATTAAATTATATAGTATTATATATTATATAGTATTATATACAATATATTAAATTCTATATATAGAATTATATTAAATTTTATTAAATTATATAGTATTATATATTATATAGTATTATATACAATATATTAAATTGTATAGTATTATATATATTATATAGAATTATATTAAATTTTATTAAATTATATAGTATTATATACAATATATTAAATTATATAGTATTATATATAGTAATATATACATTAAATTCTATATATAGAATTATATTAAATTTATTAAATTATATAGTATTATATCTTATATAGTATTATATACATTATATTAAATTATATAGTATTATATATATTATATAGAATTATATTAAATTTTATTAAATTATATAGTATTATATATTATATAGTATTATATACAATATATTAAATTGTATAGTATTATATATATTATATAGAATTATATTAAATTTTATTAAATTATATAGTATTATATAGTATTATATACATTATATTAAATTATATAGTATTATATAAAATTGTATTAAATTATATATTATTATATTATATGTAATTATATTATTTTATTTATAATTATAACATTATAATATTATAATAATATACTATTTTATATTAGTATATTATTAATAGTTTTATTATAATATAATATCTTATAATTATAATATCATAATATTATAATAAAAATATTATAATATAAATTATTTAAAATATTATTATATATACTATCATATTATATTATAATTATACGATATTATAATAATATTATATTATAATAATATCATATATTATAATATAATATTATTATAATAACATAATTATAATACTATAATTATATTATTATAATATTATGTTTTTATAATATTAGTATAATATTATATTTATATTATATTATTATATTATTCCACCCTTCGTTAGGATGGATGGACCTATTTGTTCCTAACAATTCCTATGTTTTTTTTTAATTGGACTGTGTTATATAATTATAATATTATAATAATATAATCTTATTACTATAATAATATAATATTATTATAATATAATAATGATATAATATTATTATAATATTATTATATATTCCGCCCTTCATTAGGATGGATGGACCTAATTGTTCCTAACAGTTCCTAATTTTATTGTAATATTATATTAATATAATATTATAATTATATTATTCGTCCTTCATTAGAATGGATAGACCTAATTGTTCCTAAAAGTTCCTATGTTGTTTTTTTTTAATTGGACTATGTTTTTAAATCTTGTTTGTCAGCCGCCGTGTGTGTCCCAGTTTTTAGGGAAAGGGAGGGATGTAAATAATAAATATAGTACGTTATAGGCTATTGATGATCTTAAACCCAGAATTTGAATGAAGAACCAACAGGGAGACCAGGAGCTGACTGGAAAGGAAGCATCAGCTGCATTCACACTGGCTAAATAACCCAGTTTGGCACTGCTTTAACTCTTTGTCTGGCTCAAGGCTATGGAATTCTGGGAGTTGGAGTACAAAGAGTTAAAGCAGTCTCAAGGTGAATGATTTCTGCAGCCTGTTTTGGCCTCATTGGTTGAATAAAGCCCTTTCTGTTACGCTCCATAGGCTTCTTTATCAGGCAAGATGTTAAAAACCATACAGGAAAATGACAATTGGAGATGTTAGTCCAGATGCTTGCCTTTACTTCAGTCCTTACCGTGGTTTCCCCGAAATATGACAGTGTCCTTATATTAATTTTTTTCCTCCCAAAGATGCACTAGGTCTTATTTTCAGAGGATGTCTTATTTTTCCATGAAGAAGAATTTGCATTTATTGTTGAACAAAAAAAAAGAACATTTATTGTATACTGTATATATATTTATATACAAAAAACTTTGCTAGGTCTTACTTTTGGGGGAGGCCTTATATTTAGCAGTTCAGCAAAACCTTTACTAGGTCTTATTTTTTGGGGATGTCTTATTTTCGGGAAAACAGGGTAGTAAAGATGTTACGTTTGGGAGGATATCTTTTACAGGCAGGCTCCTCCTCCTGCCTGTAAAAGTTCACTTGCATCTCAACATCCCTGCACAGCCAGAAAAAGGGGGAGCCTTCCCTGCAAAAGATATCCTACCCAGCACACCATCTTTACTAAGGATTGAAACAGCATGCAGGCATCTGACTAACATCTACAGTTGTTTTTGTTTTCTTTGTCTCCTGTTTGGTTTGTAACCTCTTGCCTGACGAAGAAGCCCATGGCGCTTCAAAAGTTTGCAACAAATATATTGTGCGTTTCGGTTGGCCAACTTTGTCTTTGTCACTCTCTGAGACTGAGTGTGACTTGCCTAAGGTCACCCAGGGCTCTGGGTGAGCTCTGATTGGCATGGGTCACTGTGCTCCATAATGGACCGTCAGCAAGGAGCGGGTTTTTTCTGCTCCTTTTATGATCAGGTTTGGGCCATCTTAGGTGTCTTGGCATGGCTTCCAGCTGATGAGACATAGATAATCTCCACACACGCACACACCCCAAAGTGTCCCCAAAGCCATTGTTTTTTGCCCTTCTGTTTCGGACCCCAGTGGATAAGCAGGAATTGAAACTCTGGTCTTCATAGTCCCGCACTCAAACCACTACTACACCATGCTGGCACTCCTGAAACAAACACAGGCCTTCTTAGAGGCCAAAGTAAGTGTGTTTTCTCAACCATTTGTGTGCTGAACAGGGCACTAGGATCTCTTCTGTCCTCATCAAAGGAAGTGCTCACCTCCTCTTCCTTCATATAATAGTAAGGTTGGCCTTAGGGTCGCCTTAAGTTGAAAATGACTTGAAGGTACACAGGAATATATCCCGGTGGTCTTTCAGAGTATTTTGGCTTATCTTTTGTCACCACTTCTCTCCTCCTGTCACATTTATTCCCTATCCCTGTCAATTTCTTTCCAGCCTCCCCTATCTTGTATTTCAATCGCCTCTTGCTATAGCATCTTCCTTTGTTGATCCCATTTTACTCTATTCCATGATGATGATTGAAAAATCTTTCGTTTCATTTTCTAATTTTCTTCCAAACCGTCTCTGCCATTTTCCTTTCAGAGGAAGTAATCTATCCCTTCTCCCACTCTAGCCCTGTCAAAAGTTTTCTGTATGCCAGGCACCTCAGCTCTCCTTCCACTTCTTGCAGGCAGGCAAGCATGTGTACACACAAACATGGAGCCTTTTATCATCCCAAGCTGTTCTTCTGAGGTAGTGGCCATCTTTATAGCCAGAATGCGCTTGTCCACACTAGATTACCCACAACAGATTGCAAGTACAGTGGACCCCCCACAATTGCTGGCGGTAGGGGCCCTGGACCCCTGTGAAAGTGGAAAAAACTGTAAGTAAAAAAAACAAAAACCACTTTTTTTTAACTGGGAGAACACCTCTCTACAAATCTCTAGGTCCTCCCAGGGCAATTCTGTGGTTAGCATCTGCCAGAAGTTGACCATGAAATTGCGCTGGAGGACCTACAATGCCTGGATTGTTTTCTCTAGGAATCTAGGTCTCCAGTGTGATTTTGGGGCAGAAGTTGACAATAGAGTCATACTGGAAGACCTAGAGATTCCTGGAGAGAACATACTAATCAAATCCATGAAAAAATCAAAGCCGCAAAGAGAGTCACAAATGTGAAGGGCCAACTGTAAAACACACACACACACAACAATGCACACAGATTTAGGCTGCATCCCACACTTCAGAAATAATCTAGTTTGATACCATTTTAACTGCCATGGATCCGTGCTATGGAATCCGGGGATTTGTAGTTTGGTGGCCACCAGAGGTCTCTGACAGATAAGGTTAAATATTTCAGAAAAGTACAATTCCCTGACATTGAGTCATTACAGTTAAAGTGGTATCAGACTTAATTATTTATGCAGTGCAGGACATCCACACACCTCAGCAAACCAAAACAGTAGTGTATATAATTATAATAAATTACTTGCATACAGAAACACTAGAAAAATAACTTAAAGGGAATACACACATTGATTCAAAATGAAACAGAACTAGGACCAAAATACATGCTTTGAGGGAAGGCAGGAATAATATGGCCTTTATCCAGCTGCATTCTAATGAGACAACAGGAACAGTAAATGAAGTGCAACTTTTAGGTTAAAGTTGGGTATAAATGCATGGACTGTAATAGAAAAGGAAGAGTGAAGACTGGGAAATTGGAATAAAGGTTAATTGGAAGAATGAGAATTGGTTGGACAGAGACAGCAGTGTCTTCTTCACTCAGTGAACTCAGCACGCCGTAAATGGTTTACAATTGGTCCCAACAAGCTGAAGGCTCATTTTAGACCGACCTATGAAAGGATGGAAGGCTGAGTCAACCTTGGAGCCCTGGGATTGAACTCACAACTTTGTGGTTGCAGTACTCACATTTAACCCATTGCACCACCAGGGGTCTTTGGTCTACTGAGGAACCAGCTTCCTTGCCATGAAGGGAAAGGAGAAGTACCGTATATACTTGACTATAAGTCAACCTCATGCATAAGTCAAGGACAAGTTTTGGGGCCAAAATAATGGATTTTGCTATTACCCATGGATAGGTCGAGGATAAAAGTTAGGCCGGGGCATATAGCAAAGGATCTAAAGGTTGGAGCAAAGCAAAACGATGTCAAAGAACTCACAAAATTCTAGCAGACATAACTCTTTGTGCTTACTCTTAAGGCTGTATGAATGAGGCAGTAGAGGGGGTCAGTGCTTCCATGACAGAGGATGGTTCCTTTTTTATAATAAAAGTTAAGATACAGTACTTATATTGACCCATGGATAAATCGACTCAGGTTTTTTGGGGGTCAATTTTTGACCTAAATTTCTAGACTTATACATGAGTATATACAGTAGGTGTTACTTAGGAACATCTATCGTCCAATTCTCAGTGGTGGTCTCTCCCTCCTCTAGCTGCCACAAAAAGGGAATTGTCTTCCTTGCCCTAAGATGATGAGAGAAGAACTCATTATCAGAAATCAAAAGTAGAAAAGGCACAACGAAAGGTAAGAAATGTAAGGGGAACAGGCCAGCAAAGAGTTTACCACCCCACAAGGAAAATAGATCACGCTCAAGAAAGATAAGGGGAACAGGTCAGCAAAGAGTATGCCACCCCACAAGGAAAATAGAGCACACTCAGTTCCAGAATATATATCTAGCCATTGATGTAGGCAACTGAATTCAATTGTTATGCTTCCAGCCTCACTGTCCTATGTCTTGTGTCTTGTGCCTTTCAGATTTTAAGTCTTAGGGCTGAGACTGTGGGGCGAAACAGACCACCCCAAAAGGGTGGATTGGGGCCGCTCTGGCACCACTTCCCCCGGCGCTGCAGCAACCATACATTGCGGCCTCAATCTGCCCCAGAATTGGTCCAAGTGGGAGCTGAAAAGATCCGCTCCTATTTGGGCCTAGTAAAAAGCTGCCTTAGGTGGTCCCACTGCAACCCCAGGGTGGCTTCAAGCTGCTCCAGGGGTGTGTGGTGTCAAAACTTCATGCCCCCGACGTGGCTTGAAGCTGCCCTCATCTGAACAGCTGGGCGGCTTCCAGGAAGCTTCGGAGCACGTGGCATCAAAATACCCATGCCCCCAAGCCATCCATAAGCCAGCTTTTCTGGGCCGTCTGTTTGGCCCCTGTATTAAGTACAGGTATACCTGAGTTAGCAAAGTAGATATGATCCTGGGCATAATTTCAATGAAAGCTTGATACCAAATGCAAAAATAAAATGGAAAGAATAGGAATAAATTTACACACCACTGAAAAGAAGCGCAGTGTGACACAAACCTATGCTTTTTTAAACATACTGAGGGAGATTAATTTGCTTTTCCCTTTTTTCTCTGTTTTGCTGTTCACAAACACTCAGTAAGGGATTCTCAAGGGAGCTTCTGTTTACCTTGCCTGTTGTAGGCAGGCACACACAGCTAATAGGATCAGATGGAGTAGAAGCCCCTTACCCAAATCAACCTTTATTGCACTGTTTCCTGCAGAGAGGCTGCTGCAGCCCAGCACCAGGGTCTCTGCTTCACCAGCCCTCCTTCACTATCTTCCCAATGCCAATGCTACTAAAAATATTCTATCTAGACAGTGGATAAGGAGGAAAAGATGGGGGCTGACTGGGCATAAAAAAGATGTTGTAAAAAGGAGCTGCTTTGTCAGAGGTGTTGTTTACAGAGATATGCATATAATTATTTCTGTAAGCTGTTTGAGAAGACTTTGGGGCAGTAAACACAGGTGGCAAAACACTGCTTCTCTTTGCTGTGTAGCAGCATTGGCATTCTGCTGCACAGATGTGCACTAAAAAAGGAGCTGCCTAGAGTGGCTCCTTTTTCCAGCGTCATAAGGGCTGCGTTGCAGCCCTATGACACCGCTTCTGTGGAGAGGTGTCTGTATGCTGCTGTGCAGCTGTGGCGCTGTGGCACATGCCACGTGGATGGGCACACGCACCTGTGACATCACTAGGGGCTTGACGGGTCTGGACGCCTAGGCTTATCGATCCCTAATTTTGGCCTCAGGGCATCACAAAGCACCGGTCTGTACCGGCTCATTGTTGTTGTTGGATACCAAAACATTTTATAAGGCTTAGCTTCCTTCCTCCAGCATAGCTATTGGAGAGCCCCTGTTAAAAATATTTCCTTTGGTTAGGAAGTAGACCTGTCACTTGTTGCTCTCTTCCCTTCCTGGTCTTAGTGTTTTACATGATGAAATCAAAGTTGCATATTTTTTTTAGTGTAGCTAATCTGGCATCAGGAATCCAAACAAAGTGGAAGAGAAATTACCTCATTGTTTCCTACTTTAAAAATATATATTTAAAATCACAATCCGGCTAATATTAAATCAGTTCTAAGAGACATTCATGGGCCACCAAGTCCAATCTCCTGCTCCATGCAGGATCTCCAGGTAAGGCACCCCCAACAGGGGAGCTGTCCAGACTCATTTTGAAGATGTCCAGAGAAAGAGACCCCACCACCTCTCCAGGCAATTGCTGAAACACAGTCAAGAAGGTCCTGGTAATCTTCAATCAAAATTCTGTAACTTAAAACTAGTAGCACTGGTTCTACCCTCTGGGACAGTGGAAAACAAACCTGTACTCTCTTCTCTGTGACAGCCCTCAGAGTCTTTAAAGGCAGCAGTCATGTCATCCCTCTATTATTTCATCATCAGATTGAACATGGACATGGCCAGGTCCAAGTAAACCACAAGTTGAACATGAGTCAACAGTGTGATGCGACAGCTAAAAAGGCCAATGTAATTCTAGGCTGCATCAACCGAAGTATAGTGTCTCGATCAAGGGAAGTAATAGTGCCACTCTATTCTGCTTTGGTCAGGCCTCACCTAGAATACTGCATCCAGTTCTGGGCACCACAATTCAAAAAGGATGTTGAGAAGCTGGAGCATGTACAGAGGAGGGCGACCAAAATGGTGAAGGGTCTGGAAACCATAAAACTCTATGAGGAGTGGCTTAGGGAGCTGGGTACGTTTAGCCTGATGAAAAGAAGTTTAAGAGGATACATGATAGCCCTGTTTAAGTATTTGAAGGGGTGTCATTTTGCGGATGAGCAAGCTTCCCCCCCCCCCAACTGCTCCAGAGAATAGGGCCTGCAGCAATGGATGCAAGCTACAGGAAAATTGGTTCCACCTGAACATTGGGAGGAACTTCCTGACAGTAAGAGCTGTCTGACAGTGGAACACTCTTCCTCAGAGAGTGGTGGAATCTCCTTTTTAGGTCTTTAAACAGAGGCTGGATGGCCATCTGTTGAGGGTGCTTTGAGTTCCTGCATGGCAGGGGATTGGACTTGATGGCCATTGTGTTCTCTTCCACCTCTCTGATTCTCTTATTCTTTTTGCTGGAGAGAATGTGACTACATGGCTATATATAGAGTGTATTGCAATTGTCCAAAGGGATACTGTCGATTTGTATATCAGTATAACCATATGTAATGGGTATAGGAGGAGCAAGTATAGATAGCATACCAGTTTTAGCTGTGCAAATGTACTGGCCACTGGATCAGGTTTGAGTGGAGTACACTCAAGCTGCAATTTTAGACTGTCAAGGGAATGTAACCTCCATCCAGCACAAGCTGAATCGCAGTTCCTTGTTCGGCCTTGGAAATGTCCGGGAGCACTTCTGTCTTGTCTGGATTAAACTTCAGTTGGTTTGCCCTCATCCAGGCCATTACAAACAGCAGATACTGGCTTAGCTTCCTTGGAATCAGACAGAAAGGAGAGATAGAGCTGGGTGTCATCAGCGTGCTGTTGCTGACAACCAGCCCCAAAAATGCTGGATAACTTCTCCCAGCAGTTTCAGAGCTGTTTCCAATAGCCAGGTCTGAAGCTGGATTGAAATGGATATAGTCAGGATACTTGAGGCTAGAAAAAAAAGAGAGATAAAGAAAAAGAGATAAAGAAGAGGCAGAACTGAACAAAGTGTAAATATTTGGATCTTTTGTTTTCATGCCTGTGGGTTTGATGCTCTGTAGAATCTGTTAACCAAGTAGGTTTGGAGAGGCAGAGAGAGACTTACCCACAGGTAAACATGTGAAGGCCTAGAAAAAGCAAGAGAGAGAAATGGGAAGGGACTTTCCTCCCACCATTGCCTTATTTTTTTTGAAATATTTTTAAGATTTGAATTATGATAAAGATTATATTAGATTGATGAATAAAAAGTTCCAGATTACGGTATTCATATATTGAATATGGACATCAGATATTAAATATTGCATTTACCTCCCCCCATCCCTCCAAATGATGGTTTCTAAAGATACTTAGGACTTTTTGTTGGAAAGTGAGCTGAAGAATACAAAATACAGTGGTCCTTCCACATTTGTTGGGGTTAGGAGTGAAGGATCCCCGTGAATGAGGAAAAACAACAAATAAAAAAACCACTATTCTTTTTACCTAAGAGAACACCTCTCTAGGAATCTCCGGGTGCTCCTGTGAAACAGCAGAAGTTGATCATAGAATCATGCTGGAGGACCTACAGATGTCCAGGGAAATGTTTTCTCTAGGAACCTCTAGATCCTCCAGCACAACTCTATGGTCAGTTTCCCGCAGAATCTCCCTGGAGGATCTAAGGATTCCTAGAGAGATCATCTTAATCAGATTTGCAGAAGTCAAAGCCACAGATGTGGATGGCCAACTGTATCTTCCAATATTTAGTTCAGGCATACAGCCTCAAATTCTCCCAAGAATATTCCTTGTACAGCATCATGGCAAGTCTTTTGCACAATGCAGCTCAAGTCTTCTCTTGCATCTCCTCTGATTCTGCCATGATCTTTTTGTAGAGAAGGTGGTAAAATACTTTTCCACACTGATCTTTGTGTGGATTGGCAGTTTCCATTTATTTTCTATTCTGCTTCTGTATATAATGAGACAGTGGCAACTTTATAAGCTGTGGTTTGTTTTAGCTGCTGTTTTTAGATTAAGATGCAAATTACATCATATACAGTCATGAAGTATAATCAATTTTTTAATGTTTACTTTCTAACAAAATTTATCATTAGAAACCATGACAACTCCAGGAAAAGAAAACTTCCGCTTAAAGAGCTATAAAAACAAGTCTCTGAATCCTGATGAAATGCGTCGCCGGCGTGAAGAAGAGGGCCTTCAGCTACGAAAGCAGAAACGAGAGGAGCAGGTAAGCAGCAATTCATTCATTAAAAGGAGAAATCCTGTAATCAACTGTGGGGTCTGCTGATCTGGATTTTGTTTGACAGGGGAAAACCTAAGGTGTGTGTGTGGGGGGGGGGGGGAGACCAAAGAGCTAATTGCCTTCTAGAAACTTTTCAATTGCGTGTTTGGTCTCCCTAAGCTTTTGCCCTTCTCATTGCATCATTTTAGCTCGGGAAGGATAGGTCTCCCTTAGAGAGAGCTTTTTATTGGCTCACTCTGATGAGGTGTGCAGTTCGGCAATATAGCGATAGCAAGTATATTTCTGTATCATGCACTTAGGCACTCCCTCAGCGATTGACAGTGTGTAAGCTGATTGCCCCCAACAAGCTGAGTACTCATTTTGGCAACCTTGGAAAGATGCCAGGCTGAGTCAACCCTGAGCCTTTGGCTGGTATTGAACTCACAACCTTGCGACTGTAAGTAAGAGGCTGTAGTACAGGCATTTAATCCCTGCACCACCAAGGCTCCCTGATATAACTAAAGTGTTAGTGCCTTTGTTCTTAGATACAATATATGTAATGCACAATTAAATTATAGATTGGACTTTAACTTTTTATGTATTATTGGAATGAGGTGAACTAGATGTGTCTTGTCATTTGTTGGCTTGGCCAGATCATGAAGTTTGAAAATAGACATGAAGAACTAAGTGTTAACTGCCATTCTCTCTCCCAGTGAGAGGTTGATGGTTTAAATACATTATCCAATGGTAAAAGTAACTGGCCCAGTTATTATGTCTTTGTATGTCTATTCTCTATATGGGCGGCGCCAGCATAAAAGGTGGAATTTATTTTTATATTCTAGGTGTTCTGTAGAATAGACTTTCTACCTAGTCTTGGATGTTCAGAGAACCTGATATCCAACCAAATGGATCTTTGGCCCTTCACACATAGCAGAATGTGTCTCTAGTTTGTACTTGTTTGTTCAATAGGCAATTTTGTCATGGTAGATAATTTCCTTCCCGAGTCACAGATACTTTTATGGACTTTATTCTGCAACCACTGGGGTTAGCTTGCATCTGCGTGTTAATAAAGCAAAATAGATTTCCTGACACAATCTGAAATGTCCGTGCCAACTACCTGAGTTCTACGAACAGTAAGTTGAATTTGGTCTCTGATATGGACCAAGTTGCTTCTGCTGTCGCTTCAATAGCCTGCTTTTTAAGGGTTTCATCCTTAATCTCTCAAATTCAGATCTTTCAACTTTCAGTGTTGGGTGAACCCTTTAAGTTGGCCCATAGAAGTGATTAGTATAACTTTTAATCTCTGTTTGTTTGGATGTAGGAGTGATTTCTGGTGAGTGCTAATGTGCACTTTTCAGCCTCTTTGGCCTTTTCAAATGTCTCCAGTGTATTCTATGTTTGTTTATTGATTGATTGAAATAATAAGTGTTAAGAGTGGAGTTGTTTCTTTGTAAAGCTTATTCTTTGTTACCGATCATTTAAAAAGGAATCCTAATAAAATTCTAAGTAATGCAGTGGGACCCTACCTTTTGCGGGGGATCCGTTCTGGATTCCGTGCATAAGGGGAATTCCACATACTACAAATAATGGAGTGCATGCACACCATTTGTTTCATTGTTGCGCGGCTTCAGCATATACTTGAAGCCACATTTGGTGCGGCTGCGAATGGCACGGGCGCATTTTATGATGTTTCCTTGGAACAGTAGCCAGCCTGTTTGTTCTGCTTCACTATCATAGAACACAGTCCTTCCCTCTCTTTTAAATCAGCCTCTCTATTGTCAGAGACATTTTTGTCTTCCCATTTGTTCTCTTGGTTCTCCCCTGATTTCACCTCATTTCCATACTCAGGTTATCGGCTAAAGAAAAAAAAAACCCTACCTACTGAAGCTGTGGTAGGCTTCAAATACTTTTGTTCCTGTTTGTAATTACAATGTGAGGTTTGATAAAGTGTATTATCTAAATCAGTGATTCCCAAAGTGGGTGGTACGCATCCCCCTGGGGTGATGGAATGATCCAGGAGGGCAATAAAAGGGAAAGGGGGTGGGAAAAAGGAGGGGGGCAGCTAGGCCTTCAGTCAAAATATTGATACACAGGAAAGACAAGGGGAACCAATGGCCTTAAGAGCCATGATGAGGGTAAGGGTTGCATGAAACATCTTTTTCAGGGGTCCCTTTAAAGCCATGTGTAGGGGGTTTACAGAGCCACAACACAGCCTCGCTGATCCTAACCTAGCTCTATATAACTCCTCCCAGTGCTGCACCAATTTTATCAACCAAGAAAAAGTACAGCAGACACAACAGGGGAGCAGCAAGCTTTGTTTTTAGAGGTTCTCTTTTACATTTTTCCCTTTGGGAAAAAAAAGCATTTGGGGGTTTCTTGCTTAGAGGAAGTGAGTCAGAAACTTGCCTTCAGAACGAGCTAGCAGCCAGGAGATCTCTATAAAATTATATTCACAGTAGTCTGAGCTCACTGACAGAGATTGGTGAAAGGCCAAGTCATCAGGAGCCTTTAATGTTGGTGTTTTCTGGGGAATTTTTTGAGGAGGAAGCCCATAGTCCTGTTTCAGGAATTCATTAAGACTTCTCAGTATGGACACTGAGAGAACTGCTGCCATCACCCACAACACTTGTGGGACGTTGGTCTCTTTGCCTACAGATGTGGGGAACTTCATATGCACCAAATGCAAGTTGGTAGCCCTCTTGGAGGTGATAGTACAGCAACTGGAATCCAGGGTAGTTACACTTAAGTATGTTAGGGAGCAAGAGGTTTTCCTGGGCAGAATAGAACGAACGGTCTTGGATGGGGACAATACAGAGGAAGTTGCAGGGTAGGAGAAGGTCAGTTCACATACACAGGAGGTCGAGAACTGGAGGAATGTCACACAGAGAAGTAGGAAAACCAGGGATCATTCTGGGAGCTTGCAGCTACAGAATCTGTTTGAGGCTCTTTCCCTTATCAAGGAGGATGAGGAAGAGAAGCATGGACAGACTTCAGGGACAGAGCAGAGGAGCCTGGGAGTTCCACCACATGGAATAGTTGCTGCTAAGCCTTGGAAGAGGCGTGTGGTTGTGGTGGGGGGCTCCTTGCTGAGGAGTAAAGAAGCAGTGATTTGTGAAACTGAGAAGATGTATCAGGAAGTGTGTTGTCTCCCTGGGGCAAAGATCCATGATGTGACAGAGAGGCTGACAAGACTGGTCAAGCCTACTGACCAATACCCCTTCCTTTCGGTCCATGTGGGAACCAATGACACAGTAAGACACTACGTGGCTCTGGGTAAGAAGCAGAAAGAAATGGATGCACGGGTTGTCATCTCGTTTCTTCTGCCAGTTGAAGGGCAGGTCCAGGAAGGGAGAGGAGAATAGCAGGTGTAAACAGTTCCTCCACAGATGGTGCCGCCATGAACGATTTGGATTCTTAGATAATGGGCTGTGGTTCCATGAGGGGGGATTTCTGGCAAGGGATGGATTGCATCTCACGCCAGTGGGCATAAATGTTTTTGCCAACAGTCTCAAGAATTTTATCAGGAGTTATGTGGGGGAGAGAGTTATGTGGGGGGTCTCTTCCAGCTCTATGATTCTATGAAAATGATGCCTTCATTTATATACCGCTTCAAACCCTTAAGGAGTGTCTAAGCAGTTTACAATTGTAAGCTATTTGCCCCCCAACAATCTGGGTACTCATTTTAGCGACCTCAGAAGGATGCAAGCCTGAGTCGAGCTTCAGCCCTTTGCTGGTCTTGAACTCGCCACCTTATTCTTTTGAGTGAGTGGCTGCAGTACAGGCATTTAACCACTGCGCCACCAGGCCTGAAAGTGATGGCAAGGAGGAAAGTGGGTGTGGAAGAGAAGGAGCCAGAGACACAAACACTGAGCTTTGCTCATCTGGAGCAATAGCTTAGTCATGTTATGCTCAAGAAGGACCACCACAAGTCTACAAATGGGGCTGGGTGCACTGTGTAAAATAATTACTTAATGGACCAAGAACTAGAGTTCATGTTTGGACATTAAGATATTTCTATGAGAAGACTTTCTGAAGTTACTGATTGTCTTACTACCATGGGCATTCTGTCCTTTTCTGCACAAATACCTACAGTGTATCTTTGGAGTAATTAACTTGTTAAGAATATCTTAGCAAAATATAAACCCATGGCTCTCAGAAGTCTACATCTTCCCTTAAAAGCAGAATCCTTCCTCTAAGAGAAGGGTGAAAGATCTCTACAGTTAACTGAGAAAAGACTATTAAAAAACATTAAGATACACCTTGAATAAGAGAGGAGATAGTAACAGAAATAGCTTCTGAGAGACAAATGCCTGCGGTTATTCCAACACGCATACTGGAGTTGCTATACATTCCTGGAATTCTTCTTTAGCAAACTACTGTCAGTATTTCGGAAGTCCAGTTTGTGGCAAAAGCAGGAGCATGAAACAATCAAAAGCTGCCCGAAGAACATGACAAAGATGGTCAATGATCTGTAAACCAAGCCTTATGAGCAATGTTTCCCAAACTTTGGTCCTCCAGGTGTTTTGGACTTCAATTCCCAGAAACCCTAGTCAGTTGGGCCAACAATCAGGATTTCTGGGAGCTGAAGTCCAAAACTTCCAGAGACCCAAAGTATGGGAAACATTGCATATAAGGAACAGCTTAGGGCCTTGGAAGAAGGAAATGATAGGGCCACTTCATGGAGAAGATGGCTAAATGCTAATAGAGGACAGAGAAAAGGCAGAATTGCTGTACAACTCCTTTGCTTCAGTCTTCTCAGAAAAGGCAAAGGGTGATCAACATGAGGATAATGGAGCAGAGGAGAGAATAGGGGAATTTCAGCTCAGAGTAAGTAAAGAGATAGTACAGGAATACCTGCTTAATCTAAATTAATATAAGTTCCCAGGACCAGATGAACTACATCCTAGGGTATTAGAAGAACTGGCAAATGTAATATTGGAGCCATTGGGAATAATCTTTGAGAACTCCTGGAGAACAGGAAAAGTCCCAGTAGACTGGAGGAGGGCAAACGTTGTCCTCATCTTCAAAAAAAAAAAAAAAAAAAGGAGGGGGGCAGGGGGAAGGACCCAAACAATGATTGTCCAGTTAGTCTGACATCAATACCAGGAAAGATTCTAGAGCAGATCATTAAAAAGAGAGTCTGTGAGCTTTGATTGGAGCAGGGGGTTGGACTGGATGGCCCTTGTGGTCTCTTCCAAATATATTTGAAGGGATGTCATATTGAGGAGGGAGCAAGCTTGTTTTCTGCTGCTCGAGAGACTAGGACGCGGAACAATGGATGCAAACTGCAGGAAAAGAGATTCCACCTCAACATTAGGAGGAACTTCCTGAAAGTAAGGGCTGTTCGATAGCGGAACACACTCCCTCAGAGTGGAGTGGAGTCTCCTTCCTGAGAGGCCTTTAAACTGAGGCTGGATGGTCATCTGTCGGGGATGCTTTTATAGAGAGTTCCTGCATGGCAGAGGTTGGACTGGATGGCCCTTGCGGTCTCTTCCAGCTCCACGATTCTATGATTCTATTCCTTTGTGAGGTGGTGTCTTCTGCTCTTAACTGCCTCAGGTCAGTTCACTCTTTGAGTGGCATCTTTCACTAGTAGTGGCGGTTGGGAAATTCTTGAGAGGCTTGGGTGTAGAGCATTGCTTCTGTGGCTTGGAGCAGCACCATCTTGAGATTGAGTGACTGGAGAGACGTGTTAGACCATGTGGCATCAGGGGAGAAGTGATGGCAAAAAGGAACTTTCAAATTTGGGGCCCTTCTTAGGTTTTGTGAACTTTGTTTGGACTTGGCTTGTAAGTTGGACCTGCTCTTGTTTTTTTATTGTTGGACAGGCCAAGAGAAAAGATAGGAGAGAAAACAATAATAAATAATAAAAAACCCTTTTATTTCTATCCTGCTTTTTGTACACACAATCAAACAACAGATAAAAATACAAATATATACATATATAAAATCCCCCCCCCCTTAAAACAGGATTAAACAATTACAATATTAAAATTTCCACATTAATTAAAACTCCTATTAACACAGTTAAAATCAACAATGTGCAGAGTCATCACAACCAGAGCTACATCGATCCGGAAAAATATGAGGGGTGTTTACATGGCTGGGGGCTGTTCCGGGAATGCCTGCCAGAAGAGAATTCTTGAAGCTGTCCGAGTTGGATATTTGATGGATCTCTTCCGGCAGGCCATTCCATAAGGTGGGAGCAACAGCCTCTGGGAGGTTGCAACCAATCTTTTTTGTGGAAGGGGGGGGGGGGACATTTGAAGCTGTGTGGGAAAGGCATGTTTCTAGAGGAGGTAGGGGAGGAGTATCTGAGGTCAGTTCCTTTGCCTTGGAGTGGTTCCTGTAGTTAAAAATCTCTCCCTTCTCCCATCCATGTGTCTTCAGTCCAGACCCTCTCACCTCTGTAAAACCCCTACATATTCACCAGCTGAACCTCTCTCCTCCCTGACGAAGAAGGATTGAGAGTCCTTCCTTGCCAGGGAAAAGCATCTCCTTTTGTAACTGGTCACCTTGAGAGCAGCAACCAATATTATCAAGATTGCAGGGCTGGGGGGGGGGGGGGGGTTGGGCTGTCACCCAAAAGGAAGTTTGGGAACCACTGATCTAAATGGAGATAAGTTGTCAGCTTTAACTTTGGTGTCTCTCTTTCTCTAGTTGTTTAAACGTAGAAATGTTGCCACAGCCGAAGAAGAAGCGGAGGAGGAAGTTATGTCAGATGGCGGGTTCCATGAAACTCAGATGAATAACATGGAAATGACTTCTGTAAGTGGTGGAAAGTTTTGGCAGCTCCATTCAGGATTCTTTTTATATGCCACAAAATGTAATTTCTTTTTTAAAAGGTTTTATTAATTATAATACACAATACAAAATACATTAATCATACTTTCTAACATTACATAAACAATCATGAGCAGTTAGGTAAAACTAACAAATAATTAATAGACATCTAAATAATACATCCATCAGCATTCATTATTTTCTTCTACCTTCCTTCAACTGATTCTTCTTTTTCTCTTACTTGTATACCTTGTTTAATTAATAATTTGTCCATTTATTTCTTTTCTCGCCTTTCTTATCTAAACAAAATTAATCACTTCTTTAGAATGTATATAACCTTTTCTTGATCTTACATTTGTCCCTTCAAGAGAGTTCTTTCCTTGTCATGGCACGTATTTTAATATGGTACTAGATTTTGCTAGAGATTTTGTTCTTCCAACAAGCTTATAACAATTGGGTTTGCCCAGGGTTTTTTTTAGATACTCATATACTTATTTTCAGTTATCTATTATATTTCCTATTTTTTGTTCATTAATCTTTTGAGATAGAATATCCATCTCTTGAACGTTCTGGTGCTGAGTATACTTGGTATATATTTGAGTATATTCAATGCTGCAGTTTTACTTTGAAAAAGAAAACATTAACTTCAGTAAGAGATTATTTTATAAAATCTTCCATATTCTAATTCCACTTTAGATGTGTTAAGTACTGTGCCATGTGGGTGCCCAGATACCTTGGTGCTTAGTTTTTCTGTGTAAAGACAGTGTGAAGGTAAAAGGTGTTCTTAACCTTCATCCACTGAGGTGGGATATTTTAGCCCCCAGAGTCATATTTTGTTGCAGAATCCTCACAGAACTGGGCCTGCAGGGTAGGTATTCAACAACATTTTCACCTGCACTGCTGTATGACAGTGTTCTCAGATTTCAGCCACTTTTCATATATTTTTTTTCCTGCAATCAGACGTCAGGGACAAAAAGTGCTTCACTAATATATGGCTTCTTGTCACTGCTGTACTTTTTTTGTTCTAGTCAAAGTAATACATTGGGATGAAAAGATGCTCATGCCTTTTTTCAATGACTCATCATGCCGGAAAACAAGAATGGGGTGCTCTGGCTGGAACCATTTAGAGAAAGTCTTCTATTTGAGAGACATTTGAATGGATTAGGGCCAGGAAATACCCCACAGTACAGCAGCTGTATGTTTTGGATTTTTTTTCCCTAATTGTGTTTACTTTTATGCCTGGAAGGTGCTAAGTCCACAACTCTTGGGCAATCCCAACATTCCTCCCTCAGCTTCAGGAGAGCAAGGCTTCACCCTGTAAGCAGTGATCTGCAGGGAAGTTTGCAAAATCGTGAGGCATGATCTTACAACTTTGTAAATCACTTCGTTTCAGCACAGACCCTTGTGGTTCTCTCAGCCCTTCTCCTGGCTGGATTGAAGGGGAAGGAATCTCTCAGGTTTCGTGCTAAGAGAGATTTCCAAAACAGTGGGACAGCTCCTCCTTCTTCTTTACATGAATCTGAGATTCTTGAGAAAATTTGCCAAAACTTTTTACAACTGCATTCACTTATGGGAGTACTTCTTTGGGGCTGTAATTATATGTGCCTTCGTTCTCTGAAAGGATCTACCCATTTATTTTATGTAGCTACTATTAAATATATAACAGCAGCCTAGCCTTGAATTTTTTTTCAGTCAGTTGATAACCCTACTTCTGGATTGTTGTTGAAGAAAATACATCTTCACTGCTAGCAGTGACATGTTTATCATTCATGTTAGATTCAGTTAACAGAAGTGAAGTATGAAGAGTCTTGTGTCCTAACAGTTAAGTAATGTTTTTAAAAATAAACACACTTTTCAATCAACATTAGTGTGTCATTATTATGTGCTTTCCCCCTTAGTTTAATCCAGCTTCTCAGTAACTTTGGTTGCATCTACATTGCAGAAATCTAGTTTTACACCACTTTAACTGCTATAGCTCAATCCTGCAATTCCCACAATTCCATAGCATTGAACCAGGGCTGTTAAAAGTGTCAAACTGGATTATTTCAGTGCAGATGCAGCCTTTATTATTACTATTATACACAAGATTACTTTTGAATTCAATTGTAGAGGTGAACAGGGGGTACCTCAGTTGATGCCACTAGGGTTGATGTCACCCAGTGAGGTAACTCATGATAACACCACCCCCCATTGACCTCCTCCTCCCATAACACACTATGCAGAATCCTTAGCAATTTTTTTTGTACTAATGTTACTCATAAATCGGAATTTCCATGTATTACCGAATGTCATGGTAATAGCTGTGATATAAACAGCTAGCCAAATTAAAATTATACTTTTGAATTACAATATCATATGTATTTACGTTTACATAGTTTCATGAGGTTAAAGTGAGAATTTGGCAAGATATTTATTTATTTATTTATTATTAAAATTTTAAAAATTATTATTTCAAAAAAGTAAACCTAAGGCCTCTCTTTTCTCATTACAGTGAGCCTCACCCCATTCATCCATCTGTTCAGTGTTTTAAAGGCACTCAGGGAAATGCCACAGCCCATTTTTGCCAAAAGGTAAATGTCTGGGGATCAGTGATGTCACCAGTTACAGGAGTGATGCCCCTGAGGTGCCTAATCAGTTCTTGCACACAATCCAGTTTGCAGTTGTCTGAGTTGCTTCTGAGAAGTAATTATTAATTTTGTGTTTGCTTAAAGAGCAAAATACATTATAGTATTACTGTCCTGTACAGTTTCATATGGATTTTTTTTCCTTGTTACTCACTTTAATCTGAGAGGCTCAAAAATACATCTCAATGGACAATTAATATTTTACTCTTTATTTTAAGGCCAGTTCTCACTTCATCTGTCTTCCCTTTGGAATTGCAGAGTGCCGTGATAACATCTGATATGACTGAAATGATTTTCTCCAATAGTCCTGAACAGCAGCTTTCTGCTACTCAGAAATTCCGAAAACTTCTTTCAAAAGGTCAGTATTTATTTATTTATGCAAATGTATTAATATTTTGAGATTGTAGCTCTCCTACTTGTGAGTAATTCCCTCAATATTCTATTGATCCCTTTGCTACTATATATCCTCTCCTTCTTCTGCAAGGTTTTTGGTCTTTCATTACCTCTGTGCACAACACCTCCACCTCTAAACTAGCATCAGTGCCAGCAAAGGACTATTTTTATTGAATTGTGCAAATGCACTCCTGGTCATCCATGAAAACTGAATGTTCAGGCTCAAGATTGACTCTAGGAGTACACCCAAGCAGACCTTCAGGGATAGTGTAACCCCATCCAGTCTGAATCCCTGTTCCACGTTTCCACTGACAAGGAGCACCACCATCTTGTCTGTATTAAGTTTCAGTTTGTTTGCCCTTATCCAGTCCATTACTGATGACAGGCACTGGTTTAGAACCAAAACAGCTTCCTTGGATTGTGGTGGAAAGAAGTAATAGAGCTTGGGTGTCATCTGCATACTGAGGGCACCAAATCCCCAAACTCTCCATAACATCTCTTAGTAGTTTATGTATGTGTTAAATAGGACAGGGGACAGAACTGAGCCTTCAGGGAATGTAGAGACCACCAACACCATGTTTTGGGTTCACCCCTCCAAGAAGTAACAAAGACACTGGACAAAAGTGCCCCAGTCCAATCCCAGCAAAGAGACCATGGACACCATGGTACTGAAACCCACTGAAGGTTCCAGCCGAACAAACAATAACACACACCATCTAGTTCCTATCATGGGTCATCCACCAAGGCCACCAAACATGCATCTGTTCCGTAGGTCTGAAACCAGATTAAAATGGCTGTAAATAATCCACTTGAGATACTCCTGTTGATAAGGCTTAGAACTGCATCATTCTGGAACTTGAATTGCTCTTAGTAGGTAGGAAAAGGATTGAAGAGGGTCCTTTCCTTTTAGCTATGTGAGACTGTGGGATCCCAGTACCATGAGGCAGCCAGGAAGGAGGGGTTTCCCCCTCCAACTCAGAAGCAATCCTAGGATTATGGGTTCTCGGATATGACCTTTTCCAAGGTGGGGGAGAGAAAGCTCTCCTTGGAGGAGGGGGTGGAGGAGAAGCATGCCTATTCTAACTTCAGGACTTCGCCTTCTTACTAAGGAAAACAACCACAGCTCTGGGCATTAGCTTCCTGGAGGGCCAGACAGCCCCATAGGACTGGGTGGGTGTAACCTTTTCCACACTGTGGAGTTGCCCTTCGCTGCAAATGTGATGCAGGTGGTGAGAGAAGAGTAGAACAGACCAACCATAAACAGACCCTCTCCAGGCCCAGGCAAGAAACTGTATGGTCTGCCACAGGCAGTTATAGCCAATTGCAAGTGCCCCTAGTAGACACGCCAGTATCTCCATTGGTGTTATCATCCATTTTTTGTAGAGATGGGGAGGACACATTAAGGATCCCTGAAGAAAGACGGGTAGAGACAGCTCTGAAAAAGGCATTCTTCTGGGCTATCAGGACAAGCTCATCAGTATCCATGGCAGCCAGGGCTTCCTTGTACTAGTTTAGAGAACTAGTTTTTGGTTTAGATCAAGGTTAGGCAAGAACAAGCTACTCAAGGCAGCAGATGGGACATTGGATGCACTCCAAGTCTGTAACGGGACATTGGACATGGTCCTTTCATGTCTGGAGCTACCTTCACACCCCAGTCCACCCAGCACACTGCTAGTTCCTACAATTTGCATATGAGAACCAACACTTTTAATACAGGGTGCTGCTGTTTGGACTGTCATTGGCACCCTGAACATTCACCAAGATCACTGGTAGTACATTGGAGGAGAAGGTGCCTCCACATTTATCCCTATTTATATGGCCTCTGATCTGAACAACATGGACTACAAAATATACAATGGGTCCTTGGCAAGAGCCCTGGTGGCACAGTGGTTAAATGCTTGTACTGCAGCCACTCACTCTAAACAATAAATTGGAGAGTTCAAGACCAGCAAAAGGGCTCAAGCTCGACTCAGGCTTGCATCCTTCCGAGGTCACTAAAATGAGTACCCAGATTGTTGGGGGCAAGTAGCTTACAGTTGTGAACCGCTTAGACACTGCGTAGGTGGTATGAAGCAGTATATAAATGAAGCTGTTTGTTTGTTTTAATTCACTGGAGCAGCATGGCTTCCTGGTGAATCATACAAAGAGGTTACTCAGTAATGGTCACACTATCCCAGGAACACATTGATGCAATTGCCAAAGCCATAAACAGCATCAGACAGTCACTGACCTCGAACTTGACACTACTGGCATACCTCCAAGGGTTGATGATTTCATTGACGGAGTGCCTTCCATGACTCCACAGCAGGCCTCTCCAGTGGCTCCTGCTCCCCTACCAGAAGGCCATCACAGCCGGGATACCCATTGTACTACTGCAGGAGGTCGTGAACTCCCTGAACTGGTGGACCTCACCAGCTACCAACAGGGGATGTTCCATTTGGACACCAGAGAGGATCCAAGTAACCATGGATGCCAGCTTGAGGGTTTGGAGTGCTCCGTGCAGCCCCTACTTGACTGAGTGAAGATGGAGCAAGGAGGAACTGACTCACAGCATCAGTTGGTGGGAACTCAGGGCAACCAGGCTGGCCCTGCTTGCTTTCACAAACCTGAAGGCCCACATAAACAGCAAAGTGGTCTAAGACCACACTCCCTGATGGCAGAAGCCCAGACTGTGCTCAGGTGGGCAGGCAAGAACCTCATGTTTCTGGGGGTGAAACACCTCCAGGGAGCACTAAACTCAAGGGTGGACTGGTTGTGCTGGACCAGCATTGAAGAGTGAGAGTGGAGCCTCCAGCAGCAGGTTCAACCCAACCAGCTCAACCCTGGGTCCTTCCAAGGTAGATCTCTTTGCCTCCCCAACAAATGCCAAACTACTGAGATTGTGTGAAGATACTGGACAGAGGGAGCTGAGGCCATGGATACACTCATTTTTCTGTTGCCCACAGGCCTACCTTTCCACCCCTTCCTCTGATACCTGAGGTACTAGCAAAGGTCAGATGAGAAAAAGCCAAGTGCCCTAGTCCAGCGTGGCCAAGGAGGGCATAGTTCTCTGAGATCATCATTCTGCCCCCCAACTACCTGCACCTGCCTATACATCCAGATCTCCTCTCCTAGGGGCAGATATACCACCCTACTCCTGTGTGGCTATAACTACACACTTGAAAATTGAGCAGAGCATGTTAAGCACCAAGGGCTATTTCACCAAGGTGATGAACACTATGCTATCAGCCAAGACGCCACCCAACATCACAATATACAAGTACACTTGCAGAGACTTTTGCTGATGGAAACAACTGGACCATAAACATTTCTCAGTAGTGTCACTGCTGCAATCCTTGCAGGTTGATTGTGGCCTCAGACCAAACACCATCAAAAGACAGGTTGGAGCCATTACTTCCATACTACCTCACAACTGAGCAGCAAAGGTAACAATCTCACTCAGGTGACCAAGTCTTCATGAAGGGGCTAATCAACCTAGCCAGATGAATAGTGCACTGATCTTCCTCTTGGTTCCTACACACAGTACACAAAGCACTGACAGTGGCCCCCTTTGAATCCCATGCAGGAAGCATCTCTGAAGCACCTCACCTGGAAGGTGCTGCTGCTCAAGTCCACCACCACAGCACATAGAGTCTCAGAATTATGATTCAGCATTATGACTCTAGATGGGCCTTTGTACAATCAGGCCAGACTTTGTGGTACTATACCTAGACACAGCCTTAATTCCCAAGGTCAGCTCTACATTCCACAGATCACAAGAGGCAACTGGTGGACATCTGCAGGGCAACCACTTGGAAATCTCCTTCCACCTTTTGTCAGACATTGCAAGTTGGACAGTTTAGAATGGGTGGAGGTTGCATTTGGAAGGAGAGTCCTACAGCAGGCATTTCAACCCTAAAATGCTCTCCTTGCCAGAATGTTCCATATGTATCTGTTGGATAAAGGAACATTGGACCTTACCTGTGACATGTTCATTTCCAATAGATAAGGATTAAATATCCTACCCACCTGTGGAGTGCTGGCAGGATGGACCTAGGCCCATCCAGGTAACAGGATCTACAAGCTATCCCTAACACCAGAGATCCAGTCTCCTGCTCCCCATGAGATGGCCTTACCTTGGGACCTCATTGCTATTTTGTTGTCTTTAGTTGTAGTTACTTGTATTGGATTCCTGTCTTCCCTATTAAATTTCTTTACGGATCCCTATCCCATTGGACAGTTCAAACGACTGGATTCCTAGTGGGTTGCTCCCTCACGTGGCTACAGGGAGAGGACCCTCTTCTATCTTTTTGCCTACTAGGAGCGAATGGGAGGGGCAACCCAAGTTGCAGGAAGTTCAGTCCTTATCTACTGGAAAGGAACATCTCACTGGTAATATCTAATGCTACCTTTTTGACTGCCACATCACAATGTTAACTCATGCTTAAGCCTGTGTCCCCTAGATCTTTTTCAAATGAACTGTTTTTTTGCCAGGTGTCACACATCCTGGCAGGAAATTTCATTTTTCTTCCCTAGATGCAGTACCTTATACTTATCACTCTTGAAATTCATTTTATTAGTTTAGGCCCAGCTCTCCAGTCTGCCAAGGTCATTTTGAATCTTCATCCTGCTCTCCTGGCATATTTGCTGCTCCTCCTATTTGATGTCATCTGGAGATTTGATAAGCCTTTTTCTCTATGGCAGCATCTAGGTTGTTTGTCAAAAAAATGTCTTCTTCCTGATGTGTGGGAGCAGTGTATTGACATGCATCTCTGCAGTCACAGGGCGTTCAATAAGAAGAACTTTTTCAGGCAGGGAAGTACCTTGTTGATCACAGCATAGGAATAGAGGGTGTGTGTGTGTTTTGTGTGTTCAAGTTGCTGTCTTATAGTGACCCTAAGGTGAACCTATAATTGAGTTTTCATGGCAGAATTTGTCCAGAGGAGGTTTGCCTTTGCCTTTCCCTGAGGCTGAGAGCATAATACTCACCCAGGATCGCCCAGCAGGTTTCATGACCAAGCAGGAATCTAACCCTTGTCTTCCGAGTTGTAGTCCAGCACTCAATCCACTGTGCTACACTGGCATAGTCACGTCCTCTATGCCATAGCTGGCATAGAGGACATAAGTTATAATTATTGATATTAGTTGTCCAAATAATTATTTCATTAATTCCTTTCTTCTTTAAATGTACGCCTTCACTGAAAGGGTAGGTAAAAACTATTCTGATATCTCCATTCTATGTGTCTTTAAACAGAACCCAATCCTCCTATAGATGAAGTCATTAGTACGCCAGGAGTAGTGGCCAGGTTTGTGGAGTTCCTGAAACGGAAAGAAAACTGCACTTTACAGGTATGTCATATATATAAGAGATATAATTGCTTTACATAAAAAATATTTTAATTCATACAGTTTAGCTTTTGCATGTAGATTTGAAAATGTCCTAGATGCAATTCTCATGCACCATTTCTAATTTAAACGTGGGTACAAATATACTGATCTGTCTCTCTTGTTTCATAATGGCCACATTTTTGTTCTGTTTCTGTTAACACACCTTCCAGGTGACTGTCATGAACTCAGAACAGTTCATAACAGAGATAAACTTCAAAACAGAGACATCCAGATTGGTAGATTTTCATCCACTGTATTGCACTGGCTTGAATTGTCTTTATAAAATATACTTTGAGGAAGGGCTTTTAATTGTCACCAATATTACTCACTTGATGTCTTTGTCTTTTGTATTACTTCTTTTTTAAAATATGAGACACACACACATATAGTGTTATGGGTGTTATATAATATCAGGAAAAATAGCATATATAAGTAGACTTTGTTGGTATCTATATATGCCCTTCCCACTAGATATAAATACTGCTTGCAGACTGTCATTCAGCCTGTGTAAGTTCTAAGATGTGATTTTTACTTACAGAATTGAATGCAGAAAGCAAATAGGGGATGTAAAAGGGGAAAGAATGCTGTTTGATGTATCTGCTGGATAAGGGTAGGAAACCCATTATGCTTGCTGCCCTTTCTAGCTACCATGGGAATGGTACCCTTCAGCCCCAGGTTAGTGTATGCTTCATGCTGTTGTCAAATTTATTGAAGAAATGACACTTCTTTTGTTTTCTCCTCCAGTTTGAAGCTGCATGGGTACTGACTAACATTGCCTCTGGAAATTCCCTTCAGACTCGGATTGTGATCCAAGCAGGCGCTGTTCCTATCTTCATAGAACTCCTCAGCTCAGAATTTGAAGATGTGCAAGAACAGGTTAGTTTTTCAACTGGCAAAATCGCTGAGTTTTCAGTACAGAGAGAATAAAATTTTTGTGACCAAATAGGAAAAATGAAGTACATGTGTATGTGTGTTAGGAAAATTTTCATTCCCAAAATTATTCAAGACAATGTTTCCATGAATTAGTTATGAGATTATATGCATTGACTTCTTATGAACGTATTTCCCACACTGCTCAGTGAAACCTTTTCCATGTAGACATAATTCTTACAGTAGAAAAGACATGCCATATCCTCCAGCAGAATAAGAAACAAAGTAAGCTAGAAAAATCATCAGTTCAGAGACACCCCCCCCCCCCCCGGTTGCTCCAAAGCAGGTTTCCCATGGGGTGCCTCTGGACCCATGACTGCACATTTCCTAAACTCTCTTGATGGAATCTGGAAAGTAGGATGAGACCCCATCTTTTTAAGTAATTGGAAGACGACCAAGAGGACCAGCTGCTGGGAACTACCTTCTTAGTTCTCCTCACTTACGAGAACTTGGAAGAATTTCAACTACCACTGCAATATCCATTCAGGAATTGATGAGGTAGTTCAGTTGATAGAAGAGCATTTGGAAGGAGAACTACAGGATTCATCTTCCCACATAGCTTTATTCTGAGCTGACAAGCAGGTTCACCAGAATGGATGTGGCATCAGTAACTGCAGTAAAACATCTATGGTCTCAGTCCTGGTAAATACAGCATACCACTCGTCAGAACCAACAGTGCATAGAAACCTATCAATTCTGCATTGTGATCACTTGCCCAAGAACTATTGATACCGAGAATGGGCTGCCTCCTTGGTTTCTGTAGCTTTGTCAGTGTTGGCAAGACAGGCCCCCAGTGATCTGTGTGTGGGGTGATATATGGGCACACCAAACAATATTCACTGTCATCTTGTTGGAACCCACTGGAGTGGAGAACCACTTCCACCTTGGGCTTACCCATCTTCAGCAAACTAAGAATCCCTTTGAAGCTGAGGCACCACTTCATCCTGGTGCCATAATACTCAACTCTCCACTACTGTATCTCAACCTCCACAATATGGTCAGCTTCTGTAGTGAGCACTCCACCCATTACAGCCCAGAATCTGACTCCATCTCCAGATCCAGACCTTCATCATTTTTCAGATTACAGCCACTACTCATGTATCCACTTTGGCTACACCTTTGGTGTCAATAATAACTACAATTCCTGCAGCTAAATCATCCACTCAGGATTTTTCTGTCTGGGGAGCAAAGACCTCACCATTGCAAGCATTGGAGTCAAAGTGAAAGGGATCAGATCCTAACAGTTCCCTAGCTTTTTTGCATACAGATGATTATGAGATGAAGTCATTTTCCTCATCCTTGGATGGGGCAAATACGTCGTAGGATGTTGCTGTGGTGGATCAGGACTCCTTATCCCCATCTGAAGACATGCATGCACATGCAGAGCAAATGTGCAGGGTTGCAAAATCCCTCGAATTAGAAATAAAGGCAGTAGAACCAACAGTCTCAAATCCTGTCCTTAACAGAACATAGAAGAAGCTTGCTCTTTCAGTTGCTTACCAATGTTACCTTCCCTGCTCCATGTAACACAACAGTCATGGAAGATCTCTCAATTGTTCCTACTTCTTTCAGGATCAAAAATTTGTATAGAGTGCAGGATGATAGTCGTGAATTTTTATTTAAACATCCCCAACCAAATAGTAAAGGTGCCTAAACACAAGTATAGAGACAGGTCATTCCTCCTAATGAGGAGGGCCATAAAATTGATGTCTGCGGTCAGAAGATTTACTCCTCAGGTGCTCTTTCCTTCAGGATGCTAATTACAGTGGTCAGTTGGTATCTGCTGGGGTTTGGTTCTAGGACACTGCATGGATGGTCAAGTTCCATTATATACTACAGTGTAGTAAAATGGCTTCCCTTATATAAAATAGCAAAAATGATGGATTTTTAAAGAAAATTTCAAGCTGTAGATGGCTGAATCCATGGATATGAGGATTAGCAGTTCTTGTTGGAGAGGGTTGCCCCATTGTTTCAACAAGTTAACTTACTTTCAGCAAGAGATGACAAATCTGGAGAATCTTCTTAACTGCATCAAGACATTCAGCATATTGTATTGAGAAGGTTGTGGCAGGTGCTTGTTACTGTGCATTGCCAAACCTGGTGTACATCATCAGGGCTGTCTTCCGAGGCCAGGGTAATGACAGAACATCTCTCCTTTGATGAATAGGGGCTGCTTAACAGCAAAACGGATGAAAAGCTGGAGCAGACACAAAAGCCTAAAGTATTGGCTAAGAAGATGGGAGTGTGCTCCCTCTACATCATCTCAGTATGAATGGTCTTGGTATTGCCAGTCGTTCTAGTCTTCTTACTGTCTTTGTCGGCCAGAACTACTGCACAGTCATCCAAACTGTCTTAGTGTAATTCCCCACCATCCCCTCTTCACTATTCTATACTTGTGTGATTTGTTGGTGAAAATCAGCCTATAAGATACATATTGCCATATCAGTATCTGACAGCGACACAGAAAATTTCTCCACTTCATGTTGAGCAAATCCATTTTTCCTACTGAATTCTGCCATTCTGTCTGGCATCTGCAGCACATGTCTTTACAAAGGGCTGTGCAGTGGTGGCTGTGCATCTTTGCATCCTGGGCGTGATTATGTTCACCTGTTTGGATGATTCAGAAGTTGATTTTAGAATCCATACCGGTGCTGACATTTAAAGATGTGACGTAGGTGCAACCTTGATACAACAATCGATTGTGGACACCTGGACGTTCAGACTCTTTACCTCATGCCCTGGGGTCTCACAACCTGGCATCTTAGATGACTGTATATGAGCCATCTTTCTTGCATCTTGCAAACCCTTCATACTTACCCCAGGACAAATCACTGACGGTTGCCATTTTAGTTTATTGCATGAACTGGCAACTGTGGATGCGAGCCCGAGGTGTTAAGCTGTTACTGCGACTGATGGCTTCATCTACACAGGTAAGTCCATTGACACAATTGAGATTGGGGGCCCTTCAGTGGTGTTTCTCTGATCATTCATTGTCTGTAAAGATAATTCCATGCTCCACATACACTTGCCAGATTGTGTTCCCTTCACTTCCAACACAGTAATAACCTTGTGTGCAAGACTCTGCTTTCATCTGCTACAGCTGTGGTTCCTCTGGCACTTCAACATGAGAGTGGAACTCCTGCACAATAGGCTTTGAATTTTGCCACTTCAATCCCACAACTTGACCAAAGTCATGCCTTTCCATCCTCCTTAAGCCATGACCTTCATACATCGGACACATCTTGGCTTGGCTGGGGCACTTGCTGTTCTGGACTGACTATTTGATGGAAGTGGTCTACACAGAAGCAGCATCTTCGCATCAGCCTTGGAGATCGTAGCAGTGATTAATGCCCTCCAGGAATTCAAAAAGGTCATTGGCAACATCGTGGTCCAAGTGTCATGGAATAGTGTGACTACAGTATACTACAACAAACACACTGGTTCTACTGCTGTGGAACTGGCGTATTCCTAAATTGATTGTTCTGTTGGCCATGCATTTTCCAGGGCAAGACAACATGTTGGCTCACTCAGAGTGGACACACACTAATGGACTCTCTCCAACAGAGCCTTCCAATTGATACTGCCAAATGATGATGGGGTCATCCTGCCATCAACATGTTTGCTTCTGTGAAGAACCACACATGCAACACATTCTGTATCGGGAAAGGCTCACTAGATGATGCATTTCTGCTAAACTAGTGGGGGACCCCTGCTTTGCCCATTTCTCCCCTTCCCTCACCTCACAAGTGTGTTGCTTAAAGTTCAAGAGGATTTATAGATTACATGGTTGTGTGGTGGCTGAGACACTCCTTGTTTGCAGTTCTCTTACTGTTGTCCCACTGGGATTATCTTCATCTCCCTTATTCACTGACTCTGTTCACCAAAGCAGAGGGCCAAGTCAGACATCTGGGCATTCAGACTCTCCACTTCATGTTCTGGTGCCTCACAGCCTGGCATCTTAGATAACCACACCTGAACAATCCTTCTTGAAAGAGATTTCACCTAAATATTAGGAGGAACTTCTTGACAGTGAGAGCTGTTTGACAATGGAACACACTCCCTGGGAGAATGGTGGAGTCTTCTTTGGAGGTTTTTAAACAGAGGCTGGATGGATATCTGTCAGGGATGCTTTGATTGTGATTCCATGGCAGGGGGTTGGACTGGATTACCCTTGTGGTCTCTTCAAGCTTTGTGATTGTATGATTCTGTCTCAGAAGCCCTTCACAGATTGCCCCTATGTTTTTAAATGGTAGAAATTTTGCCCAGGCCTTGGGTGGTCTCTCTGTGTTGTCCCGGTGTGTTCACCTTGCTGTTGTATAGTTGTATACTAACCTACCATTCACCCAGCAGTGTCCCTGTTTCAGAGTGCTATGGTTATGAGGTTTCTCAAGCGGCTCTACCACATTTACCCACCTGTCTGGGATCCGATTCCTCTCTGTTATTATCTCCCAGCTCATGCAAAGACTGCTTGAACTCATGACCACCATTGACCTGCAACTCTTGGCACTGAAAATAGTCTTGTTGGTGAAGATCACTTCCATGAAGTGCGCAGGTGAGCTCTGCATTCTGCATTCAGATCAGCCCTGTCTAGTTTGCAGTAGGGGCAAAGTGGTACTTCGTTTTGATCCTGCATTTCTTCCAAAGTTGGTTACCCTATTCCACCTGAACCAGGATAGTTTATTACCATCGTGTTCCATCAAGAATTGTCCCAGCTAAAGAAGGATTTGCATTGTCTAGATGTCCAGCAGGCCTTGGCCACTACACTCATCACACTGACCTCCAGAAGTCCCCATGCCTTTTCATCTGCTATGGGGGATGCAAATGTGATCTTGTTTCACCAAAGAGACTGTTAAGATGAGTGGCTGATCTCATCAAGCCTCAGCCACTGGGGCTCAGATCTTACTCAGCCCATGCAATTTCAACCTCTCATGCATGACTACAAGGAATCTACTTCTCAGAGGTTTGCACAGTAATTGCCTGGACTAAGCAGTCCACCTTCATCCAAAATTATCGGATTGACTGCAGAACTCAGGCAAATGTCGAGTTTGGCTGGGCATTGTTATATGTATCTTTTGCTTACCTGCCCCACCTTTACTAGTAAGCCAGTCAGCAGTTTGTGTGAGGCAAAGTGACCACGAATAAGAAGGACAGGGTGCTACTTAGCTCTGGAACATTCCATGACTCGGATCTGCGCAGGTGTGAGACCGTCCCCCCATCTGGGTGAGAACACAGAAGTATAGCTACAGGTCAGCAGCCTCTCATTGTATGCGTCTTACTTTTTATATGGCACAATTCCCACTGTTACTGAATCAATTCTAAACTTTTTTTTGTGTTGCAATAAGGATAAGAGCTCACTTACTATAACCTTGATTCATTTTCTAAATTTCATTTATTTAACCTTCAGTAGCTACATGTGCCTGTGCACATCTCATTTTTTATCACAATTTCTGTTTCTTTGTTGATTGATCTATAACTGTTTATGTTAGAATTTTTCTTGGATGGGAAACTCCAAGCAGAAATCATGACAGAATCCTAAATTCCTTTTTGATGAGAGGTAAAAACATTCCTATTTGTCCAGACTTTTAAAGTGACAGGAGTTTGATGCTGACCTCTCATTTTATAGTTTCATTGTGTTTTCATTTGTTGTTACTTAATTAATTTGATTTTTTCTATTAAGTAATTGCTGTATTGTAAGCACTTTGAGAGTAGTTCTGCAATGTGGCTCTTAAATGTTCTTCAACACTATAAAGGGATGTCTTCATGTTGGAATACAGGACCTAAAGGGTTGTGTCTATTTTTCTTCACTTTCAGGCTGTCTGGGCTCTTGGCAATATTGCAGGTGATAGTACTATGTGTAGAGACTATGTGCTTGACTGCAACATCTTACCCCCTTTATTACAGTAAGTCTTATAAATAGTAATAAGGTTATTTACCAAGATCATGATATTGAAAGATGATAATGCTTGCCAGAAACCCACAGAATAATGGATTCCAAGTTCTGGTGCAGGACATTGGATGTAACTTTCTTGTTTGAAGCTAGTCTGGGTCTCATTTGTGACTAGATGGGAGACCACATGAGAACCTCTTACATTCCACCTTCACATCCATTTGGAAGACACATGGAACATAATCATTTATCATTATCATTGTTGTCAAAGTAGTACTAGTAATAATAATCACGACCACCACAAACCAAATAAGAGAGAGTGTAAGTGTGTATGTGTATTTATTAAGACTGTATAATAGTTGAAAATACCTTTTCAGGCTGCAAACAATGTATATGACCCCAAATGCCCTGTAAGGGGTGTGAGTGGCATTTTCATCACATTATGTGCCCCTCTGCACCAATTTAAGTCCAGGGGAAGCAGACTTTTTTTTAAAAGTGAGCTTCCACTCACTTCCTGTTAGTAAAGAAGGGGCCTCTCTTGGGCCTAAAATAACCCAGGAAGGCCTAATAACTGTTGAAAATATCTAACCATGTCCCATAGAGGGTAGTTATGAACAATTTTGGGGGGAATGGGCATAGCCCCTCAAGTTCTCCTGAGAGGCTAATGCAGCCTCCTAGCTTTCCACAGTTACTCTGCCCTTACTTAGAGCATGCACAGATCCTTGTTTAGCTGTGCTTCATTTACTTTGCAGCTGAAGCGCATTGTTGTCAGGTCTTTCATGTATGTGTGTGTGATGAATGTATAAAGGATAAATATTTAATCAGTCATCCATTATTAAAAATAGTTTTGTCCAAATAAGTGATTTTGCTGTACTTTTTCCTTCTTCAAAACCCATATACTACCATCCCTGCTGCAGTTATTACTATCTGTTCATGTCATCGTATGAAATGATGAAATTTTCTCATGAACCTGTTGGGAATCATCAAGAAATTGATAATTTCCAACATTTCTGGCAAGGATAGTTTTATATTTTTGAAAAGTTGTAAGGGTTTTTTTAAAATTGTATTTTCAGATTACTTTCCAAGCAAAATCGTCTTACCATGACTCGAAATGCTGTGTGGGCACTGTCAAATCTCTGCAGAGGGAAGAATCCTCCTCCAGATTTCGTTAAGGTAGGAAATAAAGTTTGGGAGAAGTTAGGAAAAAGAGTTGTTCTTGTGGATGAGAAAAACAAATCAGGAATGTGTATCACTCCTTTTAGTGGTCTGGGAGGCTGAAGGGTCCCGAGGGTGGAAGAAGCAAATTTTCATCTGCAGAAGAATGCAATTTAGTATGCTGTAATTTTCAAGTGGGTGGTTCAAAGGACTAATAGCTGTACAATTCTCCAGCTGTTACCTAGAAGCAGAAATACAGGTACCATCCATACAGCTGCATGTTTTCTACATGTAGATATCATCATCTGTCCATACTTATGCGTGTAAAACAGCTAAAGGGAAGAGAATGGTACAGTTCACTTGAGCACCATTTTGAAATATTTTCTAATCAATTTGTTTTTTAAAATCTGTTTAATATTCATAATAGTATGTATTTATGTAACTGTTTTTTATTCCTTTTATGACTTTTAATTTAATTTTTATTATTAATACAAACATTAACATACATTATGCACTTAATATATAAAACATACATACAGTGGTCCCTTCCTATACATGGGGGATCTGTTACGGACAACCCCCCTCGTGCATATGGGAAAAACCGTGTACGCTTAGATCCTATTATTTTCTATGGCAACGCATTTTTTTGACCTTTCTGCTATGATTGTAGCAAAAATCTTGTAATCAACATTTATTAAGGAGATTAGTCTATAATTCTTAACATCTATTCTGTCACAATCTTATACTGATATAAGCACCTTTCCAAGTTTCTGGGATTCCATCTCTTTGAATATCATTGAACATGTTCTTTAAAGGGGCGAATATGACCTCTTCCATTTTTTGTATAATAAACCTGGGAGTCAATCTGAACCTGGTACTTTGTCTAATTTCAACCTTTAAAAGTTGCAGTATGAGCTTTTCTAGATTACCCCACAGTCCCTCCCACACAATAGTTTTTCTTTAAATCTAGGAAAGTAGGAAACCTGTGGCCCTCCAACTGTTGACCGGCATTGTCCATTGTACTGCAACAACCATTAGCCAGGGTGGTTGGCGCTGGAAGAAGGTGATGTCCTGCATCTGGAGTCTCTTTTGTTGGAGGTCTTTAAACAGAGGCTGGGTGGCCATCTGTCAGGAGTGCTTTGACTTTGTATTCCTGCATGGCAGAAGGAGATTTGACTAGATGGCCCATGACTAGATGGTCTCTTCCAACTCCATGATTCTAAGAATCTGGAAGCTGGAGGTTTCCTCTCATGCGCTAAATTGATTTCATCTACTGCGTATTTTTATGTTTCCGTGGTTATCCTATCATAGCTAGTCAAGAACTATGCTGAATTCCCTGTAATTATTTATTTTCTAATTATTTTCCCCTCTAATTATTTTTCTTACTTACTCACTTTGCTATTATCTGAAGATTATCCTTTTTAAAGCAAAGCTCTGTATTGAAATCATATTGTGCAATTGTGGAATTCCCTTGGACAGGACTTGAATTACATCTTTTGGCCCTGCCTTCTTTCCTACCTTTGCCAGTATTCTTCAAGAGGCTGAGGACGTTTTGTAAAGTAGCGCATACAAACATACTGCAACCATATTCTTGAAAGATGCATAATTTCATACCAACCTCTGTCTACTTCATTGCTATTTTCTTCACTTTGCATTAAGAAATTATTGCTCTCAGTTCAATTGGGTAAAATCTCCTGGGTTTTTACAAACTACATGACAGTGTTTATCAATTTCTGTATGCCGGATAAAGGTTTTCAAATATATTAGTTGCCGACCCACTCTTGCCATCTCTTCTTACTACAGCTTGGCACAACAAATTATTGTTATGTTTTATTACCTCAGTAATATGGATTTGTGTCAGTGGAGGAAAGTCCTACCTAGTGCCAACTCCCAGACTGGTACCTTCCTTGATTTAACAGATGATCAGGTTTATTTCTTCCTTTGGCCACTTCTAATTCAGTGATTTTAAGTATGGGAGGCACATCTATTACTGTTTTTGCATAGCTGATAACTCAGTGGCCCCTATTGCCAACAAGAAGATCCCTTGCAAATACAGCTTCTCCACTCAGACATGTTCGTTGTTTACTTTGCTAATGGATTCAATCAACTAATATGCTCAGGGAAGACATTCTCATCTTTCCTTTTGAATTCAACCAACTAATATGCTGCAGATTTAACATTCTGATCTTTCTTTCTGACAGTCATAGTCATCAATCTCTCTGAGATAGAATGTGTGTGTGCATTATGTCTACACCACACACGCACACAACAGGATTAGTGTCTTGTTGTCTAAATTCCACACAGAATTGCAACTGTGTATGAGCTATTCTTGAAACACGATTAAGGCCTTTAGGATATTCAGGTTCTTTCTTTGGAACTAGGTAGTTCAGATGACCAGAGACAGCATGACCACCATCCTTTTTATTCAACAAGGAGGCATGGGGAAGAAGACATTCCTAGCCTCAGTTTGCAAGTCTGAGGGTGTTCTGTGTCTAGGCATGTTCCAGAGTCAGTGACTCTTGTGGAGGCCAAGAACTCACTGGATAACTTCCACAGCTTTTTTACTGCTTACTCAAGTACATGGGCACTTTGACTTTCCATCCCTGTGTGGCATATCAAATGTGGACATGTGGCAGCCTTCCAAAACAAGTGGTGTTAACAGCACAGCCTGTCTGAAGCGGGTGTCTAACAGTGCTTTTTGCAGCAGAGGAGAAATAGGCACAAAAGTCACTAGGGGATAAATATCTCAACAACTAGACTGGAGACTGCATGTTCTTGCCTATCTCACCCACCATGAGAATGTATAATAGAATGAGACATACTGCATCTTGATCAGTATGTGGTGGCTGAGATGAGTCTGGCTTCTGGATGGGATTTTTGCCACTTGCTAAAGGCCATTTCCTCAAGGGCTGTTCCATCCTTCATTGTTTTTCTCAAGGGATTGCTAGAAGTTTGTCACTTGTATAATCATAGCCTTCTGTGTTTGCTTGGTACTGTGGATTTGATATTCAAGCACAGCTGGACATCTTCCTTTAACTCATTGACAAATACCTCCCTCTCACCTCTAGTAAGTAAACCTGTGGATCTACACACGGAGTATGGGAGTGGGGTTACCAGCAAAATGTTGTCCTAATTCTAGAATTTCCAAACATAGCTCTGCAGGAACAGAATCCATACATAGAACTGCACAGACAACTTCTTAAAGAACCCCTATTGTGGGAAGTAGCCTCTTTTATTAGCCTGAGAGGAAATGGAATAATACATGTCTCCTCTTATAGAAGCAATGAAAACCTGGCTTCTAATTCATAATTTTATTTTTTCAATTGAGAATGTGAAAAATGTTTGTTCAGCTGGGATCATTAAAACTCTAAAACACAGTTGGAGATGAGGAAATTATTGATCAGTGTGTTCACTTTGATATTTTGGATGGGGAAATGGCTTCATTTTGTGACTTAAAAATCAATCTCGCTTCTTTCACTTGCTGTAAAAATAGCATTCTCTCTTGAGAATTGGTTCTCTCCCATTGAGAGTCATGTTCATAAGTCATTTTAATAAAAGACATACTCTGAAATCTCTGCAGTATTGGATTTTTGGCAGTTTTTGCGGGGAGTAATGAAGCACTGTTGTACAAAGACCTTCTGTCTCTCTTCTGGTTGGCAGCCTGCTTGGAAATGAGTTGAATTGCAACTGTCAGGAAGATGGGTCAGATTTCTACCCTGCATTGAAAGGTTGTGAGGGCTGCTTTACTGGAGAAACTTACCCTGGAGATGCAGACACAACATCTTCATGGTAACATAGATGCATTCTATGACACCTGGTTTCCCTGGACTGCTTACATGAATTGTAATAGACTTAGCTGTGCTCTCCCTTATTCTCACAGAGAGCTATGGAAAGATACCTTGTGCTGGTGGTTTGCTATCCCCATGGTGATTGTCTCTCTCTCTCTCTCTCTCTCTCTCTCTCTCTGTGTGTGTGTAATATTAAATTTGAAGATGAACATTTAAAGCTGTTTTTCTTGTACAGTTTTTATTGTTTTATATTTTTCATATGGTTGATTTGTGTATTAAGAAAACTTTCAATATGTGAGGGGGTAAAAGGCCTACTCTCTCGGGTTCTATTAATTCTTCCAATTCTCTTTTTCTTTACAGGTGTCTCCCTGTTTAAGCGTGCTCTCATGGCTGCTGTTTGTCAATGACACAGATGTTCTAGCTGATGCATGTTGGGCACTCTCATACTTATCTGATGGGCCCAATGATAAAATACAGGCTGTGATTGATGCTGGAGTTTGTAGGAGACTTGTGGAGCTGCTAATGTAAGAATTTTAGCTCAAGCAAATACGTTAGTTATTTTCACTTTCCATAAAGTCAGTCATTATCCTGTTCCTTTCATTGATATCAGATTGGCCTTAATCAGTTACAGTGGTCCCCCGGGTTACGAAAACCCCGGGGTACGAAAGAGCCGGGGCCGGAAAAACGGCCCCGGATTGTGAAAAAAAACCCGGGTTCCGGGAAAAAAAAGCGCCGGCCCTTTAAATCTGCCGCGCAGCGCTACAAATAAAGCGGTCCCCCGGGTTACGAAGATTTCCGGGTTACAAAAGGGATTCCGGAACGGATTACTTTCGTAACCTGGGGGACCACTGTATCTGATAGCATAGTATCTGGAATTCTGCACTCATAACTACCCTCAGACTTTCAAACCTATGCAGAATAATGCTCCTATTTGAGTTGAATGAGAAACAGGCCTCCTTTTTCCCGTTCTTCAGTAAAGAAACAAGTATATTTGTGCCAACATTTCCCACTACATTTTTTAGATACAAGCTTGTATCAGAGACCAAGTTATGAATGATCTAACCCTGGGAGAAGCTATTCCAGGCTACTAATTTATTACAAGTGTGTGGCCCCTCTTCCTAGGCTGTTATACAAGATCATTGTAAATGTACATTTACATTTACATTTATTGTAAATATATAAGCAGATTTCTTGTTATTGTTGTTGTATGCCTTCAAATTGATTCTGACTTATGATGGCCCTGAACCTATGATGGGGTTTTCTATGCAAGATTTGTTCAGAGGAGGTTTGCTATTGATTTTTCCTGAGGCTGAGAGAGAATGACTTGCCCAAGGTCACCAGTGGGTTTACATGGCCAAGCAGGGAATTGTACCCTGGTCTCCAGAGTTGTCTTGTCCATACAGTGGTCCCCCGGTGTACAAATCCCCCGGGGAACGAAATCCCCGGGATCCGAAACCGGCGGGACCAAAAAATATCCCCCGGGATACGAACAAGAAAAACCGCGCGGCCCCTTTAAATCGGCCGCGCGGTCCGGCAGAATTAGCGGTCCCCCAGGAAACGAATACTTCCGGGTTACGAAAGGTAATCCGAAACGGATTACCTTCGTAACCCGAGGGACCACTGTAATTATACCACTGTGCCATCATACATGGGTTTCTAGAAAAAGCTGTAGGATCTTACTCGAAATGACAGTTGTGCCAACATGCAGGGTATCTAATAATGGCTGTTATACAGAGAGTACAAGCTGCACAAAGCTCATAAATACTGTTTTCATAATTTTGAAACATAACATGGAGAGTTTAGCACTTTTTATATATAACGGGATCTGGACTAAATCAAACATAGACAGATCACATATTGACAGTATTTAAAAACATTCCATACTGAGGTTTGTTTTTTAAAAAAAACATTCTGGGAACTGATCATCTGGTAGAAAAAGAGTTGATAACTTCACATTTGCTGGGATTAGGGGCACAGGACCCCCATGAATGTGGGGAAAACACAAATAAAAAAACACTATTTTTTAGCTGAGAGAACACCTCTCTAAGAATCTTTTAAGTCCTCCAGCACAACTCTGTGGTCAACTTCTGGCAGAATATTATCATAGAGTCATGCTGGAGGACCTAGAGATACCTAGAGAGAACGTATTAATCAAATCCGTGAATAATCAAATCCACAAAAGTCAAACTGCAAATGTGGAGGGATGACTCTATATCCCTTCCTAAAAGCTTAATAAGGAAGCTATAGATTAGTTGTAATTATACTCAAATGTAAATGTGTGTAAGTTTTATTGAAATTGTGGGGTTGGGAATCTACAAACTAAATAGGTTGCAAGCTTACATTCTGGATACAAGAAATGAAAAGTTAAGGAAGTTCTGGGGTGAGGAGAGTGTCAGCATGCATTTTTTCATTTCTGACAAATTTCCAAAGAAAATAGTATGGTATTGTCACAACAGGCATATGTCTTTATGTTAATGGAATTAGCTTTGTCTTGCTTTCACATTCTGTTGCTTTTTAAAGACAGTGTTCATATGTGTGTGAGGGTCCCAGTCTTTCCTTTCAGGAACATGTAGAAGCTGAATACTTATTTCTTGGCTAAACAGTGTAAAAACCTTTTGCAGTACCAACCACCAGAAATCTTCATACAAAGCAATGATTTGCAATTTCCCATTATCAAACATAAATTGGGTTGTCACTTATTACATACCAGAATTTGTGTAGCATACTAGGGATGTGCTACGCCAGTTGAATCAGTGAAACATACGTGTTACAATTGAATCAGCGCATCTATTATGAGTGTATCGTACTTCGGGCTCACAATAGATTTAGCCCAAGAGCTTACTTGAATGGCTGTTCAGGCATATTAGGCCATAGTGTCTGCCATTGTCCCCCCATGCCATCTTCTTTTGGTTTCCTTGTCCTTGATGAAGTGTTGATATAGGGCAATCATTAGAGAAACAATAAATGTAAGTCATTAGGGAAGCAAAGAAGAATGTGAAGTTTCACACTACAGTATTATGTATTAGCTTCCATTCTGCATTATGAACACTGCTGGTTCTCAAAAACAAAATGAATTAAAAATGATATTCAACTAAAGACTTTTCATTTGGTTGACCACTTCTGAAAACCTGGTCCCTTACACCATAGAATCATAGAGTTGGAAGGGACCTCAAGGGGACATCCAATCCAACCCCCTTCTACCATGTAGACACCGTTTAAGCCCTCCCTGTGTCGGATGGCCATCCAGCAGCTGCTTAAAAACAGCCTCCAAAGGAGCAGGCTCCACCAGTTATATGGAGTAAGAGGCTCAGATCCTAAAGGCGACTTTCTGTTTATGCAAGTGCTTTTTTTCTGCAGAGTGGAATAGATGTTGATAAAGGGGAAAACATTGCAGTTAAGATGTATGATTTCATTTACGCAACGCTTTGCACAGTCAGATTCCATATCATTTACAGTATAGTTCAAGTTCCTTAACATGCACACAAAAGAGTTCCTACTGGCTGGGACTCACGCAAACAAACAAAAACAAACAGCTTCATTTATATACCGCTTCATACCCTTAAGGAGTGTCTAAGCGGTTTACAATTGTAAGCTATTTGCCCCCCAACAATCTGGGTACTCATTTTAGCGACCTCAGAAGGATGCAAGCCTGAGTCGAGCTTCAGCCCTTTGCTGGTCTTGAACTCGCCACCTTCTGGTTTTGAGTGAGTGGCTGCAGTACAGACATTTAACCACTGTGCCACCAGGGCTGCAATTCCCAGAGCACTTTCCAGTGACAAATGGTTTGTGCTCCAGGTATTAGAAGCGGCTTTATACCATCCCTTCACTTGCAGCTAGCAAAAGAAATCTTTCAGCTGGTAGAAAACAATCTTCCCTATATCACATCTTTTCAAGGGACATTGCATACCAATATCAAGAGTAAAGACCCTTTTCCTAGATTCCTTTTATAATTTGTACAACCTTAGTTGTGTTTCATGGTCATGTTTGCCATCTGTGGAGCCTCTTCATACCATAGCATATAAAACTGTTTATACTAAATCCTTTTCTGTTTTTAGGCACAATGACTACAAAGTGGTATCTCCTGCCTTGCGAGCAGTTGGGAACATTGTTACAGGCGATGATATACAGACTCAGGTATGCTGCTTATTGGAATTATTTTTACTGATTTTAAGGTGAACAGATATTTCAACAGAAGCATATTGGTCCTTTAATCCTCAAAATTTGAGGGCAGAGCTGATGTTTACTGCTCAAACACAAGGCAATTCTTTTTATCCCCTTCAAATATCATTGTTTGAAAACTTGCAGTCTCTGAATCTTCAGGGTTGCATCTATTCATTTTTTCAGCTATGCATTTAGGATCAGGAAATGCTGTAATCCTCATTCAGTGACTAGTTTACGTAGCTTCCAACAGTGATATTATGTGTATCATTAATTAAATATTTTTAAGTGAAAGGTATCTGTAAACATAACATTTGGTTCCTCTTATATCAGGAAATGCAACAATATTATTTATATCTGTAGTCCGAGGCATCACTAGAGGTGTGTGTGTGTGGACTACACAAGGTGACACTCTAAGGGGGGTGACCCCACTGCTAACCAAACATACGCCTTGTGGCCGAAATGGGCTTTGGGCTAATTATTTTTTTTAATTTTAAATTTTAAAAATATTTTAATTTTTTAAAAAATATTTTAATTTTTAAATTAAATTAATTTTTGATTTCAATTTTCCCCCCAAAAAATAGACTATTACAGAGGGCCCTTCCCATCTGTTCTTGACACCCCCACCTCCCCATGTGTGGTGAAAAACGCGTACACGCAAAATCCATTCATTTCATTGGGGGCACAGCACAGCACCCGCACCATGGGCATGCCTGCCATTATTTCCCCTGTGTATTTCCCCTGCGTATAAGGTTAAGGTTGAGTATGGCACAGGTGCACTATATTTTTAAATTTTCTTTTATAATACCACATCTTACCAGATTTTCACTTTAACCACTGGAAACTATAAACATGTAAATTAATTTAGGCTGTGTGTATGATAATTTTGCTAGTTGTTTATGTTACAACTATTGTCATTACATTCAGTAATATATGGGAATTATGATTTATAAAGAATTAATACAGAAATCATTATTAATGATTTTGTATAGTGTATGGGAGGAGGTCAAGGGGGGGTGACACCATGAGTTGCTGCATTGATTGATGTCAACCTTAGTGACATCTTTGTCTGTAGTTAACATTATAGTATGCATTTGTAGAGGAATTAAGTATAATAGGAATAGGGAGGGACTCTGGAGCTTCAAGAGGCCACACAGCATTCATGGTTGCAAAGATAAACCACTGGAAATGAAAAAGGAGATAAAGATTCTCAGTGTGGATCCATCCAACAACAACATTGGGACCTAAACTTGACTCAGAAAGAAATATTGACAAACTAATAGATGTAGCAGAAAAAGAGGCAGAGTAGCATTATATGTCAATAACAAGTTCAATTGTACAGAAATCCATGAGAGTGATCAGAATAGACTAGTTGAGAGCATTTGAATAAAAATAAGTGGAGAAATCTCCAATGAATTCCTGATGTGCATTGCAAAAGAAATAGCACTAGCAATTTACATTTCTATACCGCTTCAAGTGGTTTACAGTGTGTAAGCCAATTGACCCCAAACAAGCAAAGTACTCATTTTACCGACCTATGAAAGGATGGAAGGCTGAGTTAACATGGAGATCTACAGGTTTGAACACACAACATTGTGGCAAAAGTACGGTCATTTAACCACTGCACTGTGCAGATCATTTCCTTTTTCAAAAGGTGGAGGAAGGAACAAGAGGATCAGAAATCCTAGACTTGATCCTAATCAATAGGGAGATTGATCACTAGGATCAAAGTAACTGGTAACTGGTTAGAAATACTAAAGAAAAAAGACACCCAGGATGGATGAGATTTTATGAAGAAGAAAAGTCTAAAATCACATTGACAAACAATATTGTCGCTAATTTAGTAATGGTTGGGATACTGTGGATGTAATTTATCTGGATTTCAGCAAAGCATTTGGTAAGATTCCTCATGATATTTTTATTAGCAAACTTATTAAATGTGGAATGGATGGGAACACTTGTTGGATTGGTCCATAATTGGTTGGAAAACTGTATTCAGCAAGTTGTCATCAATACCTTCACTTACAACTAGAAAGGAGTCTCAAGTGGAGTGCCTTATGGTTCTGTCCAAGGCTCATAACAGATAATTTTAGCCTGAGGGCAGGGATACGTCTAATTATAAGATTGTATGTACAGCACTGTGTAAATTTACAGCCCTATATAAATAATCATCATCATCATCATCGTCATCATCATTATCAATGACTAGGTGGAGGGAATCCTTTTTGAGTTTGCAGATGATACAAAACTGGGAGGGATAGCTAACACTTTGGAAGGTAGGAATAGAATTCAAAATGGCCTAGATAAACTAGAAAATTAAGCAGAAATTAATACAGTGAAATTCAACACAGACAAATGCAAAATTCTGCGTTTAGGTCACAAAAACTAAATGCACAGATATACGACGGGGAATATTTGGCTCAGCAGTGCTACATTCAAAAAGGACCTTGGGGTTATTGGTGATCATATATTAATGTGAGCCAGCAGTGTGAAGCGACAGCAAAGAAGCCTAATGCTATTTTAGCCTGCTTTAATAGAAGCATACTTTCCAAGTTGAGGGAAGTAATAATCCCATTATATTCTTTGCTAGTTATGAACTTTGGCACTTCATTTTAGGAGCGGTATAGTCAAATTGGCACAGGTTCAGAGAAGGTCAACAAGGATGATGTAAGGAGATCAAAATATATGAGAAAGGTAAAAGGGACAGGGCATTTTAGACTGATGGGTGACATGATCACACTCCATAAATACCTCAAGGGCTGTGACAGAGAGGAGGGCACAGGCCTGTTGTCTTCTGCTCTAGAGGGTAGGACCAGGTCTAATGGTTTTAAGTTTTAGGAGGGTAGGTTTTGGTTGAACATTAGAAAGAACTTCTTGACAGTAAGGGGTTTGACAATGGAACCAATTGCCTAGAGAGGTGGTGGGGTTTCCTTCTGTGGCTGTCTTCAGAAAGAGGCTGCATAGCTACCTGCTGGGGATGCTTTAGCTGGATATTCTGCATAGAGAAGGGAGTTGGAGTGGATGACCTGTGAACCCCCTTCCAGCTCTATGATTCTATAGAGTTACAAGCTTGGTAGATCAGGGGAGTTCTGTGGTTGTAATATATCTTGATTTCAGTAATACTTTTACCAGGATCTCCTATGATATTCTTTCAGGCAAGCTGGTGCACTGTGAGTGAGACAGTGGTATGATTAGGTGGATCTGTAAATGGTTGACAGAAGGTGCTCGCTAATAGTTGCTTTTCAACTTGGAGAGGAGTAACAAGTGGATTGCCTCAGAACTCTGTCATGGACCAAGTGTTGTTTAATATCTTTATGAATGATTCAGATGATGGAATGGAAGGCTTGTTAAACTTGTACATGACACCAGATTAGCAGGGGTCAATAATACCTTTGAATTCAAAATGACTGACAGATTGGAGAGTTCAGCCAAATCTAACAAAATGAATTTCATACAGGGAGAATTGCGGGGGGGGGGGGGGGGGACTTGGGGAATTAGTAAACTGCAAGCAAAACATGAATGAACAGTGTAATGTGGCAGCCAAAAAGCCAATGTGATCCTAGGCTTCATCAATAGAAGTATATATTGCCCTAGATTGAGGGAAGTAATAGTGCCACTCTATTCTGCTTTGGTCAGGCCCCACCTGAAATAATCCTGTGTCCAGTTACTAAGATTACATAATATTTATATTGTAACAAAACAATAGAAAATGAATCAATAATGATGTCGTTATGATAAACAATACACTCAAAATAACTCGCTCAACACAAAATACAAATATACACACAAAATAATTACTACATGTGTGACATCCTCCAAACTGAAAACTGTTAAACCAAAATATATAAAACATCTTCAATGCCATATTCAACTTACTCTTACCCTGTTTCCCCTAAAATAAGACATCCTCAGAAAATAAGACCTAGTAGAGGTTTTGCTGAATTGCTAAATATAAGGCCTCCCCCGAAAGTAAGACCTAGCAAAGTTTTTCTATATATATATATATACACAGTATATAATAAATGTTAAATTTTTTGTTCAACAATAAATGTGAATTCTTCTTCATGGAAAAATAAGACATCCCCTGAAAATAAGAACTAGCGCATCTTTGGGAACAAAAAATAATATAAGACACTGCCTTATTTTCGGGGAAATACAGTATACATAGTGTTATACAATTATACAAACTATTAGCTTTATATTATCTTATAAAATGCAATTTCGACAATTGTAGTTTCAAAAAGTTGATAGACTTATCCCACTCTTCCTAAAAGTTAACCAAAGACTTTTCTTTGATTAACATAATCAATTTATCCATTTCATGAAGCCCATCTATTTTCACCAACCAGTTTTCTTGTGTTGGAATAACAGCGCAATGGATTGTATTTTAAGAATGGGTTGTATTTTAAGAATGAATACAGTGGAATGAATTGTTATCTTAAGAACTGCAGAGAAACCATGAAGCTGGAGACATATTCAGTGCACATGTTAAAAGGCAGATGCTGATTTCCTGTGCATGTGGTAGTAATTACGGTAGATTTGCCCAAATTTTGTTGTACTCATACACACCAGTGAGTCTTAATCCCGTAGTCACTTTATATACACTAGTATATTGAAACAGAATTTTCACAGTCTAGTTACGTTTGTGGCTGCAACGATGTTGGCAAAAAAAGGTGACTCTGGGGCCGTACAGACTGGCCATTAAGGCCAGCCTGGGGGCACAGTCAGGGCATGCAGCGCACACCCCGACTCTGCCCCCCAGGCCAGTGTGGTGCTGCGTGCCACACCACACAGTGTGCGGCATCACAGCGCTCCTCTGGCGCTGCATCTAGATAACACAGTGCCAGAGGAGCAGTGAAAAGCCTTGGGTGGACCTATCACAGGGGTTTCTTGGCATGATTTCTTAGAGTGTGGTGGTTTTGTCTTTCTCTGAGGCTGAAAGAATGTGACTTGTCCAAAGTCACCCACTGGGTTTCTATGGCTGAGTGGGAATTTGAATCCTAGTCTCCAGAGTCCTAGTCCAGCACTCGAACCACTGTACCACTCTGTACTACTGTACCACAAACCACTCTGGCTGTCAAAGGGCCTTGTACTACCTAGCAAAGGTATTGTGTCATGAAAAAAAAATTCTTGGTGACAAATTCCCTTCTTAGAATAGCTTTCTAAACCTAGGTTGGCCCATTAGCAACTGCTCACCCCTCTAGTCCATTAGGCAATTACTATAGATCAGTAACTTGTACCTCTTATTTCCTTACTTTTCTTAGAAGCACATCTAGTCTGATTGTATTAGAAACCTCACTAGAGTCTGCCACTTGAAAGAGACTTTAGGCTTTTCAGCACAATCATTTCCATGATTCCACATACAGGTTCCTTGTACACCTTATTCTCAGAGTTTTGTGCTGCGAGACATCGAAATCCATTGATATGAAAAGGTTTATGTTACTTAGGAGTTATCGTTCATTCTTTGTTTGTTTGGATTGCCTGTCTCCTCTTCATTCCAATGAAAAGAATTCACTTGTCTCTAATTCTGAGATGAAAACAGTATTTACCACTACATATTTTACTGCATCGTCGCTATACTCTCGTTTCTAATGTGCATGTAAAAGATGTTTTATGTTGCTCTTTTAAGCAGTCAGTTCTATGTTGTCCTGTTCTTTCCTCTCTCCAGGAAAACCACCTGCTGTCTTATGCTTCTCTTTATTCCATTAAGGTTTTTGGCTTTTAAAACATCATTTCTTGACTTTAGATCAGCAAAGACTTCTTAATTATAATTTCTTAAGCATCTTGTCTTTGTACTTTTATTAACGGTGGTCTTCTTGGACCCCTCAGAGACATGTTTGTTAGTTATACCATACCCAGATTTTGGATGCAGTCTAAAATTTCTCCCCTTGTCTCTCCCAAATACAGGTAATACTGAATTGTTCAGCATTGCAAAGCTTATTACACTTACTAAGTAGTCCTAAAGAATCAATTAAAAAAGAAGCCTGTTGGACAATATCAAACATAACAGCTGGAAACAGAGCACAGATTCAGGTAACCAAGTTGGTTGGTTCAGAAATTCGTTGACCTGTGTAAAACAAGATCCTAAGTGTGTAGCTGCACATGGAGTTTTGACAAAAGAAGTTGCCTGCTCTTATTTTAATTTTTAGAGTTTTCAATAAATGCTATAAACTTAAGAACTAAAACTGAAAGGTTTTAGATAACTCTAATTTTAATGCTTCTCCCACACATAAGATGATTTTTCACTTTGGAGTCAGATGCAAAATAAAATTGAATCTTGGTTTTGATGCTTTGATTATCCCATGCCACATTATGTTCTGGTAGAGTTGAGAAGACAATTTATTGGACAAAGCCAATGGTAAGAATAGTGTGGTCTTCTAGATATTGTTGAACTGCAACTCTCAACATGTCTCAGAAATGACTAGTTTGGCTAGAGTTAATGGGATTTGCAGTCCTACAAGATCTGAAGACCCATACAATTCCCTCCCTAACCTTTGATAAACATTACTCTGAGAACTAAATGTTAAATTTGTGCATTGAAATGAGCTTTAACAATAGAGTTCTAAACAAGTAATCCTGAATTTGTGTATGATATTAACACCATGTTTGTTTTTTAGACTGTCATAGATGCCAACATTTTCCCAGCTCTAATCAATATTTTGCAAACTGCTGAGTTTCGAACAAGAAAAGAAGCAGCTTGGGCTATCACTAATGCAACATCTGGTGGTTCTGCTGAGCAGATCAAGTAAGTAGTACCAAAGTCCTCAAAATCTGATTGACCTTAACATTACAAACAGAATACTTCAGGGTGTTGCTATCATTTTTCCTGTCTTCCCCAATACTCTGCTCCAACCAGGAGATAGAACTTTTGTTCACTCATATTACTCGCTTCGGTATTCACTAGTGCTAGTGGTTTATTTCCCAGGTCTGATTTGGTCAGACCTCACCTGGAATATTGTATTCAGTTTCAGTCACCACAATTCAAGAAGGATGTTGACAAGCTGGAGTGTGTACAATGGAAGGCAAGGTTTGGAAACCGTGCCCTAGAAGGAGTGACTTAGGGTGCTGGATGTGTTTAGCCTGGAGAAGACGCAGTTAAGAGGTCACATGATTTGTTTTGGTGTTGTTAACTGCCCTCAAATAGATTTTAGTCCTTTCAGACCTACGTGGACTAAGCGTAGTTTTCCCTTCCATCTGTCGTCAGCCTCTCAGTCCTCTTCCAGACATAGGGGATGTTGCCAGACCCTTAGGGATGGGACAAATCGCAGTTTGGATGCCCACACTCCCCAAGGAGGGGGCAGACTCTTTCTCTCATAGTAACCCTGGGATGAGACATCTCCAGGATCCCCTGTCCTCTACCTTTCTACTCAGGCCCTGCAGGCTCAGGCCCGTATTCTCACTGATTAAGCCTACCCACCTAGTATGTGGTCTTCCTCACTTTCTGCTGCCTTCCACCTTTCTTAGCATCATTGTCTTTCCTAATGATACATTTTTCTTCATGATGTGGCCAAAGTATGAAAGCCTCAATTTAGTCCTCTTGGCTTCCAGAGAGAGTTCAGGCTTGTTCTCGTCTAGAACCCATTTGTTTGTCTTCTTGGCCATCCATGGTATTCTCTTGTATTCTTCTCCATCACCATTTTTCAAGTGAACTGATTTTCTTCCTATTGGCTTTTTTAATGGTCCAGCTCTCAGATCCATACATGGTAATGGGAAATACAATGTGAAGTCAAAGGTTTTCATGGCTGGCATCCATAGATTTTTGTGAGTTTTTCGGACTATATGGCCAAGTTCTAGAAGAGTTTATTCCTGATGTTTCGTCAGCTGGCATCTTCAGAGAAATACAATGGCTTGGACAATCCATTCAAGAGTTTTGTTTTACAGTTTAATATCTTTTTCATTTCTTTCATAGCAGCCCTTCTCAAACTAGTCTTCTAATTTCTTGAATGTAGTCTCCATTCTGATCAATGTTTGAACCACGTTATGGGAACTATTTTCATGTTCTTGTTGTCTAGGAGGAATTCTTGTAGATCTTCTGTGATCATTTATTATTATTATTCCTGTTCAGCATTAATCCAACCTTAGGACTTTCCTTTGTGACCTTCTTCAGTTTGTTCCAAATCTTTGCTTGTTTCTGCTAATAGTATTGTGTCATTTGCATATCTTAGGTTGTTAATGTTCCTTCCACTTACCTTCATTCCTCCTCCCTCTAAGTCCAAGCCCACTCAGCATACGGTATTTTCTGCATATAGATTGAATACATATGGTGAAAGTATGCAGCCTTGCCTGACCCCTTTGCTGATTTGGAACCATTCTGTCTCTCTCTATTCTATTCTGATGGCTGTTGCCTCTTGTCCTGAATATAGGTCACAGCAATCAGATGTTGTGGCACTCCCATTCCTCTAAGCACAAGCCATAGCTGTGTAATCCCTACCACTCTTTCTTTCCTAAAACAGCTTGCACCTTTGGGATTTCTCACTCCATTTATGGTAGGAATCTTTGCTGCAGAATTTTAAGCATGACTTAGCTTGCATGGGAAATTAGTGCAATGGTTCTGCAATTGCTTCAATCTTTGGTCTCCTTTTTTGTGGGTGGAAATGAATATAGATCCCTTCCAGTCTGTGGGTCACTGTTTTCCATATTTCTTGACAGATTTTAGTTAAAACTAACCTTGACTCTGTCTCTGTGGGTTGTAGTAGTTCTGCTGGTATATTATTTGTTCCTGGTGATTTGTTCACTCCAATTGCCTTGAGCGCAGCTTTAGTTCACTATCATAGTGACATGATAGCCATGTTCAAATATTTGAAGGGATGTCATATTGAGGATGGAGCAAGCTTGTTTTCTGCTGTTGCACAGACTCAGACACGGTATAGAATAGATTCAAGCTACAGTAAGAGCCGTTCAGCAGTGGAAATGCTTTCTTGGAGAGTGGTGGAGTCTCCTTTGGAGGTTTTTAAACAGAGGCTAGATGGCCATCTGTAGGGGGTGCTTTTATAGTATTTTCCTGTATGGCTCAATGGGGTTGTACTGGATAGGCCTTGTGGTCTCTTACAATTCTGTGATTCTATGATTCTATACACTATTTACATTATGTATTATAAATGTTAGATTTATATCCACTTTTTGTCTCATGAATGGAACTGGTAAGGTGGTAGGCCTTGTGGTCTCTTACAATATTTAAGACATTTTACAGTAAAATAATAGAATACTATTAAACCTTAAGATGTAACTCATCATGCCAGTAGAAGAGAATACACCAGTGAGCTTGTTAAGAGGCCCTTTAATAGCAAGAGAGCTTGAATAAAAAGATCTATGCCTGCTAGTGAAGAGATAATAATGAGGGAGTATGCCCAGCCTTCCATGGTAAGCAGTTTCAGAACTTGGGAATTCTTTCACTTTCTTGAGCAGCTTCTCTGTACCACTCAATGAATCAGTAAGAATGAATTTCAATGTATATCATTGGTATGCTTCCTAGAGATAGACCCTGTGGACTTTGATTAACCCATGTTTATTGAATATTTCAAAACCATCTACACTTTTAGCAGTGAGTTAATAAGGATTTGCACAGGTCGTGCTATTTTGCCAAGCTGAGTTTCTTGCCTTGTTGATTTTTCAATCCATTGTGGTTTTCAGGTATCTGGTAGAACTTGGTTGTATCAAACCACTCTGTGACCTCCTTACAGTGATGGACTCGAAGATTGTGCAAGTAGCACTTAATGGGCTTGAAAACATTCTGCGGCTTGGTGAGCAAGAAGCCAGACGAAGCGGTACGGGTATTAACCCATACTGTGCACTCATTGAGGAAGCCTATGGTAAGCGGGTGATGGGTAGCTGCCATGGTAAAAACATCTTGCATATTGGCTTTTGCCTTGTTTCTCACTATTCATTTTAATCAAATATAAGAAGATCGCTCATTTGCTTGGCCTTTAGGCTCTGCTGCAACAGTGGGCAATGCTTTAAATCTACATATTTGTCTAGATTGCAGGACTGAGGGATTTGCAGAGTATTTTGTTTTCCTGTTTCTATATTGCATTCACCATTTGCTGTGTGGCACTTTTATTGAAATCTTTTAATCCTGTTGGTGGCATGACAAATTAAAAACTCCCCTTATACCTGTGTCTACCCTTTTGAAGGTCATTGAAGAAGGAGGTATACAATACCTCCTCATACAAGCTTGGCCTCACGCACAGTCAACCTGTCAGCTGTCAGAGCACATTCCTGTAGCCATATTTTATGAGGGGGTATCTAAAAGTTTTAATGATTACCTTTAAAAAAATAGACAGAAAGTTTGTTTTGATTTGTAGTTGTTAACTTATCTCTGTGTAGTCACTATCTAGATTTACACATTTTTCCCAGCGTATCTTGACCCTCTGAATACCTGATATTGTAGAAGCCTTCAGATTGCGCCTGACAAGGATTTTACACTTTAGTCACTTCTGGCACAGCCAGTCTCAAAAATTAAGGACGCAATGAATTGATTTTCTCAGCAACCTAGGGACCAATGATGACACTGACAAAATTTCATCAATATGCCATAACTACTTCCAGGTGATAATTATTACTTTACGAAACTCCCTCGTAAGGTGCAATCTGCAGACTTCTACAATATCAGGTATTTGGAGGGTCAAGATACGCTGGGAAAAATGTATAAATCTAGATAGTGACTACATAGAGATAAGTTAACAACTACAAATCAAAACAAACTGTCTATCAATTTTTTTAAAAGGTGATCATTAAAACTTTTGGATACCCCCTCATAGCTAGGGCAGGATCTGTGTCTTCCCAAAGACCTCCCATTCTCCTAGGTATCTGTGAGAGCCAAAGGGTGACATCATGTGCTCGCATCAGCATCAGTGCATCCAGCTTCTTCCTGGACAGCCTGCATCTTCCCATGGCCGCTGACTGGTTATGAAGGCAGGCATGCTACAGCAGCCAACACATTGACTATGTATGTCAAGGCAGAAATGCACTGGGTAGAGATCTACCAAGTCAGTGTAAGAGCTCAGCCTCTGAGTTAAGGAACAGGAGCAACAGGTGCAGATGAGATTGCTTTTGCAGTGGTGGGATCTTCAACACATCTTTGAAATTTTAAATGGTGTATAACTAGTTTGCTGAAAGATTTTTAGTTGGTGCCACAGTTCTGGCAATCCTTTCTTTCTTTCTTTCTTTCTTCTGTCTCAGAATTAAGGAAGATCACGAAATAGGTATAGCTCCATGTACTAGATCTGAGATAGTTTGTCTGTTCACTTTCAGGGCTGGATAAGATTGAGTTCCTGCAGAGCCATGAGAACCAAGAAATCTATCAGAAGGCCTTTGATCTGATTGAGCACTACTTTGGGACAGAAGAAGAAGACAGCAGCATTGTTCCACAAGTCGATCTTGGCCAGCAGCAGTATATCTTCCAACAGTGTGAGGCTCCCATGGAAGGCTTCCAGCTCTGAGGTGCTCCTGTGTACTGTATTGCTCTGCCCAACTAGTAGAGCTGAGTAGTCTTGTTTTCCATAAACCTGTGTGAGCTCATTTGCTTGCTTTTTGCACACAACCTCTTTAAACACAACTGGAAAACATTTGGCTCTTAGTTGTAGGATGCCACTTTGGTAAGGGCTTACCAGAACTGCTGTACCCATCTCTGAAGAGCTGGTGCATTTCTGTAAAGATATCAGTTTTCTCCTATGAAATATACACTAACATGGTGTAATCCTAGATTCTAAAACAAGTGTGGAGTTGCTGCATTTGTGTATTTGTGTGTTGTATGTGTGGCAGTGTTTTTGCTGTCTACAAAAAGGCTTTGAGAGACTCTTCCCATGCACTCCTCCGGGAGCCTGCCTCATTCAGTGGATTTATTTTATTTAACGGTCACACAGAATTTGAACTGTGGTGGTTTTGTGTGTGGCAACCTAGGCTCCTATTAATATTTATACATATGAGCTCTCTGTTCCCTGTACTTATAGCCACCAGTGAATAAGCTTCTCCAGATTCTAGGAATACCGAACATCTGATAACAAACTGACTTTATGCTGCCATTTTGACTGCTTGGGGTTTGGCATTCTCTCGTCTGTATAAGGAATGGGGAACTGCTCCATTTCACTCTGCCTTCCCATGGCACAGCAATATCTATTGTTGAAGCTACCCTAAATTGTGCCAGAGATAGAAGAACAGTTGCTGCTCATCTACTGCAGTATAAATTGGCTCTCTGCATTAAAAACTGATACATTCATATACTGAAGTTGTTTCTTATCAATAGCATTACTGCTAAGGAATTCCCACTTGAGTTTTTGTACACAGCTCAGTCAAACAAAGCTCTGTATTTCACTTTTTATTGTGAACTCTTAAAATGCTAAACATGCAAGGACAATACTAGCTTCTTCGGTTGCATCGGCCTTTACGAACTGTAGCTTCCGCATCAGACCGGGAAGGACACTTTGGCTTTAACACAAATCCTTCTAATGGAATCAGATCCTACTAGTCAAGGTCTGCATTTCACAACTACTCTACAAGCACTTCAGTTGTGAAACCATCTGGCTAACATTTTCATCTTGCATCTCTCATTTAGACCTCAGTGCATCTGATCTCTGGGAAGGCATCAGCGCTTCAGCTTCCCTCAACAGATGTGTGTCACAGCACAGTTTCCATATATTTGTAGAGTGCCCTGTTAACTAGTACTCCATTATGCTTGGAATGAAGGCACTGGATATGAAGGAAAATTGCTTTATTCTTCTTCCATTCCCAGGTCAGCTGGCCCTGACAGTATAGTATTAATTTAATATATCAGCAGTATTGTTCCTGAGTAAATGCTTGGATATTGCAAAGAGTTTGCAACTTCTCCTTAGTTGAATAGTCTCTTTAGTAAATACCACCATTTAAAGCAGGAGACAACTAAAGTTGTGCCCCATAATCAATTCTGTTGTCAGAATTGTTGGATTTATCCTGCATGAAGCAGTTAATCAAAGCCAATTGGCATCACCATAAAAAATTCTGGCCTGGAGACCTAACTTCATCAATTTTCTAGGTGAACAACCCCCATTTTGCATTTTTGCCTGTGCTTTTTACAAGGGGCCTTCACAGCTGTCTCTTCTGCCCATTCTTTGGTACACACACCCCATGTTGCTTATTTTAGTGCTGCTTTATACTGAGGAACTTTGGCAGCTTATCATTGTCAACCTTTGTTAGACTTCAAAATGTTTGTAATTTTAAAATAAAAAAGGCACGTGAGCTGAATGTGCTTTGCAATAAACAAATCCCTCCCTCTGGTAAGTGGTTAGTGGCGAGGAGGAATACATGGAGCAAAAATGTTGGGATCCATAAGAGGCCATGGCTGCAAGGTTAGGAGGCATCCTAATGCTGCCTATGTGATCCTCAGAGTTTGCCATCAGAAGAAAAGTTCATTTGCCAAAAAATGTCATCAGAGCAGCAAAAGGGAGGAGAGCAGCTAAGAACAGAAAATAAAATTGTGTGCAAGAAAGGTTAAGGGGGTGATTAAATTATTTTTTTTTTTTTGTTGGCAAAGATACATTGCAACCCAATTTTAAATTAGATGGGTAATCCTAAAAGAAAAAACCTCAATGTTGCCTTTACATCCCATAGTTAACACTGTTTCTTTCTCGAAGTAGAAACACTAAGGAATAGCAGTTTTGTTTCCGCTTCCAGATTATTTTGGGGATTTTTGTGGCTAGGTTTTTAAAAGTGTAAATTTCTGATGACATGTCGTTTCTATAAGATTTGTTTTAAACCATGTACTTTATTGAATAGCTTTTTTGGGGGCAGGTGGGCAAACTACATATTTTGTAAGCCAACTTCAGTGAAGTGTGCATGTGATACTGAAACGTTTCGCATACACAAATACTGATAGTGTGTATATGTGTGTGCATACCTAGAGTATATATGCACATACACAATCCTCCAGTGTGTGCGCTAATGTGTATGTATATATGTATATTTACACACATCCTATATCTTTCTCACACTGAAAGTATTTCTCCCAAGCTAGTGAGAACAACGTGACACATTGGTGTTCCTGCTAGGAAATAATGACCATTCTCTCTTTAAAGGGGTGAATTAAATCATAAATACATTCAAATAAAGTGGCGTGGTGTGTCCCAGTTTTTGTAAAAGGAGTAAAATGTATTTCTCTTTGTTCTTTTGTATAACGTGGTAGCAGTATATGTAGACAAATCTGAACAGCCTCTAAAATCCAGACTTGTGTAACTGAAGCAGATATCTTAGTGTGTGAGAGTGAGCTGGTTGATAGTGAGGATGGAAAATATGGAAAGCCTGGAGACCCTCCATAACATCATACAACTCATCAGTTCATTGTGGATTTTCCCCCCAGAAAGAGGGTCATTGTACAGACTGCTAGGAATGAACAGTATGTGCTTTTTGCTGAAGCAGTGGTCTGCAAACTTTTTCAGCTACGTTCTTTCCCCTGCAGTGGCAACTCTAGTTCCAGTCCCTACTTCTTGATATTAGGTCTTATGCAAATTCAAAGCAATCCATCTGTCGCTGCTCCCTTTTGCACCTGGTCACCTTGGCAGCAGGTCAGCAGTTGGCTGAACAGTGACCCAGAAGAAATGCTGGCCCTGCAGCAAAAGCTGGCACAGGCAAGTGGCTTCTTGGTCACTGCTCCCAGGATGGCTGGGCACAAAGGGGGACCCTTTTCCCCAGCCACAAAGGGCTCACAATCCCTTTTTTTGCTGGAGCAGATAAGTGACCAGCCAGTATGCGCATTTTTATGGGTTTACGAAGGCCACATTTTCTGGACTAGAGATTGGCATGGATAGGGAAAGGGGAGATTTTAACCACAGGAGCCATCCAAGGTAAAGGAGTTTTCCCAGGAATCAGCCTCACCCTCATTTCCCAGAGATGTGCCTCCCACACATAACTTCAGTTGTCCATCTCCCCCCATAAACATTGCTTCTGTTACCTTTTTTCTCGGGTTGTCCAATGAAAGAAAACAGGAACAACAATGCAGCACCAGCCTGCGAGCCAAGTCCCAGCAAAGCTCACAAAGTTTAATGGGGGTCCCAAATTTGAAAGCTCTTTTTGCTGCCATTTCTCCCCTGCTACAGCATACTCTTAATTCCTTGTTCTAGTCAGTCTGTCCCAAAATGGTGCCACAGAAGCAATGCCCTGCTCCAATGCTTCGAGTTTCCCAACTGCCGCCACCACCAGTGAAGGATGCTGCTGAGGGAGGAAGCTTGTGCATGCAAACAGCAACTGTGTTGTGGTTTTAAGGGATCCACCCTGAAAGTAGTTCCTGCAATCCCTCATCCCCACCATGGTCCTAAAGGCCACTGGTTCCCTTGTCTTTCTTGTGCGTCACTACCTGACTGAAGGCCCCTTTGCCACCTTCCTGGGAATCACTGTGATTGAGGAGGAACAGGATCTTCATCCTTATCAAGATTTTGCAACAAGCGCTTGAAGATTAAACCAGCAAGGTTGTTAAAGAACACATGCAGGGGTAGCTGTGTTGGCCATTTAGCAAATCCAAACAAACATCCATCAGTGATACCTTTATTGCCTGATGAAGAAGCCCATGGAGCTTTGGAAGCTTGCAACAGAGTTGTTAAAGGTTAGTATAAGAAAAATCCCAGTTTGCAGATGTTGTTGCAAATGTACATATGTTCATTTGCTGTTGCTTTAAAGCACATTTGAACAACTGGATTTAAGTGTGGGATCCTGAACCTGCACAGTATGCTAAGATATTTGTGCTATCAAAAAATCCCATTTACTGCTAACCACTTGGCAATTAGTTGAAGCAGCTCGGACAGGCTTATCACACACGGGAACAGAAGTTGTATTCAATAAGACACAGATTTAGCCTTCAGAAAAAAAGAATTTATAGTTATTTGATGGTGGCAAAGTATGGACACTTCATCAGAAAACATTACTACAAAATAATTTATTCTTTTTGTGAGGTGGAAAGCAACAGATGTGAGCGACTAATGAAAACGCATTCCTCGGGAAGCTGTTCTGTAACTGGGAAGTGAAAACCCATCTGCTTGGTTCATGGCTTGGCAGAAGCACTCTGGGCTGCCTCCTCTCTCCAGCGAGCTTTTTTCTCCATGTTCTGGCTTGTCAGGGATTCATGTCTTCCAACAGCCTTCAGAGAATTTAGAAAGGATGCAAATCAGAAAAATACAGAAGCCTTTGTTAATAGTAACGTGACAGGGACTTTTCAAGCAGGACAATGAAATGCTGACAAACCAGATGGCTACTATAGCCCACAACAAAAGAAGGTACACTTATTTCAGCATAAACTTTCATGGGCGCTATTCTACTGATGAATGGAATGGAGCTTCATTAGGCAGACGCTGGGTGGGATCTGTCTCTACTATTAAAACTGAGTTCTGGGAAAATATGCCAATGGACATTAATATTATGCTTCTCAGTGTTTTAAGAGTGCTTTACACATTCTTTCATAATTCTGCAATTAAATGCTATCTAGCAAAGGACTCTGGCAGTAACTTTGTTTTGGTTATTCCTCCTCCTTGCTCAGCAGATTTTTGCATTTGACAATTCTTCTGATCAACAAGATGCTCCTCTGTCTCCTATCTCCCTACTTTATGAGGATTGGGCCTGCACAGCACTTGGGGTGGGAATCATGCAGCCCTCCAGATGCAGCTGGAGCACAACTCCCAGCATTGCTCATGACTGGCTATACTGGCTCAAGTAGTGGCAGATCTGGCCTTGCTCATTGAAAGGACTAGGTTATATTGCAGTCCGTTAGTATACTAAATAAAATATATATTTCATTACAGAATTTTGAAAGCTAAAACACTTGGCTATATTGGGTTGCCCATTCATGAATTTTTTGTTCATGTATTTATTCATGTATTTATTCTCTGTATTTCATGTATTTACTCTGATCTGGAACAAATTTTAGGACCTGGCTATATTTCAGAGAAGTTTAATTCCCCATAAACAAGAGTTTATTCAGAAACAAGTTTCTGAAATGGCAAAGCGTTAAGGAATGTGGAAGCCTGAGAAGATGGCACCTTCTTTGAGGGAGAAGCAAAAACCAGTATCTAAATGCAAATACTGCCACAAACCACTTTTGACACTTAAAAGGCTCCTCTCCTTACACATACATTTTGGGTTAAGTGAAAGAAACCTTTATCTGTGCGTGTGTGTGTTGTGTGCCTTCAAGTTGTTTCCAGCTTAGGGAGACCCTAAGGCAAACTAGTCACAGGGTTTTCTTGGCAAGATTTGTTCAGAGCAGCTTCCTCATTGCCTTCCCAAGGCTGTGAGCATGTGACATGGCCAAGGAAACCCTGTGGGTTTCATGGCCAAGAAGGAATCAAACCCTGGTCTCTAGAATTGTAGTCCAACACTCAAACCACTACACCATGCTATCTGTCCAGCATCTCCTTTTTACCACCATTCATTCACACGCCCCAGCTGTGCCACTCCTTTGCCACAGGTTCCCTGCTGCAAATGGAGACAAAACACACACTATAGGAATTCTCATAACCTCCCTTCCCTGCTTGTATTACAACTTTATTATGTAATTACTAATGAGCAAAATTTTGTGGCAGTCCATGGGTTCTTTTCCTCCCATCCTTGTCTAAGTCAATCCCTTTGCACTCACCTGCTTCCCTGTAATTACCATCACTATGCAGCCCAAGATTGTCAAGGCAATCATCAGGTAGCTGATCTGCACACGGATCTTGTTCTTGGCTGCATCAATCGTCTCAAATCTTTAAAGGACAAACATGTTATTGAACATTAGGTGTTTACATTGCCTCATCTGTTTGCAAACACATAAAAAGAAGAAAAAAGAAAACTATCTCTGTGATCAGTTTGAAAGGAAAGGTGACCTTGTAGGAGAACAGTTAATACATACTAAGAGGGGACAACTAAGTGCTTAGGAGTAACTGCCACAAGTCAAACCAAGGCAAAGAGGAAAAACAACACAGGTTTGAGGCAACCTCCTTATACTAAACTCACAATCTCTCAACCAGCCCAGAGGGAAAAAGAAAGGTAGATCCAGCCTTTGTAAAGCAAGTTGTTGAACATCCTGATCTGAGTGTGGCAAAAGCATAGCATTGTCCCCTCCTTATAGCTGCCTTTCTTTGTTATGAAAGATACCTTTGGTTGTTATGAAAGTCGCACACATGCCTATAGCTATAGCCCCAAATGATTTATTCCCCACACAGCAAAAAGAGGGGTTCACTTTTAGACTTTTAACAGCATCGAAACTACCGTGGCTTATACCAGATAAAAACTGCCACATATCACAGTATGCAGGTAGGAGGAAAATGTGCGACCTGTAATGCGATTAAAACAGCCAATTTTTCCAGGATAAGGTTGTCCAAGTTAAGTATGGCTTGTTTTAAATCTACACAGGACAGAGGAGCAATATGGGAATTCAAAAGCCAGAACAGAGAATGAGACAAAATCTCCTTAGCTAAAGTTTGCAACTGCAAAATGCAGATACACAACCTGGGAGACCCGGCACAATCATTTCTTTCCAAAATTGTTCTACTTATGCCTGTGCAATTTTTATTAGATTTTGCAAGACTGGGATAGTTAATTAAAATAAGCTCCAAAGTACATGGCAGAGTCAATAACCTCTGGAAAATAGAAGTGCAGTTATAGGACAGTCACATCTTGAAGTCCACTGTCTTTGTTTGCCCCCAACACAGTTCTAAGTAAATAAAGGGTGCAAAGTTCCTAAAAGAGTCCCCGGGAGATATCACTTCACACAGCATGACCTGACCACTACTATGGCACAGTGAGGAAAGGAGCCTCCATTACCATTTTACAAAGTGTTTACCAGCAATGAGGGAAAGGGGGCAATGGGAGAGGGTGTTAAGTATTGGGAAGCAAAAAAGATAAAGCTTTTGGGACAATGGTAGGGATGAGGAGGCAGGGGAGAAGTGGCAACAGAAAGGAGGTTTCACATTTTGGATCCTGCTTAAACTTTATGAGCTTGGCTGGCTGGCTGGAGCTGTACTTGTGCTCCTGCTCCTGGAGCTGTACTTGTGCTTCAGACAGGCTAAGAGAAGAGAGAAGTAAAAAATGTTTGTGTAGGGGGAACAACTTGAAGCTGTGTGGGGAAGGCACCTCTCTGGGGAAAGAGGTGGAGGAGTATCCAGGATCAATTCCTGGAAAGAGTTCTTCCTCTCCAGGGAGATGTTTCTCCCTTTGCATCCAGTCATCTTGGGAGCAGCAACTGAGAAGCGACCAGGAGACCTCTTGCCCATACTGACCTTTGCCACAATGCTGGCAGGGGCAAGAGGTTTCTTGGTTGCTGCTCAGCCAGCTGCTCAGTTGCTACTCCCAAGGTGACCAAGCAGCCATAGTGACTGAGCAGCCAGCAACTGAGAAGCTTCTTGCCTGCACCAGCATGTGTCGCATTGCTAGCAGAGGTAAGAGGCTTATCTGACTGTGCAGCCGCTGCTCCCTTTGCATTCGGTCATCGGCAGCAACTGAGCAGCCTTCCTTTCGCTGCAAGGCTGGATGAGAGGGAGGAGCAGGCCTGGGCACTACCATGGCTTTATTTGCATATGATGTACTGAGGTGGAGGAGGAGGAAAGCAGAGTTGATGGCAAGCAGGGCACAGCTGAGGTAGACATCACTAGCCAACTGCTGCACAAACAGCAGACCTGATATGGAGAAATAAGCATTGGGGGCTGCTAGGGTTGTGATCCAAGAGGGAAGGGGGCAGCAGTCTGAACATGTTTGGGGACCATTGGACTACCGTATATTCTGACAAAAAGCAGACAACTGGGTCAACACAGCACAGAACAGCAAGCCCCTCTGAGAGGCTTTGATGCTCTTCCCTATGTAATCTTTTGCCAGTCAGATTCCAACATACTAAGTTGGGAAAGATCTTTGTTTTGGAAAAAACAATAAGAAAAGCAGTTTTAAAAACATCTAGCCAGTATCTGTTCAAAAATCAGAACTTCAGGAGAGCCTTTGGCAAAGGATGTTTTCCTGTTGAAACCTGTAAGCTAGTCCTGAAGACACAGGGAAAAATTAAGGCTATTGCCCGCCTCTGTGTGACACTCCACTTTCGAAGAAAGAAGGGTGGGAGGAAAAATATGGAAAATCTGGTTAATTTTAATGTTATGTTTTAGCGAATTTTTCTTTTATTGTTTGGGTCCCACACTGAGAAAGTGACGCCATACAAAAGCAATAAATAAATGAACAAATAAATAATAATCTGTTAAGCAGCAAATGGGCAGAGATGAAGTGGATCCTGCTTTCCTGTCTGAAATGCTCAGTTTTTTTCTGCCCATCTCTTGAGGAGTCATAGTCAGCTCCATTATGCCTCCTAATCCATGTGCCCTGCCTTCCCCTTTTGTTTTCTCCCTTCACTGGGAAAATATTCTCAATTTTCCATAAATATGTTATTACTAGAATTATGGAGAAAGACATAGGGACAATTTGGATATTCCAACCACTATCTGCACTGATTAAAACTGCAGTCCCTTCTCCCTGTGTCTACCAGAGCAGAAGTTCCAAGGGTCCTTTTTATGTTGTCAAAACAATAAAATAAGTTTAGGATCAATAAGAAATAATAGCACATTTCTTTCAAACATGTCCATTGCCACCTTTCACCCCCCCGCCCAGGAGATTTCTGAACATCCTACGACTCATCATATTAAAGGTCTCCCATACCTCCACACACACTCAGAGGGGATGTGTGTTTTGCTTTTAATTGCAGTTATCCAATTTAATTCAGAAAGATTTAAAACTGATATATTTAAAACTGGTAAAGAGAACTATACTTACGACACTGTTTCAGGTATGTCCTCTGCTTTCTTGTATCGGCCTGTCCATAGCAAGATTTTCTTTTCCCGGTCAGAGGGCTTGTGTCCTGGGACTTTGAAGGAGGCGCCTACAGAGAGGAAGGAAAAGAAAATGCAGCACCATTTCCAGCCGAAATACTTCATTCAGATAGCAGCATCAAAATAGTGATCAATTTGCAACAGCCAATTAATCCAAATGTAGTGCTGCATTTGGTTTGTATATGGACAAATGATCAGAGAGTCCAAGCAGGACTAGGAATTTGCTACACCAGCAGCAAACTGCATAAGTTTCAGACAGCAGACTGGAAGATTTCCTAGTTAAAAATTATCTGACTCAGGCTCATATGCTATGAGGATAACCTGCAAAATGATATATTAAAATATAAAGCTAATGTAGACAAGACAAGCAAATACAATGAATTAATTTTTATTTATTGATAAAATTCAACACGATAACAATGAAAAATAAAGTGAATAAATTTAGCATAACAGAGGGCATCCCAGAAGCACACACCAAAAGCCATTGAGCAGCGTCGATCTGAAGAGATGCCCAGCTGTGCTGTTTTGAGAAGCAGTTTCAGCTTTTTCTAGCAGAGGTCCTTTGGATCCAAGACAGGTGATGCAAGTTCCCACATAAACGCTGGAGTGCTTTTACTCTTGTGATTCCCTTTTGCATCTACATGTGGATGTCAACCCCCATACACTCAATGAAGTATATGAATAAAAATATTTTGTTTTTTAGTGGGCACATTTTCATCCATATATTCATGTACATTTAAAATCCCCACATTTTACAATAGCTTCCCTCCCACCCATCCCCACCCCAGGCAGAGGCTCCGAGCGCCCTCCATGCCTTTCTTTCCCTCCAGGACAGAAAAAGTTTGAAAAGAGGAGGGGGCCTTCAAGTCTCCCACACACACACACACCCCATATTGAGCAACTCTCACACACACCACTGAGGTAACTGGTTAAGAGTCTGAGTTTGTCCTTTGTCTTAGGGGAGACATAGCGGCCAAGGTATTACAGCCAGCATGGCACAGTCTGCTGGACTGCGACTCTGGATACCAGGGTCTGAATCCTGGTTGGGCCATGAAACCCACTGGGTGACCTTGGGCAAGTCACACCCTCTCGGCCTCAGAGGAAAGCAAAGATTTAAGTCAACATAAGGCGGAAATTACTTGAAGGCACACAATAACAACGTGGCCAAGAATGTCCCAAGGTATTAGGAGAAGGCGACCCACAGCACGCTGTCAAACTAGTTGGTTGGGTTTTCAAAGTTCCCATCACTGCATTGATACTTTTTTTAAACAGAAGTTGAAAGGGAAAGAAGTTGAAGAGAAGCTGAAGGAGTTTGTTGCTTGTTTGTTTGTATTTCATGTGGTTTCTTTTCCTATGAATGAAATGCTAAATGGGATTATCTTTTTCCTAACATTACAATTATGTTCACTGGTGTATTTATGTATTTTTAACACAAGAGGAAACATTTTGTGTTGAGAAAACATGGCATGCCACCTTAAGGGGAATTTATAGCATCTGTGGCAAATGGCACAATACCTGTAGTAATAGATGCATTTTCTGTTTTGCTCCTGTGCTTGTGGCTGCACTGATTTTCACAAAGGGAGAGCCTCAGCAAAGGCTGCTTCTCCCATTTATAGCGCTACTCTCACGGACGAAGCTGTTCCTGTCATAATTATTTATGCTATGCCATTCTTATTGGACCTGGCCTGGATCTGTTAAAAGTGTGGTTTCTTCTACTGAAGTGAATCTGCAAAAACAGGACAACAATTTAGGCTTGCACAATTTGCATGCTTTTCACAATTAAGAATATCTATTCTGGCACAATGAAATTGTGCCAAATTTATGTGAAACACTGCAAGAATTATTCAAGATTTGTGGAGATGACGGAAGAAGGGGAAAAGAAGAAGTGCAGGCACAGAGAAAAGAGATTTAATAGCTGGACATCCTATATTGGACCACATCATCCAGCCAAGAGGGTTTTTTTTTTCTCTTCTAACTTTTATGAGCCTAGAAGAAATTTCTACCAGCTTGATCCTGCATCCAATGACATCTTTAGTGCTCAATGACATGGTCACAAGCTTCCCAGGACACTTGTCCTCTGGTGCGAACTCCAGAGTGAGAATGCAGCAGGTATGGTTGTACATCTGCAAATTGGGAGGTGAAAATTCGTGGTGATGGAGTACATTTGGAGGCGAACATGGGCGCATGCCTGATCTGGATTGGGCTCTAAATATATTCTTGTTGGCAAAAAAAGAAGGGGGTTCAGCTAGATTTTACATATTTAATGATAATATATAATTGTACTCCAAGAGCCAGGCTATTGTGTTTGAACACAACAGACTCAGTCCCTCAGTCTACTATATATATGGTAGCCAGTCCTGCTGACAGCACATTTGGCATAAGGAGCAACCAAAGAGTAAATAAGTAATTCCATGCTTTCTCAAATTCAGAAAAGTATTCTGAGCACTCTCCTCCAGGATTTTCTTCCTATCAGCTTTCTTCACTGTCCAGCTTTCAGAACCACATGGTACTATACTACGGTATATATTAGAAAACTTTTTTTTACTATGGCATGGACAATCCTAATTTTAGTATTTAGTGATATATCTTTATACTCCAGGGTCTTGTTTGGTTCCTTCACAGCTGCTCCAACTAAGTCCAAGTCTTCCTTTTGATTTCTTGGCTGCAGTTTTCTTAATGTTCAACTATATACCTGCCTTTACACATTCTTCCTTAACTTTCTTCAGTAATCATTGCAAACTGTAAGCAATTGTGCATTATTATTATTATTATTTTTTGAACTCACTGTCTTGCTGCAAGGAACAAACATCTAGGGAACTTCTTGCAAGTCCTGATTTTTTATTTAAATGTTTGCCACTTAGTGTGTTGACGGGTTCTGGAGAAATCATGGAACTGGAATCATGGGCCATGGAGTCCAACACCATTCAGTGCAGGTTCTCCAGTTAAGCATCCCCATCAGGGAGCTGTCCAGATTCCTTTAAGTGAAGGAGACCCCACCACCACTCCAGGCAATTGGTTCCATTGCCAAGCTACTCTTACCACCAACAAGTTTCTTCTAATAGCCAACCAAAACCTTCCCTTCTGTGACTTGCACCTGGTCCTCCCCTCTGAGGCAGCGAAGAACAAACCTGCCCTCTCTTTTCTGTGGCAGCCCTTGAGGTATTTAAAGAGCGGGATCGTGCCCCCCTCAGTTGAACCCGATCAGCTCATTCAGCCTCTCTCAAGTGTTTTGTTCTCCATACCTCTTCATATCATCTTTGTTGCCCTTCTCTGTGACATTCTGACCTGTCCTCCTAAAGACACTGCCTTTATTAAAGGTGGGTTTTCTTTTTTCCTTGAAATTAATCGGTCAATCATAAGCTGAAATGGTGAACTCAGTTGCAGAAGTTGCAGAACTCCCCCATTAGTGCTTTAGACAGCACCGATCCTTGGTTAGTCCTAGAACGGTAGTTTTGAAAGGGCTAAAATGTAACAAAGGATATTTCACAACAGAGAAAGCAAACCAGTCGTCCCCTTTTGCCTAATTTTCATTCATCACCACCATTGGAGAATGCTGAAGTAGACAAAGGGCTGTTCCAGATTGCTCTGAAGAAATAGCAGTTCGCACAATAAACCTCCTTGGCTGTTGTTGATTTTGCATCCACACATCCCATTCTTTTTGCTAGTTTTTTATAGCTTCTTCCCAAATCTGCACTTCAGATCATAGCTTGCTGAGATGGACCTACATTCTGAAGGGTATTTTTCAGTCTCTTATTATTTTTTTTTAATTTAGAGTTAGAAATTTAGAGTCATAAAGTACCATTTTGCCAGCGCACAATAATATACCTGTAACTAACTTTAAAAAAACACCTTTAAGATGTTCCAATATAACTCAGAATTACAAATGAAACTCATTTCTGAGCTGGAATAAAATTTTGCAGCTGGTGCGGGCAGGGAATTCCCAGAATATAGTCTGGGGCAATACAGATATGATCTGTTTGGATATTTAATTTAAAAAAAAATAACAAATACCACAATTTCCCAACACTCTTTCTTCTTCATCTGTGGGATCCCTGCTCCCAAGAACATACGGGGCTGGCAGTTTTATGCGTTTTTTTTTTTTTTAAATCGGATTTTTAAAGGGTGCCAGCATGGTTTGAATGTTGGACTATGACTGTGGAGTTTGAATTCCCAGTTCATCCATGTGAACCCAATGGGTGACCTTGGGCAAGAAGCCACACTCTCTCAGCCTCAGAGGATTCAAACAGCGACACACACAAAAAGCCTCTGAACAAGTCTTGAAAGAAACTACAGGGGTATGTTGTGTGCCTTGGGAAGGACTTGGAAGCACACAACATACCCCTGTATTCACCCATTCCTTTGCCTTTGAATATGCATAAGACCCTTGTCCCTCCATATTCGCTAGGGTTAGGGGCACACGACCCCTGTGAATATGGGAAAACCGCAAATAACAAAAACACCATGTTTTTATCTGAGAGGACACCTCTCTAAGGATCTCTAGGGCCTCAGTGTGGAGTATCCTAGTGCCTAGTGGAGTGTCCTCTAGTCCTCCAGGGCAACTCTATGGTCAATATCTGCCAGACGTTGACCATAGAGCTGTGCTGGAGGAGCCACAAATGCCTAGAGGAGTGCCCTCTCTAGGAATCTCTATGTCCTCCAGGGCAACTCTATGGCCAATGTCATACAGACACTGACCATAGAGTTGCGCTGGAGGAGCCACAAAGGCCTAGTAGGGTGTCCTTTCTAGGAATTTCTAGGTCTTCAGTACAACTCTGTGGTCAACACCTGTCAGACACTGGCCATAGAGTTGCATTGGGTGACCTACAAATGCCTATTGGGGTGTCCTCTCCAAGAACCTCCAGGTCCTTTGGTGCAACCTTTGGTTAGAGCTGAGCATAGAGTTGCACTGGAGGAGCCACAAAGGCCTAGCTGAGTGTCCTCTCTAGGAATTTCCTGGTCCTTCAGTGCAACACTGTGGTCAGCACCTGCCTCGGACTGACCACAGAGTTGCATTGGGCGATACACAAATACCTAGTGGAGCGTCCTCTCTAGGAACCTCTGGGTCCTCCAAGGGAACTCTATGGCCACCGTCCCACAGACACTGACCATAGAGTTGCATTGGGTGACCTACAGAGGCCTAGCGGAGTGTCCTCTCTAGGAACCTCTCGGTCCTTCGGGGCGACCTTTGGTTAGAAGAGCCGACCATAGAGTTGCGCCGGAGGACCTAGAGATTCCTAGAGAGGACATACCGATGACGTCGGTGGCTAAAACAACCCTCCAAGGCTGAGAGGGGGGGGGGGAGCCACAGCGCCTGACGATGACGTCAAGCCGTACCGAACAAGGAGGAGGAGGGCCCTCTCTAAACCGATTGAGTAGGCCCGGGCCCGAAGTCCTGTTTCCCGGGAGGCGAAGGAAGGGGGCCTTACCTTGCTGGGCCTCAGTCTTGGGCGGCTCCGCTGCTGCCTGGGTGGGCTTGGTGCAGAGGAGGCTCCTGGCGGCGGGGCAGCCGGAGGGGATCCGGAGGACGAGTCTCCCTAGAAGGGGGAAGAACGGAGGAGAAGGTCAAGGGAGGGAGGGAGGGCAGCAGGGGGCTCCTGGTCTCTCTCTCCGGTCACACTCTCTCAGCCTCCCCCTTCGGAGACCCCTTGGACCCTCACTCACTCAAAGGGAGAGTCAACATCACGGTGGCCCCGCTGCGGAGGAAGAGAAGAAGCGAACTCCTCCGCTTCCCCTCGGTCTCTGAATGAGCGGCTGGAGGAAGTGTCAGCGAATCAGGTTCAAGGGGGAGGGGCAAGTGTAGGCCACACCCCCTCGTATGCCCCGCCCACCGAGGCAGGCAAAAGCGGCTGGAGGGAGAGTAAGTCAGATCAAGGGGAGGGGCATGGCTAGGCCACGCCCCTTGCAACGCCCGACCCTCTGAGGCAATCAAAGGGGCGTGGCTTCCGTATAAACGGATGAAGGGAGTCAGTTCAATGGGAGGGGCATGGGTAGACCACGCCCCCTTGCAACGCCCCGCCCTCTGAGGCAACCAAAGAAGGCGTTACTTCCGTAGAAGTGCATAGTCAGATTAAGGGGAGGGGCATGTGTAGACCACGCCCCTCATACGCCCCGCCCACAGATGTGAGTAAAGGGGCGTGGCTTCCATAGAAGCTGCTTGAGGGGAGTAAGTCAGACCAAGGGGAGGGGCATGTGTAGACCACGCCCCTGAAACACCCCCGCCCACTGAGGCAGTCAAAGGGGGCCTGGCTTCCGTAGAAGCGGATGAAGGCAGTGAGTCAGATTAAGAGGAGGGGCATGGGTAGACCACGCCCCTTGCAACGCCCCGCCCACCGAGAGGGGAGGCAAAGGGGGCGGGACTTTTGTACGTATAAAAAAACAACGGGCCTCCTCTGGACCTCCTGACCTTCACGGCTCTCAGGCTCAACCCCCTGCAGAGAGATTGACAGGCATCCAAGTCCCCGCCCCCTCGGTTCAAGGGGAGGGGCATATGTTGACTCCGCCCCCTCTCGGACCGAGGAAGAGAGACCGTTGACGTAAAGGCGGCCATTTTGATTTTCCTTTGAGCCTGGTTCAAAAGGGGAGGGGCATAGAGTGACCACGCCCCTCTCACGCTCCGCCCACCGAGGTGGTCAAAGGGGGCGGGGCGTCGGTGGGCCCTCCTTCTCGGCTCTCAGGCCCCGCCCCCTCGCGGCCCAAAGGAGGAGGCGCGCGGTCGTGGTGGTGGCAGTTGCGCATGCGCAGAAGAAGAGAGACCGTTGAGGCCGTTGAGACCGTTGGTGTCAGGGCCGCCATTTTGATTTCCCTTCTAGGCAGTATGTAATATGCAGTTTTGTAAGGCATTTAGCCTTCTCTGTCACAGAGCTCTGGCGCCGCAAGAAACTGCAGTTCCCAGAATTCCCTAGCACTGAACCAGGGCATTTACAGCGGTCTCAATCTGGATTATTTCTGTAGTGTGGATGCAGTATGTGGGCTTGCCAGGAATCTAATGCCAATTAGGTCATATGTTTTGCCCTAAAGTTGTTCAATTTTGATAGGTAGATAACTTGGATTAATCTTACCTTCTCTTCTATATTGCAACTTATGTTAACATTTTAATTATATAACTGCAGTTCCCAGGATTCCCTAGCCAGGGCTGTTAAAGTGTTCTCAAACTGGATTATTTCTGCAGTGTGTTTTGGACCTAAGTCTACCTAAACTTTTGTCTGAGTTCTCTCACTGAAGAATAAGGGTCATATCAATATGTTCATGCAATAAAACTTTTATTATTGCCTTACCTTTTCATGAGAATGTAACAGGACATAACTCTATCCTGTTTTGTCATCCTAAGGTCCCGTTTTTGTCTCGAGGGAATGGGTTCAGCCTGAGGATGAGGCACCACAAAATGTAGGACATTCAAGAAAAATGGATGACACGACCAAAGAAAAACATTTAGCATAACTTACAGATTCATGCGTCTTATGCTCCAGATGGAGGACCCTTTGGAATTTAACAGCAGGTTGAAATGTAGGACATATCTGCGGAAAGTAGGATGCCGGGCCACCCTGACCAGAATGCAACACTCCCCCATGATTTTTGAAAATTTATTAATTCAAAAAGAAACACATGCAAACACCAACACATACAACAGAATACAAAACAATATGTTACAAAGCAATGCAACCTATTACAGCATAGTACTTATCTTTCCACACATCTTTATCTCTACATATCTTGTTCTTTTTCCTGATTATATCTATCATGTCTCCAGCTCCCGGCAACCCTGTGGAAGAGACATCTCCAAGAAGAATCCCTATCTTCCACTGCAGTCTTGCCCAGATCCTGCAAGCCCTTGCCCATAATCCCCCTGATTGAGCCTATCCATCTGGTTTGTGGTCTTCCTCTCTTTCTTCTACCCTCTACTTTTCCTAGCATTGTTGTTTTTTCTAGTGATCCGTGCCTTCTCATGACGTGGCCAAAGTACGATAGTCTCAACTTGATCATCTTTCTTCCAAAGAGAGCCCTAGTCTTCCCTATTCAAGATCCCATTTGTTTGTCTTCTTGGCTGTCCACGACATCCTAAGTACTTTTCTCCAGCACCACGTTTCAGATTAGTTTATTTTCTTTCTGTCTGCTTCCTTCACTGTCCAGCTTTCACATCCTTACATGGTAATAGGGAATTCAGTGCCCTTCTGACTTTGGTGCTCAATTCTATGTCTTTGCTCTTCAGTAGCTTTTCCGGTTCTTTCATAGCAGCCCTTCCTATTCCTAGTCTTCTTATTTCTTGACTCCAGTCTCCATTCTGGTCAATGTTTGATCCTAGTTATGGGAATTCTTTAACTATTTCAGTTTCCTTGTTGTCTAGATTGAATTTGTGTATTTCTTCTGTAGGCATTATTTTTGGTTTCTCTTTACACTTTCATCTTTGACCTTCCTTATTAACTATTCCAATTCCTAAATGCCTTCTGCTAATACAGGGAGCCCGCACTGTATGTGGGCACACTGTAGATGGCTTCAAGCTTACGCTGAAGCTGCGCATCAATACAACATATGGCGTGCTTGCCCATAGTGCGGGCACCATGCGGCGCCACAAGCACGTGCCCTATTGTTTTTATGGGGTGCAAGCATATGTGGAATTCCCCTTACGCGGGGGGATCCGGAATCCATCCCCCGTGTAAGAGAAGGGCCCACTGTATTATGGTGTCGTCCGTATATCTTAGATTGTTAATGTTGCTTCCTCCTACCTTCACTCCTCTTTTAATGATTCTATTTTTTGCTTTTCATATGATGTTTTCAGCAGATATTAAACAAGTAGGGTGATAGGATGCAGCTTTGCCTGACCCCTTTACCTATTGCGAACCACTCTGTTTCCCCAAATTATGTTCTGACAGTGGCCTCTTGTCCTTGGTATAGATTCTTCATTAGGACTGTCGGATGCAGTGGCCCTCCCATGATGTGGTCCCTAGCGCTCCTTCCTTTTCTGTACCCCGCAGAAATTTCTCTCTCCCTGTCTGGTTCGAGTCTGTACTCCAGAATTTTGAGCATTGTTTTGCTTGCATGTGAGATTAGTACTATTGTCTTATACTTGCTGCAGTCTTTTGTATCTCCTTTATTGTGGATTGGTATGTATATCGAGTGTTTCCAGTCTGTTGCACCCCCCTTTGTTTTCCATATTTATTGGCATATCTCAGTTAGCATTCAGGTTGCATCTATAGGCATTGTAGCACTTCGATTGTCTGTTCCTGGTGATTTATTTTTTCCCATTTCTTTTATTCCAGATTCCACTTCACTTCTTAGAATTCAGTGTTCATCTTCATATGACTTCTCATTCCAAATATCATTAATTCCCTCATCTCTTTTCTATAACTCTTCTATGTATTACTGCCAGCGTCTTTTGCTTTCTTCTTCTTCTTCCTGTATTACGAGGGAGTATCCAAAGGTTTTAATTATCACCTTTAAAATTATTTGACAGAAAGTTTGTTTTGATTTGTAGTTGTTAACTTATCTCTATGTAGTCACCATCCAGATTTTCACCAGTGTTTCTTCCATCCTCCAAATACCATTATTGAAGAAGTCTGCAGATTGCGCCTGACAAGGATTTTACACTTTAGTCACTTCTGGCAGAGCCAGTCACAAAAATAAAGACGCAATGAGTTGATTTTCTCAGCAACGTGCACTTAGGGACCACTGATGGCACTGACAAAATTTCATTAATATGCCATAATAACTTCCAGGTGATAATTATTACTTTACGATAGCCCCTCGTAAGGCGCAATCTGCAGACTTCTACAATATCAGGTATTTGGAGGATCAAGATATGCTGGGCAAAATATATAAATCTAGATAGTGACTACATAGAGATAAGTTAACAACTACAAATCAAACTTTCTGTCGATTTTTTAAAAAGGTGATCATTAAAACTTTACAATACCCCCTCATATTTTCTTTTTTTATCCATAGAGCATCCCTCTATCCCTTACATAGCCCTCTCCTTTTCTTTCATTCATCACTTTCTCCTTCCCTAACTCCTTATCCTACTTGGTCCATCTATCTACTACCCCATTTTCCACCACCTCCTCGCATACCCTTATCACACCTTCTCATACCTTCTTTACAGTTTCTCATACCTTCTTTCACTTACACGAACCTTCTATATTTAACTCATTTATTCGTGCGCAAACCCCCTATGATTAATCTTGGTTGAGGAATCAAGTGAGTCCCAACAGGCATGGTCTTATTTAGGGGCACCTCCTGGCTCTCCTTTTTTGCCTATAACAGAGGATGGCCCACACTTCAGTTCTGTAGTGAGCACAAAGGGGCCAGCCATCTTTCTTATCCAGGACATGTCTTCCCTTTCAAACTTCTGCCCAGGAGGAATTCCAATAGGTCCTCCATTTTGAGCATGACAAGAACCATCCATTTATATTTATATTAGACTTTTTAGCTCTTATTTTGTCATATCCTCCATGTTTCTTGAATGTTATACCTTTTGCACTGCCTTGTCCTTTTGAGAATCCTAGAATCCAAGGGCTATCCAGTCCAACCCCCTCCTGCCATGCAGAGCATCGCTGACAGATGGCCATCCAGTCTCTCTTCAAAACCCTCCAGAGAAGGAGAGTCCAGCACTCTCTGAGGGAGTGTGTTCCACTGTCAAACAGTTCTTCATGTCAGGAAGTTCTTCCTAATGTTTAGGTGGAACCACTTTTCCTGTAGTTTGCTGTTCATTGCTCCTGGTCCTATTCTTTGGAGCAGCAGAAAAAACTTGCTCCATCCTCCATTTGACACCCTTTCAAATATTTAAAATAGAGTTACCATATCACTTCTTAACCTTCTCTTCTCCAGGCTGATGATACCTAGCTCCCTCATAGGACTTGGTTTCCAGATCCTTCACCATTTTGGTTGTCCTGGTCTGAACACACTCCAGCTTCTCAACATCCGTTTTGAATCATGCTGCCCAGAAGTGGACACAGTATTATTCCAGGTGAGGTCTGACCAAGACAGAATAGAGTGGCACTGTTACTTCCCTTGATCAACACTGTACTTCTATGATTCTATTGATGCAGCCTAGAATTGCATTGGCCTTTTAAGCTGTCCCACCACACTGTTGGCTCATGTTCAGCTTGTGGCCTGCTAGGACTCCTGGATCCCTTTCACATGTACTCTTGTTAAGCCAGGTGTTCCCCATCCTATATCTATGTGTTTCAATTTTTATTTTTTTTTGCCTGAGTGCAGTCCCTTACTAACATTTTATTAGTTTTCTTTTGCCCAGCTTTCTAATCTATTCAGGTCATTTTGAATTTTGATCCAGTCCTCTAGGGTATTACCGGTAGCTACGCCTCCTAATTTGGTGTCATCTGCAAATTTGATAAGCGTGCCCTCTATTCTTTCATCCAAGTCATTAATAAAGATGTTGAATAGCACTGGGCCGAGGACACTGGGGTCCCGACTGGTTACTTCTCTCCAGGATAAAGAGAAGCCTTGCTGGGCACCCTTTGGTTTGACTGATCAACCAATTACAAATCCATTTAACAGTTGCTTTGTCTAACCCACATTTTACTAGCTTCTTTGCAAGAATGTCATGGGGATGTTGTCAGAGGCCTTAATGAAATCAAGCTATGCAATATCCACAGTGTTCCCATTATCTACAAGCTAGTAATTTTATCAAAAAAGAGATTGGATTAGTTTGGCATGACTTGTTTTTCAGAAACCCATGTTGACTTTTTATGATTATAGCATTCTCTTCTAAACGTTCACAGACTCTCCGTTTAATGATCTGCTCTAGAATCTTTCTTGTCACACCACATTTACAAGAACTAGCTTTACTATTCAAGTCCAATGTTCTTTTTGGTTTATTAAACCTAGTTGTGAAGGAGTCCTGTACCATGGTCCTATTAATTTCATCTATTGCTCTTTTCTCCTAGTGTGCTTGTTTTTCTTAACTTCTTATCCACAATTGTGGTGGAATTGTCCTTTTGTTCAAAAATTTGCATGTTAAGGGATAAATGAGAGTAACAAAATAATAGGCAAGGATGTTCATTTTAACAAAGAGAATTGTGTAACATTAAATTTGAAGAATAAGGGAATGAATAATAATGAAGAAAAAGCAATTATTCATTAAGGGCACACAAGGTGTAATAGTATCAGGGAGGAAAGAAAGTAAAAATTGGAATATGAAGAAAATAGATAAGTATTTGGCAGATAACTTGCTGTTCGATATTTGCAGGAGAAGGCGAGGCGCCGCATGAAATAACACCCCTAGACCCAGTTGGCAGAAAATCAACTAGTGGGAATGAAAACCGTGCTACAAAAAGAAGCTATTTCATTTGGGTAAGGAAAAAAAAAAAACACTTTCATATGGGAACAAGAGACCTTTTGGACTCGAATCCCAAAGCGCGGCAAGGAATCGATTTAGATCGATTTAAACTACAAGTAGGAATGACCTTTTAATCTGGCTCCTTGCAAATGTTTGTCTGATATGGGAGAGCCTAAAAGAAGCATTGCTTCCATCAGTATAGCCTCTTACTTCACTGGAATATGGATTCCAATGGAAAAGTAGTGCTGAGGTGGGTAAAACTAAGTGAGTGGAACGTGGACTTTGTGCCTCTTCTGTAGCTGCTCAGCCTCTTGATGCCACTCTCTTCACTCACTCTGTCCTTTAGGCTGTCTTCAAGATTGTGACCTACAGAGTCCCCAGCCAAGGATTTCTCACTTGTCCAAATCCTCCACTTTGAGCTTATCTGGATATGGAAGAGGAAAGAAACAAGAGAACATTTAATCCTACCAGCCTACCACATGTAAACCAAGACAAGGTCTGATCGTTAGAGTTCCTCTGTTTCAGGATGAAGAGCAGGAGGAGGGTCACCAAACCTGCCTTTTACAAATTGGGGGGGGGGGGGGAGATTTCCAACGGTAGGAGTAGGGGTGAAAATGAAGGAACTCAGCTGGGGTTCCCAAAGGCAGCCCTTTGCTGCAGTTTGGGAAACTGGCTCCAAAAGGACCAAGGGGCAATGCCTCCTTCCCCTTGCTCTGGAGAGACATTGTGGGTGCTCTGAGATTCATAGAACCGTTACTTTCTGGGGCCTGGAGAAGGATCTTCAAGCTTCTGGGGATCTTTTGATTCCAGAGTCTGTGCAGGATATATAACACTCTTATCTGTACCTGTGTTTCCTTGAAAAGAAGGAAGGAAAGGGAACCCATCAGAGCTGCCAATCTAGACTCAGCAGTTTCTGATCTGAGGAGGCTAGAACATTCAACTCTCCATGACATGACCCTTTTTCATTCCCTGCCACCCCTTGCATCCTCCTGGCTCCCACTAGGGATTGATCCTGTGTCTCCTGCCAACACACTAATCCCCAATGAAGGGCTCCATTTTTTTTTACCTTATGAGTTCAATGTTTTTATCCGTGCACATTTTTAAAAAAATAGAAAAGAATGACTACAAAAAGGCCAGGAATGAAAAACCCCACAATAGCGAGGATGTCTTTGGTTCTAGAAGATGCTGCTTGAGTTCTTTGTTTGTCTTGTAATTCTTCTGAAATTTTGTTTGTTCATGCTATGTTCAAATTGATCAGATAATCAATCTTGTTTTCTACACCATTCATTGGTACATCCAATCAAAATGGACACAGATAATCACTGGGCTTTTCTTTGGCAAAGAGTGGCATTGCATGACATCTCACTTGATCTTAGCCAAAAAGAACTAAAAGAAGCTGAGAGAGGAATGGGAACCTGGGAAGGAGGGAGATGGCAGATGTTGTCATCATCCCTGCTCCCCCAAAGTCCTTCCAGCCCTTCCTTCACTTCCCCACTGCCCTTGACAAGGAAGCAGGTGCTGCTCTACCCACCATTTTAGGCCTAGCTTACTAGCTCACTTATGGTTTTGTTGAATAGAGAGAGATACAACTTCTGCACTATGCCGTATAGGAGTAAAATGGCAGGGAAACTGGTGAGGAGCCAGTGATGGCTGGCAGCCAGCCAGGCAGTCTGGATGAGGGGTTGTCTCTCCTTTCCCTTCAGCATCTTTCCAAAGACCTGAAATCAAGGAGTGCTTCAATCACTGGGGGAGCCTGGCACAAATTCCAGAGGCCTTGACTCCTACCTCAGGTTTTGAAGGACTTTCTGGGGTGAAAACATAAAATGGTGTCCTTACCCCCCCTCCCCCTTCCCCTTGTCTGGTGCAGAAAGAGTGGGGGGGGCACACTCTTTCCTCTGGAGAGACATTGTGGGTGCTTTGGGATTCATAAAACCATTACCTTCTGGGGCCTGGAAATGCATCTTCAAGCTTCTGGGGATCTTTTGATCCCAGAGTCTGTCAAGGGTTTGGAGTGCTCTTATCCACACCTGTGTTTCCTCGAAAAGAAGGAAGGAAAGGAAACCCACCAGACCTGCTAATCTAGACCCAAGCTGTAGACCCCCTTGAAGCACCTTCAGCAGTTTCTGAGCTGAGGAGGCTAGAAGATTAACTCTGCATGACATGGTCCTTTCCCATTCCCTGCCACCCCTTGCATCCTCCTGGCTCCCACTAGGGATTGATCCTGTGTCTCCTGCCGACACGCTAATCCCCAATGAAGGGCTCCCATTTTTTTTTGACATTATAAGTTTAATGTTTTTATCAGTGCACTTTTTTAAAAAAAGAAAAAAAAAACGACTGCAAAAAGGCCAGGAATGAAAAACACCACAATAGCGAGGATGACTTTGGTTCTAGAAGATGCTGCTTGAGTTCTTTGTAGATGTTGCTCTACCCACCATTTTAAGCCTAGCTTACTAGCTCACTTACAGTTTTGTCGAACAGAAGCAGATAGGACTTCTGGACGATGCCGTACAGGAGTAGGATGGCAGGGAAACTGGTGAGGAGCATGTGATGGCTGGCAGCCAGCCAGCCAGACGGCCTTGACTAGAACTTCTCTCTCCTTTCCCCTCAGCATCTTTCCAAAGACATGAAACCAAGGAGTGCTTCAATCACTGGGGGAGCCTGGCACATACCCCGTAGGCCTCAACTGCTACTTCAGGTTTTGAGGGACTTTGTGGGGTGTGAGAACATGAAATGTTGTCTTTACCCCACTCCTCCTTCCCCAGCGCTCCTTGCCTGGTGCAGAAAGAGTGGGGGGGGGCACTCTTTGTCCTCCCAGCTCTAGACCTATCTCCCGCATACGTGTAGGCATGAGACACTCAAGACTTCCAATTCCCTGCTCTGCTTTTCCTTCACCTGGTCTTTATCAAATTCTTTTTTCACATTGTCACCAATTTGTTTCTCCACACCTGGTTGGAGTAGGGGACAGTCTTCCAAGCAGGAAGAAAATGCCACCCATTTGGCTGCAGGTTCCATAGGAATCTAAACTCCTGTTTGTTCCTAAAAGCAAAATGGAAAGCAGGATATCCCTACCTCCCCAACCCTGCAGGTGCCAATGTAATCAGCCATCTCTGACGTGACTTCCTCCTGGCACCAGAGGTCCTCCAGCCTTTAGTTTCCTTTAGTTCTGAGAGGAAGAAAGAAAAAGTAGGTTACTTTTTGAAACCTCCTGGTTTCCTGCTTCTTTCCCACCGAACAGCCTGGGCTCCTCCTTCTTTCTCCTCCAATTGTGAGTCCTCCTTTTTGGTTCACTTACTCCTCTGGTGCTGAAGGAAATCATGGAGGCAAGCAAGGGCCTCCCTAGCTGTCAGGCTTGTGATGGCTTGATATCATATGCTGTGTATACTCCACCACTAAATGCCCCAGTGCAGGGACTTGTTCTTCCAAGCTCTGGAAGTAAAGAAAGCAAGTTAGCTCTTTGCTCTTTAGCTCTACGTCCAGTTCTCCATTTCCTTGGATGCCTCTCTGTCCTCCAAGTCCCAGGGGAGGATGAGCCCTTAGCAGGAGATCATAGGAAGTCTCCAAGCTGGGCTGAAAAGTTGAGGGACAAACCCTGTCGCTGAGGAGATGGCTGGCATGGCGGAGTAAGGCCGCACTGCAGAACGGCCCTGCCTCGTTCCTAGTAGCTGGGGGATCCCAGCCAGAAATTGAGATGAAGAAGTGCTTCAATCACTGGGGGAGCCTGGAATGAACTCCAGAGGCCTTGATTGCTACCTCAGATTTTGAGAGACTTGGTGGGGTGTGAGAACATGAAATGGTGTCCTTACCCCTTTCCTTTTCCCCCAGTCTGTTGGAGAAAGAGTGGGGGGTGACACTCTTTGTCCTCCCAGTTCTACACCTATCTCCTGCATATCTGTAGGCATGAGACACTCAAGACTTCCAATTCCCTGCTCTGCTTTTCCTTCACTTGGTCTTTATCACCAATTTGTTTCTACACTCGTGGTTGAAGTAGGGGACATTCTCCCGAGCAGGAAGAAACTGCCACCCATTTGGCTGCAGGTTCCATAGGAATCTAAACTCCTGGTTTGTTCCTAAAAGCAAAATGGAAAGCAGGATATCCCTACCTCCCCAACCCTGCAGGTGTCGATGTAATCAGCCATCTCTGCCGTCACTTCCTTCTGGCACCAGAGGTCCTCCAGCCTAATTTGCTTGAGTCCTGAGAGGAAGAAAGAAAGAAGAAGAAGATCACTTAGTTGATACCTCTGGGCATCCTGGTTCGTTCCTACTGAACAGCCTAGGCTCCTTCTCCTTTCTCCTCCAGTTGTGAGGCCTCCTTTCTGGTTCACTTACTCCTCTGATGCTGGAGGAAATCATGGAGGCAAGCAAGGGCCTCCCTGGCTCCAAGGCTCACGTTGTATTGGCTTGATAGTATGTGCCATGTAAACTGAGCCACTATGTGTCCCAGTGAAGGGACTTGTTTTTTCAAGGCCTGGAAGGAAAGAAACCAAGACAGTTCTTTGCTCTGTAGCTCTCCATCCATTTCTCCCTTGGCTTGAATGCCTCTGTCCTCCAGTTCCCAGGGGAGGAAGGGCCATTGGCAGGAGATCCTGAAAAATCTCCAAGCCGGGCTGGCCAGTTAGGGGACTCACCTCGTGGCCAAGGAGATGGCTGGCATGGCGGAGTAAGGCCACACTGCAGGATACGGCCCTGGCTCGTTCCTTATGGCTGCTGCATCCCAGCCAGAAGTTGACATGCTTTTGAGAAGAAGAAGAACATCAGAGCCAAGATGGCTCCTGGAGGAGGAGTAGGCTGTGACTCCCCCAAGCCTTGCTTGGGAAGTCTCTCTTGCCCCCCAAATGCTGCCCCTGCTTCTTCAGAGGCTGTAGGAGAGATTGGGAGAGACCGTGTTTCTTTTGGGAAGGGCTCTCCTGCTCACCCTCCTCCTTATTCCCCTTTGGGGAGTCTCCTTTGGGGCTGGAAGTGCAGAGGGGCTGGGGGGGGGCGGCTGAGGTCTGTAATGCACTTACCTTGATCAGAAAAAGGAGGTGGTCCACTGTGGGGTCCCCCCTGAGCAGCTCCTCCAAGAGAGCCTCCAGGGTGTTGTTCCGAGGAAGCATAGAAGTCCTGGGTGGGACGGGAGAGGGAGGGTGAGCATGTGGGGCAGGCAGAAGCCCTGAACTCAAAGAGAAACTGAGGCACGGGATGGTAGCCTCTATCCCCTCAGGCAGCCCCTTCCCACCTTCCTCGAGGAACATGCACCTCTTGGAGGCACTTTGTCCCCAGAAGGAAAAGAAAGCTCTCTGGGAGGTCTGTAAAAGAAGGCAGTGGGCAAGAGATGCCAAGCCTGGGTGGGCTTCCATTGAGACATACATCACTGTGGGCCCCTGTGCACTCCATGCTGAGCACCCCATGCAGAGCCAAGCGGAGGACGTGGGACTCGGCCTTTTGTATCTATAACTTTCTCTGTCACTATTTATCTATATCTGTATCTATATCTATTTCTATCAGATCATGGCTTGCTATTCCACACTGGCTTGCTGCATTCTCCAAAATGGTTTTCTGGACTGTAATGGGAGACAAAATTCATGCCGACCACCAAGATGATTTACCTTGGATTTACCTTTTAAGCAGCCAGCCTATTTCTTCTCATGGCTTGAGTCCTCAAAAGCTTAGGCTAATCCCCTCCAGGAATCCTCGAATCTTAGGGCTGGAAGGGGCCACAAGGGGCCATATAGTCCAATCCCAAATGTGTAACTCTTCAAGGACCCATAAGAATCCTTCAGGAGTAACCTTGAGGGCCCGTAAGGCATTTGAAAGGTCGGAAAGTCTGGGGCAACCATGGGGCCTCCCTATGACAAAGAGAAGGGAGAGGAATCCTGGTCCCCTTCCCTCCTCTAGGCTTGAGGAAGACTCAGGTGGGAACCAGGCCATTGGCCCTGAAGGAATCTGGCTACCTGTCAGGTACAGCTTGTCTTAAAAAAAACACAACCCTCTTTCATAGCAGACAAACAAACATACAAATAAACTAAAAACAACAAAACAAAACAGATTCGAGACTTTTTAGTCAAAGAATAACTTTATTGTAAAAAAAAGACTTTGAGCAGGCATGTCCCTGACTTTTATTGACAAGTCTGGAATGCACTGAAACACTTTTAGAAAACATAGGAGTTTATGAGACGACAGAAACTGGAAGTATAATCCAATGGCAATCTGAACGCAATCATGGGGTTTCAGGTTATTGCGTATTAAAGTATCTCACGCAATTTTGGGCAATAGGGAAGTCATTCCGAACACAATCATGGGTTTTACGTTATTGCATATTAAAGCATCTCATGCAATTTCGGGCAATGGGCAGTCATTTTTGTGAAATAGGAAGTCATTCTGAATGCATTCCGAACGCAATGGGAATTCACATAAATTCACTAAACTTTCAAATTCATGTGAATTCGAATTGGCTCCAATTGACTCCATTCGAAATAAAGAGAAATTCCTTCCATCTGATAAACTCCATAGAGAAATTCCTCCCCATAAAATGGTGTAATTCAGTGATTGGCTCCCAGTTCCCGCACTTCAGCCATTAATATGATGTAATGGTTTAAAGTCCGGAAAATCCGTTAATTGTCAGGCTGCATGTGAATATACAGCTTCTCACCAACACTAGACTAAACATCCTTGGAGTACCATTTATCTGTACTTTGTTTATGTTATATATCACTTGAAATTGGTGTCAAATATTTAACAATATCATCACATATATTTGACCAAGCGTAAATCAATAATTAAACATTATAAGTAACTAAACATCTATAAAGCTAAAACCATCACTAAATAAAACTGCTCAATAAAACTGTTCATTATCTATTCAGCCACATTGTTAAAACTCAAGCCTTACGCCTCACACCCTGTTTTTCCTATAAACCTTTTTAGTTCTTTTGAGACTCATTAACTCTTACAGCACACCCTCACAGTTTAACCCATCAGCCTCAACAATATACTATCAATCCCATTTTCATTTAAAACAGATCAAAACAAATTCTAGCAGGAAAGCATTAAATGAATGCGTTCCTGAAACTACCTGAGGTGGCAGATGGCGATCATGGCCCAGGAGAGGACCGGCGAGGGCATAGAGGGCACAGGAAGGGTCTCCATGATGACCTGAGAGAAAGACATGGGGGAAATGACCTGGTCTGCCCCCAATCGAAAGGGGAACTATGGAAAAGAGCTCCCCATTTGGCCCAGCGGAGAGTCCAACTGGAGCAAAGACTGTTCAAGGGACCCGAGAGGGAGGACGACTGATGGGTCCTCTCCGAATCACTTTCCTCAGCTTCCCCATCATCCAGACCCACAAGCGGGATCTTTCTGTTCTCCCCAAAGCCAAAACCTGGTGCTTCTTATCACCCACACTCCATATGCATTGGGATGTCAGTGACTGCTTGTTACTCACTGTGATGGCCCACATCAGCTCCTCCTTCCCACGAAGAGGACCCAAGGCATCCCTCCCCTGCTTGGCGGCCTCCATGCAACCAGCAGAGACCGCCCGGAGGAAGGCCACCTTCTCCTTGGAAGAGCAGGAGTGCTAGAAGACCAAGGAGACCAGGTGGGAGTTAGGAAGACCCTTCTGGGCCCATTCCTGTCCCATTTTCCAAGGCCCCGTGCCCCTGTCTGGGATTTGGGCCCATCCTAAACCCACAGCCACCACCTGGCACTGGAGAGCCCCACAAAGGGAAGGTGGCCCCAGGATCCCAGGCTTTTTTCCAGGGGTGGGGAGATGTCTGTACCTGCTCCCTCGCCCTCAGTCTCCTCATCATGTCAGTGATGGCTTTAGGCTCGAGGGACAGGTCCTTCACAGAGTCTAGGGTTGGCAAGGGCCAGGAACACTCCTCTCTGTCTGCTCAGAAAATGGGGCAGAAGCATGTGGCATGAGCTGAGAGAATTGGGCATTGCCCTCCTCCTCCTCCTCCCTGCCCAAAAGGATGCTCCTGCTCCTCTCCCTTGAAACCAGGCACCCCCTTCCTTTCGCCCCCCCCACCATCTGTACCATGGATCCCTCCCAACAGACCCCCAGGACCCCTGAGTGTTTTCTCACCCATAGCCCTGGCTCTCTCTGCAGAAATGGCCTCCAGTTTCTGCCCCACTCTCTCCAGGTTGAGGACCTTCTCCGTCTTGGACCTTACACAGGGCAGGGGACACACCCGGCAGTCCCTGCACCTCCACCAGGGGTGGGATGTGCCCTTGGTCTTCTTGTCACCAGCTGCTGGCTCGGCAGGGGTTGTGACCAGGAGGGTGGTTGGAGCTGGGGCAACCTTCCTGCTCTTTCTCCCAATAAGGCCCTTCAGTCTTGACAGCCTAGAATGGGGGAGAGGGGGTGGAGAAGTTGGGAACCTTGGCCTTGGATTCCGGGTGCCCTTTTAATGCTCACACTGAGATTGAGGGCCATCACCAGACTGGCCCTGGATGGGTGGCCTAGTGGTGAGTCCGGCTGGAGGAGTGCCATCTCTGGGGGCAGGGGGAAGGGGGACTGAATGGCCCAGGAGTTGGACCACTGAGGACCTCCTGCGCAAAGGACCTCCTTCCAAAAGGTGATGGTGGCCCTCTCCTTTAATCCTCCCTGAAGAGGAAGGAGTCACCATTCCTCCAACTTTTCACCAGAAAAGTGACAGTGCTGCCTTGAGCATGGAAAATGTGTGTGGCTGGGGAGGAAGCATGCCAAAGAGGGAGAGAACCAGGGTTTAAACTAGGGGTCCAGCATACTACAAAATAACCTAGTGTAAAAACCAGATTATTTCAGTGGATTTCTGACTTGTACTGTTTGCACTCAATGCAATTTGTGGGGGGTGGGGGGGCTGCCTGAAAACCCATTTAAAGGTAAATGTATTCCCCTTTGTCAAGGTTGTCAGGTTGTGTCTGATCATAGGGGGCAGTGCTCATCTCCATTCCTAAGCCAAAGAGCCAGCGTTGTCAGACACTATTCTGGGATCATGTGGCCAGCATTATTGCACAGAATGCAATTTTCCTTCCCACCAGAGTGGAACTTACTTATCCACTTCCATTTGCCTGCTTTCAAACTACAGTGGTCCCCCGGGTTACGAAATTAATTGGTTCCGGCTACTTTTTCGTAAGCCGAAAATTTCGTAACCCGGGGCCTATTTCCCATAGGAAATAGGTAATCCGTTCCGGAGGCCTGGCGGGGGCCTCCTGGCTGAGGAAGGGAAGGTCCGATCCAGCGGATCGGGCCTTCCTTTCGTCAGCTGCGGAGGCCCAGCCTCGCTGGGGAAGGGAAGGTTCCCTTCCCCAGCCAGGCTGGGCCTCCGGGCCTGACGCGAAAGGAAGGCCCGATCCGTCGGATCGGGCCTCCTTTCGTTGGGCGCGGAGGCCCGGCCTGGCTCCCGAAGCCAGGCCGGGCCTCCGCGCCTCAGACACGAAAGGAGGCCCGATCCGCGGGATCGGGCCTCCTTTCGTTGGGCGCGGAGGCCCGGCCTGGCTCCCGAAGCCAGGCCGGGCCTCCGCGCCTCAGACACGAAAGGAGGCCCGATCCCATGGATCGGGCTTCCTTTCTTCTCGGGCGCGGAGGCCCGGCCTAGCTTGGGGAGCCAGGCCGGGCCTCCGCGCCCAACGAAAGGAAGGCCCGATCCGCCGGATCGGGCCTTCCTTTCGGTAGTCCGTCCCTTGTCCTCCGAAGCCTGGCCTCGGAGGAAAAGGGAAGGGAGTCTGTCCCCTTTCCTCCGAAGCCTGGCCTCGGAGGAAAAGGGACTTTTTTTCGGATCCCGGGGGATCATTTTTGGTCCCGCCGGTTTCGGATCCCGGGGTTTTCTTAACCCGGGGGATTCGTATCCCGGGGGACCACTGTACAAGGTTGGCAGAAGCTGGGACTAATGATGGGAGCTCACGCCATCACATGGCACTTGGGCCTCAAACTGCCAACCTGCCGATCTTGCACTTCAGCCGCTGCATCTCCCCCCACCCCCGTTGCGTCTTTTGAAAAGCGGCAGATCTCCGCAAATGAGAAAGCACTCTTGATTGCATTAAGGGCCTTCTGAACCGATTCGGAAGGGAGGGGTTACATGCAAACATACATGTATGGTTTCATGCATACATACACATCCCAGCTGGTCTTTAAACTTTAAATGAGTGCTTTTGAATTTTAACTCATGCTGTAATAGTAACTGTAGTTTACTTACTGTCAAGTTTGTGGATACATTTTAAAACTTTTAGTGCCGTCATTCAGCAACAAGGGGAGGGAGAGCAATTCCCACTGGACAGAGGACAGGGTGTTGGTGGGTGACAGCCCCCAAAACAACAGAATTGTGGATCCATTGTCATACTGGATGCAATAGTAACCATCAGGAGAAGGCAGGCAAATCTCACCCTGGGGTGTCTGCCCTCCCATCCAGATCCATGACTGTAACCTCTAGTATGGGGATGATGGTTGCAATGTTATGGTTCAGAAGAAGCTTTCTATGGGCTTCTCCTGAGGATGATAGTATGGGACTTCCCCCAGGTCAGTCTGTGTGAACCCTGGTTTCAAAAACAGTAGGGCAAACTGAAATCACTATGGCACACAGACTGTATGGATGCCACCCGCCTCACAAAAAACAAAACAAAAAATCAAAAACTAATCTTTTGGACAGAAACCATATTCAAAAGGTGCTTATTGCAATGCGTGTACTGCTCTACATGGGGCTGCCTTTGAAAAGTATTTGGAAAATTCAGCTGGTTCAAAGAGCTGTGCCCCCTGCTGAAACAGATTCATTGGCTTCCAGCTTGTTTCTGCGCACAATTCAAGTTGCTGGTTGTTACCTATAAAGCCCTATATGGCTCAGGCCCACACTATTTGGCAGAGCATATCTCCATGTATGAACCAGCCCGGACTCTGAGCTCCTCTAGAGAGGCACTTCTCTCCATCCCAATACCATCACAAGCACAGTTGGTGGAAATGCAAGAGAGGGCCTTCTTGATGGCTACCCCTGGACTCTGGAACTCGCTGCCCAGGGAGATCAGAATGGCTCCCTCCTTGATGGCCTTCCGCCAGCAGACCTACCCATTCACATAGTCTTTTAAGGAATTGTTATAAGGACAGGCTGGCATGTTGTACCATTTGAAAACATTTTGATACAGTTAAATGGCCCATTTTAGATTGGCAAAAAGAGGTGTGATGAAGGCTGCATGAAAGCCCAGCCTTTAGATGAGAAAAAGGGAAAGTGTGCCATGAAAACGCTATTTTGGCGCTTTAAGGGAGAAGAAGCGCCTTTAAAAAGGTGCTGGTTTTCCCCACTCCTTTTTTAAAAAGAGCGCAATAGCGCTAGTGCATCTAAAGACTAAGGTGTAGTTGCGCAGTTAAATGGGGCTCTGTCTCTTTAAGGCGCCCATTTAAAGGCAGCGATAGAGGTGCGGATTATAATGGATCGTGGGTTGGGAGCATGCGTGGTGTGGACTTCACTTCTAATTAAAACGCTCAATGCCCTGCAGGTGTAAAAGCTGGGGTTTAACCGCGCAGTTTTTTAAAGCTCCCAAACCCTAGCTCCAGCCCTAATCCGAACCCTAGACATGCACAGTAGGGACTCTGGGATGCCGTTACTGTTATTCTAATATGGGTAACATGTCAATTCATTCACAAAATAAGGGGGTTCATTCATGATGCACCAGTGCAACGGCACAGTTTAAAAAGGCAGAGGAACCGCAGTGATAAACCGCTAAACTTTTAAATTTTTTTTCCTTGCCGGCTGCAAATTGCGCAATTGTGCTGTTCCCAGCAGGCAATGATAATGTCACTGTATTGTGTACCTGCGCAATTGCGCAATTCGCAGCCGGCAAGGAAAAAAATTTTTAAAGCGCGGCTAAAAGCTGCGTTCATTGCCGCCCATGTAGCTGCTCCGCCTGTGTTTGTAGCGTTGTGACAGCTTCCCATGTAGCTGCTGAGCCACAGAAAAGACTTCAGATAAGTCGTTCCCACACCCCTCAGTCTAGCTGCCCTGTACCTTTTAAATGCACACCTGGGGCTTGCAGTCTAGCTGCTAAGCATTAAGGAAAAGGCAACTTCATGTCACACTTTCCTGCCAATCTAAAAAGCCCCAATATATAGTTTTAAACTGTGTTTTATTCTTTTAATAACTATCTGTTTAAATATTGTAATAATTTTAATTTCCTTTTTTCTATGGTTTTAATTGTACTGTTTTTTAATGTTGTGAAAAAGAGCAGGATACAAATAAATGTAATAATAATAATAAGAATAATAATATTAATAATAATAATAATACTGCTTACTCCTCTAAAATAGCATGAAAAAGCACCCAAGATACAGGGTCCATGACCCTTGCTGGTTTAAGCCATTAAAAAAAACCAAGTTTAAACCAAGAAACCGTGTTGGGGTTTTGTTTTTGTTTTTAAAAACCTATCCCCCCTCCCCACCAAGTCTGGAGAGAAGTGGAAGAGAGGTGGTGAAATCAGAAAGAAATGGGACTCACATCTTTTGGGAGATTGCACCCTGTCTTGCACTCCCTGAGAGCTATATCCAACTCTCTCTAACCAAGCACTATCCAAGATAACCAACCACTCTCTCAACCTCCACTCCGACTCCTCCCTCTCCTCTCTCAGTCTCCCACAAAAGAGAAGCCAGCCAGTCCGGGCTCTTAAAGTCCATCTAGCAGCGGCCAAGTCATAATGGAGGGTGGGTGGGTTCCATTGTGACCTTAGCAGCCTGGCAACCTACCTCGAGAGGCCCAGCTACCTGGGTGGGTACGATAGAGGTCCCCCCTTTATCAGGACAGAGGAGGAGTGGGGAGAGGAACTCCATAAAAGAAACACAAACCCTCAACCTCTCTGTGATGGCTTTCTGTCAACCTTTCCTTGCAATGTTCAAGATTCTGAGGAAAGGTTCCAGAAGGCAAGAGAGAGATTAGTTGGACTTGACCTTCTTGGCAGAGTTGGACCCACAAGTGGGAAGCTGAAACCCCCCATTCTGATTCTCTTTCTCCTTTTGGACCGCCCCGATTGCTTGTTCAGAGGGGCGGAATAGAAATAATAATAATAATAATAATAATAATAATTATTATTATTATTATTATTATTTTGGGATGGTTCGATGTTTGGTATTTAGGTCCATGTGGGTCTCCAGGAGACTCTCACCATGACGTCCCTGTTGTTGTTTCCCTCTCCCGTCATTTTCCCCCATTTTTCTCCTGAGGTTTCTACCCAAATGCCCTCTACCTGCCTTCCAGGTTCCAAGTCATGGACCTGCCCAAGACCCCAATGCCAAAGCTTCCTTGCGGCCCTGGAGAGTGCCTGGCTTAAGCCCTTTCTCCAAATCTGCATCTAGAAATGCTAGAGCAAATGAAAATGTGGCTTTCCTAGCATCACAGCAACTCAGTGCCCTCCGAGATAATTGAAAGAGTGAGATGTAGACTCATAGAACTGGAGAGGTCCACAAAGGCCATCTAATCCAACACCCTGCCATGCAGAAATATGCCACTAAAGCACTCCTGTATATTGCCCAACCAGCTCTCCCCTTTTCTCACTGTTTTGAGAGAGAGAGCATGTGCTTTGTCACATGCTCAGCAAGGGATTCTGGAACCAACTGCTATATATCTTGCCCATTGCAGTAAAGCACATACGAAGGCAATGTGTCTGGCTGGAGTAGAAGCCCATTATTTCCAGATCCAGGCTGGCTTTATGGAATGGTTTGAGGCAGACTTGCTGTTGCAACCTGGTACCAAAAGCCTGTGTTTCTCCAACCCCTTTTCACCATTGTCCAAATGCCAATGCTGCTTTTAAAAATCTTTCCATCTAGAGAGAGGAGAAGGAGAAAAGAGAGCCTGGATAGGTGTAAAAAGGCAAAGCCTTGAAGTTCGCCTGCATTGGAAACTGGCTGGTGGCTATCTCCGAGAGTGGGACCCAGGGAAGCCTTTTGAAACAACAATCTCACAACTGTCTCATTTAGGCACTTTGGGATCATACTTTGCTGGGCAGAAGCACCACAGACCCACATTGACCCTCACCCAGCCATTCCTCACTCATGAGCCCCATGTGGTGGATCTCACTCCTCCGAGCATCGTGTGTTGATGCCCCCAGGCAAAGGTCTTTTGCCCCCCTTGACATCCTGGCTTTGGCAATGGCCCCTGATATGTTGACAGGGAAACTGGGCAAAACTAGACTAAGGGCATGAGTTTCCTTGCCAGTGCTCCTTTTTCATCCCTGATGCAAACCTCGTCTTTCTCCCTGCTCTCTCTGTATCTTCCCACCCAAGTTCAAAGTGGGGAAGTTGCTAAAGGCCTATCAAGGCTCCTGGGAATAGGGCTAGACAAGTGGGGAAAAGGTTCCAGATAACTTCCCTTGTAAAAGGCTGGAAAGTGTTTGCCCTGTGTAGTGATATCTGTTTTATGTCCCTTGGATTGACAGGGCTTCATCTGACAGAATCCTGGGATTTGTAGGCTGGAGAAATCCATGGAATGGGATCCCACAGGGTTCCAACTCACTCTCCAAAACTACAAATTCCAGACTTCTTTCCAATGAAGCCATGCCAATTATAGATATAGCTGTGTAAGTCTGTAGAATGAGTATGTAGCGAAATCAGGCAGGTTTATGGACCAGCCCCAATGTGTATGGTTTTACGGGAGTTTGTAAAGGGAAACCTCAGCCTTCCTTCCTCTGAAACAGCTTCTGGGCAAAGAGGATCCCTCCCCCCCCCCCCGGTTTTCCCTCCCTGGAGTTTGTGTGTGTATGCACTTGTGGAAAGGACAGTATGGAGGATGCACAAAAAAGTTATTTCCAAGCTACCGGTAGCAACGGGGATTTTTCCTCATCCATCTGAAATCCATATTGGCTTTCGACACACTTTCTTGCCTAAGTAATGTGCTTTTCACCCGTTGTTGTGCTCTGTGTGTGATAATCATAAGCAAACTTGCTTGCTTGCTTTTCTGGGATGCCAATACTTTAACCATTTTCGGGATGGCAGCACATATGTCCCCAAGTGAAAATATCCTTTCTAAAGTAAAGATGTTGGAAGCACAAAAGCTTATGTTGCCAACTTCTTTATTTCAGTCTCAAAGGTGCTACAAGATATCTCTACATATTGACATGCAAAAGTCCACAGAATCTTTTGTTAATGCATCACTCTAAGACAGCCTACAGAAAAACTCCCAGCCCTCTGGAGAGGTCTCAAGAACAAGGTTTCCAATATTCTTAGCAACAATGATTTACAAAACTATTGATGAAATGTGAGGAAGAAAGCACAAAAGCGAGGTTACAGCTAAATATTGAGGCTGGAATTCACTTGGGGACTGATGTCTTCGTAAGTGGACTTGCATTCCCAGGAAATAAAACTGAACTAATGCTTACCTTCAGCAATGGGGCAGCTTAGTTACATTATTATGTAGGGAAACCAGCAAAAGGACATCTGCGCAGTAGGACTAATTTACATTGGACAATTTCACCTAGGGGAAATTGGAAGGAATCCGGGGTCATCTATGGGATTTCACATTATTTCGCATGAGACTATCAAACGACATCGCAGCCAATACGAAGGCAATCCAAACACAATCACGGGTCATCCCAGGAATAGCTAAATTCAGTGAAACATTGAATTTAGAAATCCTTGTCCACTGAGAATTCGCAGTCAGTTTGAAGGTGTGGTGGTGTGAAAGGCATCTCTAGTTCGGCCCTGGAATTCCCCTATTGGAAAGAAACTACAGTTCCCATGACCCTCTGCCTCTTCCTCTTTCTCAAAAACCTGCACAGAAGGAGATTCCACCACGCTCTGAAGCAACCTTGGATATTAAAAAAACTGGAAAATGTAATATTGGAAAAACTGGGAATAATCTTTCAAAAATCCTGGAGAACAGGAGAAGTCCCAGCAGTCTGGAGGAGGGCAAACGTTGTCCCCATCTTCAAAAAGGGGAAAAAAGAGGACCCCAACTATTATTGTCCAGTTAGTCTGACATCAATACCAGGAAAGATTCTAGAGCAGATTATTAAACAGAGAGTCTCTGAACATTTAGAGGCCAATGCCATAATCACAAAAAGGAAACATGGGTTTCAGAGAAACAAGTCATGCCAGACAAAGCTGATCTATTTTTATTTTATTTTTTTGGTGAAATTACCAGATTTCAGATTGGTATATGAAGGGGATGCTTTGGATATAGTATATCTTGATTTCAGTAAGGACTTTGACAAGGTTTCCCATGACATTCTCGCAAACAAGCTTGTAAAACGTGGGCTAGAAAAATTAACTGTTACAGGGATTTGGAATTGGTTGACCGGCTGAAACCAAAGGGTGCTGAACAATGACTCCTTTTCATCCTGGAAGTGGGGTCCCACAGGGCTCTGTCCTGGGCCCAGTGCTATTCAATATCTTTAGTAATGACTTGGATGACAGAATTAGGGGCATACTTATCAAATTTGCAGATGACACCAAATTAGGAGGAGTAGGTAATATCCCAGAGGACAGGATCAAAATTCAAAATGACCTGAATAGTCTAGAAAGCTGGGCCAAAGCTAACAAAATTAAATTCAACACGGAGAAATGTAAGGTACAGCACTTAGGACAGAAAAATGAAATTCACAGATATAGAATGGGGGACACCTGGCTGAATGAGACCACATGTGAAAGGGATCTAGGAGTCCAAGTAGACATAAGTTGAACATGAGTCAACAATGCGCTGCAGCAGCTAAAAAGGCCAATGCAATTTTAGGTTGCCTCAATAGAAGTATAGCTTCTAGATGAAGGGAAGTAACAGTGTCACTCTATTCTGCTTTGGTCAGGCCTCACCTGTAATACTGTGTCCACTTGTGGGCACCACAATTCAAAAAGGATGTGGAGAAACTGGAGCCATGTGTCCAAAGGAGGGCAAATAAAATGGTGAATGGTCAGGATACTGTGCCCTATGAGGAACATCTTAGGGAGCTGGGGAATCTCAGGGGGTCACTCAAGTCACATCTTGCTTTGGGGCAGTATGTGAGGGACGCAGTGGCCTAAGGCCATTCACACTATACAATAATTGTTATCATTCCTCTTTAACTGCCGTGGCTCCATCCTATGCAAACCAGGGATTGACACTTCAGTTCAGTCAGGTGCTCTCTGGTGGTGATTTTTAAAGGTTCCTCACAAGATGGTCAGTCCCAGGATTCCCTGGATCCACTGATGGCAGGTAATGGGCGCCTTGTGCTGCAACTGCATAGTGTCAGTGGGCCTCAGGTGTCATTCTCTATTTATGATCTTCACTTCTCTACTCAATTATTCTTCTAGCTTTCCTCTTTAATGGGGAAAGTATGCTGAACAGGACAAGTGTGGGTCAGCAGTGTAAATGCAGCATGGAGGCACATGGCACAAAATGTGGGATAGAAAAAGGAAGAGGGCTCAGTTTTGAGTGGAAATGAAGCACAGGGAATGCCCCTCTTTTTGCTAGAACATTGGCTTTTGCCTCCTGTGAATCTCATTAATCGGTACATGTGTATGGATGCTTTAGGCCTGAGACTTTTTAAATCTCTTGTCTCAGGTTCCTCCTTTTAGGAGCCCCTTAATTCCTCACTACCTAGAGGTCAATGGCCCTGCCTTTCCATAGTGATCCATTATGTGATCCTATGAGGAAAGGGGCTATGTTGATGGCAGCAGTGCTGCTGGTGGAGTCTCCCATGTCTGACAGCCTTTTGCTGAGGAGCAAGAGGAAAAAATGTGCCAGACAGTGACTGGGCACCAGCAGTATTTGTGGTGTGTGTGTGCGTTTGTTTGTGTGTGTGTGTCACTGGTGGAAGACGCCTAGAGACTACAGCCGTGGCACCATGGCCAACACTTGTTGTACTGTGAAGAAGTACGCATGGCAAATCCCTTTTGAATGTCATTTTCATTTTTATTAATAAAACAAAACAATCCAATAAAGGAAATGCCAAGGAAATAATACCTCATAATATCAACATAATTAACAACACATACCTAGGTAAGGAATGCAATAAAATAATAATAGTAATAATAAGTATTTACGGCATATACTCTCATGTATAAGTCGAGGGCAAGTTTTGGGGTCAAAGTTAGGGATTTTGGTATGACCTGTGTCTAAGGCAAGGGTAAAACTCAGGTCCAGCTCCATCATTATGTTGGCTCACCATTACGATCATATTTCTCCTTTTTTGCCATCCCTCCACTGGCTCCCCCTTAACCTCCGTATTCATTACAAACTCCTGTTGATGACTTTTAAAGCCCTGCATGGGCTGGCCACCTCCTCACTTATTGCATCTTCTTTCTCCGTACCTTCCCACTCATGGCTTCCGTTCTGGCAACCAAGGACTGTCGAGAGAAGATGAACCATGAGTGAGAGCGAAGAAGTTCCAGGAGTCAGGGGTGGCCAAAGAAAAGGGGCAGATACGAGCTGGGGCCTTATCACACTAGCAAAATCCCATTCAGAAATGGGATTTCAAATAGATTTACATGTTAAAAACACTCTCAAATTTGGGAAGTTTATCACACAACATTGCTGCAAATGTGAAATAACGCAAAAATAAAGCAAAGGCAAAAAAAGCAGCTTTTTTACTTTCGGGAGGTTCTGAAAGTAAGAAACTGCCCTTTTTCTCCTTTTTACCTTCGGTTTATTTTCATGTTATTTCACTTTGGTGGTAACGTCGTGCGTTAAACTTCCCACATTTGTGGGTTTTTAAAAATTTAAACCTAGTTTAAATCCCATTTCTGAATAGGATTTTGCTAGTGTGATAAGGCCTCAGTCTGGACTCTTTTATTACTTTCAAGAGTTCAGACTTTTAAAAGGCGCCCTGATTTAGTAAAACTAATAAAATCAGAAAATACAACTCCATTTAACACATAGCCCACATTTTACAAGCTTGTTTGCAAGAATATCATGGGGAACCTTGTCAACGGCATTACTGAAGTCAGGATATGCTATATCAACAGCATTCCCTTCATCTACCAAGCTAGTAATTTTTTTTAAAAAGAGATCAGATTTGTCTTTCATGACTTGTTTTTCTGAAACCCATGTTGACTTTTTGTGATTGTGGCATTGACTTCTGGATGTTCACAGACGCTCTGTTTAATGATCTGCTCCAGAATCTTTCCTAGAATTGATATCAGACTAACTGGATGATAATTGTTGGGATCCTCAGTGCTCAATAATGGTCCCATTTCATCCAGGAGAGAAGTGATCTGTGGGGTGCCACAGGTTTCTGTCCTGGGACCAGTGCTATTCAACATCTTTAAAAATGACTTGGATGACAGAATTAGGGGCATTAGGATATAGATATTAGGATATAGATATAGGATGGGGGGACACCTGGTTTAAGGAGAATACAGTACATGTGAAAGGGATCTAGGACTTCAAGTAGACCACAAGATGAATATGAGTTAACAGTGTCATGAGGCAGCTAAAAAGGCAATGCAATTTTAGGCTGCATCAATAGAAGTATAGTGTCTAGATCAAGGAAAGTAATAGTGCCACTCTATTCTACTTTGGTCAGGCCTCACCTGGAATACTGTGTTCAGTTCTGGGCACCATAATTCAAAAAGGATGTGGAGACACTGGAGTGTGTCCAAAGAAGGACAACTAAGATGGTGAAGGGCCTGGAAACTGTGCCCTGTGAGGAATGACTTAGGGAGCCTGGGATGTTTAGCCTGGAGAATAAAAGGTTAACAGGTGATATGATAACCCTGTTTAAATATTTGAAAGGTTATCATATTGAGCAAGCTTGTTTTTAGCTAATCCAGAGAACAAGACCCAGAACAATGGATGCAAGCTACAGGAAAAGAGATTTCATCTCAACATTTGGAGGAATTTCCTCACAGTAAGAGCTGTTTGACAGTGGAACACATTCCCTCAGAGAATGGAAGAGTCTTTCTTTGGATGGTTTTAAAAAGAGACTGGATGGCCATCTATCAGGGATGCTCTGATTGAGAGTTCCTGCATGGCAGGGTGTTTGGTGTAGAAATCAGAGGATATTAATCAAGAATATAATACAGGGGATGAGGATGTGAACAGAACTATTGACATGATACTCTAGATGAAAGTTAGAGGAAATTATATTATTATTATTATTATTATTATTATCCTTTATTTATATAGCGCTGTAAATTTACACAGTGCTGTACATACAATCTTAAATTAGACGGATCCCTGCCCTCAGGCTTACAGTCTAAAAGAGACAACACAAAAGGAAGAGGGGAAGGTGATGGGAAAGGGGGTGAGGTCCAGTGGTTCTTCTCTCCCTCTGGGGCCAGAACCAAGGCAGATGGACAGGAGGGAGGGCATGGCTTCTTAATACAAAGTTAGAAGGAGGTGTCCTGGGGCGGATGGCACAGTCCTGGGAAAGCTTCCCTAAATAATATAGTCTTTAACTCAGTTTTGAACCTGGTTAGGGAAGTGATGAGGCGTGCATGTGGGGGAAGAAGGTTCCAGGAGTGAGGGGCAGCAAGTGAGAAGGGACGAATCCGGGATGGGGCAGTGGAAATCCTCGGCTGGGACAGGAGACCTAGACTACCAGAACGGAGGGTACGAGAAGGAGTGTGAGGAGAAAGAAGTTCAGACAAGTAAGGAGGGGCCAGTCCGTGGAGGGCTTTGAAAGTCAACAACAAAAGCTTGTACTGGATGCGGAAGGGGAAGGGGAGCCAGTGAAGGGAGGATAAAAGAGGAGAAACATGGTCAAAGCGGCGAGCAGATGTGATAATACGTGCAGCTGAGTTCTGGACAGAGATTAAAGGATGGAGATGAGAGAGAGGAAGCCCTGTCAGAAGGAGGTTACAATAATCTAGTCGTGATACCACTAGGGCATGGACCAGAGTCTTGGCGGTGGAGGCCGAGAGGAAAGGACGGATTTTAGCAATGTTGTAAAGAAAGAATCTACAGGTCTTGGCGGTGGCCTGAATCTGGGGAGTAAATGACAGCGAGGAATCAAAAATGAAGCCAAGACTGCGGGCTTGCTGAACCGGCTGAATAGAAATGCCGTCAACAGAAACAGAAAAGGAGTATTGAAGGGTGGGCTTAGGTGGGAAGATGAGAAGCTCTGTCTTAGACATGTTGAGCTTCAAGCGCCGATGCCGCATCCACTGAGAGATGGCGGCCAGACAAGAGGAGACTTGCTGTTCGAGCCCCGGCGAAAGGTCAGGGGTTGAAAGATACAGCTGAGTGTCATCGGCATACAGATGATAGGAGAAGCCAAAAGAACTGATGAGATTACCAAGGGACAGTGTGTAAAGAGAGAACAGAAGGGGACCTAAGACAGAGCCCTGAGGAACTCCAACAGATAAGGGGACAGAGGAGGAAGTCTGACCACCTGTGACCACGGCAAAGGATCGGTCTGACAAGTAAGATTTGAACCAGTTGAGAACAGAGTCGGAGAACCCGAGGTCAGAAAGTAAGTCAAGCAAGAGACAGTGGTCCACGGTGTCAAAGGCCGCAGACAGATCTAGAAGAATGAGAATAGAGTAGAGGCCATTTGCCTTGGCCTGCAAGAGATCAGTTGAGATTTTGGTGAGGGCTGTTTCTGTAGAGTGCCGTGGGCGGAAACCAGACTGAAACGGGTCCAGGATGGAATTGTATTCAAGAAACTCAAGACAGCGAGAATAAACTATCCGTTCCAGAACCTTAGAGAGAAAAGGAAGAAGAGAGATCGGGCGGTAGCTAGACAGAGAAGAGGGGTCGAGAGAGGGTTTCTTCAGAATTGGGGAAACGAGAGCATGTTTGAAATCCGAAGGGAAGGATCCCGAAGAGAGAGAGAGATTAAAGATATAGAGGAGCGAGGGCAGAAAAGAAGGGGTTATAGGGATTAGAAGATGGGAGGGGATAAAATAGACCTGGAGGGTAGGAGGACAGTGAGGATGGGTTGGAAAGCTTTAAAAATGTATACACACACTCTCTCTCTGTTTCTCTGCCTCCCTCTCTCTCTATATATGAAGATTTTGGAAGTTAGCTTCAGATTTGTTAGTAAATAATTAAATTATTGAATGTATTGTGTGAAATGTATTAACTCTGGTAAATGTATGGCAGTACTTGGATTAAAGAATTTCATTTTTTATAAAATCAAAGGGTATGCAGATCTATACAGCAAAGGTTGATTTTCTTCTAAAATGCTTCCTGACCTTCCATTATCTAATGTATATTTGCAGTCTGAAGCCAGCTGGGATGAGTGGCTTTTCTCACTCCATATAAGTCCTTCCCGTAAAATCTTGAACATCACTTTGCTTCAACGGGTTATTAGTCTAACAGTCTGAGGGTTACTCAAGACTCTGAGGGTTGCTATATCCTATTCTCCAATAAAGGGTTGTTGCTCCCTTTATTGGAGAATAGGATATAGACTGCGTGTTTCCACTCTTTGGCCCATAGTTTTGTTTTGCATCTGTTTTGGCAAATTTGGGTTAGAATTGGAATGGAATTCATTTGTGTAGCCTGAAGCAGCTCTGTTGTTGGTATGCCATTAGTGCCTGGTGAAAGATTTCTCCCAAGTGTTTGAAAGGGTTTCCACTTCCCTTTCTAAAACTGGGAAAGGAAGTGGTTCTTCCATGAAGGAATCTGTAATTGTTTTTATCTACTTCTTCAGCATTAATTTAATGTTGGATCTTAGCAGTTCACGATCCATGCCACAATCTACTCCTGAACTTGTTTGGCATATGGAATGGAAGTTCATGGGTTTTTTTCTTTTAAATTTATTTTTACATTTTAAAAACTTAAAATGAAAAAACATATTTACAGAATTCTAAATTATCTTGGCTCAAATGATAATACTAACATAAAATATTGACATGGTATATCATTAAATTACATACTTATGAAATTTAAACATTCCTTAGATTTTCATTAGATGGAAAATGATAAAAGTTTGACCATTGAACCTAAGTCGTTTAGACTGGCTCCTTGGCAAAGATTTGTCTTGACAAGGGACAGGCTAGAAGAAGCAGTGCTCCAATCAGGATAGCCTCTTCCTTCACTGGAACTGGAATATGGATTCCCATGGAAAAGTAGTACCAAGGTGTGTAAAATTAAGTGAGTGGGACATGGGCTTTGTGCCACTGCCTCTTCTTTTGTGGCTGCTCAGTCTCTTGATGCCACTCTCTTCACTCACTCTGTCTTTTACGCTGTCTTCAAAATGGTGACCTGAAGAGTCCACAGCTAAGGATGTCTCACTATTCCAATTCCTTCACATCCGGCTTATCTGGATATGGAAGAGGAAAGAAACAAAAGGATATAATCCTACCAGCCAACTGCTGTAAACCAAGAGAAGGTCTGATTGTTAGGGTTTCTCTGAGGATGAAAAGGGCTGATCAATCCAAAGCAGGAGAAGGATCACCAAACCCACCTCTTCCAAATTTGAAGGTGGGAATATCCAAGGGTAGAGGTAGGGATAAAAATGAAGGGACTCAACTGGGGTTCCCAAAGGCAGCCCTCTAGTGCAGTGTGGGAAACCGGCTCCAAAAGGATCAAGGGGCACCTCCTCCTTCTCTTTGCTCTGGAGAGACATTGGAGATGCTCTGGGATTTATAGAGTCCTTATCTTCTGGGGTCTGGAGGAGGATCTGCAGGGTTCTGGGGATCTTTTGATCCCAGAGTCTATAGAAGGTTTGGAGTGCTCCTATCCACAACTGTGTTTCCTAGAAAAGAAGGAAGGAAAGGAAACCCATCAGACCTGTCAATCTAGACTCAGCAGTTTCTGAGCTGAAGGTTAAACTGTCCATGACACGATCCTTTCTTGTTCCCTGCCACCCCTTGCATCCTCCTGGCTCCCACTAGGGATGGATCTTGTGTCTCCTTCCAACACACTAATCCCTGATGAAGGGCTCCATTTTGGAGTGGCATTACATGACATCTCACTTAATCTTAGTCAAAAAGAACTAAGAGAAGCTGAGAGAGGAATGGGAACCTAGGAAGGAGGAAGATGGCAGATGGTGTCATCATCCCTGCTCCCCCAAAGTCCTGAGAGCCCTTCCTCCACTTACCCAATGCCCTTGACAAGGAAGCAGGTGCTGCTCTACCCACCATTTTAAGCCTAGCTTACTAGCATGCTTATGCTTTTGACCAATAGAAAGAGATAGGCCTTCTGGACTATGGCAGGGAAACTGATGATGAGTCAATGTTGGTTGGCTGGCAGCCAGCCAGGCGGTCTGGATCAGGGCTTGTCTCTCCTTTCCCTTCGGCATCTTCCGAAAGACCTGACACCAAGGTGTGCTTCCATCACTGGGGGAGCCTGGCACAAGCACCAAAGGCCTTGACTCTATCTTTCAGGTGTTGCGTGACCTTCTGGGGTGTAAGACCATGAAATGGTGTCCTTATCTCTCTCCTTCTTCCCCAATCCCCCATGTCTGGTGCAGAAAGAGGGGGGGGGGCACATTCTTTGTCCTCCCAGCCCTAGACCTACCTCCCGCATACCAGTAGGAACGAAACACACAAGATACTTTTCCTTCACCTGGTTTTTATCAAATTCTTTTTTCTCATAGCCACCAATTCGTTTCTACACACCTAGTTGGGGAAGGGGACAGTCTTCCAAGCAGGAAGAAACTGCTACCCATTTAACTGCCAGCTGCATAGGAAACTGAACCCAAGATTTGTTCCTAAAAGCAAAATGAATGCCTTCCCAACCCTGCAGGTGTCAATGTAGTCCAGCATCTCTTCCTTCAATTCCTGCTGACACAAGAGGCCCTCCAGCCTATTTTCCTCCAGTTCTGAGAGGAAGAAAGAAGAAGTTGGGGCAAACATGGGGCCTCCCTATGGCAAAGTGAAAGGAAAGGAATCCTGGTCCCCTTCCCTCCTCTAGGCCGGAGGAAGACTCAGGTGGGAAACAGGCCATTGGCCCTGGCTACTTGAGGTTGCAGATTACAAACATGGCATAGGAGCAGACTGGCGAGGGCTCAGCGACCACAGGAAGGGTCTCCATGATGATGTGAAAGAAAGAAATGGGGGAAATGAAAGGATGGAAGCCTGGCCCTCTTAGACTGCTCCCAAAGGAAAGGGGAAACATGGGGAAAAGCCCCCATATTGTCCAGCAGAGAGTCCAGCTGGAGTATAGCTTATTCAAGGGACCCGAGAGGGAGAACGACTGATAGGCCCCCTCCGAATCACCTTCCTCGGCTTCCCCATCACCTGGACCCACACGCGGGATCTTTCTGTTCTCTCCAAGGCCAAAATCTGGGGCTTCTTGTCAACCACCCTCCATATTCATTGGGATGTCAATGGCTGCATGTCACTCACCGTGATGTCCCACATCAGCTCATCCTTCCTGAGAGGAAGGCCCCAGGCATCCTGCCCCTGTTTGGCGACTGCCTTGAGGCTGTCAGAGGCCGCCCGGAGGAAGGCCAGCTTCTCGGTGGAAGAACAGGTGTGCTGGAAGACAAAGCCGAGCAGGTGCAAATTAGGAAAAACCTTCCGGGACCACTCCTGTCCTGTCTTCCAAGGCCTCCTGCCCCTGTCTGGGAAAGGGACCCATCCTAAACCAACAGCCACCACCTGGCACGGGAGAGCCCCACAGAGGGAAGGTGGGTCCAGGAGATTTATTTTTTCCCCATTTTCTTTATTGCAGATTCCACTTCACTTCTTAGAATTTGGGGTTTGTCTTCATATGGCTCCTCATTCCAAATATCATCCATTCCCTCGTCTGTTTTGTATAACTCTTCTGTGTATTGCCCCCAGCATCTTTTGATTTCTTCTTGTTCTTGCATTATGTTCTTTTTTCTCCATACAGCATCCTTGCCCTCAATTGAAAGGTAGTTGGTAAACAAAGCCAAATCAAAACCCTGCTTGTTTTTGAGATCAAAGAGGCTGAACGTTCATAACTCGAGAACCGAGCAAATTGGTGTTTTGACGACACACAAAGGAGTCAGTCTGCTGCCTTCTCAGAGCAGGACCAAGTGAGCAATCCCCACTGGGGGTCTAAGGGAGCCCTACCAAGCTGCCCCATTGAGTTTAACCCATACACTTCCTCATGGTCCTGAGGTCCCCAGAGAAACCCTCTTCTCTGGGGAACATGGTCCTCAGAGGGCCCCCTCCCCAGTCTTGGTGGAGGCAGAAGGAGAGAAGGGCAGAGGGGGAGGCATCTCCAGACACAACCATAGAATGACCGGAGGGACCCATACGCTGCAGAGCCAGCCTGGCAGAGTGGGTTGGGTGTTAGAACTTAGACTAACTCTGGAGAGCAGAATTCGAATCTTGGCTCTGCCATGGAAACCCCCTGGGTGGCCTTGGGCAAGGCACACACTCTCAGCCTCCTCAGGGAATGGCAATGGCAAACCCCCCTCTGAACAAATCTTGCCAAGAAAACCCAATGGGTAGGTTTGCCTTAGGATTGAAATGACTTGAAGGAACACAACAAGAAGACCAGTGCAGAGTCTTTTCCTCACTATGTTTGTCTGTGGCTATCTAGACTGGTGGTGTTCTCTTTGGATCTGAACTTGGAAGGAAGAGACAAATTAACCTAAGAGTGTCTACTCTTATGGAACTATAGCTGCTTTGCTAATATTGATGAACAAATTCGAAATATTGGGTAAACAGAGCTTAAAGGAAATCTGTGGCTCCCCCCACTCTGCAGAAATAATTTTTGACACCATTTTAACTTCCATGGGTATAAGTATACCACACTACCCTCTTAGATAATGCTGCTCTTCCACTTTGACTGCTCTGGATTCCTCCTGTAGCATTCTGGGATTTGCATTTAGAATCCTCAGAAAGAGAGCTCTTTTTCCTCACTGAACTAAAAAACCCTAGAATGCAACAGGAGACAGCCAGAGCAGTAAAAGTTATATAGCAGCACTATTTAAGAGTGTAGTGTGTTTATCTCCTTCCCTATACAATCAAAGGGGGGAAGGTAGTAAAGGGGGCAGGAGAGAAATGAACAACAACAAAGGCCACCTTCCTTCCTTCCCATTAAATCTGTACAATCCGGCATTGCAGTCTCCCTCCTCTGCTAGAACTGCTCTAGTCTGCTCCTGAGTCCTTGTTGTGGGATGATGGCTTTTTTATTGGGATTTAATTTCTTATACTGTGAGCCTTATTTTGCATTCTGTCTAGAGCAGTGGTTTTCAACCTTCCTAATGCCGCGACCCTTTAATACAGTCCCTCATATAGTGGTGACCCCTGACCATAAAACTGGTGGCTCGGTTCCTAAGACCATCCGAAATATGTGTTTTCCTATGGTCTTAGGCGAGCCCTGTGAAAGGGTCGTTTAACCCCCAAAGGGGTTGCGACCCATAGGTTGAGAACCGCTGGTCTAGAGGTTGTTTCGGTAGAAGGACCGCTCAATGGACTAGGATTCCCATCATCCAAGCTGACCCTGAAAGCTCTTCTTGGAGGGGAAGTGGAGACTATAGAGTTTATCATATGATGGAATTTGGAGGTATAATGCAATGGCAATCTGAACGCAATCATGGGGTATCATGTAATTGCGAATGAGTGCATCTCACGCAATTTGAGGCAATGGGAGTCATTTTCGGGAAATGGGAAGTCATTCTGAACACATTCCGAACGCAATCAGATTTCACGTAAATTCGCTAAACTAGCGAATTCATGTAATTGCGAATTGGCTCCATTCACAATTGAGAGAAATTCCTCCCATGTGATAAACTCCAAAGGTTGGGTCGGATGGAGCAGCACAGTGTATTGTCTCTTTTGTTTCCCTCCATCCTCCCAGCCTGGGATACCTTTCCCAGCTGTATGAAAAGGGAGACTTCGTTATGGTCTTTTTAACTGGAGGGCTGTGCTGAGGCTTCTGGGTTAGGGTCCCAGGGGTACTGGGGGGCCTTGGAGCCCTTCTGTGGAGGCCAGAGGAAAGCCAAGCACAGCAAAGAAGGCAAGGTGGCCTCCGCTTTCTGGACTAAAAAAGGACGGCGCTGCTGAAGGGCTGCCAAAAGCCATTCTTGGCCACAGCACTGACCATCAGGGCTCCTTTTAAAAGTCTGGACTCTTTTATTAGTTTAGAGAGTCCAGACTTTTAAAAGGCGCCCTGATTTAGTAAAACTAATAAAATCAGAAAATATCCATTTGATTAGCAAATTCTACAAAACGTTCTTGAAACTGGAGCCGGAAGATGAATTGATAAAACCACATATGATAAACTGGGCCCAAGACGTTGGCCAATCATGGTCAAAAATATTAAAAATATACTGTATATATTCATTTATAAGTCTAGAAATTTTAGTCAAAAAATTGACCCGAAAAACCTGACTCGACTTATCCATGAGACAATATAAGTACTGTACTTTAATCATCCCCTGGTGAAAGGCAAGAGTGTACTGTAATCTGTCCTGGAAGCACTGACCCTACTCTATCCACTCATCCATACAGCCCTTAGCATGAACACAAACATGCCTGCTGGAATGGTTTTCCTTTGCTTCATCCTTTAGATCCTTTGTCACATGTCCCTAAGGAGTTTATCACATGGGAGAAATTTCTCTCAATTTCGAAAGAAATGGAAGTGAGGCCAGTTCGGAATTGAGTAAATTCACTAGTTCAGTGAATTTACGTGATTGCGTATTGACACTGCATTGCGTTCGGGACTGCCAGAAATTGCCCCCCCCCCCCAGTGCCCAAAATTGCATGTGATAGTTTTTCACACCATAATGTGAAACTCCATGATTGCATTGGGAAGGAGTTCCCTTTGCCTGAAAATGTGTGTGATTAGCTTTCACGCAATCACGCAAAACCTAATGATTGCTTTCAGATTGCCATTGGATTATATTTCCCATTCCCTTCGTGTGATAGACTCCTAAGTTTTACCCTCGACTTATCCATGGGTCATGTCAAAATCCATAATTTTGGCCCCATAACTTGCCCTCAACTTATACATGAAGTCAAGTAGTTGAGTATATACGGGTACAAACAAGATGCAATTGAAATGGCGCCTTACACTTTATAAAATGGCCAAGAAATCAAAAATATGAGAAATTTATGCTGGAAATGTGAAAAAGAGGTGGGCACCTTTTATCATATCTGGTAGCGGTGTAAATATGCAAAAACATACGGGGGAACAAAATCCATAACGCAATGTGTAACATTCTAAAAATCAATGGAGTTTATCACACGGGAGGAATTTCTCTCAATTTCGAAAGAAATGGAAATGAGGCCAGTTCGGAATTGAGTAAATACGCTAGTTCTGCGAATTCACGTGATTGCGTATTGACACTGCATTGTGTTCAGAACTGCCCGAAATTGCCTCCCAGTGGCCGAAATTGTGTGTGATAGTTTCTCATGCAATCACGCAACCTCCCCCGATTGTGTTCGGAAGGACTTCCCTTTGCCCGAAAATGTGTGTGATCAGCTTTCACGTAATCATGCGAAACCCCATGATTGCATTCAGATTGCCACTGGATTATACTTCCAATTCCCTTCATGTGATAAACTCCAATGTGGATATAGACCCAAAATTGTATTTATTAAGTAAGTTATCGGCAGAAAAATTGGAACAGAAATAGGGTAAATTAATATTTTACATGACAACGGCTGCCAGGCTATTATACGCATCTAAATGGAAAGTTTAAAAAATCCCCAAGCATAATAAACGACTGGTTAACGAAATTATACAAATTCATAGAAACGGCTAAATTAACACATTTACTTCAAAAAAAATTCTCTTGAAAGTTTCAAGGAAGAATGGAAACGCCTGACGCGTTATTGAAAATACGAAGGGGGAAATAACTTTCTAGTAGGTTTGGAGTGAAATATCGTGAGGGGAAAATAGGCGAAATATTATTAATATTAAGGGCTTTTTTTAATTAAAATTTTGGGTTTATAATTATGTGGTAAAATTTTTTTGTTTGTTTGCTATTTTTCTGGATAAACAAATAGTAGATAAAGGAAAGAAAGGACACAAATAATTTTATTGTTTTATATGTTTATTATGTTTTTAGACTTGTTTTAATGTAGAAATTTAATGAAGCTTTAACTCTTTTTGTGGCTCAAGGCTATGGAATTCTGGGAGTTGGAGTTTGTTGTGGGCCCTTCGGGCCCACAACAAACTCCAACTCCCAGAATTCCATAGCGACTGACCCAAACAAAGAGCTAAAGCGCTGCCAAAACGGCTTATTTCTCCAGTTTGGACGCTGTGGAATTATGGGAAGTGCACTTTGTGGTTTCTGAGGAGACTGAGTGAGAAGCCTGAGGCCTAAAGGGCGATGTGTCAATCAAGGACGCGGAGCCCCGCCCACTCCCCGCCCCTTTCGTGCGAGGCTCGGATCCCCATTGGACACTTCATAATCCCCGCCCTCTCCTTCCCTCTCGCTCTAATCCCTGATTGGAGGGTCTGCGTGCCACTCTCCCTCCGCGCCTCCTGATTGGCTGCACGTGTGTTCCCTCCAAGATGGCGGCGCCCACGGCTCCTCATCGCCTCAACTGTGAAGACTTCGCCGAGTTTCAGGTCCCTACTACTCGAGGACGGGCTTCGGGGTCGGGAGTAGGCCTCAGTGAAGGATTGGAGGAAGGCCTCCTTTTCCTCTCAGCCCAGGAGCGCAGGCCCTTAAAGCGGTGCCAAACCGGGTTAATTCTCCAATGTGGATGCAGCCCAAGAAGGGCTCTGATCCAGTCCAACCCCCTGCCATGCAGGAACTCTCCATCAAAGCATCCCCATTGACAGATGGCCATCCAGCCTCTGCTTAAAGACCTGCAAAAAGGGGGACTCCATCACTCTCTGAGGGAGTGTGTTCCACTGTTGAACAGCCCTTACTGTCAGGAAGCTCCTCCTAATGTTGAGGTGGAATCTCTTTTTCTAATGGAGTGCTAGTTATCAGGGTGATCAATGGGGTCATCATTCGTCCCATGAGTTTCGGAACTGGCCAAACTGGAAACCAAAATAAAATCTGGAAACCGTAAAGCCCTATGAGGAACGCGTTAGGGAGCTGGGCATGTTTAGCCTGGAGAAGAGAAGGTTAAGAGGTGATATGATAGCCCTGTTTAAATATTTGAAGGGATGTCATATTGAGGAGGGAGCAAGCTTGTTTTCTGCTGCTCCAGAGAACAGGACCCGGAACAATGGATGCAAACTGCAGGAAAAGAGATTCCACCTCAACATTAGGAGGAACTTCCTGACACTGAGGACTCTGTTGAAATAATTGAAGGGGTGTCATGTTGAGAATGGAGCAAAATTGTTTTTTTCTTCCTTCAGAGAATAGGACATGTATTCAAAATTTAAAAATCTCCAAAGGAAGAGACTCCATCACTTTCCACTGTCAAGCAGCTCTTACCCTCAGGAAGTTCTTAATGCTGAGGAATCTTAATAGTCAGTTACAACAAACATAACTCAAAGACATAGCTTGGTTAGTCTGTAAAATCACTGTGGAAAGAGATCATATAATCATAGAGTTGGAAGAGACCTCAAGGGCCATCCAGTCCAACTCCATTCTGCCATGCGGGAACTCAATCAAAGCATCCCCATTGACAGGTGGCCATCCTGCCTCTGTTTAAAAACTCCATCACACTTTGGGGGAATGCAATCCACTGTCAAACAGCTCTTACTGTCACAAAGTTCTTAATGTTGAGATGGAATCTCTTTTCCTGTGGTTTGAGTCCATAGCTCCAGATCCTAGTCTCTGGGGCAACAGAAAACAAGCTTGCTCCATCCTCAATATGACACCCCTTCAGATATTTAAACAGGGCTATCAGATCTTGCAGCACCTTTGAGGCTAACTGAAAGAAAGAAGTTGGCAGCATGAACTATCATAGACTTTAGACTATTTTCTCAAATGCATTTGGTGAAGTGGAAAGCCAGGAACAGACCTATATAAGTCATTTGTGTCTGAGAATGCCAATTCAAATTTGAAATCCTGTGGGTATGGAAATGAAGTGGCAAGTCCAGTAAAGGCAGCCAGAAATCCCCATAAAGAATGAGGATGCACAATTCACTCTCCCTGGTCCTTCAGTCACAGGACTGGGAACAGCAGTCTTTGAACAAAAGAACTACAGAGGAAAAGTTTGACCTTGGAAACTAGCCTGTAGGTGAAGAGAACAACCCCATCAACATGAGAGTAGCCTTGACCCATTGGTTACATCCCTCTCTGTTTCCCACATTCATCTGCTCTTCTTACCTGCAGGCCTTTGTCCATCAATGACAATGACCATCTTTAAAACTGGACTTGCCACCTTATTTCCATACCCATAGGATTTTGAATTTGACTTGACATTCCCACACACAAATGACTTATAGATGTCTGTCCCTGGGCTTTTGCCTTCCTCAGATGCATCTGGGGAAGTAGGCTGAAGTCTACCAAAACTCATGCCGCCAAATTCTTTCAGTTAGTCTCAAAGGTCCTACAGGATCTCCTTCCAAACAAAATGAACTCTTTCTTATTCCCAGATAGTATTTGTTTATGGCTTATTCTGCTAAAGATTTGATATGTGAATATGCATGTGTGAAAATGACCAAAGCCACCCAATTAATTTTTTTTTTTTTAAAGAGAAAGTTGCCATGGATTGGTTTATGGAAATACTATGTTTACAGGGAGATCACACTAGCTAAGTAACTAACTATCCAGGTGTAGCGATGTTGGCCATATTTTTGTTGTTAATTGCCCTCAAGTTGATTTCAACCCATGGTGACCCTGTGGATGAGACATCTCCAAGACCCCCTGTCCTCGACTTCTCTGCCCAACTCCTGCACACTCATACTTATGATCTCTTTAATCAGGTCCATCCATCTAGCATGTGGCCTTCCTCTCTTTCTGCTTCCCTCCACCTTTCCCAGCATTATTGTTTTTTTCCAGTGGTTTGTGCCTTCTCATGACATGGACAAAGTACAACAGCCTCAACTTTATCATTTTTGTTTCTGGGAAGATTTCAAGCTTGATAGCAAAGTAGAGTAACATCCAAAATGCATAAAATATATGTCACAACTTTTCAAAGGGGCTGCCATTGCTTAATAGTTAATCTTTTTTTCCCCTTCATTTACTTTTGTTTGTGTGATAAAATCAATAAATCTGTGATTATTTTTTCTTCACAGGAATTGCTCAGAATGATGAGAACAATTGATGACAGAATAGTCCATGAGTTAAACACTACTGTTCCAACAGCATCTTTTGTAGGAAAAATTGATGCTAGCCAAACCTGTAAAGAGCTTCACCAGTCAGTAAGTATCTTGTTGCCCTTCTCTCGTTTATGTATTTTTAAAAGGCATCATTACAGAAAGTAATGATGAACATAGTGAATTTTGATATCATTTCAATCTTTTTATGACCAATGTCATGACTTATGTTATATCCTACAAAAGGTACGTACACATAAACATTTTATGCTTTCAGAAACAGTTGTTCTATAGCTGAGGTATGTTGTCCCAAGGGCTGTTTGTAATTCTGGCTCAGAGGTTGGGCATTACAAACATAGTTCTCTATGCTCATACATTAAACTCACATGCATCCATATGCATGCATACACTGGAAGGTGAAACAGATTGGAAGCATCAGTATTATCCAGCAGGCATATCAGAATCAACATTCCCCTTAAGAATTTCTGAAGCTTTGGAATTTCAAGAAATGTGTGTGACTGGGTAATAAATATACAGGTGTAGTATCATTTCTGTATCTGTTAAAATCATAGAATCAGAGATTGTAAGATTCATCTAGACCAGCCGTGCTGGAATACACAACTAAAGCATTCCTGACAGTTCATGCAAGGCAGATCCAGTAGTTCATGCTTACTCGCTGGAGTAGCAGAAAACAAGCTTACTGTCTCTTATACAAGACATTCTCCCTCTTTTCTCAATCTCCCTCTCCATCTACTCCAATTCTGACTCACAGTCTTGTTCAGGTTACTAAGCTTTTCTTCAGAGAGCTTGGTCACCATCCTCTGAATACATGTCAATATGTCAGTGTTGTTCTTGAACTGTGGTACCCAGAACTAGACACATTATTCCAGGTTAAGGTCCAACCAAAGCAAAATGCAGTTCTATCATTACGTCACTCAGTTTGGATGCTATGCTGCGCTACCTTTTTTGGTCACTTTTGATTCATGTTTTGCTTTTGGTCTACTTAGGCCTGAAACACCTACGCAAATGATGCAGTTTCAGCCTGCATTGGGGGCATGGCGTTTAGATGACTTACAGAACAAAATAAACAAACAATTTCATTTATATACTGCTTCATACGGCTGAAGCAGTGTCTAAGCGGTTTACAACTGTAAGCTACTTGCCCCCAACAATCTGGGTACTCATTTTAGCGACCTCAGAAGGATGCAAGCCTGAGTCAAGCTTGAGCCCTTTTGTTGGTATTGAACTCACAACCTTATGGTTTTGAGTGAGTGGTTGCAGTACAGGCATTTAACCACTGTGCCACCAGGGATGAGGCTGCTTTTTCTGCCACCATCTCTGTTGTTGCCATTATTACTGACTACTGACTGCCACCACTGTCACTCTGCCTTTCTCATCCCTGATATCAGTCATGGCAATACTTACTCAATTCTTTCAGGGTAGGTGGCTTGATGTGTTGCATGAGAAAAAAGAAGAGTCTGAGGCACTCTTTGCCCTTCACTGTGTGATCCTTCTGTTTCAGGCTCTGTAGCTGTTTCTCTCCCCTTCCTTCATTCTCTACGGTTTCATCTTGTTTGTATTGCATCTATTTTTTTCCCATATTCCTTGAAACCTTCTGCCTCAACAGCTCTGTCATTCCCATAAAGTTTAGCAGCATCAACCCAATTGCTCCAGGGATGCCCTTACACAGCCTCCGGGCTTAGTTGACGGTCGCCGTTGCCACACTGTATCTGCACTGGTCTTGTTATATTTGGGAAGGATTTTTTTTTCTTTTTGTGGAGGTGAAGAGAATTGGGAGCAAGGGGAAAAGATGGATAAAAAGCTGTTAGCCCTGCTTGTTGATTCCACAAATTAGTCATCAGTTTCCCCCTACCCCACACTATCCTGGCCCTAAATTCTCTCTCTCTCTCTCTCTCTCTTTCTCTGCGCTACTCATCACCCCTTCTTGCCTCTCCCATCTTCTGGACAGGGAAATTGAAAGCATCATCCAAGCCTCTGCACCGGGGGTCTATAATAGACCCTGTGCAGCAATGTCATGGTTGTTTCCATTCTCTTTAATTTTTATCAAAATAATCTCAACCTATTTTTCCGTGCTCAGTCATAGATCTCTTCAGAGGTGTACACATCACTGGCATACAGTGTTACTCCTTTTCTTTTCTTTTCTTTTGGTTAGGTCCATTTCTTTGAAATAAGTTATAGACCTCTCGGTTGCTACATTCTAATCATGAATTTATCCCAGCAGGTTTCACTGATGCCTATTAAAACATATCTGCTTTCCTGTGTTTAGTGTTCAAGTTCATCATGTTTATTTCCCATGCTCTGGTCATTCTCTCCAATTACTTCCTCAGTATTTGCTGAAGGAGAAGTTAATGTTAATTGCTTACTCACTTAATTTTTTGTGTATTCCTTATCTTCTCTGAAGATGCCAGACACAGATGCTGGCAAAACGTCAGAAAGGAACTCTTCTAGAACATGGCCACATAGCCCAAAAGCTCCACAAAAAAACTATGTATGCCGGCCATGAAAGCCTTCGACTCCACAATATTGCTTTTGTTTGACCCATAATTAACTGTAAACCCTGGGAGCATCAGATATTGCAGTATGTCTGAAGCTCAGCAAGTATGGATCTGGCTGAAAAACCTCTCACTCATCCTTTCCCACTCTACCTTTCCTTTACAGAAAGTGAACAGAGCTGGCCCTTTTTCCACAGATGTGTTTTCTTCTCAGTAAATAACAATGCATTTACAGTATCTTAAGTGGGATCCATTTTCTTTGCTCTCTGCTGTCGTAACATCTGCTTTTTCTGTTCCTACATATGTTGTTGGATCAGCATGGTATTACTGAGCCATAGCAAAAGATGTTGCTGGTGGGGAGGAAGAAGTTTTTGTCTAGCATTCTTTACCTGTTAATTGGATTTTATATACAATTCATCCTATAACAATTTGTTTTATTACTTTAATTAACTTCTAACATTGATTGGATTGCTTACTCATTTAATTTTTTGTGTATTCCTTATCACTATTTATTTAGCTGACAGAGGCTCATGAAAGCAGAGACAGATTAATCAAAGGCTGTATTGCCCAAACATCTAGTGTAGTAAAGACTCTGCAAGAAGAGAGGAAGAAATCTCTGGAGAACATAACATTATTAAAAAGGCTCAGGAAAGAGCAGACAAAGGTGAGTATCAGAGCTGCATGATGAATCTGTCTGTTCTTACAATTGAAATAACTTGATCATCTTAGGGGGGAACGAAAAGCAATTACAAAAAGTAGTTCATCGGCATGATAGATAGATGTGACCATTGTTCCAGGGTGAAACAAATGAAGGTCAGTTATTACAAATGTATTTGTGATATCACATCCTTCTCTGGTTCAAGAAGAATTTGTGAACTTCATAATTCCTGCCAGACTCCAAATTCTTGGTAAAAAGCTGTATGAAAAATTACACTGTCCAAATGGGTAACGTAATAAAGACTCCATAGGAAGAGAGAGAGAGAGATCTCTAAGGGATATTTCTTATTTAAAAAAAATCAGGAAGGAGGAGAAGCTAATATACATTGCCAACTAGCTGTCATATCCATCCTTGCTGCATGTAAAACAGATTTATGACAGTTTCCATAACAATCTCCCTTAAGCTCCAAAAGACTCCTTGAGTCCTATGGAAGTTAATATCTGTAACATCTGGAATCTTTTTAAAAATATCATTGTTGCTGTTATTGAGTGAATCTACCAAAAATTGTATTTTTATTGTTGTTTAAAAAGATTTTACAAAAGCAAACCTAACCAACAAACAATGCATTTCTGATCCATTACAATTATGTGTATTGAGTTTTTATTTAATGACTATCCAGCTATCCAACTAAGAAATCTCCAGCTGACAATTACAATAGAGAATCTTCCCAAAATCAGTTATGTGAGAAAGGGGGATAGAGAAGACTAACATTTTCATTTGCATAACTGATAAATGCGTATCAAGTTTCAGAATTTAAAGTTGTCTAGGTTATCTCTAATAGACCTTACAGTCTACTTTCAATTTCTCCATTAACATGAAGTTCCAGATTCTGTCTAACCACCAAGAAAGGGACAAGACATTTTAGCTTTTCAGTCTACACACATGATGCCAAACATAAACACATGATCAATTCTTTATGACAGATAGACTTATTTGCATTATACAACAGAGACAGCAATCCTTACTTGGGTGATGAAAACATTTTTGTGATTTAATTTTACTAATTCCTACAAGTACCAAATTCCACAAATGAAGTACTCATGGAAATGTCCATTATATATGGTGGGAAGACCACAACTCACAAAACTGTTGACAATAATACTTTTAATGCTCCAGACATCCCCTGATACAGTTATCAATCTGGATACAGTCTGATACAACATTTAAGGGTCAGCATGAGCAGACGCGGTATGCAATGACACACACAGCATCGGACATAGGGAGTGTGACTGGCATATAGCTGCAGCCATGTGGAAAGGCACGGGGTAAAGGAAGCCTACAAGATAGAACACACTGATGGAAACCGACAGCCAAGGGATGAATCCTGCCAGATCAAACAAGACCAAAATTCCTTTATATCTTTTATAACACCCCATGTCTGTCCACACATTTTTGAGAATCCAGATCTTGTCTAGGCATTCTGAGTCTATGAAGCATCATCAGTCACAATCAAGCCTTCTCATTTCCCAAATACCTAAACTAGCTCTTCACGTTAGAAATCTTCTCAAGTTCCATTAGAGATAAGTAAAAAAAAATGGTTTCCCATGGAACTTGCATGGATTGAGGGTATAAATATTACTCCCAAAAGGAAACCTTTTTGTGACAATTGCAGCAGACTGAGTTCCTTTGTCCACTCTGCCCATCTCCCAAAGCTACTCTCCCATCCTCGCAGCTTGGATCCCTACTTCCCAGCTTTCTGTGAATTCTTCCTTTAGGATTGGCAATTGCACCCTCTCTAATTTTACTATCCCATTTTGCTTCCCTGTTTGGTCCCTGAGTATGGTGGTTGTTTAGATGAGTTACCTCTGTGTGTGTATGTGTATTTGTGTGCTTATCATATATTTAAAATAAAAGTTAATATAGTTTCACATGCCTGGGGATCTCTATGAGTTATTGCTGTTATCGCTTGTGCTGGATCCTGCGAATCCTGTTTCTCTCTCACATATAGTTAAGCTGAGTTTCTCCAAACTAATTAAAGATAGATTGCTGCTGACAGGGGAGGCTCTTCTAGCCCCACACATTTAGAGTGACAACCTATTTGTGCCTTTAGAAAATACTTTCAAAAACAGTCAAACAAACAAGTTTCATTTATATACTGCTTCATACCGCCTAAGAAGTATCTAAGTGGTTTACAACTGTAAGCTAATTTGCCCCCAACAATCTGGGTACTCATTTTAGTGACCTTGGAAGGATGCAAGCCTGAGTCAAGCTTGAGCCCTTTTGCTGGTCTTGAACTCGCAACCTTATGGTTTTGAGTGAATGGCTTCAGTACAGGCATTTAACCACTGCGCCACCAGGGCTCTTTCAATTCGATTTGATTAAGTGACAGTTTATTAAATTAACTTTTATTGATTTTATATAATGCTCTTTAATGTTTGAGGACAAACATTATTTGGCCTTTTTAAACCACAATTTTTTACCAGTCAAAATCAGGGAGTATGTTCTTGCAACTGATTACTGATTGCTTTGGGGAGAAACCTATAAAACAAGACCCTAAGTCTGTATAACCCTTTCTTTTTCCAAAACTTTCCCCCCTCATTTATGCATGTTATCATAGAATCATAGAGTTGGAAGAGACCCCAAGGACCATCCAGTCCAACCCCCTGCCATGCAGGAACTCCCAGTCAAAGCATCCCCGACAGATGGGCATCCAGCCTCTGCTTAAAGACACAGAAATAGGTCTGGTGATGGAGTAGGAATTAATTTTCTCTGCCAGGTTCTAAAGATTATAAGAGCATTTATAAAGGAAAGATTGAGACTGTTTCATGTTAGTTTCTTGGACATCTGGGATAAGAGGAAAAGCCCCAGAAAGTTGCAGCACTAATGACCCAGCAGAATTTTTTGGTATGTTTATTTTTACTATTGTAAGTGACCTATTGTTTCAAAGGTGGGATGGGAAAGAGGTAAGAAATAAATAATAGTATTCCTGAATGGTAGGGGATTGGACTTGGTGGCCCTTGCAATCCCTTCATCTCTAAGAGTCTATATAGTAATAAGAATACAGTAATATGTTTAATCAGTTCACCAGTGTACTCATGCTTTTTCAGGTTTACTCCCCACCCAGTATGTAAATTAAGTTGCATATTTGCATGGAAAGATTCACTTGCTGAATGGTGAGTGTAGGACACAAGAAATCATTGGTAGTTAATACAGGAAGCCCCTATTTATGGGATGGCTTAGGGACTGGAGGACTGCCAAAAAGTGCAATCCGTTGAAAAGCAGAATCATCCTTTTGTAGCTTGCAAATGCATAACTAAACATGAGATGGTACCAAGTCACCTGAGGGAAATAAAAGCCAAAAGTGCCATATAGTGTCATGGCTATAATTTAGATCTGTCTGAATGGGGATCCTATCATTATGTTTCAGTTTTGAACCATAAACATTTCAGCTTTGACATGCCTCTTTTTAGATGAGGAAGGATTTTTTCACCATCTGTCTGCTACGTAATGTGATTCTACCTATCTTACTAAGCCCCTTAAACAACTAATACTTTTTTCTCCTCTTCTGCAGTTGAAATTAATGCAGTCAGAACTGAATGTTGAAGAAGTGGTAAATGATAGAAGCTGGAAGGTATGGGACACTCTTTTTTTGAGATTTTGGGTCTGTCTGAATATTTGTTGTAGCACATTAAGACTATGATGTTTTAGAAGGGATGAAGGCAAGGCAATATGCTAGTCCAAGCTGAACACAAGTAGCAAGAAAATATTTTTAAATCGATAAAGTTCTTTTGCCATAATTCCTAAATACTCACGAAGGATAGCCCTCTTCAGGCATTTCTTTCTGAGTTTAATAAACATGTGAGAACAAGGAAGGCGACCATGCTATCCATTTCTGCTGCCTGTGGAAGACCCACATCTGTGTATGGCTGCCCTTCAGGTAGTTTGAAATCCAGATTTTCTAAGGCTCCAAACTACATGGGTAGTTCCTTAGACAAAAGATGGTGTCTCCTTCAAAAACCCACCCTTCATAGATAGAGGGAAATAGAAATGTGGGGAGAAGAGATGGGCTATCGTACTTTACCTTCTTGTGTTCTTACTAAATTCAGAAACTATGTTGGGGGGGGGGGAGGCTAATCCAACTTTGGAAACATCACATAAAACAATTTACATATAGACATGTGTGCTAGCCACTTACATGTTATATGGTTGTATGTACAGCCAGCCAGTGGATGCATGCCAGATCCTCATGCGTTGGTATCATTTTCATTATTGAGCTGACCTTGGCAGTTAAATGGCAGGTACTGCCTTCATTATGCCAAGTTTTCATCCAAGCTGTGGACTATGATGGCATTAAATATAGGTCACCTTAATTTTATTTTCAAAAGTCTATAGGTTTTGGTTCATATGTTCATTAAATGTGTTAAACAAACAAACAGCTTCATTTATATACCGCTTCATACTGCCTAAGCAGTGTCTAAGCAGTTTACAATTGTAAGCTACTTGCCCCCAACAATCTGGGTACTCATTTTAGCAACCTTGGAAGGATGCAAGCCTGAGTCGAGCTTGAGCCCTTCTGCTGGTCTTGAACTCGCAACCTTATGGTTTTGAGTGAGTGGCTGCAGTACAGGCATTTAACCACCAGGGCTCCTCTTTTTGTTTTAGACTGTAGATGGAGAAGTCATATATTTCCCACCACACTGTTCAAAAACCTTTTTGCCTGTGGCCACAAGGTAGCAGGTTGTGGAGATTTCCAGGCTGTTATTCTTCCAAAGGTTGTTTTTAAGCTATAGACTTTTGGGGTTTAACGTGGGGAAGATTTCCTGCCTGTTTCCTCTTAGAGTGTTCCAGAAAGATATAGTTCCTTTTGGGCTGAAAGCATAAATAATCTTTAAATAATCTTTTATTATGCACTATTCACCTCTCGGCAGAGCTACTCAGTAACATTTCAAGTGTTTTGACGAGTAGATATTATTACTGTACTAACTGTACCTCTTTCCATGTCTGTTATTTGATGTCTTAGGTATTTAATGAACGCTGCAGAGCACATTATAAACCTCCCAAGAGTCAATGATGCAAATGAGGGGAGAGTTTCCCCTGATAGTGGACTTCAGTCAGGCAAATAAATTGGAGAAGAAACATGGAGCAAGCTGCGTGGGACCTTTTGGGAAAAGTCCAATATGTGGGATTCAGTCTAATGAATGATTTTGCTAATTAAGATTAATTTGTACAAAGATGTAAAAGGGATGGGTTTTATTTTTTAAAAAATCAGAATGTATTGTTGGAATGCTGGCTGCTGCATTTTGAAGGCATCCTTAAAAGTGGAAGAGAGAATGAAAAATGCCTCCATCATTCTTTGGAACAAAAAGGTGGCCTTTTTCTAGTTTGCATTGGTAGGATTGATGAGTGTGATCTGCTATAATCTGGCTTGGTTTTTAAAATCAGCATTAGAAAATGACTGCTGTGACATAAAAATGGCAAACAAACAGATATTTCCTAAAAGTGTTACAAACTGGAATTTGACACACTTAACTACAAGCAGGATTCTGTTAACAAAATATTCAGTCTTATCTTGACAGTGTATCTAATATTCAATGTGCAAACCCCTCCACCTGTATGTCAGGTGATGCATTGTGTGTGTCGTTTGTTCATTTGGGA